>OY735201.1:43860096-43950096 GCA_963457665.1 Thysanoteuthis rhombus
CTTCTGGGCAATTCTAATTTTATGCTTTTATCGCAAATTGCACAATTATTTGGCTAAGCGGTCCCATTATATCTATTTGTAAAGTTTGTCGTCTCAAGTTAGAAACCGTCAAACAAAACTGTCAATGTAGGTTTATTCCTTGCAGCCAACTACATTGTACTTTATATGCATTCTGAATATGTTGTGTTTATTCAATATTAAAACTTGTAACTGATACTGTTGATAATCAGATTTTGCTACACTGAATTACTGTGTTAGTGTTAGTCACTTGTTCTTGGTGCTGACTTAGTATTTATGTTACAGTTATGAAAAGTTAATTTGCTAATCTTGTAGGATTGGTACTTCTCATAGAAAACTTATTGGATGCACATGTTCATCGTTTTTATTCACATTAGGATATTTGTACAGCGGATAACCAGGATTATTGAGCATTAAAAAAAAAAAGCAAGAAATTTCAAACATACTTAGTACATATCATAACATTAAGTTTCAGATTTGGAGGGAAATCAGATTTGACCTCCGAGGACTGTGAGGTTAAATTCAATATGGCCACCAGTCGACTGGAACTGATGTTCAAAAGCATTTTATTTAGCAATCAAACTGTTTAAAAAAAATTCAAGATGACATTTCCAAATTAATTGGGAATGCCTATTCATCTGGTAATATTTTTGAGATCACCAGAACCCAAGAAAATGTATTTAGATCAAGTTCAAAGTAAAAAGAAACGTTAAAAAGACATTCTTTTGTTAATACATTTAGTGCTCAAAAACATGATGAACATATTACAAGCAATGTCCCACTGAGATATATCCAAGTACACGTGCTGCAAATCTGAAAAAAACATTTCCAATTTTTAAAACTGTGCGATGAGTATTTCACAGACCAGAATTGCAGAAGTGCATTTATGAAAAAGAATACCTTGCCCCACAAAAAAGGTTCCTCAATAGTTTTATTTGTGGTATTAGGTGTGTTAAATAACATACAGTCTGACCACTGGAGATGTATGTTTTTTTAAAGATGACATCCAAGATGGCCACCAAATCTTAAAAATGCCCATTACTCATTCATTATTCACTCTAGACAAGGTTTATCAAAGGTTTATAGTAGTGTCAAATATGTTTGATGACAAATCAAAATTCTACCACAGTCTAACCATATTTAGGATAGTGTCCAAGATGGCCTCTAAATCTTCAAAATGCCCTTTACTTGTTCATTATTCACCCTTGGCAATTTTTGTAATCGTCTCTTGTAATGTTGAGTATGTTGGATAGCACATCAAAATTCTACTACAGTTAGAAAATAGAAAAGGTATAATTTTCAAGATAGTAACTAAGTTGACTGCAAAATCAGTTGGTTATAGAAAAAACCCCACTTTACCCAATTAAAAAATTACAACAAAAGGTTTCTAATTGGTCTTTTGTAATATCTGGAGTGTTCAATGATGTACTAAAAGTTTACAACACTATGAGCACTGAAAATATGTAATTTTCAAAATCAACCACTGTCTTGTCACTGGGAAGATACAATTTTGAAGATGGCATCCAAGATGGCTGCCAAATTATTATTTGCCCATCACTTGTTCAAGTAATAGGCAATTTTAGAATTTTACAACAATTTTGGACGTCATCTTGACAATTATACTTTTCCAGTTTGGACTTTTGATATGTCTTTGGGCACACCTGATATTACAAAAGATTGTTCAGAAACCTTTTGTTGTAAATTCCTAAGGGGTAAGGTGGATTTTTTTCATAGCCAACAAATTCGGCCATCAACTTGGAAGCTCATTGACACTACAAAAATCACAGGAAAATCTTTTTTAGGATAAATAATGAATGGGTAATGGGCATTTTAAAAACTTGGCCATGATCTTGGACAACGTTTTGAAGTGTATACCTTTCCAGTGGTCAGACTGTGGTAGACCTTTAGCATGTTATTGAGCACATCTTATACCATGAACAAGATCATTGAGAAATCACTCAGGGGTTGTCTGGGTGTTTTTGTTTTTTTTTAATGCAACCTGACTATGCGATAAATATGATATTTTACTGCAAATGAGATATTGCTTGTAACACGATCAACTTGCTGTCAAGCACTGAATGTATCAGCGAAAGAATGTCTTTCAAACGTTTTTTTTTTTTTCACTTTAACCTTGATCTAAATGCATTTCCTTGGGTTGTAGTGATCGCAATATATCACCAAATGAATGGACATTCTCAACTTAGTTTGAGATGTCACCTAATACGTTTGATTTCCAAATTAAATGCCTTTGAACATTAGTTCTGGTCAACTAGTGGACTTGAATTTAACATCTCACAGTCCTTGGAAGTCAAATCTGTCTTCCATCCGCCTCTGAAATGGTACGTACTAACTATAATAGAAATTTCATGCTTTTTTTCAAGAAGTGCACAATTGATCATAATTTGAGAGCTTATCTGCTGACCATATCTAATTGTGAATGTTGTAGGAAGATGACATCAGCAGTGGTAAGTAGCCATAGAGCAGTAATTTAACTATGCAACAATTAGACATCACACCAAGGTCCAAGGGTATAGTGGTCAAATAATTGTAATAAAAACAAATGAAGAAAAAAAAGATTAAAATACAAGTTCAAAAGAATCACAGTGAAATGATGATGATGATGATGATGTATTTGGTAAAGTGAGATTCGAAGAACTGCGGATAAAAGTAAGGACTGAGTCTATGCAGACAACAGCACTGCTGGGGAGGGCGTGATTATTGACGAAAGTGCTAGAAATATGAGATCTACCACCCCCAGCTGTTAGCATTGGCCTAACACGAAGAAGGGGAGAGAAGAAAAAAAATTAGAAAAAAAAAAAAAACGCACCATAGATGGTGGTGGAGGTATGAACCACTATGAAGCTGTGATGGGTGAGGGAGATATGTGAGGAGGACTGAAGACCTGAGAAGATGTACTGTCACTCAGGCTTCAGGGATAACCATCGGGTAACTGGTGCAAAACTGTAAACCACAGCTCTGCTGTAGACTGTGAGAGTGTGGAGAGGAAGACTGGAGACCTGAGGAGATTTGCTGTCACTCCAGCTGTGACCATCTGACAACTGGTGTGGATTATAATAACAATGATAAAAATAGTAAGAAGAAAAACAGAAACAGAATGTGGAGAATTTAAAAGACAAATACAGGATGTGGCAGACGAGAGATCATGGACATGGCTACAAAAAGGAAACCTGAAGAAAGAAACAGAATTGCTCGTCATGGCAGTCCAAAACTATGTGGCAGAACAAACTATATCAAAACAAAAATTGACAGAACACATACAAACAGCAAGTGCCCCCCATGTGGGGAAAGTGATGAGAGCGTAAACTACATAACTTATGAATGTAGTCAACTAGCCTAGAAGGAGTACAAACACAGGCATAATAGAGTAGCAACCGTGATACAGTGGGAACTGAGTAAGCAAATGAGATTTAACCATGCCAAAAAGTGGTACCAGCACAAACTGGAGACAGCTCTTGAGAATGGAAACCACAGATCACTTTGGGACTTTGACATCCAAATGGACCACCCCATTTGAGTGAGAAGACTGGACCTAGAAATCATAGAAAAGAAGAGGAAAACCTGCCAAATAATAGACTTGACTGTACCTGCAGACCATAGAGTAAAGAGGAAAGAGAGTGAAAAGCTGGAAAAATACCAGGATCTGGCAAGAGAACTGGAGAAGGTGTGGAACATGAAAGTCAGGGTAGTACCAGTAATAATAAGTGCACTTGGAACCGTATCAATAACAGTAAAGGTGAGATTGGAGATAGGGATAAGAGGAAAGATTGAGACTATACAGACCACAGCATGACTGGGGACTGCACAGATACCGAAGAGAGTGCTAGAAATATAAAATCCATGACCCCCAGCTGTTAACAATGGCCTAACAGGGAGAGGGAGAAAAAGGGAAAAAAGAAATTAATGGAGGGAGATATGTGGGTAGGGTTGGAGACCTGAGGAGACTTGCTGTCACCTAGCCTTCAGTAATAACCACTGGGAAACTGGAGTGAAACTGTGACCCACAGCACTTCTGTGGACCGTGAGAATGTGAAGAGGAGGGCTGGAGGCCTGAGGATAACCACCAGGCAACTGGTATGAAAATGCATCATCATCATCATCATCATCATCATCATCATCATCATCATCATCATCATCATCATCATCATCATCATCATCATACTACTACTACTACTACTACTACTACTACTACTACTACTCATATTCATGATCATCTTCATTTGATTATATTAAATATTATGCTTATATGATTATATGTTAAAACTTTATAATGTCCTATATGATATGTTGTGAAAGATGTGTAACATCTGACAGGGTCTCCGAGATTGAGGTACTGCCTGTGTATCATACCGGAATCTAGACTTACAGGGAGGACCAAGAGGGCTAAGAAAAGGGGCCTAGAGTTTCTTAGATAGACTTATGTATCGAAACTTGGAGTCGATATGATAGGTCCATTAATTGAATAGATTGACTATTGTTTACTGATGGATGAATTATGTAGTGTTAAAAGGAGTATAGCAGATGAAAACAGGATGGCTAAAAGACAACAGTGTTTTGCACCATACATATAAGGGGTGGGAGAAAAACAAGACACTTAGTACTGATCAGAAAGTGAAAAATCTCTGTGGTAAAGTTTAGCACTAATCATTAATAAATCAGAGATTCAAGAATCTTGATAAATTTCAAATCTTATTGATTTATATGTGAACTGTTCTTTTATTCATAACAAAAAAAAATCCATCAAATAGACGGTTAAAGTCTTCCCTCCATAATTTAATGAAATTACATGAGAAACTTCTAAAAATTCTTATGAGTAACAAATGGAATCAAAGAGATATTCAGAGTGTATACAGAAGTGATTAGAGTGCTGTTGTTGCATTGAAACTTCAACACAAAAAAGAACCCCAAACTGGAAGATATGAATTGGTTACATTAATCATTATGTTTATGATGTGTCTTTGATTTTATGAAAGAAAGAAAGAAATACTTCATTACTTATGGACAATAACATAAAATCTTAATTGTGTTCATTAAGCTACCAGCCACTGAGAAAAAAAGAAGAAACACTCTTATGGGAAAATTGTATGTTTATATAAATACAAGTCATTAATCATTAATTGTGAGAATAATATGCAAGGAAAATGTAACTCTGTATTTTATAGCAGTATATTCAAAAGATATTTTTTTATAAAGTATCATGAAATGCTTCTTCACTGTTATAGATTGCTTTATAGGATTTATGGTGTATTTTTGCCTTCATGATGATTTGAGATCAAAAAAAGGATGAAGGAAAATGATTGCTAATTTTAATAGTTTTGATAAAATAAGACAAATATATACAAGCACGCCTTGTTACTTTTATATTCCTTTTTACAATTACCACAGCTTTTGTATTGTATATAGCGTAAAGCTCTTGCATATTTCTTTCACTTCAGTATTGTACTGCATCACTGACTAAACCTTGGTTATCACAAAAATTTACATTTTATATTCGAAGTCAAAGACGTATCAAAAACATTTTGATTTATTGTAAAGTAGTTTAAAATGTGAGTCCTGTTGGTGAGAAGGGCCAATTCTCCATATTACCTCAGTTACTTGTGTTCATTGCTCATGAATAGCTTGGCTCTATGAGTGAAGATTATTGGGAAGGATTTCCACAGCAGTAGGACCATAGACTGTGGGGCCTGTGTACAGAATAAACCTCCAGTCTGAATGATGGATTTTCAATGTGCGACAACGTCACCCTTTGAACCAAAGGCTAACATCCTATGGTTCACAAGGATGGGGCGAATAGAAGCAGGATTCCAAGCTTGCTGGTTTGACATCTGGCAGATGCAAGTTAGCTATAGGGGTCTGCCACTTCTTTGCAGGAGTATTCTGACAGGAATTCTGATCTATGGTCGGACCACAGAACTTTAACAATCCACTATTGGCAGATGCCCAGCTGGCTACAGAGCTCTACCATCCTTTTGAAGAAGAATCGGGAAAGTACTGGTGTCTGCAATTTTTAAGCACAGATACTCTGGATGATATGGCTTTCTGCATTTTAAGCATAGATCTCAGATCCCAGATGCTCCAACATAGCAGATGTGCGCAGACTATAAAAGTCAGCCATTCCTCAAGGTAGTGACCCAGCAGAACAGCAGCCTATAGCTCAGGTTTGAGTCATACCCTTCAGGAAAAACAAATGAGGGGGGTATTTATCAAGTTTCAACTTAGTATAAGTCCAAGTCAATTCACCCTGCCAAAGACTCAACTGCTTATATATTTAAAAAAAATTTTTTTTTCACAAGGTAGGACAATTATTTAGCTGGTGAGTGGAGCTTGATTCGATTTGTGGTATGGTTGTTCTTTTTTTTTTTTCAAAGAATTACTATAGACATCTTCTTAGTATGGGGTCCCAATTTTTCTTTTAATTATTTGAAACATGGAAGACTCAGTTTGCTGATTAAACAACAAGTTAAGAAAATTAGTACCCAGGAAACAAAACAATGTTCTGATCAACTCTGTGTTCACAAGTGGAGTGATTCACTCATATTTGAACTTTGTGATTTCATTTGAAATATTTTCAGTTTTTGACAACTTATAAGTACTGGAAAGAAAAGAACTTGAAAAAAAACCTACAAATTGACAGAGTATTATATGAAGGACTTTATGTTTATATAATTGTCTTGATTTGATGAGGGCAATATCTCACAAGTATAAAGCTGATCTCTGAGGTGAAGAAATTCTTGATTATGATATACGAACAATTTTTTTGTGAAGGGTGGCATATATTGTTCTGATATATTTTGCCGATGTTCAATGCCAGAATATTTGTCGACACTTTGAACAAGCGTGGCCACTTTAGCAGCTACTTTTTGAATGCCCATAAACACAAGCAGCTGGCTTAATGGCTACCGTCACTTGTGTTTCATTTACAGACATTGATATGTTCTGTTGCCCCAGGAATTGTGACCCTAATTTGATCTGAGGACATTGATCAGACACAGTGCTCATTATATTTGCTGTTTGTCTGTCCATGTGAGCTTTTTTGCTTCCAGAATCTAAAGATCATATGAGATTCCATATTGAGCATATCGATTTAGATATAATATCACCTATGCATGAGATTATGATAGGGCCACTCATCAGTACAACCAGTTATGAGTGTAGCACAAGTACAAATCAAGTACAACTGAAATCAGTTGTTGACAACAGTAACATGATGACTGAGTATTAAAAATAAGTTACAGACCCAGCAATTCAGCATATTGAAGTATAAAAGCTCAGAGTACAACTAAAGACCATAAGTTCCAGTCTGAAAGTATCTATTTTAATCTGACCAATCCAGAACATTTTATTTTCAATTTGACTACCAGGATTTTACTTAAATTAACTTAAATGTAACAGTTGACAATGTAATATAACAACTGGTGTATATAATAATTCAACATATAACTTTTGTCAATCACTAAACAAAAGTGATGATATGATTTGATTTTCTTATCAACTGTTTCATGAATTAATTATAAAATTTGCAAAAATCCTGGAAGCACTTAATTCTTTCTTAGCTCCAAATCAATCAAAGAAATATTGAAATGGAAAAACAAGTCCAATCCATACAAATTAAACACAGAAAGCATAAAAAAAATCCGCTATAAAGTAAATACTCTTAAAATTTCATTGACCTACAATTTTGTATTATTTGGAAAATTATATGGATAATCTTCCTTTTTATAGATGACATGTGTTTAAACAACTTCCTGTTCACCAGTCTATGTGTTTGAATCTTCTATTCATATTTTTAAAAGAAAACTTTGGAAGAAAAATGATCAAATGAATATGAATCATAAAAAGTAACTGTTAGGAGAAAGTAAAAAGGAAGCAGAAATAAACAAGCATCTTATTATCATCTTGCAACATGACCAGCCCATTGCCGTTTGAGTTTTCTAATAGATTCTATGATAGAAAGATTGTTGATAGTTTTTAGTTATAGATAATCTTGAGTGAGCTGAGTATTGCCTGTTTCTGGAATGTTTTAAAGCTTATATTGTGATGATCATTTTCAAATATTTGATATCAAAGAAGGTTGGCTAAGGAAGATTAATGGATTGAGCAAACTATAAACTTTCTCTAAAGTGGTTGGGAGACAAACAAATACATTGAGATATCCTCCTAATCTTTCATATAGAATTGCATAATGCTTTAATGATGGCTGGAGACATTCAGATTTTCCAGTGGGAGTGCATTTTGTTAAGTGTAAGTAAATTCTTAAACATTAACCTATGATTCTGTTGGACTGGTATATTCTAGTGGAAGAGATGAAAAGAAAGGAGAAAACTACTGAGCTCATTCTAAAGATCAGGCTGAGAATATGAAGAACATTGACCATAAAAGTTCAAATTATTTAAAATGAAATAGTTTTACTCACTGATCTATTTGGATGTGTCTTCATCTTGGTTGTTATGATAACAACATTTCAGTTGTTGTGCACCCTGGTCTTCTTCAGGTCTTTTTATGTTCTGGGAATTCCAAGTCAAACACTTTATTCAATCCATTAAGGTAGATTATTCTAATTCCACTGTCCATTCTGGGAGATTGCCCATAGTTTATTTTATATTAAAGTATATAACTTTCTCTGCCTGGCTCAGAAATTAAGCTAACGAACTTCAGGTATCTAGATACATCTAACAAACAGTTTTTATCCGCTCAGTCGGCACCTAGCAGGAATGAAATAGTTTAACAATGTTCATAGAAGTGGATAGCACTTGTTAAGTAGAAAGATTTCACAGCGATGTGTTTGTCTTGACTAGGTAATTATCTGTATACCATTTCTTTCTTTCTCATTTGCATGTAAACTTGCAAAATATATATACATATATGCAGTAGGTATTGTTCATTGCTTTAAATTGTACAAGATTACAAATTGTCTGTAAATAGATAACACATACAGCTTGTCAATAAAATTTATTAGGAAATTTTATTACTTCTCCAGTGACTGGTTTGCCAGGTAGTAGTGAATCAGAATATAATAATGCAGTGAGCCTCTGCTTGTGATATTCTTGACCTGGTGAATATTTCACTTTTATGGCTCACCTGTTTATCCAAGTGTCAAGAACTACTTGTTATTTCATAACTTTTATTTTGTAGTCTTTTCTTTCCCCAATTCATCCTTGTATCATGCTACAGTGAGCATCTTCAGGGTAATGTGAAAAAAAGGGAATTGCTCTTCCTTTCAGGAGAAGGAATCATGAGCCTAGATACGTCTACGGCTCTCTTTGAGATGGTCATTACTGACTCATTGTTAATTGATTTATTCTCACTTAATTTCACTACATTTCTTTTTTTTTTTAATACAACTACACAGTATCAGACCTCAGGTTCTATTCCAAGTACAAGCTTAGAAAAATTTGTAAATCATAAATCATAACTCATAAATTCACCAAAGAGGAAAAAGATGCTCTAATTTTAGCAAACATCTATCATTTCTTAAACTCACTCTGGAAACTACCATAACTTGGGATATTAAAATTAAATGTTAATTATAAGTGATGTTCTGGAATATTAATCCGGTCAGATATCTCGGGTGAGATTTACAATAAAAAAAAATTCATTTCTTACGAAGCTAGCACCGGATAATCCAACCGAATTGATATTCTGGTACATCATTAATAATTATTTTAGATTAGAAAAACCAATCAAATTGGGAAAACAATTGATAATCAGTTGATTCTCCTCATGGCTGAAATACTGATAAATACACCCCTGAGATAATGACAGTTTATCAATCAGACAGAATTGCCTGATAGCTGAAAACTCTGCCTGATTTTAATTTTGTTTTGTGCAAAATACATATTTAGTAGATCTGTAATGTTGCTTTTACCGTTAGCTTACAATGAAAGTCAGCTTCACTGTGTATGAAAAGTGTGTGTGTAAATTTTGACAAAGACTTATTGACATTTTAAATGTTTATTCTTTTTTATAAATTGAGACTTAATTATTATCTCAAAAGGGATAATTGTATGGTAAATTATATGTGCTAGAGAAATTTTCACAAGAGATTTACTGATTATGTTGAAGAAAATAGTTATTGTAATTATTTCCAGTAATGCTGAATTTCAAAATCATTTAAACAACAACACTTTATCAATATCTTTTCGTAAGCATATAAAAAGTTAATTGTTACAAAGATTCAAAGATCTTTTCAACCCTAGAGTAAAGATTAAGCAAATGATCAAATGATGAAAAAAAATCTTACTTTTTTCACTGTTTATATCCAATGAAGAAGACTGACATTCTCAGGAATCTTTGTGAAAAATTCATAAACCTTTAATTAATAAAACAAAATGATATTTATCAAGTTGACTAACTTATATCAAAACTTGAGATTTACATGCAATTCTTCAATTTTTTTCACACTTATTGACATTTTTTTTTTATTTTGAATAGGCCATCATCAAGATCAACCCCTACCAACACCTCTGACTCCATCTGATGGATGCTCTGTGTTACAGGCTTTCAAGCTTTGGCCTTTTTAGATGCTTCTGTTGCTCTTGAGGAAAAGGTCATACAGCGTTTGTCATGTAAATCAGTACCATAGATTCAGTCCAGAGGTCAGAGAGTTCTGTTGTAGGCATGTATATGGGCCTCATTATTCTAAGATTACTCTTATTAATGTAATTGCACCAACACAGATTTACATGCTTCTAGACTTTTTCTCCAAGACATCCTGGAAACATTTATAAAAGGTTAAGAAATGATGATTAACTAAAGATGATTTTTGTCTGTTGCTTCAAATTGAAGTAATATTTTCCAGGGCTAAATTGAACTTTCTCTTTTAATTGGTGACATTTATCAGACTTATGACCTAAATGATTTTACACTTTGAAAGATGTTTGACTTGGGATCTCTTTCCAGGTGTTTGGGAAAAGTCACTATAATGCAATGGCGATCATTATAATGTAAATGATAACAGTTTTAATTATAATTCGTAATTTCTTACAAGAACAGAGGTTAACATTTCCTATATAGAATTTGCCATGAAGACTATGAAGTCACACAAAAATATCATTGATTCCAAATTATAAAGAACCAGCATCATAATATGTTTAAAGCTGCAAAAAATGAATGATATAAAAAGAATAATTACAAAATTTGATGGTAAGTATGGACATAAATTGTTGTTAGAATCAATAGTCATTGTATGTTACTTTACGGTACAAATTACAAATTTTTCATTCAGTTTTTTCATCTACATTATTAATGGATTTCTACTCATTCACATTTTTCACTTTGGCAACCCTTGGATTTTAATAGATGAGCTATACAAATGTACTTAAATTACTTTGATGTAATATATTGATTATTTTATCAAAGTAGATGTTTAATCTTTTAATACTAAATATATATTCATCATTTTCAAAATCTTTTTTGACCTTCCTGTTTTATAAAACATTTTGTATTTATGTGCATCCTAATTATTAAGAATAGCTGAGCTAACGTTATCATACTTCATTTTTCTTCATTTTCAATAAAATAAAATTAAAAATATCATGTACTCAACTTATAGATCTTTCACCTTCTCATCTCTTGAAACTGATTTGTCCTTTACAAATACTGATGGCGTACATTTCAAAAAACAAAAGTAAATGTTTGCTCACATATAACCCAAGTTTAAGTCGGTTTTGTGACACTACAGGGATAATTATGATAATATCAATTGCAATATAATGAATATAGAGAAAGACAACAATTTATTTTGATAACCATTAGTAATAAGAGAAGATCAGATGAAGGTTATGAATTAGAATCATATTGTTCTTGTGAATATTCATTTATACTTTTCATGTTCATTAGCCTTTCATAAGAGTCTAGTTTTGAATTTGTTTGGATAGTTTCATTTGCAAAAGTGTTTAAAAAATCTCAATTGTATAAAACTTACAATCAAAAGAACAGATATTTTCATTCTTGTCATCAAGTGTCTCATCTTAGATCAGTTGGGTTTAAAGTAGCCCAATATTGTGATATAGAAAAATAAGTTTCATGCCATATAAGCTTAAAGTGCATAGAACAAGTTGGTTTTATTAAAGAAATTCTGAATTTGTCTTCAAATATCAACTTCATCACTGAATTGATTCTTAGAATAATTGATATTTTGAGAGAAAGTGAGAATCCAGAGAACAATGATATTACCTCTCCAATCATGATCTCTTCATGAAATTTCAAGATTTCTATCATTGTTGGATATATTTCAGAAATAAAGAATTTTCCCGTCATCAAATCTCTACTTTGATTAATCTGAAGAAATCCCTACTTCAAGTCTGATTTGTTGAAAATTACATTTTGGCAAGCAGAACATTTTTTTTTCAAAGAAATGGTTCATTGTTTTGAACATGAGTGAATTTCTCATTAAGAAGATAAATGAAGTTGGACAAGAAAGTATGAACATTTTGCAGTAATCAATAAACTCACCTCACAGATATTAACACTTTAATGAAAAATGTCAGAGTTGATTTCAAACACACAATTGCATGAAGCACCTGATGGTTTTGTGAACATTTGTTCTACGAAACTAAATTCGTTCCATAAAACTCTCAGCTTTCTCAAAATGGAAATGTGCTGAACAAACTGAGAGAGAGAGAGAGAGAGAGAGAGAGAGAGAGAGAGAGAGAGAGAGAGAGAGGAAGGAAGGGAGGATTGTTTCTCCCTGAAGTGGGAATGGATAACACAGATTTAAGCATCTCCATTAAGAATTCTTATCTTTAACTTATTCACTCTCCCTGCGGCTAATCCGATTCCCGTGAGTTTTCTCAAGTAAGTAAAAGCTGAGAGATAAAAGAGCTAACCAATGGGAAAGTTTTATTTCATGGATGATCTTCTTCAGATAAAGGAAGGAAAATAAAAATAAGTATGATAAAAAAAACAAAACAAAAACAAAACAAGATGAAATAACCTTCAACATTAAATGAAATACTTTAAGATATTTTCTATCAAAAAAATGGTCAAGATTTTTCCTTTAAGCATTTTGATTAAACAACATTAATTATTTAGAGAAATAGATACTCTTTTGTGAAAGCCTTGATAAAAATTAGTTGAAAAGAAGGTTTGACTTGATGTGTAATAAAAATGATTCACTAAAGATTCTTTCTTACATGATTAAATTATTGCCTTATAAATAAATGAGATGTTTTAGAATTCTTGGAAATTCTTTTTCTCCATTGCATCTAGTATCTTGCCCAGTAACTTTCTGATCTCTGAAAAAAATACCAGATAAATAAGATAAATAAGGAGGAAAGCTGTTCAGGGAAAAAATATATATTTGTGGTTCAACAATACAAACTTATATGTTGTTCAATAAAAACTCTTTTTGATGGAATAAAAAAATTTGTATCATGTAACATTCAGTAAGATTTTAACAAAATAAAAGAGCATAATTCTTTTATCATTTAATTCAACTGGTACAAAAATATGAAAACTTGAATTCTGAGAAAAATTGTCACATCTGATTAAAATAAATGTATCTTGGAAAATACTAACAATAATTGATAAAGAATTTGTTGTGATCTGTTCCAAATATGACAACTGATGGCTACATTTTGTTGAAGCTATCTTAAGTTGTGCATATTTTTTGTATTTTATGTGTATGTAATGGTATTTTCATAAATTTTATAAGTGATATCAATTGTTGCTTAAGAAATACAGTGAGTTTAAACTGAATTTTAACATCATCTTTTTTAAGAATCAGCCAAATAATAGCTGTTCCAATAATCAATCAGATGTATGAATACCTGCATAGTCTGTATCAATATCTTAAAGACACACTGTATAAATTGACACTAATGAAAATGTACAGCAAATAAAACATTCTGGACAGAAAGAGCTACCTTATGGAGCAAATTGCTGGGATGGCTGATTTCTAATGAAGGCCAAAAGTTGGAATAAATGTTAAAGCCCCTGATGGTTGCCATCTTACCTTAGTTGCTTTTAGCTGCATTATTCCCTAAACTGAACACATTACAGCCATTCAGAGTGCTCCTAATTTTAAGATGAATGTTTCCTAATATTTTTATATTTACAAAAATGAATAATGCATAATGTTAGAAAAAAAGGATATATTTTACACAACAAATATTTATTTTTCAACATAATCTCCTTCCTTGCCAATGCGCTTAATTCAGAGATGAATATTAATATCATAGATTGAATATTACCCTTAAAAACTTCAGATCAATATTCAGCTAATGACTACATGTCAGATTATGGAGTTTTTGATCCACTCTTGTAAGTGTATATACAAGACTTACACACACACACACACACACACACACACACTACGATAGATATATATGCATATATCTATATCTATGAATTTAAGAAGTTATTGCTAAGGAAGAGACAGCTAAAGTTTGTTGTGCAACTGCATATGAAATCTGCATTAACCAGTAATGGATACATTATACATATTTCATCTGTATGTTAACATATACATATATAAGCCTGAGTGTGTTCTCTTTTCAATCTGGTCTTTGCTTTTTCTTTTGTTCTGGTCATTGTTAAATTCTGGCTATACATGAATTATTGAGGCTTCATTCAATCACACTTATTCAAACTGGGAAATTATGAAGATGCTAGAAAATGAGAAGGAAATAATGCAAAACACAGAAGATAGGATAGTTGAAGATAAAATGTTCACATATGGGTTCAAATATCTGACATAATGTTTCCACTGAGAGCATATCAAATTTAATATAATTCATTTAACAGGAAAAATACTCTTCCATTTTAGCTGGAGGATTTGAAAAGTCTCGGAGAAACAGAGGCAAATGATATCTTAAAACTACGAAAAAATACAGGTCTCTGACAAAGTGGAAAATCATTCCATTTTGCATATAAATAGAAAAAAATCAATAATAAGGTCCAAAAAAAGACCTTGAGAATAGAGGGTGGAGAATTGAAGAGGTTAAGGAATACATTTATCTTGGTCAGGCAAAAAAAGTTAAGGAAGGCCACAGAAACAAAATAAAATTATACATATCAATTGGTCGGAGAGCATTTGGATAAAACATGCCAAAATTATTAAAAATTAATAATGCAATTACTTTCAAAAGTTCTTATTAATGATTCACTATTTGAAATGATGTATTGAAACCAATGTAACTAAGCCAATTTCATAAGTTGAAAAAATGTTGAAAATGCAATCTAAGGCATTAATGCATGAGAAAAGTCTGGCTGCTTCAGGGTCAAACTCCACTCTGAAAGTTAAAAGAATTAGCTGATGTTGGATTTGATATCGATTCTTTTTAGTTAATCAACAACAGTGCAAGAAAAAGCAATCAGAATCACCTGGAGTTAGCTCTTTAATAACACAGGGTGAATAATAGAAAACAAAAATTTCTTCATTCTTTTTTGCCATAAGATGAAAGTCACCAGACATAATATCATACAAATCAAAGTAAATACATATATTAGGCTTAATTGTCAGAAAAAACCTACTTGGCAAGTTTATTTATTCAAAAAAAAAGTTTGAATTCACTTTTGTGGACTGAATATGATGATGACACTGACTTCAGATCATGAAAAGTAGTTTGTTTTACTTGTGAACACACCAGTAATTACTAGCAGTGGCAGCAGCCACATAAGTCAGCATTATTTATTATCTCCCTTTGATATTTAGTTTACCAACCAGAAATGAACCATAACTTTCTTTATCTTTGTTTTGATTCAATCCATTTTTGATCAAATTAAAACTACATACTACAAAATAATTGGAAAAAAAACAACACAAACTTATCCACATGAAAAAGTCTGAGAGAATAGTTAATATATCAGAAATGACAGAGGTAAATAAAACAAAAACATATTGTCTAAAATTCAATATTAAATTATATGGAAATGAAAACGTTTTTAAATGTATGTATCAAGTGTATGCATAACTTATATTTTCAGTGAAAAATTGTGGAGAGGGATTTGAAGCAAACTTGTATTGACAAAACTATGGACAGAAAGATGTAAACACTGTTATGTGTACTATTTTCATTTGAATCTATTCAATTTTAAAACTTTATTCTAACTTGCTTAAAAGATGTTTTTGCTGGCCATTAAATTTGATGTCAATTCATTTCCCTCGTATAAATGTGCTATATTGGGGTACTTGAACCACACTATAATGAAACACTTTATATGGGAGAAGCCTGTACCAATATGCAATAAAAAAAAGTAATCTAAATGAATCAGAGCCATAGTTTGGCATGATGAATGGAGAGAGAGGGTCCAGTTGAGCAGTATATATATATATATATATATATATATACATTGTAAATATAACGTCTCACCAAAAATAAAATTTTAAGAATTTCACCTTTCAGAAAAGATTTCTTCATTGTAGTTCATGTTGACCAAAATATTTGAAAGGTGCTTTAAGATTTGAACACCTATTCCTTAGACTATCACCTACGAATTTTCATGGCAATTCTTTGAAAACATTCAGAGATATTGTGCTGTGTACATGAAGCTACGATGCATGGAAGGTGACTGTGGGAAAATCTTGTACCCCTCACCACCACTTCTCACTTGGTTTATTGCTTATCCTTCCACAAAATTTCATTAAATTCATTGAGAATTTTTGGAGATATTGTGTTATAGACGTATAGCTATGATACAGGGAAGTGACTGTGAGAAATTCCTTGATCCGCCCTAAAATGTAAACATGTTTCCTTAGCCCATTGCCCACTCTTCCACCAGATTTAATTAAAAATTAATTGAGAACCTTCAGAGATTGTGATGTATGCATATAGCTATGATACAGAGTTGCAGGAGTTGGAAATTGAAAATTCCTAGATCTGCCTGAAGATGTGAACACTTCTTCCTTAGTCTATTGTCAATCCTCTGAAATTTTCTGAGAACTTTTAGAGATATTGTGTTGTATAGCCACGATGCAGGAAGGCCATGTGGAAAATCCTGGATCTGCTCCTGAGTGTAAATACTCCTTCCTCAGTCCATTGCCCACCTTTAAACAAAATGTTACTGAAATTCCACTGAGAACTTTCGGAGATATTATGTTGTTTGCAAAATGTATATATTTCTTCTTCCCACAAAATTACATTGAAATTCAGTGAGAGCTTGTTTTAAGATAGAGAAAAACTATCATTACTAGATGAATTTAGCATGATAAGTGACACCAGATGATCACCTGATGAGGAATATAATGTGTGTCTGTATCTGTCTGTCCCTCTCTTTTGCCTCACTTCTCTGTTAACTTTCCATTTTTTCCTTTCTTTTCTCTCTTTCTCTCTCTAGTAATCATTGTTTTGCGCTCTCCTCCATTTCTTTCCCTCTTCATACCTTCTTTTTCCTCTTTTCTTAATTTTCTTTTCTTTCTTTCTCTCTTCCCCTATCTTTCTTTCTGTCTTTCTTTCTTTCTTTCTTTCTTGCTTTCTTGTTACTCCCTCTCCCCAACCATTTTCTCTTCCTTTTCTTTCTCCCTTTCTTTCTTTCTTTCTTTCTTTCTTTCTTTCTTTCTTTCTTTCTTTCTTTTCCTCTCTTTCTTCCTTTCTCTCTCCCTCCATTCGATATGTCATGGCATCACCCTTTTTTCCCCACTCTCTGTCATCTCCAGGTCTGAAATTGGAATGTCTGATATTAGAAATACTGACAAATTCTGATGATGAAGTCGACTCAAGTTTAACAATTATCTTGTTTGTGGCTAAAATGGATTTTGAATAAAACAGGTCTGTTTAGTTACTCGATAGCAACCTTCATGTGACCACTGTCTTTTGGCAGCATGCTATGTTTGGGGTGATCAATAAGAAAATTAGAAAAATGAATTAGTTACTTCTCTTGCATTTTGTTGGGCAGTGATCATAAAAAACAAACATGGATGTGGCCAGACACAAACTACTGATCAATTTATCATTAACTTACATTGCAAATTGAACCTCCCCCACTAAAACCTATAGATGGAAGATAGTGGTTTGTCCAGGTAATCTCTGGCATATATCATTCATTCATTTCTATATTTTTTTTTCAACAATAAAGACCTCCTTAGCTTCCATTTAAATGGTAAGGAACCCTTTACATACAGTAAAGCAGGGTGCTGGATCCAAAATGCGGTGGGCTACTTTGCTGCCTCTGATACCCGACGCCTAGACCCTTTCCAAGGAATCTTGAAATCAATGGATTACCAAGTGATTTTAGAGCAAAATGGTCCACACAGTGTATGTTGCTCTCATTCGAAAGTACAGAAGAATAGTTGAGATTGAAAACATTGTTCGTTTTAAACTAGCCAGAAATGAGTCTTAATTTAGATTGAGCATTAATCTGGAGTTTATGATTTCAAAGTGTTAATCAACAGTTATGGTTCCAATGCGTACCATACACTGAGGGAATCCTACAAATATTCAAGAGCTTGAACAAATTGAAAAGTAAAAGTAGGAAAACTACCTGTTGAAAGGTGCAAGCTTATACACGGTTATAAGAAATGTTTAGAGACAATCATTATTGACAAAGGGTGTTCAATAAAATTTTAAAGAGGAGTGCCTTTACAAAAGTCTGAGTCATATTTACTACTTCATTTTCATTATATTTCATTGTCTGGTTAGGGTCAGACTCCTTAAAAAAATACTGCTGAACTGGCATAAGCACAGATAGAAAGAGAAACTGTGGTTTTCTACAACAAGTAAGGATCCAGTTTAGCAGTATAGTTGCATTGTAAAATTTTGAGAAAAATTCCCCTAAAAATCTGGTAGATTTGGGGACAGTTTGGAGCCATCATTGATTGGAAGTATATAAAAGTGCAAAGACAAAAAATTTTTCTCTGTCAGAGTTTTTTTGATCTGCTGCTTCTGTTTTCCAGTAGTTATCTTTATTTAGCTTCATTTCAAACAACACTCCAATAGTATTATACATTTTGAATTTTATAAAAACAGAGATAATTAATTTGAATACCATGAGCTCTATCTTGTCTCTGTTTGAATATATATGTAATTCACTTCTTACAAATCATGTGATTTTTACGTTCTTCTAATACATTCTTGATATGTTTCAACAAGCTTCATTCACAGGCATAACAGGACAGTAACACTGACAGAATCTGTACCAAAAAAAGCAGTGATTTTTACTTTCTCTAATGGATTCCTGATTTTTTTTTATAAGCATCATACACAGGCATGACAGGACAGTAACTGAGTCAAAATCTGTAACAAAATAAAAAGCAAATGACAGAAAGAGAGGTAATTAAAGGGAGGAAACTGGAATTCTCAGTTCAGATTTCATTGGATATTTTTCATCTAGAAATTCATTTTTTGGGTAGCATCTAGATGTCAGAAATAGCTACTTTAATTATTTCTATTTACGCATTTTTCAATTTTTTTTAATAAAATAATCTTTTTATTTATGTTTTCCAACTTTAAAAATGTTTTGATGTAAGCCTGACAATAAATTTGACATTAAACTTGAAAATGAATTTGGCATTTTATTTTTTTTATTGGTTACGATAGAAAAAGGTTATTATTCCACAGCAAAAATAATTGCTACTGAGTTCATTTAAGTAGGTTTTCTCAAATGAGATGTAAAATTATATTGCTTTATGAAACTAATTTATCAAATGACAAATTTTTATTCATAAAAATTGTAAAATAATATTTTTATGCATACATAGCAAAAATTATGAAAATGTTTACTGAAACCACTTAGCACATACAGCAAAAATTAGGCAGCCGCACCTTCATCAACCAATGTTCCAGCAAGTGTCTCGCCTCCAATGTTCAAAGTCTGAACATTTTAATGCCTCTTCTTGATTAAATTTATTCTGCTTTCAAAATATATTGATTCTTTGTTCTTTCTGGGCCTGGCTTACTAATCTTTAGTTGTTCCTATCTTTTAAAATTCAGCTTTCTACTCTTACTCTTTTCCAAATCTTTTTGAGGTCTTTAATTAGAAACAAAACAGTCAACATATCTTTCTTCAGTTGTTAAGCTGCTCCTGTTGGCTATGTATGTATATTGCACACAGGTCTACCAATGGCGATAGAAAGATTGAAATTTCAACTTTTACTCCTTATTATGCCAAGAAAAAAAAGTTTTTTTTAGTTTTTTTCAAAATCCCCCCCCCCCGCTTTTTTTTTAGTTTGTTCATTGGCAATCTAAGTTTCTGCTGTGTTGATCCCTTAGTTTGTACCCAGCAGCATTCGTATTTGTTTTTTGAAAATTCAAACATTTTTAGTGATCACTGCTCCATAAACGGTGAGAGAAGTGATTTATCCACTGACCACCTCTTTTTCCATTTTTTTAATTGATCACCCCCAAAACATTGATCATGTGATAGTTTCTATCGAGTGACTAACCAGACCTGTTTTTTTTGTCTTTTTTTACCAAATTTCATAATTACTAGTCTTTAGCAGCTTTTGTCTTTTAAAATTCTGTTTTCTACTTTTACTTTCTTGATAACGTTTTTGATGTCTTTTATCAGTCCTCATTCTTTGATTTTTCTTTTCCTTCTCTGATCTCTCATCTAACTATAGTATCTTCCAGTTCACACTGGCTGCATCCCTTTTCATTCTCCTCCTCTTCTGTCTTTCTGTCCCTTGCTGTCCGAGTTTTCCTTTTCATGATTGCATTTTTTCTTTCTTCTTCTCATTCTTTGTCCGATCTGTTCAAACTCCCATTATCCCCAATTACAGCATTGTGACATCATTTATTAGTGGTGGGCAATTTTTGTCCACATCACTTCAGCCTTTAATTACAGTTTTGAACAGAGTTATGGGCAGGGTGAATGTCTCACTAATTCCCTTTCTCCTAGGGTTGCTGACCTTTTCTCTGCTGGCTTGTCACTTGTAGTTAATATGTTAAATAACTTTAGATACTACCACTAATGACAGCCCCAAACATAACCAAAATTAGAAGAAAATGGAAGAAGTAGTTCACCTATGTTTGGCCAACATACCACGAACAAGAAACTAGGATAAAGTTTTCACATAGCTCACATTTCTCCAAAACATTTATTGCTGTCTCAAATACACTAATATAAGGATTTTAATTTGAAAACCAGTGCATGCCAAACTTCTTTATTTCTTAATATACCTGTAATTTTAGTTTTCTGCGTAACTACTCTATGTAGATGCATACATACAAATCTATGATTAAATTTGATTCTTTGGAACTTATACAAACTTGAATCAAACAATAGTTTCATGTGTGTAACTTGAAGCCAACAATCTATCTAGCCAAGTGGTTAGCAAGGTGCATTGAAGACCATTATTAATATAATGAGTTTGATCTTCACTTGCTGTCTCACACTTGTGGCTCTATGCCAGACAGACTTAATATAAGTATTAATTTCAATTTTCATTCATCGTTACTTTGGTTATCTAAAGAGTGTCTTATCATCAGATTGTTAACTGGTTTTCATAAATGATGAAAAAAAAATTGAATTATTAAATGTAGAAAAGCGAGGTTATTAATTAATCAATAGAGTTTGTTAATGTTGCTTTGATTTCATTTTTTACTTTTTATTACAAAAATTGTATGATTCTCATTTTACAAACTCCGCTGGAAAATTCAAAATATGACTAAATCATATCTCTTTGTCTTTTTAAGTTTATACTAAATTGATCCTAAACTCGGAAAATTCTCCTTTTTCAGTGATCATTGCCCAATGAAAGCTGAGAGAAGTGACCTATTCATTGATTCTACCTTTTTCCAAATTTCAATTGATCACCGCTGACATGGCATGCAGTTAAAGGATGTTGGTCTTGTGACTGTTTCTATTGAGCGACTAACCAGACCTGTTTTTTTTCTGTTTACTTTTCTAAACTTGTTTTTGCCTTTTGATACATGGTTTATTATGATAACATACTATTATTGAGATATGTGTGTGAATATATCTATATCTTTATCAAGCTGGGATGCTAGAATTCTTGGGTTTCTAGGTTTTATCAAGCGTGACACTATGATGTGGAGGAGCATAAAAACTTCAAAAAGTGAGAAATCAGCCGAGTTTCATCTGATCTGGTAAGAGTTTTAAAAATGTCCATAGGTCAGTAAAGTACATGTTGATATGAAAGGCTTGGATGTTTACTTCAGGAGTATGTGTATCAGATGGTCGATTATGAAATATTCTACAGGATGGAAAAAATTGGTTGTCATTGCAATGATGGGTTACATAATTTTGCCATTACTATTCATATTGGTGATGGAGATGATTCTGAGCGTTGTAGAGGACAATATTTTGAACAAAAGAACAGAAAACATTGTCCCTTCAAGGAAGGTTTATATGGATAATGTAACTTACAATCTCACAAAAAATCTTGTGATTCATTTACAAGAGCTCTTCAGTTGGGTAGGATGAGAATTTAGCCCTCTAAATGCCACAGTCTGCCCTCAACAAAAGAAGCGTTCAGGGAAATCAAGTTCTCCATTGATGGGAATGAAATCCTTACAATCAGTGAAAGACGTGTCAAGAGCCTCAGTTGTAGTTACTCCTCTGCCTTTTACAGATCACGATCGCTGAAAAGATGCGATGAAACAAAATATGGCTAATGCTCCATGGATGAATGTGACCTCATTACCAATGATGAGTTGTGGCGGGAGTATTCTGGATTAATCCTCAAAATATTATGGCCAGTATGAGTATATGAGATTCTACTTCAATAAGTTGAAGCAATAGAGTGCTTAATTAAGAAATATCTGAAAAAAATGGTTGAGTATTTAGCATTGTAAATGTGTCGTTTTACAGCTCAACATCACACCTCAAAATTCCACCCATATCATTTAGCCTAACTCTATCAAATGTTGTGGGATTCTCGAGATTCACTTGCAATGCTGTGAAGAATGAAGAAAGCAGATAGAGGTGTAGCTGGGGAAGAGGGTAGGAGACACAATTTTAAATAGACCCTCAAACTCCCAATGAAGAAGGGCCCCCCCCCCCAAATTTAAGAATAATAGTTCACCTACTGCTTTTCTACATGCATTATACAATAAAATCATCATTATCATCATCCGTCTTTTAACGTCCGTTGTTGGACATAGACGTTCCCCAAGATCCACCACATTTCTCTATCATGGGTGTCATGGAGCCAGTATTTTCTAAATTTATCTAGTTCCTCCCTCCATCTTTTATTTTGTTGGCCTCAGTTTTGCATATGCTCACTGGGGATCCACGTTGTGAGTCATGATATCCATCGGTTGTTTGCCATTCTCAGGAAGAAAACATGAGTTTGAGACATCATAGAATCTATTAAAAAACTTAAATGGCAATGGGTAGGTCATGGTACAAGAATGGCAGACAATCAATGGACATCACGACTCCCAACATGGATCCCAAGAGATCACATGTAAAGCCAAGGCTGGCAGAATATAAGATGGAGAGACAAACTAGACAGATTCAGAAAGAATAGGTTCCGCAACACCCATGATAGAGAGGTGTGGCAAATCCAATGATGGATGTTAAAAGAATGATGATGATGATGATGATGATGATGATGATGATGATGATGAAGATGATTTTCAGGTGGAGGAAAAAATCCAGTGTGCACTATCTCTTGACTGTAACAGTATGCTTCAGGTTTGATGAAATGTAATCAAGTGACTCAAAATAATTTAGAGTAATGTATTATTCAGATTTAAATTTTGAGAGAAGTAATGAAATTATGATATATATTGGTATTCAGGAGATGTGCTCATTTTGTTAATGCTATCTGAAAACAACTTACAGTTGCAATGCAATTTGTTACATTGTGGTTTGCCATATTAAATGGGTAGATTGTGGGCCACATAATTTTTACCTATATAATGGCCCACTTGTTGAGAAAATTGAATAAAAATAAAATTTCCCTTTGAACCTGTAATCCCAATATTTCAAGCTAAGCTTTTTTTTTTTTTTTATTATACCCTAATCCCTCTTGATGACAGAGGTGACACAACTCCCACCCCGTCCTAAATAATGAATGTATTTGACTTATGCCGGCTAAGCAATTGTAAAAATAGAATGAATTAGACAGGAACGTTACAAAATTGTTTTTTCAGATTTATCTATTTTCTCCCTTTTCCCCTCAGGAGCTGAGACACATATTATCTGAAGGTATAGTAGCTTATGGGTTGAAAAACTTAAATCATTGTTATGAATATGTAAATATTTCTTATTGAATTCTGAAATTCTTTCTTTGTATAATGGAATTAGGTACTTAGTAATGTATTGTAGTTATTTTGGTGGTTTCATTTAATAACAAACAAACATTGAAAAATGCCTTTCTTTTCATTTGTTCAAATCTCACTTAGTCTTCAACTGGTAGACAATGATTACCAACTTTCATCCACAGCCTATTCTTGGATATTGCTCTTATCCATACATATACAATAAACATATATGCTAATTTCTTCTCTGTTTGCACTTACCATCTTATTGGTTAATTTACTTTCCTATAATGATATAATAATGTAAATTATGTCATAGAAAAATCTTTAAACTTTGTGTCTGATCACATACTTCATCCTCCAAAGGGGTAAGACAAGGTGATACCAGCTCACCCAAACTCTTCGCAGCCTGCCCTGAGATGATCTTCAGAAACATAGACTGTGAAAGTAAAGAAATCAAAATGGATGGCAAATATCTGAGCAACCTAAGATTAACAGACAACATTGCCCTTTTTGCAGAAAACCTACACAATCTCCTACTAATGCTAGTTGAACCAAATGAAGAAAGCAAGAAAGTTGGCCTTCATACGAACTTTGGCAAGACATGCGTCATCTGCAGTGATTGGAAATAAGAACACAAAGATTAAAATCGAAGATGCAAAACTGGAGAAAGTAGACCACTGCATCTACCAAGGACAACAAATTTTTATGAAATCCTTTAAAGAAGAAGAAATCAAGCAGAGAATCACTCTAGGATGGCAAGCCTTTGGCAGAGCAGGCTCAACCTTCAAAAACAACAAAATACCATTTGTCCTAAAAAGAAGGGTGTACAACCAATGCATCCTCCTGATAGTCACCTATGGAGCTGAAACATGGTATCTAACCAAGAGACTGACCTGCAAATTGAGAAGCATGCAACATGCACGTGAAAGAATCATCCTCAACCTCACATGGAGAGATCACAAGACAGCATAACATATCAAGGAGAAAACAGGAGTCCAAGACATCATAAAATCCATTTGTGAACTCAAATAGCAATGGGCTGGCCATGTTCCAAGAATGTCAGACAACCGATGGACATCACAACTCATAAGATGGATCCCCAGAGATTAAATGCGGAACCAAGACCAGCAGAGTATGAGATAGCGAGATGAACTGGAAAAGTTTAGAAAATTTTGGCTCTGTGACGCCCATGATAGAGAGATGGGGTGTATCCTGGAGACAGTCTATGTCCAGCAATGGACTTTAAAAGACTGATGATAATAATGATGATATGCATATGTATGCATATTTACATATGCTTGAAGGTATATTTTCATCCATACATGAATGAAGTTAGTTGCAAATAAACATATTTTCATGCTTGAATTTCCAAACATACACAGATGAGCCTGTGACGTATAGCATGAATGAAAGCTTCTATCTTGTAACTATTGAGCATGTTAGGGTCAGAAGTAAATAAGCCAGTGAGCCTACTTTGAGCACATTTCCATGTGTTGATTGATGCAGTTAAGAGCAAGAATAAAAAATTTGACTTAGATAAAGTCTAAATCATTATGGCCTGAAGACTGGATCAGAGCATTTTCAAAATGGCTCAGCTTTTGGGGTGCTCATATTCAATTGTGGCAAGTTACTATTTGCAGTGATTCAAGGAGTGAGAAATCACTAACTTGTGACAAGGCATTGGCCAGCCAAGAATAATTGATGTGAAAATGAACAGAGGCTTTCCCGACAAATATGAGCCGTGGGATGTGGCATGAATTGCAGATAGTTTTAATCATGGTGAAGGAAGGAATGTGTCATGACACAGTATACTAATTCTCGTTGTCTATTGGTCTGTGTAGAAGCAGGCTTGTCAGAGAATCCATGCTAACCAATGTCCATCACCCGAAGCATCTTTAAATGGGATGCAAACATCTCAATTGGAATTTGTATCAATGAAGGAAGGTTGCCTGGTCCAATGTCTCAGTTTCTCCTGAATGAGGTTGACAACAAGGTACGTGTGAGTCATAATCCTGGGTGAGCCATGACACTAAATTGCTCTTCAGAAAAAAGCAAGTGAAGGCAATGTGATGCATCGGGCAACATTCTGCTGTTAAACACTAGAAGGTATTTTTTTGCATATCTTCTACCTCAACATCATTGAAATTCAGGTACATCTTTTCATGGCAAAAGTTTTCTACAATGTTAGTGGCTTCTTTCAGCAGGACAATGTGTGTTTCTATTCTGCATAAATGGTACCGGAATAGTCTCAGGAACACGAAGAAGACTTCGCAGTATTACCCCAGCCACCAAACTTCCCAGATCTCAATCCAATTGAGGAATTATGAGATGTGTTGGACTGAACCGACTGGTTAATTCTGCAGAGTCTTCACTATGTAACTTGCAGCAGTTAAAGAACCTGCTGTTAAACATCCTGGCACCAAATCCCACTGGAAGCCTCTTGAGGTTTTGTAGAGTCCTCGTTTGATTGAGGAAGAGCTGTTCTGTAAGCACAATGAGGACCAACAACTTATTAGACTGACAGTCATAGTACTTTGGCTCATCAGTGTATGTGCAGGTATATTAATGTCTTTTTTGAGTGTACATTTCTTTGTATATGCTGATATGAGTGTGCTTCAGTTGCTATTTGGTCTAATCTGCATGCTTATGGGATGAGGGAGGATGGGTGGTGAAGTTGTTGACATTCATGCTATAAACAGATTGGGCAAAGGGTAAGCTAGCTGAAAAGCACCAGACATTAACAAATGACCTGTTTGATGAGGGTCAGTGATATTAGTCCTAATACAAGTTGATCAGTTTTGTTGCTTTTGTTTGTGTGTGTGTGTGTGTGTGTGTGTATGCGTGATAGAAAGAATGCATGTGTGCACACACGTGTGTGTGTGTGTGTGTGTGTGTGTGTGTGTGTGTGTGTGTGTGCATATGTGTGTATGTGCATTTTTGCTTGCTGAGAATTTATCTGTATGTGAGCTTGGCCATAGATATAAAGAATGTGTAGATATGTTAGTATGCCAAACTGCTGTTATTTGGTATAAATACTGATGGAGTTAAATTTAGAAAAATACATCAATCAAAATATAAGTAACACACACACAAACATATATATGTATATATATATATATATATATATATATATATATATATATATATATATACAAAAAATGAAGACTGTTTGTAGGAAAAGACTATTCTCTTTAATTATAATATGTTCAGAAACTTATATCATGCAAACAGTGAAGGTTTTAATGAATTCTAAATAATATTGATCATGTGAAAAGATATCCTGTGTCTCTCATACAAGTATGATGTAGATAAATAATGATATTATGAAACTGACAATGAGTATATTAGCTTTTGTTTTATCTATAACTATGTGCGGTTGTATATGAGCATGTGTTTGTATATGTGTGTGTATAAGTAAGAATGTATGCATGTCTCAAAGACGAAGGTAACTCTAGAAAAAACTTACTTTTGAGTAATCTATATTTGATTAAAAAGAAATCATAGATATTCTGGTGATATTTTGATGTTTCTGCTCATAATACTTATACATAATGATTAGAATTAAAAGACACAGATGAAGCAAAATATAAAGAGATAAGTGATCCAAGACAAAAACAGAAAGGGAATATGAAGTCAGCCAACCAAATCCAGGATCTTGTGAGCATAGAATTTTTTGAAACTGTCAACCAAAATTATCATCCAAACTCTCAATTTTGAAGTTGGTCTGGCTAGCTGGCTCTATATATGTATGTATGTCTGGATGTACCATGCATATAAGCCGCACAAATGGAGTTAGAGGGCTGAAAAATCAAACATTTACTCCTTATGATATTTACAAAAAAAATGTTCTTTTTTTTTTGGAAAAGAAAAGAAAAAATTCAAATTAGGATTTTAGTTGAGGGTTCAATTTGTAATCTTCATGCTAAATTGGCCCTTAATTTGTGCCCACATGCTCATTGAAAAATTCAAACTTTATAGTGATCCATTTAAAGGTGAGAGAAGTAACTTAATGATTGATAACCTATTTTCCCAATTTTTCATGACAGATCACCCCAACTTGTCATGCAGCCAAAAGATATTAGTCGGATGACGGTTTCTATCGAGAGACTAACCAGACATGTTTTGTAGCTTTTAGCACTTTTGGGATGCACAGTCTTCATTGACTGGGTAAAGAGAGTAAGGATTTCGATATAGATTTTCAGCTTGATTTTGGAGATATGAAAGAAGAAAAGAAAAAGATAAAGAAAGACAAAGAATAAAGGAAGAGAGGAAAATATGATTAGTAGAATATATGATACTAGTCACCAATAATATACTATAGGTAAAGGTTTTCAAGTAATGATGATTCTAATACTGACTAGGAAATATAATGGTAATTATTATTCATTTTTGTCCAGTCTTTCTTTCAACTAATTTTGCTTTTTATTACTATTCTCATATCATTTATTAGTGACCATTAAGTAAGCAGCATTGATTCGGAATAAAACTTAAGCCTTGATGATAGATTTGAATTGGTATCCCTTATCCTTGGGAGTTTTTATTTCTGTGGCAGCAACTTACCAATTAGATCAAAGAGGCTTTTATAGCTGACATTGCAAAAATAAACCATATGGCTATATATTTTTTTTCCTTTTTGTCAATTGTTATTACTTTTCAATGAGTATTTCTTCCATCCTATTTCTATTGACATTTTATCTCAACTACCAATTAAGCTATGAAGGCTCCAACTGGTAGACATTGTGAAAATTGATAAATGATTATTGACAATGCTTTATGTAAGAAATTCAAAGGCAATTTTGCTGTTCTTACCAACACAAACCTGGGAATAAACTAAGATTACACATCACTATTGTTACATATAGACTTTCATTATTGCTGACTTATTCAATTACTCGGTGAACTGACAATTAACGTTGGATTAATTGTTGCAGCGTCCTTAATACCTTTGGAGATTTGTTATAAATGTGATGCTGATGACAGTGAAGTTCTCTTTCTTACGAAATGGCATACTCGTACTTTTAGAACAAAGCTAGCTACTGTAAGAACTGTTACTTCAGCTCACTCAGTTTTTGAAGGCTAAGAACACACTACTTCAAATAAGCTTATAAGTGATCCTCTTATTGTGAAATCGCCCAATCAGGGCATGAGCTCATCAGACAATAAATTTGCATTGTCTAGTGTGCTTCAAACTTTCTGACTGGACAGCTCCACTTCTAATTATGATGGTAACCTTATGAGAGAATTGATATTTCTCAACAGCTATTGAGAAGAATGCACTGAATGAGAACCATTACATGAGTATGATTTACTGAATACCTGGCAGGAATTTGTATACTGATCAAGATTAATTAAATTGAACCATTTCTCTTGGGGCTTTTAAACAAATATTGTGTGTAAGTGTGTGTTCCTGTTTGTGTGTTTGTGTTCATGTGTGTGGGTGCATGTGTGTCCGTGTTTATAAAGTATCCTACAAAATATAATAACTGAGACCAGGTCATAGTTGTTTCCAATATTTTCTTCGTTTTCGATTTATGATTAACTGCTGGTGATGAAAGAGGTACCTTTTCATCATCAGGCGATTTTAATTAGTTAACTATAATTTAACAATGTAATTTGCTGTACAACATATGCAAACAATAAAATAACATGATAGTTTGCCTGTAAGTACCAATGAAATAAACGGACACTTATCAAAATGCCCAAGGAAACATTTCATATGATAAATGTTTGAAAAAGTAGCAAGAATCATATCAGTTTTTAATTAAAATTTCAATTGTGCATTATTTCTGAAGTAAGTGGACTTTTAATGGCTCATATAAACATAGCATTGATATCTAGAAGAATCGATTCAAAGCATCCAATCCCAGCCATTGCCAAGGTATTCAGATAGAAATTACAAGTAAATCAGTTACTTTTTACTAAAAATGCATGTTTTGGCCATATCTTATTTTTACAGTTACCTATTTCTCCTTGTAGTCACTTCATCTTGAAAACATAATCTCCTCAGTCATATACACAAGTAAATTTTCAAAGAGAATGTTGTCATCTTCAGAGCAAGGATCACAGGTCTAAGAGATGAGACTTCCCCTTATTCACTTTACTAACTTGAAAAAGAAAAATTTTGAGGTCGATTAGGGTAAGAATGAAAGATTCCTATTAGAATGGTGTGGATCGGAGAATAGGTAATCATGCAATCATACTATCTGCTTAAGCTTAGATTAAGTATTTATTTTCAGGGGTGTGGCTTAGACATGGGCTCCTGGCAGGTCCACTGTTAGGTCACTACTCTGAGGGAGTGGCAGACCTCTACAGTCAGTGCACATTTGCTTTGTTGGAGCGTCTGGTATCAATGCTTAAAGTTGCGGGCAGCTGTACAATCCAGAGTGTCTGTGCTTAAAAATTGCTCATAAAAGTCTGGAGACTGTGCTCAAGGTTGCCTGATTTTCCTTCAGAAGGAGTATAAAACTCTATGGCGAGCTTGACATCTACCAACTGTGGATTGTTCACGTCTAACCACAGATCAGTCTTACTGTCAGAATATTCATACAAAAGGTGGCAGACCCCCATAGCTAGCACAAATCTCCCTAGAGAAGGTCACTCCTGTCAAACCAACGATCTTGGGGTTCTGCTCCAATCTGTGTGAACTCGGTAGACCATGGGATGCAAAAGCTTTAAAGGGTGGAGTTAGCCCTGGGTAGGCCGACTTCACCTAAAAACTTCATTGCTCAGGCAAGAGGGTTATTCTGGATACACGACCCAGAAATTTATCACAACAACGTTTGTTTGAAATCCAAGCCATTAATTTACATAGAAGTTTAAAAAAGCTTTTTGAAGAAATCTCAGACTCATTTTTTTCTTGCTATATATTTCAGGAAAAAAAAATAGAAGTAAAGACTGCCTCAATATCTGGTATTTATGCTGGCTTTCCTTGTACCAACTCAAAAAAACCTCCCTTACCTGAACCTCACATATATTCCCAATATATTTCATGGGATTATCAAAAGACGTAGTTATAGTGAGATGATTTGGGGGGAAAAGATTTGAAAATTTTATTCAGTCAATAAAAAAAGGTGGCTAGAATGAGATTTTTTTTTTTACTGCAAATTACAAGATGTTTTAAGATAATCTCCTTTTTAAAAATCTGACAGTGAAAAAACTTTTTTCGAAGGTTAATGGATTCCTTACAAAAAACCTACATATTAGATTGTCTATTATATGGTAGATGATACTGGAACTCATTTATATTGGATTGCATACTTTAATAGAAATATATTCCCAACTAACCAGGCCTGGTATTATTTAATTTTGATATATACATGAAAATCAATCTTACCAAAATTCTGCAGCTATAAAATTTAAGCGACCTCATGAACAACACTGCATCATTGATATCAAACTAGCATTTTAGTGTCTAGGTTTATAAAAAAAAATTCTTCTCTGACATTAAACTCTTATCACCATCGGAGATTCTCTAAGAATTTACTGATGAATTCAACTGAAATTCTTGGTAATACAGAACTCTTTTGAGTATCTTACAGATATTCATTACATCTGCTGGTGGCTGAGGAGTGCTAACATTTTTTTGTAGTTTTTTTAGCTGGCTCTTGCAGCATTGGTAATGTTCAGTTTTGTTTTTCTGCATCTGATTCAATCAGCTTCATCTTTATTACTGAAATAGACCTGGAACATTACATTACTTGAATGTTTTCACTTATCAGCTCTTGAAAAGAATTCCTCCTGAAATGATACGTGAGAGTCTTGTGATCTTCATCTAGGCTTCCCCAGGCAAATGAAGCCTTCTTATCGCAAACTGAAACTTGATTGAATAATGAATGGTTGAAAGAGGGACTCTTTGATATCTAATTATCTCTTCCAGTCTTGGCTGATTGGATGAGCAGTAGTATTGCTTTATGTGGGTATCTATTAGTGTATGTATTACGGAAATTATTAGTAAGGAAGAAATTATCATTTTACAAAAGGAATTCATGAAGAGAAATATTGACTGTTACGCAATGATCTGGACTGGAATGTAATGAACTGATAAGCATGGAAAATTGAGGGAGAGTCTGTGTTTTTAACATAATGCATTGAATGTAGCACATCACTTGAATAGAGTAATTGTAGTGAAAAAATATCCCCATCATTGTGACTGATTTATAATTTGTTTTAATCAATCAATTTGTTGATTTATTTACTTGCACCAGAGTTTTCCCTTGCAATGAATTCTCACTCAATTACAAAGTTAAATGAATATCTCACACAAATTACCAGTAGATTAACTCTCAATTCCTAGCACAAATTAGATAAATCCTTCATCTTACAATTGAGCTGACTAAGACTGTTTAACTCAGAGTAGCTTCTATTAACTAACATTCTGATACCTCAAAAAATGATGTGCAAATTGAATTTTAGAGAATGTCTTTTGAAACATTGTGATGATCGGCCAACAAAAAACTGATTAGTCACGAAAGATGTTGCATTTAACCATTAGATTGAAATGAATGCCAAATTATTAATGTACAAGTTTTGGTAGCGGATCATCTATGATATTTGAAGTCTAAAGACGATTTCAAAAAGTTCAAAAAGCATAGATAGATAATATTGGCTTAAGAACCTTATTTGGATTACGTACAGTTTCTCTTGGCTGTTGAGGATAAAATGTTGGAGAAATTTTTCCTGTATAGAAATAGTGATCTGCAAATCGTTTTGTTTACCAATAATAAAACTTTACTTTCATTGTGATGGAGTAGCTGTTAACCATTGAAGAGCAACTGAGTTTTACATCAATATATTTATGTTTAGAGAATAAGACCACCACAACAGTAACAATTTATTGAAATTCATTCAGAACTTCAAGAGGTACTGAATGAACAGGGATGAGCAATATTTTTTCATTGCACCCAAAGCTTAAATAAAGTAGTCTTTACCCCTGGACTATAAGATCCATATTTTTACTGTTTATAAAGTTTTTGAGTTTGCCTGACCTTGTTAAATGCAGGAAAGGTGTAATGAGTTGGGGAATTAATTAGTCAAATTAATTAGCATGATTTCTGAGCATAACTTATTGTTCTAGAGTAAGTATTAGGTAAGATATGATCATTTATTTCTCTCTACTCCACTATCTTGTTCGTCCGATGTTTTGCATGTACCTGATAAAAAATTGCAAATCCCAAAGGATGCACAGACTGACATTTGTAAGACTTACATATTTGGATTCCTTGTACTTTAATCTTAGGCAATTAATCAAAACTTGTGCATCCTCCCCCACCCCCAAACATAAATAAAGTTGTCTCTGTCACTTTGCCTTTTAACGCTGTCAATGAAATTTATATTTTGAAGTTCACTATTTATACTTACACAACCTTAAATCAAGGAAATAATATATGAAATAGGTGCCAACTTCCAAAAATTCCTATAAAGCAATAACATAACAGTATACATCAGTAATCGACTTGAAAATATAACTTCTATAAAGATATCAAACAGAACCACAACTTGATACAAACTGAAGTAATATAAATGTAAAGTTCTGTTCTTTGATTTAGAGATATTCTTGCGTTTTTTACTTCATAAATTTCTGCATTCACGCCTGTCTGCCCACACGATATCTCAAAAATTTCTCTATGAATTTCAATGAAATTTCGTTGAAGTTTGAGGCATATATTACACAAAAAAACGGCTGAATGTATTCGTTTTTGGTTGGGAGATATTGTTCCCTTTTTTTCCTCTCCTACACTTTTAGCTCACTCTTGTCTGCCTACACGATATCTCCAAAAGTTCTCAATGAATGTCAACGAAATTTTATGGAAAGGTGGACCACAAGATAAAAAAATGATCAAATCATGTTTTTGATTGAGATATTTTTTGCATTGTTTTTCAGGCATTTCTGTTTTTGTTCCCGTCTGTCCACACGATATCTCCGAAAGTTCTCAATAAATTTCAATGATTTAAATTTTTGGATGGATCCATGCACAGTGATTCAGTCATAATTGAAAGAAATGGACAGTCGCTCATTTTGAATTTCAAAATGACTGCCATCGAAATTCATTGCAACTATTTTACCAAAAATTGCAAATGGTGTATTTACCTCCGGGTTCAACTCTAATTTGTCTGGATTATAAGCGATATAATTACTGTTACGCTCATCCTTCACCTTTTTTCTTTCTTCTCTCAATGGAGCGTTTTGATTTAGACTGACTAAATAAGTAATTTCATCGTATCCTTCAATACCATGTCATCCTTTCCGTGTTCAAGAGTTTTAGCCCTTGAAAAACATGATTTTTAGTTATATTTGTCCGTAGTGACAATGGTCTCTGAAGGTGACAGGTTTCCTCACTCCATTCGCGCTCTCACTACTCACAGACGCAGAAGAGTACCAAATAATATTCATTGTCGGTGCTGACCTCTAATTTGCCTAATCTGCAAGAAGGCGCTCAGATCGAATATCGGAAGAAATTTGTCGCTGGAAAGAACGTCGGCGACGCACCACCCTCGGTATGCCCCTCAACACACTACTCACGAATCTCTCAACACGCATTGATACAAATATACACTACTTATAACTCTCAGCAACGCATCTGATCGGGCCTAAAAATACATTCTTGTCGACAATTTCAATCAACTGAGAGTACTTGCTTTTTGATCTTATCTAATTGTAAAAACGACTTTTGGCATTCAATTAATTTGGTCTTCGAGGAGTCGAGACAGTCTCTGTACCATATTTTGCAGGAATAGATGAGAAAATTAACCATTGCTAATTCTTTCTTTGGCCCTTTTATTCTTTATCCTCTGCATTATTTTTTCTACTGTCTTCGTTTCACTTACATTATTGATTATGTCTGTAATAATTCTTTCATTTTCGTATTTCTTTATGTTTTTTGCATACCTTTAGAAACGGTTCTTAGTTTATCTAAAATGCATCAAAGCTTTTGTCTTTCAAAATGTTTATTTTAAAATAATAATTTGAGAAAATTACGATTTGATTAAGGGAAATGAGGGAAACGACAATAGTAAATAACCGTTAATTTTCATTTTTCACTCTTGGAGTACATTGCTTGTGCATGAGTTTTTCACACTATATGTTTGCATTATATTTCAACATGCAAAAATATTGCCCATTTGATTAGAGTCATTTACATACCAACTTTTGTAGGGGCAATCTAATCTCCTCTACACGTCTTCGACGTTGGCACAACGTTTAGGCCGATTTCTTCAGCTAAAATATGTAAATCAGTAATTGGTAAACTCTTGTCCCCTAAGGATTTACACATTACACCTAAAGAAGGCCGTAAAATGAATCGAACAAAACGTATCAACATCAAAGATGTGAAGAAGAGATCAAAATGTCCGAACAAAAATCGGTATGTAAAAATATGTCCAATTTCTGGAAATGTAATTTTTTTTCTAGAAAATAAAATGATTCAACTCTTCCGATGTTACTTTGAATCGTTCGAGTAATAAAAAAAATGTTCATAATCTTATCACTGAAATTTCGTTGGTTTATATGAATACACTGAAGGAAGCCAAAAGTTCGCTGGAGCGTGACAAAAATTCTATCTCTGGCGTTATACCTGTGCGTGCTCCATATCAAAACATATTATTCTTTGTTAGAGACGAAGTACACGGTGATATCGTAATCTTGCTTGTTCTCCAATTTCAAAGCTGCGAAATGTAGATTTAAGAAATAAGCAGACTTGCCAAAAACACATTACAAGAGAAAGAAACTCTCTCTCTCTCTCCCTCAGACACACGCAAACAAACACACGCAAATAACATGTGTACCTTGCAAACACGTATATAAATACATGTATAAAATGATATAGATGTGCGTGTATGCGCGCTCCTCGATGCACATATTAGCGAAATTTATACCCACAATATAAATGTTTTTGGATATTCTATACATGCATCACAATCATCGAAACCCATTTACCTTGCTGTATATCTGCTCTATAATTTAGTAATAAAGCTTATTGATTGACGAATATATATTACCAAGATTCTCAGTAACCGACTAAGAGAAAAAGACAAAAAACAAAAACAGGAAGCATAATATCACCGTCTTTCATATAAAATGAAACGGGAGGGTTCTATAGGCTGCAAGTTCATCAATTTGCTTCCGATTGGGACTGTTTCCTTTTGCGTGTGCACATGACACATACTGCCATATTGTGTTTCTTTTGAAATTGGGGCGGTCAACCCCCCAGCGCACGCGCGTGCGCGCACACACACACACACATAAGAGACTTGGAGAGGAAAATGGTAAATAGAAGCGCACATGCTTGCTATATTCCTGCATTCATATCATTTATGATATATGATCGTTGCTACTCGATACGACTATCGAAACTTTAGGAAAAAAATACTTTTTTTTTCTTTTTCGATTTTTTGGAGATTAAGAACACAAAACATTTTTTAATAAAAAAAAATTACTTGCTTTTCTGGGGGTAAGAAACTTTTGAAAACATGCATGATTTGTTTACCTTTGTGACACGGCTAACTTTTGAATGGTGTCATGTGGTGTCAAGGCAAAATGTGTGTGGTTTTAAATCGGTAAATCTTAGGGTGCGAAAAGTATATTTCATCCTTAATTTCTTTTCCAATTTATTTTTGGATGTAGTATTGCTACAATATTAACAATTTTTGACCAGTTTTCACTTTCATACAAACGTCCAGTTGCTTTTCATTACAACTTTGAATCAGAACGTAATCCTTTGGCAACGATTGGTTTTTTTTCTTTTTTTTTTGGTTCACCCCCGTTTTTTGTTATCCCCCGTATTCCTTTTATGTCCAACCACAAAGGCGTTTTCAAAATCACCCACTCAGTTGCCGCACTTTTTCATTGATTTGTGGTTTCTTCCATTCACAAATCTCTTCGAAACATTTCATTCTTCAATTCATTTCAACGCCTTCTTCAAACCTTATGACAGCACTCACTTTGAAGCTTTCGGCTTTCAAAGTTTTCCTCTGACGCTTTTGTAATTTGAGTGAACATTTTTCCCACCTGAAGCTGACCAGAAGTAACCGATTTCAGCGTTTGAAACGTAATTTAATTCTCAAAAACAGCATACAGTCAGAAAATTCTTTTGATATATCGGTTAATCTGAATCGGTGAAATTACTTCGTTGAAATTTCAACTTTTTTTTAACAAAGAATCATAAGTTCATTTAATCGAAACAAAGGTATAAAACAAGTGATTTTTTGCAATCAAAAGATTGTGAAATTAAATTTTTTTTCCCACAAAATAAGTAAATACGTAGCTATACCTTTCTTTGCAAAAATGTATTGAATACATAGTTTCAATTCGATCGGGAGTTCATTCAATCAAAACACTGATATAGAACAACTATTTTTACGATCGAAAATTCATGTAATCAAAATGAAATTAAACTTTCTTTTTTTTTACAAAAAAGGAAACTCCGTCAATTAGACAATTTCATATAATTGGCGTATCACATCTACTTCCTTGTATCACAATCGCAGAAAAAATGATCCGCAACCGCTCAACATCTCTTTCCTCGATTATCTCTGTATGATATGTGTTTCATCATCATCATCCTTTTAGCGTCCATCATTGGACATAGACCCCAAAATTCGCCAGACCTCTTACGAACACAATACGCTATCTTTAATGTCGGCCCTGGTTTCGCATGTGATCTCTGGGGGATCCACGTTGTGAGTTGTGATGTCCAGTGGCTGTCTGACATTCTCACAACATTGCCAGCACATCATGATTCATGTTTTCACATGGTTTCTATGATATCTCGGACACCTGTCTTTCCTCTAATATACTGTGCTGTTTTGTGATCTCTCCACCTGAGGTTGAGCATTATTCTCCTTTGTGTACGTTTGCGTGGTTCTCAGTTCAAGGGTCAGTCCCTTGGTTAAGTTCCATGTTTCAGTTCCATAAGTGACTATCGGGAGGATAGCACTTTTAGCACTAGCGGAATTTTCTTGTTCTTGAAGGTTGGGCTTGCTCTACCGAAGGCTTGCCATCCTAGAATGATTCTTCGCTTGATTTCTTCTTCTTTTGAGGATTTCATGGAGATTCGTTGTCCTAGGTATATTCAGTTTAGTGAGACAGGCACATATTCCTGCTATCATGTTAAACTATTTCCCAGCGTGAGGTGCGTTTGTCTCAAATCAATTTACAAGTTGCAACCGACCTCATTCATCTTTTCTAAGAGAGTCATTTGATCCAGCTTCCACAAATAAGTCTGGACCCGAAAGGTTATCAGTTTGAACACATGTAATAACTAAAATTAACTAAACATCCGTCCTATCTTAATTGACATTGTATTAATAAATATTCAAAGTGTGTGTACATTTTCAGGCTTCTCTCTCCCGACTTCACGTGAAAATAAGCTAACGACATATTCGTAAATAAAAGCACGAACCTTGTGAAATATTGACGTTATCATGAAAGAAGTGGCAACAGAGATCATTTTTCAATCAAAATTTTTCTCCAGTCTTTTCTGACGGGAGAAAATTCAAAATATAAGAATTATTTATGTACACCAAATGAACGGTGATATATTTGTATTTAAAATCTTACCTCATCGAATGCCGTAAGCCATTACACTACAAATTTATGCGTAAATGCTGTTTTGCAGGGTAAACTAAATTCTAAAACAGTTATATCTCTGGTTTTATACCGTTTACTCACATACAGCTTATCGTATATTTTTCGCTGATCCCCCCACCTCCAATGACACAAAAAACATCTCTATATGAAAAGGCGTACGGTGTGAGAAAATCTCGCCAACGGTTAAAGAAAGGAGCCTTCAGGAATAGCTTATGATTATTAATAAACTAATTCGACGGTCAAAGTAATGCATACTGATTATTCTTTTGATAAATATCTTTCTTTTAGTGTCATCTGATGATAGTTACTAATGGAGCTGAAACATGGAACTTAACCCAGAGATAGACCTGCAAACTGCAATGTGCACATGAAAGAATCATGCTCAACCTCATATGGAGAGATCACAGCACAACACAATATATCCGGAAGGAAACAGGAGTCCGAGACATTATAGAATCCATCGGAAAACTCAAATGGCTGATCGTATTGCAAGAATGGTAGACAACCGATGGACATCACGACTCATAACATGGATCCCCAGGAATCACATGCACAATCGAGAGCGGTAGAATATTAGATGGAGAGGCGAACTAGACTAATTCAGAAAGTATTGGTTCTGCGACGCCCACGATAGAGAGATGTGGCGAATCCCGGGGAAGGTCTGTGTCCAACAACGGACGTTAAAAGCCTGATGATGATGATGATGATGATGATGGCTCGATTTATGCTGGCATCGAGTCGGTCGCATCGAATTGCCCATTCCCCCTTTTTAAAAGCTTAGCACATTCAGCCACTGGCATTCTTCAATGCAAAACCGCCCCACTTTCTTTAAGTTGGCTCGGTCCACTGGTATACAACAATTTTTAAATGGTAAATTTAGATCTGGGCTTTGACTTGGCTATTCCAATATATTTGCCCTTAATCCACCTCGAGTGTTGCTTTAGCAGTATGCTAAGGGTCATCGTCCTGCTGAAAGGTGAACCTCTGTCCCTGTCTTTATTCCCTAGAAGACTGAGACGGGTTTTCCTGGAAAATGTCCTTGTATTCAGCGGCATATATAATTCATTCAATACTTACTAGTTTTCCTGTCCCTGTCAATGAAAAAAAAAAAACAAACAAAAAACAAACCATGATGCTACCACCACCATTTACTGACGGGAAGGCGTTTTCGGTTGGATAAGACGTGTTGGGTTTACGCCAAAGGTCAAAAAAAGTTTCATTGACGTCCAAAAAGTTTCATTGATGTCCAAAAAGGTTCAAATTTAGTTTTATCTGATCAGAGTATCTTCTTACATTTATTTGGGGAGTCTCATACATGCATTTCGACGAACTCAAAACTTGTTTTCTTATATTTTTCCTTCGAGCAATGGCTTTCTTTCACATGAAGCACAGCTCAGTGGCGTGTACTTAACATGTCGATGATAACTAAATAATCTTATCAAATTTATACTGCTTGTTTTCGCTGACCAGAATTTGAAGAGAAAAAAATTGAAACTAATTTATTTTTTGAGATATTTCTTCTTCTTGGGTTGAAATCGTGGCAAGATCTCATAAATGTGATCATATCAATACAATTTTATATGGTTCGACTAATTACTTTCATCAACCATGAAAATGGGTTTTTAAAAAGTTCTACACGTATACAATTTTCCTACCAATCATGAAATGAAGTACATTAGGAGCAGATCAGATTTAAATAGATCAGTATCATTCCCTTGGGTTCACAAGAACAAATTTACATCGTCGGTCAAATTAGATAACACAGTATATAGTTCTTCTTATTAGTCAGCACACAATGCATTGAAGTTTGAAGTTATTTGTACCTGCAGTTCTCGAGAAAACCAAAAAAATATTGCTCTATAATGTTTGCTTCATGTCGGTTATTATAAGTGTTTTCAACTTTTAATTCTAAAAAAGATACATCCGATTATATTCATTCACCTCAACAGACACATTAAAGAATCGCTTTGGAGCACAGCTTGAAACGAAATCAAAGAACCTAATTCGGCACCGTTCTCATAGGCCGGCAGATGAAAAATTCTTATATCCGACGATAAATCATCCTTATCGCTTAGTTCACTGCAAAATGAGTGATATTTATCTTTTTTTCCTCTTTCGGTATCTCATTGAAAAATGACCAGATCGAATTAGTCAAGTTCTTGGTAAAGACATAAAAATCGGACAGAAAACTCAGTGTTGTATTAATGTTACCTCTTGAAATATTTATCATTAGAGTAACGATCATTAGGAGCGTTAGTGTTAACAAACTTCATTTAAAAAGATCGCCTTTATGGTATGATGACAGCTTTCACACTAGTAAGCATTTTTTTACGAAGTTTTTAAAATACTGGCTTATTTTAGTTTGTGAATTCTGACAATGAACATTGAAGAAAATGAATTTTTGGTATATCACGGTTTTTTGATCTTAAGAAAGGTAAGATGTAAGTTGAGTATACATAAACAGAATTATGCAGTCCTTGAATAAGGCATTGCCAATGATCGAACATGTCAAGTGATCCACGACACTTTGCGCTGGAGACATCTTGAAGAACTATGATCCACACTCGGATAGACCAGCTATCATGGCGATCAGATCAAGGCATTACTCAAGATTAGTCAATGTTAAATGACGATAGTTAACATACTCAAAATATCCGAAACAAGTGTTCAGAATCAGTTGCTCCATCAAACCAATACAAGCATACCGGATTGAAACAACACGTTTCTGTTGGAAATGAAATCGAAAAAGACTATCGAGGGTATTTCTATCCAATCAAAACACCGCTGAGGACCATCAACCGGAACCTCTTTTCTCCAACTAGGGTTCAACGGTGGGAACATAACTTGCAACTCTGGATGCACCCCCATACGAGTCCCTTTGGTTAACAGACTTCCTCACACAATGCATTCTCACTACTAACACGCATACAACATTACTCATCAGCAACTCATAACCAAGCAGCGATGTGATATTAACTACTCCAAGCAGCAACCACAAAACCTGGGGGAGTGTCTCGACCCATTAACAAATAGCAGCCACTTATTCCATAACCTGATGACCTAAACTCGGCCTCGACCAAAACGCTGTTGAACTCCACACAGCCCTACTACCAACTCCACATAAAATGTTAACCGCAACACGCCAACGAAAAGTCACAATGATACCTCTTCACAAATCTACGAAAATAAAGTAGTAATTAGATTTAAAAAATAAAACAGTACTTATTTGATCAGTGATTATATCAACTTATTCAAATTCTTACTATCATGAAATTTAGAGTTTTCCCTTTCCTTTACTGGGCATGTTCAAACTATGTTCGTAAGGATAATTTGAAAAATATTCTAAAATTAATTCAGAAAAATAAATTCTATTCATTTGTATTAAAAAAGGTACATATATTCTCGCACGTTATATTTTCCACTTTGTTTTATTTCAGAGGAATATAAAAACTAAACTGTTTATGAACACAGATTTGGGATTAGATATAAAAAATACGAAAGGTGTATCTGGTCAACACTCTCAGTTATGAGCAAAAACTTAGTGTGACGTATTCATTCTGTGTGTTACAAAGCAACGGACATTGGCTTTTTATGTACATAGATACTCAGTCGACGAATGTGTTCTCGTAGCTACGAGCCAGTATTTATCATGCTTTTATATCAAAACGGTTGCTCTCTATAACTACACCCAAGATATATTACAATAAAACCGAGTCATCGTAAAAAAGGCGAAAGTCAGACCAACCAACCCGACCAACCAAACTGATTGACCTGAATTAAGTGACGAGACTTGACCAACTCAATTGACCAACTCTACCTATTGGAACACTCTGGTTGTGTCAAGTAACCTGATTGACCTATCGTTATATATGATCAGTCTATTTGAAACAGCAATGGATAGGCATGAATATTTGTATACCAGTTACAATTGTACCCATATCTAAACAGAATTGAAACAGTTAGAAATGTGTCAACATAACCCACTGACGACAAAGCCATGGACCATTGGCAAGAGATATACAAAGGTATGCAATGGATATGCAATAATAAATAGTAATATAAGTTGAACAATGATTGTCCATAAGTAGCTCTAACAGAGGTGAATCAACAAATCAATTGTATTAAATTGAGCAGATGAAGTAATTTTAACAAACAGTGAAGTGAGAGAACGTCCGCATAAAAGACTGAAAATGGCAAGTTTTCGTTATTACTAACTATAGACACATCAAAGTACAATGTTTTATTTTTGTTTTCTTTAATATAACGAGAAATACGATAAGGGCGTATTGGAAATGACGCTTCATGACTTGGAGCTTGCTTATTAGTCACTTCTGAATAATGACCCCCAGTTATTTGGCAAACTCCCAATAAGTAAGGCGAAAGGTTGCTCCAAGGCTAATCATGGGATTGGTCAAGGTCCCATTCACAGCGCTGTAAAACTTGTAAATTTTATCAAAAAGGCCGTTTTCTCAAAAGTCAACCGAGGATCAAGGGAAACCCATGTTTCTCCCCATCACAAAAAAGCTGGAAAAAAGCTTCGCGTGTTGGCTATTATTTCAAGTATAACAAATAGAATGAAAAAAAAAGTAGTAATAGTTGAAACTTTTTACCATGTTTCTGTAATTCAGTATTCGAAACACCATATTATAGATGATATAGCGATTCTGTGGTATGATAGTGAATAAAAAAAAAATGGTTTGTCGTCCACATATGTTTCAAATAACAATAATGTTACCATAAAAGCTGATTAAGGGGGATATTGCATGAAGATATTTCCCAAACCTTCCCACCCCACCATAACTGACTTTCTGGGGGCAAAGGGTCAAACTCGACTCTGACTCCATTGGTGCAGTTTATAAACGTGACTCACACATAGATAGAAAACGGAACTATTTCAGTTACTAGGATTGAATTTACTGAAAAAAAACAACCTCTCCCTACTCATTGAGGTAGTGTATGTTTGTGCAAAATTTCAACGGTCTACTATGAACAGTTAAGCCCGTACACGTGAGATATTCACAAAAAAAAAAAATCCAACTATTTCATCCACTTCTATGAGATGTTTTAAGTCACCACTTATTGGAATATAAAATGGCCAATGAACTGAAGCAGTACCACAACTAATATTGAAGACGGTGGGTTGGCGAAAGAAAAGAACAATCTCAGCAAAATAGTATCTAGATATTTTTCTAGTTGATAGCACAAAAATCTAGATGATTCTTGATATAATTGCATTTAGAAAATGTATCCACCATCTGTTCATTGGCATAAAAATCAGTAAGAAAGGATTTGAGAGAGACCGAAATGCGCAGAAAAGTAGATTTAAGAATAATCTTTATATTGGTCAAGGTCCTATTGGAGATCCCATTAGGGTTGGCATAAGTAAATAACGATATCAATAGATATCATCGGATGGGGTGGCGTAGGAGATTAACGATCAAAATACACGCTTTCGGAGAGTCAACGTAATGAAACTACAATCCTGACAGACGCCATCAAGGGGTTGGCATAAGAGAGAGAGAGAGAGAGAGAGAGAGAGAGAGAGAGAGAGAGAGAGAGAGAGAGAGAGAGAGAGAGAGAGAAAACAACATGGCATCTGCTGGGGAGAGGAGGCGGTGAATTTGCAATTTTCTGGATCATGCCTTTTCACCGATGGTGAGGGTGTTCGAAAGTTGTAGAGGCCGAGGATCAAGATGTAACTATGAACAGTACAGCTTGGGCCGGGTCATAGCTAAGGCACTCACTAGCCCCTAAACTTGAGAACTAACATCCAGATATAATACCCCCCCACTCCAATATATATTCTTCCTCCACCCCGAAAAGACGCAGCGGATGATTTCCATTGACGACACTACTTATCCATCTTTTTCATTTCATACTCCATCAGTGTAAACGTATGAGAAATTATGCAAAATGTCCACGAAACACAACCCATAAATATTAATCTGAAAATTGAAATAAAAAAAAGTTTCGTTATGCTTGCAATTAAGTGACGAGCTGTGACGTCTGGACCTGCTGACATCAAAACATCTGGTTTAGTAAAAATCCTTAATTAGTAGTTACGAGAGTAGTCATTTAACCCCATCCCCAAACATTTTCACATTCTTCAAATAGATATTAAGGACGTATTGGCAGGTTTTGGGGGCAATCATTTATTAACAGAAAATAAATACTTCGTAGATGGAAATATACGCAGGCACATCCATCTATTGTTTTTTCGATATCTGGTATCATCATTATCATCACCAACCTTTTAGCATTTAGAAATGACTGCATATGTGCACTGCAATTGTAAGAAACTGACATTCACCAGATACATAAGTCAGCATACAAGACAATGCAGTGCTGAGTTTCAAGTCTTTTTGATCAGCAGTTTTCGAGAGCTCTAATAGAAATGATTGAAAAAATTCTGATTATAGATAATCTGTCTGAAGATTTAAATTTGGATATAAAATATTCAAATTGACAACATTTTCGTACCACAGACAGAAAATTATTTTACACGGAATTTATGGTAGGCTGCTCTACGCACTATGAAGTCCGGTCCATTTCAAACTGACCCCCTATAGGAGCTTCCAGTACCCCTAATCTCCAGTACGCATGTAACAAACAAAACGAAATTGCGTCAACATCTTTGCACCCACATGACATAGCTAATCACATACTCAAATTTAAATGCTTACATAAACACGCATTCTATTTGAATATAGAATGAGCATGGAAAAGAAAATACTGAGGCAGAAGACTAGATGAATAGATACACACGTACGAGAATAATTGCACATATACATGCACGTAAATACACACCACACACCCAGAACCGACCAGGGGCAAGAATACATTCACCTTCATGGACAAAGAGAGTCATATTCAACAACTCTGACATGCGTAGAAAAATTTGATAGACTTCATCAATTTAACCTAACTACACTAGAAGAAGATATATGGTAGGACAGTATGATGGAAGAGACAAGTTCAGAAAATATTGGCTCCGCGACACTCATGATGGAGAAGTCTGGCGAATCCTGGGGAAGGTCTATGTCCAACAACTAAAGTTAAAAGGCTACCGCTGCCGATGATGATGACACTAGAGGAAAGAGTGATTAGAGCAGATGCGATAGAAAGATTAATAAATAAAATAAAAAGGTTTAGATAACATCCAAGCTAAAAAGGTTATTTACTAGGAACAAATGAAATGAGCAAGAAAATGTATAAAGAACACTGCAAAAACTAGAAAAACTTCTTCCTTCAAAGAATTATAAACAACTGGAACTCTCTAGTACAGCACGATCCAAGTATACTAAAACAAAAACATTAACTTCGAGAACAAATACAGAAATTTCATGGCACATAAAAAGCCACTGAAGAAAATATTTTCACAAAAGGGCGCTAATATATTAAAGGAAGAATGATTGTTAACACCAATTACATGTGCGTATGGGCATAAAAACCACAGTGATGTACAACACCACCATTTGATTAACTGAAAGACTTCGCAGTTGGAACAAGCACCGATATTTTTTTATGCGTATGGGAAAATGTAAAATGGATTGGTAGAAAGCAACAAAGACCCATTGTACATTAGAAGAAAATGCTTCAGTTTCGAAAACTAACGATAGTATTAGGAAATGTGAAGTGATGAAAATGAAAATTTGTATTCTGCTTACAATATTCTGGAAACATTTTTGATACTAATATATTTTGTCATTGAGCAGTTGAAGTATTGGAAATACGTTGTCATACACCATTCAAATATGGCGGCAAAAGTACAGTAGGTGCAATCACAAGCAGATAAACTCGTCTTACAATTGGGATAAGATCCTTATTATAATGTTTCTGAGTATATATATATATATATGTATATATTTCGTATGTCTCATTAATACCTTATTCTCGCATCGTGTTCTACTGAGTCTAAGGCTTTTTCCTAGTTTAGGTAAGCCAAAGTAGTTGATTGTATTCTCTTCTTTTTTTGTTTTCTTCGATTAGCTTGTTCAATATTGCCGAATAGCTACTTATAAAGCTTGTTTGTTCGTGCGGTTCGTTTTCATCTAAATTCTTTGTTAATCTATTTGTATTTTTGAGCATAATCATTATGTATAATATAGTCGGACTATTTTCCTCGTCTATGAAATCATTTTATTCCCAACGCTTCGGGTATGTACCTCCCGACCTTCGTTGTATGTTGGTTCTTTAACTAAAACTGAGTGCTTGCTCGTTTGGACTGGACACATCATATCCGTTTTAAAAAAAAAAAAATTTTACATCTGGGTTGTGTTGTTTGGGTACTTCCGAGTTTCCTCCCTTGTATAGGGCGACCTGTTTTTTGCTAAATAAAATTTTAAAAAAATTCATTTCAAGAAGTCTTCCAAAAGGAGACCCCCCCCCCCCCCGATACTATTGATATCAATGCTTGGTCGACTAACTGGTTCGATTGAATAAAGTATATGCTGCTTCTGTCAGTCGTCGTATTCGAGAATTGTTCTCGTTGCCATCAATTTGTGCTTCAATCCATAGGACCCTGTGCCCATCCTGCTCCATCAAAAAGTGTGGTACCATACCAGATTTGAACGTGTTGCCGTGTGTTACGGATTTCCTGTGCTCTTATTCTCATTTTCACAAGTCAGCATGTTTCGCCTTTATGATGTCTATCACAGCTGCATGAAATGGTATAAACACAATTTCTGGTATGTTGTGAAAGCGTTGTAAAATAAATGTACACATCATCATCATCATCATCATCATAATCATCATCAGTCTTTTAACGTCCGTCGTTGGACATGGACCTTCCCCAGGATTTGCCACACTTCTCTATCATGGGCGTCGCACAGCCAGTACTTCTTGAACTTGTCTAGCTCGTCTCTCCATCTAATATTCTGCCGGCCTCGGTTGCGCATGTGATCTCGGGGGATCCATGACGTGAGTCGTAATGTTCATCAGTTGTCTGCCATTCTTCCAACGTGGCCAGCCCACCGCCATTTGAGATTTTTGATGGATTCTATAATGTCCCTGACTCTTGTCTTTTCTCAGATGTACTGTGCTGTCTTGTGGTCTCTCCATTTGAGGCCCAGCATTATTCTTTCATGTGCAGGTTGCATGGTTCTCAATTTACGGGTCTGTCTCTTGGTTAAGTTCCATGTTTCAGCTCCATAAGTGACTATTGGGAGTAGGCATTGGTTATACACCCTTCCCTTTAGGATTAATGGGATCTTATTATTTTCGAAGGTTGAGCTTGCTCTGCCAAAGGCTTGCCATCCTAGTGTTATTCTTCGCTTGATTTCTTCTTCTTTTGAGGGTCTCATGGAGATTGGTTGTCCTAGGTAGATGTAGTGGTCTATTTCCTCCAGTTCTGTGTCCTCGATGAACACATAGACGAGGGAAATGGTTCAATCATATTCAAATGATTGATATACCCCGTCAAAATTCAGATGGTAATTTTCGAGAAAGGTTTGTAAATGTTTGGGAGTAAAGTTGTGGAGTGATAATCGCCAAGGTCTCCATTGTTCCCATTCTGGTGAAGTACGATCACTATTCCTTGACAAGAGTTTTGAGAAACTTTCTTTTCTCTTAAGCATTGAATGAATAACTGTGCTAGTCCGTCGAGATAGGCCTTATTCGCATCTTCTGAAAGATCTATCATTATACCATGTTTGCTCTTCTGCTTTTCGTATTTCGTAGTGCAACAACTATTTCGTACGTCATACAAGGGACATCACTGGACTCAATTGAAGAGTTGGTCTATTGAACTTTTATTTTTGGAAGATAGAGGTTCTCGTAGTATTCTTCAGTTATTTCTAATATCTTGTCCGTACTTCTGTAAATTTCGACTGTCTTTCTTTTGATGTAAGCATCTGTTGCTTGCCAATATGGTCTGCGACTAAAGCGTGTCTCGAGCTCTTCCCTAATCTGAAAGCTTTCACTATCCTCTTCATTTTTTTTCTTCTTTTTCTCTCGTCTCATTTTTCTATTTATTGATTCATTCGGCTCTTTGTTTGTTCGGCTGTTTTGGTTTTGTCTCCTTTAGTTTTTATCATTACATTTCTCCTCTTTTCAATCAGTTCTAAAGCTGTGCGTAAGTATTTCCCTGTATTGTTTCTTTCATTTGATTCGTCTGCCATTTCTGCTGCTTTTTTGGTTGTATGTACAAGATTGTAAGTTTCTTCCTCAATGCTACGTTCGTTATTTCACAAGGCCTCTACTCTGCTCTCTATCGCTACCCGTAAATCTGTAATTCTTTCAATTTTACAGGGGCATGTTTTTTTTTTCTGAAGGATTGTTTTGTTCCTTCCTGTTTTAAAGTCAAAGTTAATCTAATTATTACCCTTGAATGCTCACTTCAAACACTTACTTTATTGAAAGCGGTAACGTCTTTGGCGTCGTTGATTTTATCGGATATTATGAAGTCAATTCGTTTGGTCTTTTCCGAGTCCATTTTCGACCTTCTCGTTTTTGGAAAGAAGTGTTTGTTATCTTCATTCAGTATCTCCCCGAAAGAATTTACTAGCATGCCTCCTCTTCCGTTCCCAATTCCTATCTGATTTCGCCTACAATTGATTTCCAATTCATGAAATACATTTACCGAGTCCAGGCAATACAGCAATAGAAAGGCTGCAGATAGTAAATGACAGCGCATAACGATCGACTGGAAAGCATTTGGTATAAATAGAGACATAGTGAAGCGCAATTTGCTAATATGCTTAAAATGTAAAGTATAGAATCAATGTATATTATTGGCTATGACACAAAAAGCTAATCGATTGTCGTCAGTGGGACAATAAACACAGAAGGAAAAAGCAAGTCAAAAGATGGATAGACGAAGTAGAAAAATTTATCGGTAAGCACAATCATGTTCGTCATAGGAGAAGATAGGATGAGCCTTTGTACAGCAATGGACTTATAACGGCTGTTGATATATATATATATATATATATATATATATATATATATATATATATTAGATTTAGGCAGCTGTTTATACGTTCCATTAAACAGTATCGGCATTTCTCGTCGATTCAACCTTCTAGTAACCTTCTCCAATTTCCGGACGTTGTCATTTATCACTGGTTTGAACGAGTGTATAAATTTTCCAAGATGTTTTATGCGTCCTTTTTAGTTATCCTAGTACTTTCGACTATCGCTAGTCTTTATCAAGGTTCGTTTCAAGTTGCAGAGCTGTTAGTCCTAGTTTTAGAAATCTCACTGTATTTGTCCTCATGTTATTATACACACACACACACACACACACACACACACATATATATATATATATATATATATATATATATATATATATGTAATGGTCAATGATAAGTTTTTAAAGGTAAAAAAATCAAACTGCCGTAAAACTTTTTATAATTCCAACCACAATTGAGCAAATAAAGTGAAATTTATCTCAATGTCTGGGAGGCCGACCCTTGGAAGTGAAAAGTTAGCAGAATATGAGGATTTGGCCAGGGAGATGGAAAAGCTGTGAAACGTGAAAGTCATGATGGTTCCAATAATAGTAGGCACACTGGGAAATGTGCCAAATACATTTAAAATATAGAAGGAGTTGGAGAAAATTCTAAACGGATACTGTCCTCTAGCCGCCTGCAATCGTCTGAGGGTTAAAAGACGTGCAAATGAAGCTGGAAAGTTTGAAACGGTGCAAACCACAGCGGTGAGGTGATATGTGAAAACAATGAAAGAGAGGGCTGGAAGCCTGAGAAGACTTATTATCTCTCAGCCTCCAGCAACTGTATGAAACTGCAGACCACAGCACCGATATGGATTGAGAATGTCGAGAGAAGGAACATCGAGGTCAGTAACGTGCCCATAATAATTAATGCACCCGAAGTACACTAAAGGTGAGATTGGAGGAATTATATTTTCTAGGGGAAAGATTGCGATTGTCCAAACCATAACAGTGTTGGGGTCGGTAATAATACTGAGACCAGTGCTGTAGTGATTTACCATCACTCGATCCCCAGTGAAGCTACCAGACACCTTCGTGAACACCCAAAAGCCTGACAAAAATTGATATGAAATGCCAAATTGTGAAACTCAAACTGAAGACTTCTCCTTTAGGTTTGCCAACAAAGAGAATGCAGGTGGTCTATTGTTGAGTAGCCACTCCTGAAACCTGCCTGTTCGTGTGGTTGATTGGAAAAGGAATAAGACAAGTTGACACGATTTCGCCTAAACTATTTACAGTAAACCTTGAGAACACTTTCCGAATGACGGTTAGGGAACACTATAGGTAAACATTGAAAGATAATACTTGGATCATTTACGATTTACTGAAGACATTGCAATAATATCAGACACATCATTTTACAAAAGACTTTTTGCGTCACTTCAGTCACCAATTTCCCAATATCTGAAATCTGAAAAACAATTATGTTAAATAATTAACAGTTATGTTAACATAGTATCCAAGCAGTGTTGATAAAACACCATCCCTCCCATATATATATATATATATATATATATATATATATATATATATATATATATATATGGAGAGAGAGAGGAGGCCGTTTATTGTGATCACTTTGGACCAGGTTCTCATGAAAAGTCATTGAAGGCTGATTGCATTAAGCGATGGTTATATAGCATTGCTGTCTTCATGGAGATTCTGAGCTGATTTTCAGTTCGTTTTGTTAGTTTTCATGTTTTGCATGTGTTAATCATAGCTGCTATCATATAACCATAGTATACTTTACGTTTTAAACACATTGGCGAGGTCGGATGATGATAATGATTATATATATATATATATATATATATATATATATATATATATATATATATATATATATATATATATATATATATATCAATTAATTTGATTCTATTACTACAAGATATATTTCTATACGTTGAAGTATTAGATGTCAATGATATCTTTTGGTTTTTATAATTTGCACACGTTATAAAAACAAATTTTACAAGGTATATGCACATACAAAAACATATTTTCATTCTTTTTTTTCTCCTCTGTCAACGAAGTTGAAGAGATTTTTGTATTTGGTCGCTCCTTTCCATCTGGTGTCTGTTTGTCTGTCTCTCTACAATACATGTTCAAAATACTGAATGAATTTCAAGGAAACTTTATTGAATGATGGGTAATGGGTTAAGGAAGGGAAGGTTAAATTGTAGGGCGGATACAGGCATTTGTTTTTTGCATTGTTTTTGCTTTCTAATTTATGTATAAGCTCATCACTGTCGACACAAAAATTCTGAACTAATATCACTGAAAGGGTGAGAAACAGTTAACGGAAGAGGTAATCAGATTTTCGGTCAGATACGTGCACAATTATCTCCCCTACGTCGTAATTGTATCTCCTAACCACATAGTATCGCAAGAATTTCATGTCCGTCCATATTGTACGCTAGATGTTTTGAGCCCATTTCAATTCAATTTTGTTGTAGAGTGGTTAGTAGGATTCGAAAGAACTGATTAAATTTTGGAGCGGATCCAGGGATTTATTTCGATTGAAAATTATTTTCATTTTATATATTTATGTATATGCTCATGTCTTTTCACACGATATTTCCAAAAGTTCTCAATGAATTTCAATATGATTTTGTGGAGGAGTGGACAATCGGCCGCGGAAGAAGTGATTAAATTTTGGGGTCGGTGGAGATTGATGCATTATAACTTCCCCTGACAATGACATTAATAGAGGTACACGCTCTCTTGGTATTTTCTAGTTTGTCTCAGTAATACTAGGGAAATTCTACTCTAGCATTCATCACCCTGTCAAATTCTCCATATCAATAGGAACTATTTTGAAGATATACGCTCATGCACATATCATATGTCCAATAACTCATACACCGACATGTACCCGCGGTCAAGCATACACAAGCAGATGCATTCAACATTTTACAGATCTATATATACGTCTGAAAACATTCACGAATAAATCTACAACACTGCACCATTTTTCCCGATGGGGCTTCAACAAGTCATATTAAAATCAGAAGCTTTGAGTCACGTAGAAATATACTTCTACTTGCTCTTTCGCGACTCGTCTATTTTCTACAATACTCAGAGAGAGAAGAAAACCTCATCATAAAGTATACACATACAAGCACGTAGATTCTGTGCCTGTATCAATTTCATTTATGCAAGTATTCACTGTGCAGGTGTACGCGTGTGCGTGTGTTTATGTAAAGTATGTAATGAAATGCCAATTGTAAGCTGTCAGCGGCCTACATACCTTTGACATAAAAACAGATTGCTGGCTGACAATGGTCGCCTATATCAACAAAGGCTCGTCTTCTGCACGTAGGAATCGAAATCATGTTCACCCACGGACACTTTGTTCAGCGCTATTGTCCAAAGCAAAACGAATGTGAGACTCAAGTCTGGTTGGCGTGAGAGAATAAACAAATCAAATGCGATATCTTCAATAACTACATGACCATTCACTAGAAAGTAAGGTCATCGCTGAGGTGCCATGCTGCCGGAGCTCGCCGGAGCACCACTTCAGCATCTTAGCAAGAAAAAGCCAAAATAAATGAAGGAGACGAAATGCATTTCCAAACAAATGGTTTTCAGTTCACCCCCGTTAACTTACCTGCAACATCTTTACCCCAGACTTGAAACATTATAGAGAGAAGATATAGAGAATTGCACGCGCTCTGCCTGATCTTGCTTCTGAAAACTTGGCACTTCACCTTAGGGCATCGTCTTCTTTTGCTCTGTCTAAAACCCACCTCTCATTCATTAACTTTTGTGAACACACATGCACCCATACCTGCACATGCGCACAAACACCACCCTGTCCATACAGTATCACCTAAAGAGTTGGTAATCAACATGGTGTGACCTGGGATAAAATTTATCGTTACTTAATTTACTCAAATTACTCCATGCGACCGGTGCAGATTTTGGTCAGAATGGCTTCTAAAACTTGGCAGAGTGTCCTGAACATTTTTAAGATATGGGGAAATTCTAAAACGGATACTTCTTGGTAATATGCAAGGCAATATTTTCAACCTAGCGAGCGTATGAATATCTCCCAATGAAACACAAATTTCTGGATCCACTCAAACGTTTAACCGCCTTTCATTTTTTTAGTTGACGAAAACTCTCCACAGAATTTCGTTGAAAATAATTGGAAACTTTTTAAAGATATGGCGTGGGAAGATATAAGCGAATATAGAAATGAAATTTTTTTAATGTATATACGCTCCTGTTTCTATACGACATCTCAGAAAGTTCTCAATTAATTTCAATGAAATTTTGTGGAAGAGTATGACATATTATAAAGAATAGATAACTGAATTGTGAATTGGGTCTAAGGGCTAATTTTTGTTTAGGAGATATTTTCTGTTTTAGTATTCCAAACATCTCTGCATTCGCTCCTGACTGTCTACACGATATCTCCAAAAGTTCGCAATGAATTCCAATGACATTTTGTAGAAATGTACGGCACATAGTAAAGAATTTGACGGAACCTATGAATGGAGCCAGGAATTTGCCACAGATTGAGAAGTACTTTTGTGCCATTTTTTTCTTACAATGCATAATTCGCTCCTGTCAAGACAATATCACAAAAAAATTCCAAATGAATTGTGATATAATCTCGTGGAAGGGTGAGGCACGTATCAAGAAGGATGTAAATACATTTTGATTGAAATTTCTTTTTGATTGAGAGATATTTTACCGTCTTTTTCTTCCTACGTTTCTGTATTCGCTCCTGTCTATCCATATAGTATCTCCAAGAGATCTCAATTAGTGTCAATCATATTTTGTGGAAAGGTGGGCCAAAGGATGAAGATGAAGTTATAAAGCTTTGGGTAGGTCAAATAATTTTTCTATATAGTGTGTACTGCAGTATAAAAAACATCTATATCTCTTGAATTATATCTGTAATAAGGTCTTGATACGCCACATTGGAAATATCTTGTCAGTGGTAAGACTGTGGTGTAGTTTTTGATGTCTGTTCAATAACTCATCGAGAACACATGATGCTACAGAAAGACCAATGAGAAACTTTTTGTTGAGAAAATTTATAAAGACTGATTTTCAAGAAGTTGCTATGAAAAATGAATTCCTTGACAACCGTTGCTATGGACAGTTTAAGAATGTCCCCATATCTGAAAATAATTAGTACCCATCAAAAGATTTGTGTCTCAAATCTCATGCTTTCATCACCAACTGAGCGATTTTTTGTACCGGTGATGATGGAATATTTGCTAAAGCATTTTGTGGTCATAGGATGTCATAGAAACATATCCCCGGTGATAGCAAAATAATGCTTGAAAAAGCGATAAGACTGTTTAAGCACTGCTATGAGGGGGATTAGGAAAGCGAGGGGAAAGAGTTTTATGGATCTCTCGAGATCATACGCAAAACTTTGATGGGTAAAAAATTAGAGGGTGTGACGAGCTAGTTCAAAAAAAAAAAAATTGGCTCCATGACGCCCATGATAGATAAGTCTGGAGAATTTAGGGTACGGTCTACATCCTACGATGGGTGCTAAAAAGCTGCTGCTGCTGATGATGATGATGATGAGGTGTGTCTGGCTTGCTATGGAAAGCACCACAGTCTTAGGAACTTTAAAATCATGGTAGAATTAGCAGAGACTGAGGCTGCGCTAGCATTCATAGAAAAGCTCCAGGAACATGGAAGATAAAAGCTATCCTCCAGAACAAGACCTAAATCCATAAGAATGTCAAGCAGGAACTGGATCTGAGGGCCCAGAAAGACCGCCTTACACAGGTGTTGTGTGGCAATGCAGCAGGTCACATGGTCACGCCAGGCTTCGTTTACGGACAAAACGATCTTTGGGCCCTTTAGAAACAAAAATGTAAATTGTCTGTACTCCAGCAACACAACAAGAAGGCTTGGGTACCAGCCATTTTGTTCTTGGAATGGTTCCACCAGTGATTCATCTGAAATGAGGAGATACCTCAAAGAGAACAGGCTGCCAATCAAGGCCATCGTATCAATTGACAATGCTTCCGGTTATCCCATATCTCTCTGCTTCGTCGATGAGAACGTGAAAGTAATATTTACGCCTCCTAACACTACACCGATGCTGCAGTTACAAAGGCATCATCAGGTGCTGTTCTGACTCCAGCATAATGGATTTATGGATTACCTTCACAATTCCAGACGTAATTATCCTTATTACAGGATCTGTAGTAGCCCTAAAATACGAGATACTCAATGCATGTTGGAAGCCATTAGGGAGTGAGGTAGTCATTGATTTCACGGGTTTCCCCAGTATCCATGACTCGGCAGGAATATCTTGAATATTGCAAGGGAAGTTGACGAGGGAATCTTCTCTGACATAATCGAGGACGAAATTCAGGAGCACACAGAAAACCTTAGGGAAAACCTTACTAACGAGAAACTCAAAGATCTGCTGGAAGCTTCTACAAAAGAAGAAAAGGATCATGCTGCTGCTGCTGCTGCAGCTGCTGCTGATGATGATGACGACGATAGTGATGATAATGATAGTGATGATGATACAGAGGGAATTGAAGACACTGACATCAATTTGGACACTTGAAAAATTTGCTGCAGGTTGTCTACGGGGGCAAGTGTTAAAGGATTTATCTTAATTTTAAACAAAACTCCCAAAAAACAAAACAAAAACAAAGTAACGAAGTCTCTGTATCACACAGGATGACAACAATCCGACAACACTATAAGATTTGTTTGATAATGTATAGTAAAAGGAAAGCCTCTATAACAATGTTTTGAAATAGAGAAGCTGAAAATTCGAAGCTTCTACCTCCAACCTCCAAAGATCATGAAAGCAGCAGCACCACCACCACTATCATCATCATAGGGATATTAGGAGAGAAGAATCAGAGATTGAGCGAGAAAGGGCGAATTTATATTTTCTTCGTGTACTTAAAATATTCTGATTTCAGTCTTTGTACGAGTATACCTTGATTAGTGAGATTGATTCGTTCCAGAATTCCGGAATTTATCTTATTCATCAAGCCATCTTATATTCTGTCGACCCCGGTTTTACATGTGATCCATGTTGTGAGTTGTGATGTCCAGCGGCTATCTTATATTACAGCAACATGACCAGCCCATTGCAATTTAAGTTTTCCTATGGATTCTATGACTCCTGTCTTTCCCTTAATATACTGTGCTGTCTTGTGATCCCTCCACATGAGGGTGACCATGATTCTCTCTTGTGCACGTTGCATGGTTCTCAATTTAAGGATTAGTCTCCTGGTTAGGTTCCAAGTTCCAGCTCCATTGGTGTCTATCGGAGGGATGCATTTTTTGATCAGCAAACTTTACTCACATTACATCAAAATCCTCACTAATCAAAACTGCAATATTCAAAGTATTAATATATTCATCTGTCAGGTAATTAAGCGAAAGCAATCAGTAAGTGCTGAAAGAAAGAAAGAAAAAAAAATACGTTGTGGCTGATGTGAGCTGTGCAACAGGCCTACGATGGTTGTCTATATTCTGAACACGTACATATTTTTTCTTCTCATCAGCATTTACAGTTGTTAACAATTATTAGTAATCTAGAAATGATTTAATGTATATGAAGGGATGTAGGTAGGTTTTATGCAGATACTACGTCATTTCTGCTTTGGGGTATATGATGCAATGATCACATATATATTGTTTCCTCTGTGAGAAAATACATGAAGATATTGTGTTTCTCATGAAAAGTAAACGAGTCATGTAGATTTCAGATTTAAGATCTGGCATTTTTTCAAATTTGTAAATTGACAGTCTCTGCTGTGATAATGATTTCTATTATTATTTGTACTCTAGCTAACGCAACGATATTGCAAAAAAAACCCCAATCATCTCCCCTTCTAAAAAGGCGGTAACTGAAAGTTGGCCTACACATGAACTTCAGCAAGAGGAAGATCATGTGCAACAATCACATCGAGGATAAAAACACTGAGATCAAAATCGAGGAGACAGAACTGGAGGAAGTAGACCACTACATCTACCTAGGATAAAGAATCTCTATGAGACCCTCAAAAGAAGAAGAAATCAAGCGAAGAATCACACTAGGATGGCAAGCCTTTGGCAGAGCAAGCTCAACCTTCGAAAATAATAAGATCCCATTAATCCTAAAGAGAAGGGTGTATAACCAATGCATACTCCCAATAGTCACTTTTGGAGCTGAAACATGGAACCTAATCAAGAGACAGACCCGTAAATTGAGAACCATGCAACGTGCACATGAAAGAATAATGCTGGGCCCCGAGACCACATGCGCAACCGAGGCCGGCAGAATATTAGATGGAGAGACGAGCTAGACAAGTTCAGGAAGTACTGGCTTCGCAACGCCCATGATAGGGAAGTGTGGCAAATCCTGGGGAAGGTCTATTTCCAACGACGGACGCTAAAAGACTGATGATGATGGTGATGAGAATAGGCATTTCGCTTGAGATCGAAGTAAAAATTCTGATTGCAAATGGAGCTGCTTACTATTTTAAATACTCTAATCCAATTCCATGATGATTTTCTGATTAAAAACTGGAATAATCTCTTTTGTTCTAGGCTCAATATCTGATTTGATTGGTTGATTTGTCAAGATTGACAATGGCGTTAGCACCCTTTTGCTATTACTGTCTGGACAGATAAAGTAGTTAGAGTGATTGGTTTGCCCAAGTATTCCATTCACTAACTTATGAAAAATGAAAATCCACAGGTGTTGTACCGCGAAGAGAAAACTACTTCATTCACACGTTTTAATGCTGAAACTCCAATGATTGTCAATTGTTGTTTATTGTCGTAACTCATGTCAAAGAATAAAAAATAACTTCTAATATTAAAAACGAAAACCCCTTCCTCTAATAGTTTGCATTCAACTGCAAAACTTCTCGGCGTTCAAGAAGTAAAATATATAACAAGAACATCGATACAGGAACCAAAACAAGTGAAATCTCTGTAATTGATAGCGATTTTCACTTGTTGGTGTTTCTAAACCATCCCAAGAGACTACGCTGACCACCTACCCGTATTGAAAGCAGTCACCTCCCTGTCTCTCTTCTCTCTTCTCTCTCACGTACACACAGACTAAGTATCCTTAACCTGTCTGTTCACATGCATATTAACTACTCAGTTCACACCGAATAAGCCGACAGCGACGCAATTTTTACACTCAAAATCTATTTGAATTTATAAACCACAATTAAAGTCTTTGTTTAATCGACTATCGTTATTTCTTTTCTATCATCGAGTGGCGCCGTGCATAATTACATATTCAAAGCTTGTATAAAGAAATCAGCTGATCAGAATTTTAGAGGGAATTATTTATGCGCCGAAGATAGTTCCCAGCCGCATAGAATTAATGGAAGTGTGACGAAGAAAAAACAATATGAGAGGAAAAAACAAAAACAAAACAAAACAAAACGTAATGAGAACATTTGAAAACCAAGAAAGCACCCGGAGAACGCATACTGCTGCGAGACGCCATTGTCACAGGGAACTTAACGAAAATCGGTTCATACGTAGCAAAAGTGTAGGGAAGGTAACTGAAATTTCATGGATCTGCACAGAAATTTGATAAATTCGTCCTTCCTTTCTTCTGTATAATAAACGATTATTTATCAATTTATTCTCAATATTTTCACTTTCGCTTTTATATATGTACACAGAAAGACGGAAAAAGACGGAAACACACGTGCTGACAGAGATACGCCCTTGCACGCTCATCGATTCTAGTTCCTCAGGGTATGAGACCTACAAATGGCATTAAACCCCCAACTTCACATACGTACCGATTCTCATCAATAGGAAAATTTAGGACGATAATTGGTAGAACGCAATAGTAACCATTATAGGCGTCTGCTGGCAGAGGGGGATAATGTCCCTCCCTGGATCAGGCTTCCTCACCGACGGTGTTTGAAAGTTGGAACATTATATTTGATAAAGAATAATGGAACTATACGATAGAGTTATACAACCCCAACCTAATGCACCCGAATTAGATGTTATCATCTTTTGCCCCCCTACCCCTGAAATATACCATTCCTCCCTGCCCCTGGAGAAGTGACAGCGGACGCCAATGGTAACCACTGCAACAAATTGGTCTGATATGTTATGAAGGGGAGGAAAGGATACGTCAGTTTCGTATTGCAAACATACTTGAATGTATGTTAATAAATATGATTATTTTTTTTAGGCAAATAAACATAGTCTTTTAGAAAAAAAATTGGTAAGGTGAATTAGTGAAGAAAATTGTACTTAATTGATTTATATTGGCTGGATATTATATTGCTAACAACTTGAAAGGTATCTTTGCTATTCATTTTCCAGTAAAACCATGACCAGAAGTAGTTGAAACAAAAGAAAACACAAGGGAGCGCTGGATTGTTTAAAAAAAAATTTTATTCTAGTTAACGCATACCATGAAGAGTATTTAGGACTCCACATAAAGATCTGGCGCCTTCACAGCGATACCAGCTCACCTAATCACCTCATAACTCGCCTAAAAATGATCTACCGGAATTTAGACTTGACAAATAAGGGAATCTAATGATGAAAAAGCATTCACTTTACATAACCAACAATCAGAGGTGAATATTAATCATATAGATCGAACTTTATACAGTGGAAATGTCTCAGGCTACGGGCTTATTGATCGAGAATTCTGGTGCAAATTATCACCTAAGTAAACTCAGATTTGCTGACGACACTGCCTTTATCTAGGAAGTTCATGAACTCCAAGTAATGTTAGACAAGCTGAATGAAGAACGTAAGTCTTCACATGAACTTCAGTTAGACCAATACCAGGTACTACAATATGTTGAGGTCAATAATACAATGATCAAAATAGAAAACTCTGAGCTGAACAAAATAGACATCTATAGATCTCCATGAAATCATCAAAAGAAGAAGAAAAACAAAGAATCATCCCACGTTGGCTAAGTTTCAGTTGAGCAAATTCAACATTCAAAAACAGAAAGATTCCAACAGTTTTGAAAAGAAGGGTTCACAACCAATGCACACTCACGATAGTTACACATACGGCTGAAACATGGAACCTAATGAAAAGATTGGCTCTCAAACTAAGACCTTGACAACGTGTACAAGAGAGGATCGTGCTTAACATCACATGGTGATATGAAAACAGTGCAAAGTATATTAGAGGAAATATTGGAGTCAGAGATATCATAGGATCAGTTAGCAATGGGCAAGCCATATTGCAAGAATGTCGAACAACCACTGGACATCACAACTCACAACTTGAATCTCCAAAGATTATATGCGGAAAGGTGGCCGCTCGAAATAAGATGACGATACGAATGCAGGGGAAATGGCACCACGAAGTCTGCGATAGCGAAATCTGGCGAATTATGAGGAAGATTTATATCCAATAACTGACGTTAAAAAGCTGCTGCTGTTGATAATGACGAGTATCCAGTTGGATAGATCTAAGCCTCAGGGGTGCCGAAGGGTAGGAAGAAGAGCAATCTGATTTTTTGTCCTTCCACATTCCAGGGTAATGTTTCTCGTATAGCTCATCTTATATCTTTATTCAGCTACGGTAGTTAGACCAATTTCACAATCGCTTTTTGCTTTGATAGAACTTGATTTGTATAACTTCCATTGATACTCGAACCGATGTGGTAAGTTAAACAAGAATATTTACAAAAGAGAAATTAGAGAATTGTTAGATTCAATCGAATTTCTAACGGCATGAAGATGAAAATTCGTACCAGAATTCTAGATCAATAAGTCCGTAATCTGGGACATTTCCACTGTAATGTTCGATCTATATGATTATTATTCACCTCTGATTATTGGTTGTGTAACGTGAATGCTTTTTCATCATTAGACAGTTTATTGATCGATATACCTTGGTGTGTGTGTGTGTGTGTATGTATATATATATATATATATATATATATATATATATAGATAGATAGATAGATAGATAGATATATAGATAGATAGATAGATGGATAGATATATACGTTGAATATCTGAAACCCAGTTTGAAGCCCGGCTATTTCAAAGAATTAAATAACCATTTATTATTATTATTTATAATCATTTATAATTGAATACTTATATTTGCATTATTCATAAAAATGCTCAAATACCTTTCATAATTCCGGTCCGGTACGCTGTGAGAGTTTACTGAGCTCTGGTATGAGACAACGTGACCCAATATATCCAGAATGACCTGATGATCCTCGACCCAACCAGACCATGACCTCACGCCCACCCAAAACGTGTGGGAACAGAGTGTCACCGCTAGTCTGATTTTGATCGTGTCAGCGTTACCTTGCGGAATTTCGTTCATTTTCATTGTTTAGTGACCTCTGCATTCTTTCCTCATAATGCCTAAACAACCTGTTAACAGCCCCATGGGTAAAAGTACTAAGAGGACACAAGATAAATTATCAATTGCAAGAAAGTATATTCATTGAGAGAATTTGAAACGGGAGTATCTGTGAAGAGATTCAATGGAGATTACGATGATAGTAACAATCTATGACTTGAAAAAGCATTTGCAATCTCACACCAGTTGCCTAGTAGTAACCGCTGGGGTTTGAGTGACAGCAAGTCTCCTCAAGTCTCCAGCCCTTCTCTCCTAGTTCTCATAGGCCGCAGTAATACTGCAGTTTACAGTTTCACGCCGGTTGCCCAGTGGTCATTGCTGAAGGCTGAGTGACAATAAGTCTCCTCAGGTCTTCAGCCAACATCTCTTCTCTCCTTCGCCTATCATGCCAGTGCTGTGGTATTATTAAATAATAATAATAATAATAATAATAATAATAATAATAATAATAATAATAATAATTATTAATCATTTTTCATACCAGTTGCCTAGTGGTCACAGTTGGAGGCTAAGTGACAGCAAGTATCTTCAGGTCTCTAGCCCTCCTTTCCACATTCTCGCAGTCCACAGCAGTGCTGTGGTTTACAGTTTTACACCGGTTGCCCGGTGATTATCACAGAAGACTGAGCGACAGTAAGTGTCCTCAGATCTTCAGCTCTCCTCTCAAATCTCCCTTCACATGCAACAGCAGCGCTGTGGCTCGTCCCCCACAAGCACTTGAGGTGTGTGAGTGGATGTGTTTTTTTTTTTTGTTTTTTTTTCCTCTCTCATCTCTTCTCTCTATTAGGCCACTGCTAACAGCTGGGATCGTAGATCTCATATTTCTAGAACTTTCTGCAGTATTCGTGCAGATCTCAGGAGTGCTATGGTCTGTATAATCTCAATCCTTCCTTTTATCACCAGTGACTCATCAGTTTCAGTTTCTTTGGTACGGTTCCGAGTGCACCTACTATTACTGGTACTACCCTGACTTTCATGTTCCACACCTTCTTCAGTTCCCTTGCCAGATTTGGTATTTTTCCAGCTTTTCACTCTCTTTCCTCTTTTCTCTATGATCTGCAGGCACGGCCACGTCTATTATTTGGTAAGTTTTCCTCTTCTTGTCCACAATTATTATTATAAATGATAATATTATCATCCTCTATTTCTTATTTACAGGTGTAGTTTATATGATTGGTATTTGGTTAATATCAGAGTACTCTCAAATTCAGACTTCTTCACGTAACTTAGTAGTGTTAATGGGCCAAGTAATTACCTTTGGTCCTGAGGTTGCCGAGTTTGATAAACTATATATATATATATATATATAATATATATATATATATATATATATATATATATATATATAGATATATATATATATATATATATATAGAGAGAGAGAGAGAGAGAGACAGACAGACAGACAGACAGACAGACAGAGAATGTGTGAAGATTTTTTTCGATGGTTCATTACTGATTGTACATTCCGTTTCGCTGAAAAAGATTTTAAAGGTTCTGTTTGATTTAAAAAAAAAATTCAAGCGGAATAGAATGAAAAATCAGTAATGAACCATTGGAAAAATCTTCATTCGTTTTATAACCGTTCTACTGATGGCATTGAGCACTTCATTGAACTTGGATCTACTTGATATATTAATACTTATACAAACGTTTTTTGTATACTTTTTTTATTGTTCTAATATATATATATATATATATATATATATATATATATATATATATATATATATATATGTATACTTGCTGAAGTGATAAGCATTTAAAAAATGAATTCATGTGCTCACTTTTGTCGTTAATAGTATTCACGTCCAAATGGACAATCGGTATTCATGTCTTATTTTTATGCTTGGGTTTAGGCAAGGGTTAAGCGCAGAGTTAATACACACACACAAACACATATATATACATATATATATATATATATATATATATATATATATATATATATATATATATATATATGTGTGTGTGTGTGTGTGTGTGTGTGTGTGTGTGTGTGCTAAGCACTGAGAGGAAGAGGAATTCGCATCTACGGTTCCCAACAGCAAATGAAAAGTAAATATCCTATTTAGCATAATAATTACATTTTAAATAGAATTCCCCTCTGAAACCTAAAGAAATGTTTTGCTCGAAACTGACATATTTCCAGAATGTTTGATGGTCTGATAGATTGAGAGCACAAAGAATAACAAGAAAAATATTGATTTTGCCGTCGGACTTTGAACTGGACTCATCGATTTCATTATCTGTGTATTAACAACTGAGTCAATGATTCATCTATTGATTTTCCTAGAAATGAATAAATCTTTAAATAAAAGCCAATGATTTTTTTAGGAAAAGATAATTTTGACCGGTAGTGACCTTGGAGATCAGCACCACTTTTCCAGTGATAATTCTGAGTCGAGTTACCTTTTTGAACATATCTGTAGCTATAGGATGTAGCCATCCATGAGACGCATGAATGCAAGCAAGCAAACAAACTTTCACCGTCTTATATATATATATATATATATATATATATATATATATATATATATAGTACAGATCAGGTTAGCAATATAGCATGATATAAAGCAATGTCTGATATGTGATGAATTTATTTTATGAGGCTCAGAGTGAGCAGAAACATAAACTTGTTTGTGCAGCGAATCTACTCTCTATTATATATATATATATATATGTGTGTGTGTGTGTGTGTGTGAGCGTGTGTGTTTATATGGGGGATAGTTGGTTCCCTTTCACACTAAAAGCAGTGTGGATTATAGAATTAGAGGAACTGTTTATGGTTTATATTAGCGTGAATATTTTGCTCAAATTCTTGATTCTAATAATCATCTTTTAATCATCGGTATAAAGGCAAATATTTGACGAAGCAGGCCTAGAAAAAAATGACCAACTTGCCTCGTGGCAATGGAACTAACTTGCCCCAAACCAGTCATTTATTACAGGTATTGCAGTTACCACTTTCAGGGGATGAAGCGAAAGCGCCACTCTCTAACAATACCGTTGATGTGCAGGCTTGTTCACGATTATTCATGTATGGCTGATACCATTCACTAGTTCTGGAACCTCAACAGAACTAATCTTCAACAAGTTTACTTTTAATGATCAAAATCAGTTTTAGCACTCACATCACAAGTCTGCAACACATGTGCGCCAGATTTCCGGTGCAAGAAGGTTGGTTATCATGTTACTTACCCATGTGAAATTATATGTAACTTCTGTATATTCGTGAATTTTTTCACCGTGATTAACAAGAAAATGAAAAGAATTGCCAACAGGGCGTTTCATTTTACCCCTTTCATATATATATATATTTATATATATATATATGTATATACATACATACATACATATATATATATATATATATATATATATATATATATATATATACACGTGTATATATATACACGTATATATATATATATATACACACGTGTATATATATATACGTGTATATATATACGTACATACATGTATGTATATATATGCGTATGTATTCGTTTGTTAATATGTATTCATACATGTATGCATATATATATATATATATATATGTGTGTGTGTGTGTGTGTGAGTGTGTGTGTGTGTGTGTGTGTAATGTATCTATCATGTTTGAGTCAGTAAAGCCGAATCAACGGATTAAAGACTTGGGAATTTCTCACCAAGAAAACATTTTAGTAATGAGCATTCCCAGTCGTAACTCAAAAGGAATTAGTATTTTATTTATACCCTCATAGTCAAATGCCAAATCTCTTGCGGCTATTTAAGACCAGAAAATGTGACCCTGGGTGTTTTGAACTAAATAGGATTACATCGGAAATACAGCTCTAAAAGATTACTTTTCCTTTCCTGCCTGATGAGAAGCAAACATTCACAGGCGAAGACAAAATTAGGGATTATTTGAAAGAAACTTGAAAAATCTCGTGATCATCTGTTTGGTTACAGGTGGGTCGTTCTGTGTTCACGAGGTCTTCAGCGAATGAGAAATTAACAATGCGTGATTTTTCAATTGAATAAGAATTGTATTAGTAAGTGTTACACACACACACACACACACACACACACACACAAAGGTTGGGGGGTGCACGTTTTATTAACCATGTATTATATAGGGTCATTACTTCCCGCCCTGAGTACAACTACTCGTAAACATTTCCCCAAGTAGATGCAACTTTATCTTAATTCAATTAAAAGTGACTAATCTGGCCCCTACACCATAGAATCATTTTTCTTTCGACAGATTTTTTTCCGGGTATCGCCGGGTACTCTAGCTAGTACAATATATTACATGATTTGATGATCTATCTGATACTCAGCGATATTACGTGGTTTATAATAATGAAATAATCTCACGACCTATTTAGAGTGGGATCTAGCGGAGGTGAGAACCATCCGAGGCTGAGAGACCTGGGGTGGTGGGTGCACAGGCGGTCCCGTTTGACGTCCGGGCTATTTTATCTGATAATATGAACTTCAGCAAGACGAAGATCATGTGTAACAGAACTGGAGGAAGTAGACCACTACATGTACCCAGGACAACCAATCTCCATGAGACCCTCAAAAGAAGAAGAAATCAAGCGAAGAATCACACTAGGATGGCAAGCCTTTGGCAGAGCTAGCTCAACCTTTAAAAATAAGAAGATCCCATTAATCCTAAAGAGAAGGGTGTATAACCAATGCATACTCCCAATAGTCACTTATGGAGCCGAAACATGGAACATAACCAAGAGACAGATCTGCAAAATGAGAACCATGCAACGTGCACGAGAAATAATTATGCTGGGCCTCACATTGAGAGACCACAAGCACAGTACATTCGAGAAAAGACAAGAGTCAGGGACATCATAGAATCCATTAAAAATCTCAAATGGCGGTGGGCTGGCCATGTTGCAAGAATGGCGGACAACAGATGGACATCACGACTCACGACATGGATCCCCCGAGATCACATGCGCAAACGAGGCCGGCAGAATATCAGATAGAGGGACAAGCTAGACAAATTCAGGAAGTACTGGCTCCGCGACGCCCATGATAGAGAAGTGTAGCAAATACTGGGGAAGGTCTATGTCCAACGACGTACGTTAAAAGACTGATGATGATGATGATGATGATGACTCCACTCCACCACTCCCAACTCATCCCCCCCTATGCCATAATCGGAATCCTTTTACCCCCTTTTCTATTCTCTTGTAGTCTCTGTCACCCACCTCGCTCTCGTCCGTCAGATATTTTGCTTGCTAGCATTTGTTAACGGGTGGGCTACCGTTACTTTTGGATCCCAACGGGAAGATGAGTTGCGAGGTTGGGTTCCCAATAGTTTTCCTTTTAGCTCCTTGGGAAGGAGTTGCTTTTCAGTTTTGTTCGTTGTGTCATGATTTTTGCTTGTATTGAAACGATCGTCTACTTACAAGCACTAAAAAGATTATTAAGCAGGAAGGTGTCACCAATAATTCTCATTCAGGTGTAAGGCAGTTTATTTCCAGAGTATAACAATATTATGTTGAATAAATGCAGCTCCACTTATACGAATGGTATATTAAACAAGCCTCTTGCAAGATGGGATGTGTTCAGAGTTCCTGAAGGATTTCGGTTTTACATCAACAGGGTAGGTGGAAGATCAGTTTCCAGTAAGTCCAATCGTTCTATTTTCGTTTAAGTTCAATTGGCGCCAATAATTGGAAAATCAGTTTAGCCACAACAATGGACAAAGCACAAGCGTGGAAAACTAAAAAGAAATCTCTTTTTAGGCGACGTGTAGTCCTGAATATATTGATACCAGTGGTTATTAAACAGTGATAGACACTGCTTAGCTGATTATTTCCTATGTTTCCGGTAGACCCGAGGTCTGCCAAGATTTCGACGAACGAGTATCTTTTTCTGATCAATCAGCTTTTTATCAGTTTTTTTCCCAGAAATCCTTTTCCTTATTTTGTCTCAACTTATGTCGGAACAAACAACACTTAACAAAAAAGGGTATTTTGGATTCTTTATGATCACTGTTTTTCTTCGCTTGGTGCTCTCTTCCAAAATTGAGTAGTTTCGTGTAGAATCCAAACCCCATCCCAAACGCGCAAACCTATTCATCAGTCTAGCTGGGGGTTCAGAGGAACAAGAGTAGTGATGAGTGCAAACAGATCTTACTACATTGTACTTATAATCCCCGGGTTGACTCCTGGTTCAAATTGTCGGTGTCGATCACTTTATATCTCAAACTTCAATCTTTATCCAGTTTCATTTTACTTTGTTCCTCGAGGTCTATTGTGCGACGTCAGATACTTTCTATGTAAGTCGAAAACATTATGAAAACAAAAAATAACCCCCACGAAATTTTACAACATTTCGGAAATTTTATATGTTAGGGTTATGAATGTTTTTGTTGGCGATGGCTCGACCAATATTCTAATTTTCCTGTCAACTAAGAGTGCCACTCTAATACTATGCATTGCTTCTTTTTTGTGGGTCCTATTATCATTCTTTGATAGCTTCCACACAAACAGTAGATTATTCTTTATGTAATATATAATTCTTCATGTACATACATCGCAAAATGAAGGTTTATTTTTACATATTGTTCGAAAGTAATTTGCTTATTAGGGCATCAGATAAATAAGTTGTATGGCTATAGCCCCACATTTGAAGGGAACATTTTTCTTGCTCATCTCTAGATAAAGAAAAAATTGAAAGAAGGCTATCTGAATCAAAGAGTACTTATTAGATACAATTCACTTGCAATATTACATCTTCCTTTGAAAAATATTGATTTTAGATTTTATCTCAAATAAATTAAACTGAAATAGAGAAATGTTTGAATATGACTGCCACCAGTGAATTATGCTTATATGATAAGCTTCTGAGGAATATATATATATATATATATATATATATATATATATATATATATATATATATATATATATATATATATATAAATTCAGGTAAATTATACAGATGAATTACATATCATATTCATACACCCCACCGCTTCAGTCACATTTGTTACCTACATACCCACAATGGACACACACACACACACACACACACACACACACACACACACACACACAGAGGTTGGCGAATTTGGTTGAAACTTCCTCAAGCTGGGCTGGTCAAGTTGGAATTCGAGAAAAAGGGTACCGATTTTAAAATCAACAATAACAATTTTTTTCCATTGTACACACTCTCTTATAGTTCAGTTTTTCATCGCTGTACAATTATACTACGTGAACTTGCGAGCTTTCACGTACATGTACCTATGTAACTTCTGGCTAAAGAGCAAGGCACACGATAACGACTGGGCGCCTTTTGACTGACAAGTTACATGAATCATCATCATCAGTATTTTAGCGTCCGTCGTTGGACGTAGACCTTCCCAAGGATTTGCCACACTTCACTATCATGGGCGTCGCGGAGCCAGTACTTCCTGAACTTGTGTAGCTCGCCTCTCCATCTAATATTTTGCCGGCCTCGGTTGTGCATGTGGTCTCGGGGGAACCATGTCGTGAGTCGCGATGTCCATCGATTGTCTGCCATTCTTGCAACATGACCAGCTCACCGCCATTTGAGATTTTTAATGGATTCTATGATGTCCCTAACTCTTGTCTTTTCTCGGATGTACTGTGCTGTCTTGTGGTCTCTCCATGTGAGGCCAAGCATTATTCTCTCATGTGCACGTTGCATGGTTCTCAATTTGTGGGTCTGTCTCTTGGTTAGGTTCCATGTTTAAGCTCCATAAGTGACTATTGGGAGGATGCAATGGTTATACTATTAAAAATTGATTTGACCAGATCCGGTGATTCCAAATCTGAAATTAAATTTCTGATGTAAATAATTTTAATTTAGGATGCTAATGTACATATTATGTGCTTGTAAAATCTGTGACACGTGTACCTCCTTTTCCGAACGAGTTGATACGCATACGGAACACTTATAAACACCTCCCCCTACACACCTTCCTCGGACAATGACCATGAATGTGCTATCTCCTTCCCTATATTGTGCCACTCTCAGACAGAGACAACTTCCTCCTCAGAGATAAAATCCCACCCACCAATCTTAGAATACTACTTCCCCCTTTGTTTTTCGCCTTTTTTTTGTATTTCTCATTGTTCAGAATAGTTTCTCGAAAGCAATAAGTGCCACAAAAATAAGAGTTTATTAAAAAAAACAAACTTGATTTCTGCAGTCTCTTTCTCCTTTATTACACACACACACACACACACACAGATATATATATATATATATATATATATATATATAATGTGTGTTTCGGATCTTGCAGTAGTTCTCCAGTCGCTACTAACCCTAGAGTGTTCACGTTCTGAGGTTAAACTACGTAGGTCAGCAATGATGTTAGGCTACTCCTTCAAATGAGCGGCAGACCCCCCCCCCTAGTTAGCTCGGGTATCTGCAGGAAAAGGAAAACCGTGGTCTTAGCATGCAAACTCTTGGTTCAAAGGATGGAACCGGTCGAGCACATGTTGCACTTCACGTAAAAGTCAATTGCGCGTACAGGTCTTGTCGAAAAGACGAGGAAAACCTTCCTAGATCTCTGTCAGAGGAGCCGAACCGTCATACACACACACACACACACACACACACACACATACACATATATGTATGTATATATATATATATATATATATATATATATATATATATATATATATATATATATATATATATATATATACATATGTTGTTTTTTTAAATCGCCGAAACAGTTAGATGGTAAACAACTGATTATCCCAACGAAAAAATGCACTGATAGTACCATAATATCTAATTATGCGCAAACATAAAACCCACTGGAAAACCTACACACATTACATTAACGGATATTTGGAAATAAATGATGGGGTTTGGGAAAAAATCTTTGTATATATTTAATATTTAAAGCTACACACACACACACACACACACACACACACACACACACACACACATATATATATATATATATATATATATATATATATATATATATATATATATATATATATATGTGTGTGTGTGTGTGTGTATATGCCCGTGTATGCGTATGTGTGTGTGTGCGTATGTATATAGGAGGATCAGTAGTTTAGAGACTCTACAATGATTGTGAAGAGTATCACATATGCATATGAAAAAACAATTATATTCACAATTGATTCTATATTCCTTTCGATTAACCGATTATTCGAAATATTTTTTAAAAAATTTTCCGACCTAATCACGTATATAAAATGAATGATACTGTATATACTGGTATGCGCACGCACACATATGTGTGTGTGTGTGTGTGTGTGTGTGTGTGTGTGAGTACAGATGCGCGTTTTAACTCGAGTGCTTAAGTGTTTCGAGGGACCGTTTTCCTGACTCTTGAGACGGAGACTAAAAAGCGTAGGGGTGACGTGTGTTGGCACTTCAAACTGTGACGATAGGCTCAGCGATTGGTTCATCTCGCTCTCTTGCTACTTCCGTCATCTTCGCAAACAGGATGTACTAAATGCGACTCTATATGATATGCACAGATAGTATACTTGGGCAGTCCGAGTCGCGTGCCAGGAAACTTTTCTAAAGCCTCTGCGAAAGGAGATATTCCAATTAACTGGGGAACAAGAGAGTATACAGAATGAACCCATTGTGACACGCTCCAACAATGCCTAAAAGTACACATAAAAAACAAACTCATAGACACATGCATACACAGACACACACGTATACACACACACACACACACATACACATACACAGACACGCACCCTCACATATATATACATAAACCTATAAGGGTTCATATGCCTGTTTGTTTGTAAACAATAATATCAAATATACGCACCATGTCATACACGTACAATCAACTACATTTGTATGCTTAATAAATTCGTATATGTGTTTACGTATATATGTGTTTTTTTCTGTGTGCGTATACATTTATTAACGCATATATTTGCATATACGCATCAGCACAGATGCACACATTTACAGGTATATGTACATGTATGACGGATTGTTTGGGAAAATGGTGCATAAAATTAGCTATCAAAATATCAGGGGAAAGATCCAATTCATAATAACTTGAAGGATCTGTTTATTTCTCACTTCGACGTGTTGTTGTACTCACTTCACTAGTAGGGAAAAATATAAATTGCGAAAATCTCTTATCTTCTTTCTAGAACTAAACGCGAATACATGTGGGTAATCAGAGGCGGCGTTAAGGCTGACTGCACCCATCCCCTTGAAAATTCTTTTAGATCATTCAAAAAAAAAAAAGAAAAAAGAAGGGATCATCATCATCATCATCATCATCATCATCATCAGTCTTTTAGCGTCCGTCGTTGGACACAGACCTCCCATAGGATTCGCCTCAATTCCCTATTATAGGCATCGCGGAGCCAGTATTTCCTGAATCTGTCAAGTTGATCTCTCCATCTTGTGTTCTGTCGGCCTCGATTTCTTATGTGATCTCTGGGGACATAGATATTTTTAAATCATTATTTTAGATTGTTTAGGGTTCTTCAGATTTTTAGCACCAACAGGGCTCTGGTACTCTCCATCAGTTGCAGGTTCTGTGGGTCCTATGCGCCGCCCCTGTATACATACACGCGTGAATATAAGCCTGCATGTGTATGTGAAAGAAGGGAATTTTCATTTCCGACCATGATTTTAGTATATTTTCTTGTGTCGATAGAAAAGGCCGTAAACAAAAAATAAAAAATATGTAGCCTACATCAATAATACTCTCTCACACACATTTATTGAATAACATACATTTTGACATAAAAGTATGCTTAATTGCGTAAGGTTATAAAGAGCATTTTACAACCTGTAATAACTACCGATATTTAAGAGTCTTTTTGGTCACGATGGACGATATATTGAGAAATGTTGGTCGTTTGTCACCAAATAAGTCCAATGGAGATCAAAACTGTTCTATACGTGAAGATTTTCTTTTGTATCAATTTTAATTATAAATAATAATAGCAGAGAACCAATAATAAAAAAAAGTAGAACATAATTAACATTAATATTTTCTTGGAAATTTTTCACTACAAAGGCGCTTCGTCGTGGCTTAATGGTTATCAAGGAGGTCTCACAAATCTTTACCAATGATTAGTGAGTTTGATCCTCGTTGGGTGTCTCATGTTTAGACCTTGTGCCAATATTGAGCTAAGTTGACTTTGTTTGCACTCCAAGGTAAAGTTTCATCATTCGTTTTTAATGGAACTAGATTAAAGAAAGCCTTTGTGCGATAGTTAGAGTCCACTGCTTTTTTATAAATTTGGATGGCCAACCGAATTACAGATCAAATGAGAATAAATGATTTAAAATTAAAAAGTATGAGGAATTGCCGAAACTGCACAAAAATAAACTTAAAGATTGATTTCAACTTGTGGGGGAGCAGAAATCAGTGAGGAACGGGAAATCGGAAAAATCTTCTCAATGCTGAACTCAACTGGAATTAATTTATCAACCTCCATTTGTTTTCTAATATTTTATATAAGAAAGGATCTCTCCATACTTTTACTTTTAAATGTTTCCTTCAATAGAGCATATACTACATGCCCTGAAGAAAGAACCCTTAGGAATTTCAGAGTTGACACACGGAACCTTTTTGAGGTGTTTCTAGGTTACTGTTAGAAAAGAGTACACTTTCTCATATGCAAGCCGCTCTCCACAGGGGGCATGTTTAAAGTGGGGGAAATTCCATCAGTCTAAAAATTGACGAATATATTTATCCATAATGTATAATCATGTTATTTATCAATGAGAGGGAAATTTTATGCTGATAGTTATTCTTTTGAAATTATGCCCTGAGGGTCAATAGATTGTGTGTTATTTTCTCAATAGGAGTATACCAATGATTCAAATGTGATATTTGAACTGCAATGGAAGTAGTTCGTGTGTCTCATATTATGTGTTAACTTGATTGAAAATCCTCAGTTGTGTAAGAGACGGATTGTATTTCAATCAGATTAAATCTGACTCATGCCTCACAGCATTGTACAATTTTCTGTCCGTCCTGAAACAGCCAAGGCAAACGTCCCTTCTAGTCATTTGTGATGAAGGTGTTTTCCACATCGTTGCAGAGATAAAACCCATCAGAATCGAGCTACATTGTACCCATGTTGAGTAACTTTCATCTCGTTAGAGCTGCAGAGTATTGCATGGGACAGTTTTTGAAAGGTTTTTTCAAGATGCAATAGCGGAGACAAAAACCTTTGGTTTGAAGACTGTGGAAGCAGTCAAGGGAGGAGCCCACTATGTGAGTTCACTATGTAGATTACTCATTACTTATGAGATTGTACAGTATGAGATAGGAAGCATCCCGGGAGTTAAGAGACCAAAGCAACTACGAGCAGGTCTTGAAACCATTGAAAAGTTTGATGCATGCTTTATTTCAAGCAGGACGGTCCAAGATCAAATCGACCAATAACACGTTGTCAATGAGAGCTACATTGATGATTTCATAAAGGAGTCAGGGCACCGGCGTCGAAGCACTGTCGATCCACTAGATTTATGTAACACATGGCATCCAAAGTACCAGTTCAGATAGATCGTTTTAAGGCCTACACCTTCAATATGCAGGTACAGCAGAAACTAAACAGATTTCCTACAAAGCGTTGAAAAATATGAACGGTTCAAAGTGGTTACATCAACTTTGATAGTAGTATGAAAGAATGCATCGTGATATATCCTGTGTGAAGCTCTCAAAATACCAAAGCTATCGAGAAACTACGCTCCTAATTAGAAGAAGGTGATACAAGAATGATTTCTCATGTATCCCAATGCTGCACAAAATGGGCTTAATCGCTTTGCTGTGATGTCAAATGATTCTGGTATCGCTTTTCTCATTATATACCAACACTTAGTAGTCAAGGACTATCTGAATTGCGGATTTACTTTGGTACTAGTTTTAGTGAAAAGTTCATACCTATCCACTTTCTTGCCGTGAAGCTGGGAGATAAATTATGTTCTGTAATCATGAAAACACACATTCTAACTGGATTTGATGTAACAAATAAAATTGAAACAAAATATGCAGCATTACAGTGTAAACAAGGACATTATTCAACAGAGTTTGGATAAGCAAAGAACATAACACTTGCCTTAGCGCAGAAGCTGAAGAATGTCCTCAAAGGTACCGGCAAAGCCAGAACATACTACAAATTGAGATTTGAGTCGCAATCATCAATCAAAGAGTGTCTGCCATCTTCACAGTCCTTTGTCTTTGTACAGTGACAGCGTTGCTGCTTAGTGGATCGCCAATATACTTACCTGCTCGATGAATTCTTCGTGGGAAATCCTCGCAAATTCGGTTGGTTTGGGAAAGAGGGATATCTTTTTCCAGATAAATACAGAGCTTTAATGTCTTTGTGCCATGTGGTCAGATGCAGATGTAAAGTGAAATGTCCGTGGCACTGTAAATGTGCAAAAACGATAGTTTGTACGGAGTTCTATGGTTGCCGTAGAAATTGCACTAACTGAATAGAAAGGAGGAAATGGATTACTATAATTCCTCTTTGGTAGTATATGACACTCCATTTATTAAATTGATTATAAATTCAGAAAAGAACTTATTCTCATGCTCACAGTATTTTTTTCATTTATGGGTATACCATTTACATTGTTTTGCAAAGAATATCGTAACCTCTCCCCGAATAATTCCATAGGCTTGTACGAGAACAAAGGCTTCTATTTATGAAAATTACATCTTTTACAGTTTGTAAAAACCTATCTTTACAACGTAATAACTATGAGAAAAGAAGCATTTGTATGCAATCCAATCAAATACCTAAAAGTAGGATTCAAAATAGGCGGTTGGCTTATATTCGGCGGGTTCATGCATGGCAAGCTTATTTACAGGATTTTACAATATTTTGTGCATTAAAGAAAGTTATGATATGAAATCTTTTGTCATTCAGAGTATAACTTCAGGAGAATCATAATCAGCGTATAATTTACTTTCTATTGATATACAACATGGCCATGTATGACAAAAAATGAGCCTCCTGTAGAGAGCATCAGCATATGAGAAATTGAACACTAAATTTTCTTACAGTATTAGTAACCTAGAAACACGTCAAAAAAGATTTTGTACGTCAACTCTGAAATTCCTACAGGCTCCTACCTCAGGGCCCGGCGTAATAAATATGTATAAAATAATATCATGATTTGTACAGGTGAAATCAAATGAGTGAATTCACAGTTGATATTAAGGAATTCGATTGATAATATTATACTTTCTTTATTTGTAAAAAGTTGGGCACAAAGTGAAATAAAAAAATTTAGCCAACGTCTTTGGAAGATACTGTCTTTGCTGTTAATAATGGATGATATCATAAAATTCACGTTGTTATTGACCACCACTCTCTTTTGTTGATTCCCCGATTCAAATTGTAGCTCTGTTCATTTAAGCAAAAAATATTGGCACAGTCACACTTCTATTTTCATTTACATCATTGATTCTTGCCTACTTCATGTTGCTTACACTGTAACTCTCCTTTTCTTCATGGTACCAATCAATGGTAATCTCAACTTAATTCAATACATTTCCATATTATTGAAATAAAAGTTGAGAAAGTCCTGTGACTATTCTAAGTGCCAAATATGTTTTCATCTTTTAGTCCATGATTCCTTCTAAGTACACACTTGACCCTAAAAAATTAAATATGTCAACGAGTCATCATACCTATGTAACATAATATCTACTTTTTCAGATCTCCTTCAAAACCTCATTTGCAACTGCATTAGACAGAAATAAGGAAATCTCAAGGATTGACCAAACTAAACTCCAACCCGAAGTATCATCAGCTCGTATTGTTTTCTCAGTTGAATATATATCAGAGCCTAATTCTTTTCTAACAAAGCTACATAATTAACAAATTATTCTTCGTTTTTATCTATTGATGCTGTGAGTGTTGTTACAGAGAGAGAGAGAGAGAGAGAGAGAGAGACAGACAGACAGACAGACAGACAGACAGACAGACAGAGACAGGGACAGAGATAATGTATGTCAAACCTTCTGCGCAAAATCATTCACCGTCTGTGATATAGCTGGGAGATTAAAACCACAATATTGCTGTTCCGTGTTACCTTTTCATCCCGAGGGGCAACAGAAAACTTATGTCTGTTGCGTTTTCAATCAGCTGAATTTTGAGATATTATGAAGGTTATATTGAGGTTATATTTTGAGTGTTCTCCCATTCTACGCTCAAATAAAGCAAGAGATCTCCACTACAAAATAATGAGCAGTAGTTTTCTAACTTCTAACCACTGGATCTAGAAGATCATCGGTTTTGTCACATTTGTACATAACGTCAAAAGCGTTCGTATATTCCATAAATTCTAATTCAATGTATTACAGAATGAGTACACAATAATTATGCCTCAAAGTGGTCGTATCAGGTGATCTCTTCTTACATAAGTTCAAGAACCTTGGTAGTCCTTATACTGACATCTAAATACTCAACTGTTTTTATTTTTTGAGCTTATGAATTGGCCTGAAACATCTGAGGAAATCCTGAAAATTCCTCTTGTCACTCATCATTTAAAAGATAGACTACAGCCATATACATTACACGGAGCTGCGAATTCTTCACATATCACTAGACAAATTGCACCCTGATCCGGTTTGATGTTGCTCCCAAGGGTTTGTTGTTCATAACATGGTGACGAGTAATTGTTAATGAATAGTCATGCTCGAATTCGGGTCAAGTTAGTTCACCCTCGGGATGTCGCTCAGACATTGGATATTTTTTCTCTTTTCATCACCCACGACAATGTTATTTTGTTTTCTTTTGCGAGATGAAGAGAAACAGCGCTTGGAACCATTTGCCAACTATATATATACAACACATCCAGTTGAACGCTTTGGTTCTCTTTTTGAGAGGCTTTAACATCATTAGCAATAATTCTTTTTCGAATTATAATTTCTGTCACTGTCTGTTTTATTCGTTTGTTGAGGTGTGCCATTACGCTCCCGTGTTTCCGTCAATTGATTTTTCCCGTAATTGTGGTCAAATATCTTAATTGTGTCTATCAATAGCTTCAGTTGTGATTGTTTACGTTCGTTTGTTATCACAAATAGACTTTCAGGCGACGAACACCCAAAATGACGTCACTTCAACCGTCGCAATTTTACCCATAGCTTTTCCTTTGAGTATTAATGAAAAATGAACACAAACTTTCCCAGCCGGAGTTTGAACACGGCCCCAAGCTGTTATCCGCTCGGCCAACCCGCACATGGAGAAAGCACTATTATTCCTGTGGATATTTTTAAGTGAACATCGATTTATAAAGAGATCAGTGATGGTGATAATTTGGAGAGTGATTTTTCTAGTAGAGATAGCAATTATATCATAAATGACTGGATTCAGCTGATTGTCGATATTAATGAATAATAACCAACGGATATAAAATTAAGGTACTAAATTGATAACATACATGCACGGAGAAGAATAAAAACTATGATATATACAGACATCAGAGTAGGCTATTTTTAATGTTGGAATTTGAATAATTGCATAATTCCAATGTACTTTGATCAAACAGTACTTTTCAAGTTTCTACCACTGATGTTTATAAAGATGCTTCAACGACTCATTTCAGAAGGGAAGGTCTTGTTTGTTAAATGCCTGTCTCTTTGAAGAAAAAAACTTGTCAGCTTTGAAAGCAGCATAACGTACTGAACACTTGCAATAAATATGCATCACGACGATTCGAAATTCTATATTTCGATACCGACAAGAATAGTAAACGTTGCTAAAGTACTTGATATATAAAAACTAGGTACCGTATAAGACGAGTATTGGGCTAAAAATGACCTAGGTCAGCAGATCGGCTTATACTCCGCTCGGTAAGAAATGGCTAATATGTTTGCCTATATGAATATTGCGAACGATGTTGCCCGTTGTTTTAGCATTACCATTATTTTGTATAAAAAGCCATGTAGATAGTGCGTGTTGTGTAATATCTATTTAAAATCGTGTTTCATGTAGATTCCTTACCAATGATGAAATTTCACTTCTTCGACCTGAAAACAGCGATCAATACGCTGAAGATGAAAGAAATTCATGTTTCGGTGACGATGACCAAGTGCTATGAACGGTGTATCCACAAGAAGGGGATATGTCTCATGACGACGTTATGGCAAAATTACGGACTTATATTCGAGTCAGTTGATTTTCTGAAATGGTGTGCTCAATCCTGAATTCATTTTAAACTTACGCTCGACTTATATTTAAGAATAAACGGTAATTATAACGTCACGAAATGATGTCAATATCTGTATGAACAGTTGGGTATTGTTACGGTTCAACGGTCAATGTTAAGGATGAATAGGTTTCTTGCCCATCGCCCTTGGTTGCTACCGCCTTTATTCCAGCACTTGTGCTTCACAATTACACTGTTAGTCACCTTCCTGTAGATTAAGTGAAGGACTTTAACCCGGGTTAGCTCCCTTCCTCTTCAATGTCACCACATGAACTTCCTTTATTTATGCCATGACTGTGGGAGAGGCGGTGGTAATTTTCGAGGGGAGAGGAATGGTATTGCACGTCAGCAACAGGATAAGTGACATCACGCCTTACCTCCTTCCTTTTCCTTTTTTTTTTCTTCTCTCTTTTTACTTCTAACCTTATTTCTGTCCTCTTCTGCCTATTTCAGTCATACTGCAATTAAACAAGTACTTCTCATTTGCGTTGCTACATCACACGATCCCTCTCACTCCCGTACACACACACGCACGCTCGTGTAAGCATAAGCGTTTCTATCACTCTCTCTCTCTTTCTCTCTCCCTCTCTCTCTCTATCTATATATATATGTATGTATATATATATATATATATATATATATATATATATACTGTACACTTTTGCTTACACATACCCGATCATATATTTGTGTTTATATTTTCATACAAGTTGACACGTACGCACATACAAACACATGTATGCATGCTTACTAAACATGCGCATATCTATCTATCTATCTATCTATCTATCTATCTATCTATCTATATATATATATATATATATATATATGGGGGCTGCTAGCTGCAGGAATCAAACCTGTGAGCGATATGGTAGCCGCTCTTACCATTGAGCTAAACAGCCACCAGTAATGCAAAGGCCAGAGTAACTATTTTTTACACCAAATTCTCATCTTGTTTATTATCGGTCTACATCTGCTTCATTTGTTCCTTTCAAAGCGACAGTCATGTATCAAGAAATGCATATGTATGATCCGACAGAATGATTAGATGGCCGGCACCGTAGTCCGTATTTATCTTTTTTTCTAGATTAGCAACGTTCTATCATCGTTGAATCAAACCCCAAGTGAAATTGTCTACGTGTGTATGTATTTTATTTTTCAGTTCAGTGAATTGTTCTCTCAGAAGAGAATTTTTTTTCTTTTTTAATTGTAAAACTCGAAATTCAAACCGAAGTCAAGTGCCATCTCCTCTGTGTGTCAGTGTACAACTTACAAGATCTCAGGAAATAACGTATAATTTTGAAGTATTTGTTCCTGTGTAGTTGTAGTTCAATTGGAACACTAATCATTTAACTCTTTTTAAATATGTTCAACGGGTTATTTTCCTGTCTTTTTCTTCTTTTTTTGTTTTCATATTCCGTTTTATATTTACCTACACGTGCAGAGTATTCATTTATTTATAGTAGATACATTTTTTTTTTGTTTTTCGAGTCGCAGCTTTCTACTGCCTTTGTGCTATAATGATACGATAATAATAACGATGTCTCATACAAATGAATTAAGAAGTATGTCTTCATAGAATTGTTGAATATTTCATTTCTTGAAAAAGTTAAGTAGTTTAGGAGTCTGCTCGTAAATTAACAGAGACATTACATTTTAAAGCTCGCTTACTTTTTGTTTGAGTGAATTACTTGGACATATTTTGTTTTATTAACTGGGCATCCATCTAAAACTGCCAATTTAATTATTCTGTTTCTTATCAACAACCACTGCCCTCTATGAAACTTCTGCAAGTGACAGCAAAGTGTCAATGAACTAGATCAGAAACCAAAAAATTCAGCTTTTAGACCGGCAGGTGAAATTCATTCCTCTCCAAGAGAAGGAAAAAAGATTTTAAATCCGGATAATCACTCATGTACTTTGAAAATGTGATAAAATGTATAAAATAGATAGATATTTTCCTTAAAAATTACACAACAAAATGAAGTGATTTTTTCGAATGAAGAGGTAGATAGGTCAAAATCTAATTATGATAAACATTTTCGAAGAGAGTTAGATGGATTGGTGGAAGTCTGTTCCTCTTCAACAATTTGAAAAAAATACGCTGCAAATATGACGAAAAAAGTTTCAGAAATCTGATATTACTTGTGCCATTCAATGAAGGAGTGACAGTAGACCAACATACCACAGTAAAAAAAATCAGCTTTCGCTAGAATGCCAACTAAGTATATGAAATCTTCAGACAATTAAATGATCAACAGTCTTTGCATCTTTGATGGCTCGGGGTTATTTACAACCGTATGTGCAACAAATGACTCTGTATGTCAATTAATTCTGCTGCAAGTTGAGTAGGGTGATATAAATCACGGACATTTTGCAAATCGAGTTTGGTAGATTCGTCTCTGAGACGAAGTTGACCAAGCTTAATCAAAAATGTTTCTCCATGATAAGATTTTGTATTCCAGTTTGAACAAAAACTGGGCAAAATAAGTTTCTTTGGATATGCACAGTTGGTAATTATTCGACGGGTGTATGGTGGAATTTTTCTAGATTCTGAAAACTTACATTGATTTTACGAGTAAATATGAACGTTGAAGAGATGATTTTCCAGGCTAATATTATTCTTTCAATTTGTTAAAATTTCTCTTCCACTCGATATCATGCCTCAAGATAAAAAGGTACAACCCAATGATCTGAAGTTTTCATAATTATAGCACACACGTATTCATTAGTTTATTCAGTTTTCCTTTCGGTAACTATGAAATAATAACAATGATGATGGACATGACTACGCAGAGGACACCTGAAGAAAGAAATAGGATGACTAATCATTGCAGCCTAGAACAAGTACGATGAGGCAGATTACGTAAATGAAAAGATTGCCAGAACTCTGAAAAACAGTAAATTCTTCCTTGGGGGCAAATCACATGATCAGAACAAGTGGTAAACTGTCCCCCAGAATGGATACAAAAGAGTCATGATGGTCGCTCATTGGAACTATGCAAACGACAACGGTCCAGCCATATAGACAAATGGTATATGTACAAATCGGAAATAGACTTGGAAGTAAAAATCACAAAGTTCTAACGAACGTCTGGATCGACAGCCCCATTCAGACAAGAAGGAAAAGCAAACCTGTCGTGGGCCTGGCTGTACTAACGGACAAAAAGTATCAACATAAAAAAAAAGTGAGAAGCCGGAGAAGTTTCAGGACTTAATCAGGGAGTTGAAAAAGGTGTTGAATATGAAGTTTGGGTGACACCCATCATAATAGGCGCACTTGGAACCGTGTGAAAATACTGGGATCAAGATTAAAGGAATTACAAATAAAAAGACGGACTGAGACTGAGCAGAGCCCAGTATTGTAAACGTATGCGATGATACAGAAAAGAAATTTCGGCAATTACCACCAGATACCTAGTATGGAAATGTTAAAATGCCATGGATGGACAAACCACAGCGTTACTGCGAACTGCAAGAATGCTGAAAGTAGGTCTGGGGACCCAGGAGGCTTGCTGTCATTCGGTTCGGTCTTCAGCGATGACCAACCGGAATCTGGTGTGAACATAAGAATGAGTGAATGATTATATATATATATATATATATATATTTATATATATATACACACACATTTTGTATAAGGGTTTAAATCTCGAAGGTTTTGTCCGTTTTAATCTAATGCTCTAATAATGGGTTATCAAAATAATTAATTGTTCACTATCAGGGTTTCGAAGGTGAATCAGAGAACTGGTTCCGTCACTTCCGGCTTTGTCCTTTTCTCCAGTTAGATCTAAACCACCATTGCATTTCTAATCGACCTGAAAGGAAATATTTTTCAACTGCCAGCAGCCGTCTTGCTTCCCTCGTTTTATATATATTTCTATATGTTCTTTATTGCAAACCCTCTACCCTCCCTCTCTCTCTCTTTTTCTCTCCTCTCTCTCTCTCTCTCTCTCTCTCTCTCTCTCTCTCTCTCTCTCTCTCTTCTCTCCATCTGCTTCTGTCTCTTTTTTCAGTTCTTTTCTACATCCTTTGGTGCTAAATGAGACAATTTGCCTCTACAGCTTTTAAGTAATGTCCGGATGGACTACTTTTTCAATTTTTGTTTTATTGTAAGTTTTTTTTTTAATGCGTGACGTTTGTGGATGTGTTTTGGGTAACGCCCGCGGAAGCACTCAGAATTTTTGACCTTTTTCTCCTGTCATGACCTTTTATTCGAAAAATGATCAGAGCTACGTCACAGTGCCGAAGCGCGACTTATTTACTTAAAAGGTAATTCTAATAAAAGAAACATATATAATGAGAAACACATACTCACCTTAGCTGTACATATACTAAAAAAAAAATTGTTTGATTTTTAACGGAAGTAGAAGAAATAATCACTATTTGACATTCATTCCGGACCATTCTTTTGTTTATTTTTCTTTTTACTTTATCATATTTGTCGTCTCAATTCCAACTGGATACAAAGACAAAAAAATTGAAAACATTTGGTGGTTGATAAGTCTGAAGTCCCATTTCAATTTCTAAAATTTTCAGATTTAATTTCACAAACCCGTCCAAAGAACGAAAAATGTTAGAAACCATGGAGAAGTAATTGTCATTCCAGTGTTTGCAGAAAACCCCAACAACTCTAGTTCTGACACTCAACAATGATATCAGGACAGTAACCCACAAACAGTGCTAATACAGAATTTGGATTTTTATGAATAAAAAAAAAGATTCATTAGAAAAAGCATCAACATTCAGTCTCTATCTATATAAATTCGGTTAGATAAGCAAAGTCCTTGATTAAAGATAAAATAAAATTTTAGACAACCTTTTAATGAATTACCGAATACTAAATAAATCAGAATACGTTGCTGGCGGGAGACTTTTCTCATGCACTTTTTTCTCTTCTTCACCTTTCGTGTTGCACAACAAGAGATCAGTCACGTACATTAGAATATAAAATGTCTCAGTATGACCTGACGTGATATTGGCGCCGCAACGCCCACGACCGAGAAAGGAGGGGATATGTGGGGAAATGGAGATGAAAAGGTAGTAGAATTGAGTATATTTCACTGAAACCTGTGGGTTTAAATACGTAGACGTTACATTAAAGAGTTGAAATAAATTGATATCCAAACACAATGTAGTTATCTCCAAGCAATTCTGCTACGTGTTATAAATTTAGAACTCTTCAACGTCTTGGATCTACAAATCCACAATTGGATTCTCGCACTATGTAACCATTGTGAGGGGATCGAGATGATATAAATCATAATGGACGTTTCTTTTTTTCTTTCCTTTTTTTCTCTCTTTTCGCTGCTTTTTTAATCATTTTTTGTTTTCGTCCGTTCCCCCCTTTCTACTCTCTTGCTTTATCAGCTTTTCCATTTTCTTTCTTATCGTTTCTTTCCCTCTTCCTTCTATTCCCTTCTTTTTAATTTTCTCATCTCTTTTTTGGACATCTTCTCTTACCTTCCTTCCGTTCTTTCTTTATCACTTTTCTGCAATACATACAACAATTCAAACCTTTTCCTCTTTTTTTCCTCTTCTTTTTCTCATCCCTTTCTCAATTATTCATTCTGTTTCTTTTCGTATCATTTTACTTACCGATTAACCTTCTGCATTCTCCAAAATACCAGAAACAGGACTGCATCGTTCTGGAGCTTCAATACGTAAATACCGAAAACATAGCGTAGAAATTATTCCTTGAGTTATGAAATGAGCTATGATTAAGAAGCCAGATTAACCATACTGGCTGACAGTCAGTTGGTGTGCGTACGGATAACATGAAAATACAGCCGTGGACAAGTGCATTCACACAGGGCCTGACAGAGATGGTGATGGGCCCTGGCCAGATACAAAATGTAGGTCCAATTACAAACTGCTCATCATGTATTTTTGTAATCAGTTATTGATACATAAGACTTAAGTACGAATATAGATGCTGTGTATATGATTTGCATACAAGTTACAGGAAAGAACAAAAGGACTCGAACGATTTATAAAAAAAAGGTATGGAGACTGCTCCCATCATCCCTCATGTTACACCCCTGGAGTAAGCCCCCTCAAAATAGTAAGCCCATCCCAAGTGGCCCATCTAGATCCCTCATTGCCCAGATCTGCATTCACACCTATACGAACATTTAGGTTTCTGTTTACGTTGTCTAGGCCAAATTATACATCCATAGTGTATTAACAGGGGGTCATTCCAAATAGAGTTTCAAAGTATTATGACGCATTTATAATCATGTACGCCAGTATATACGAGAACGATATCATTATTTATACACTCACACACTTCAAAGCGAATTCAGAAGACCGCCAGACGGAAAGCGGTATTTGTCTTGCAAAGCATTTCTAATGACCTCGTTTAACAGTGTTCCGAAATTGACTTAATCTAATAAATATATGTATTCATGAGATCCTCAAAAGAAGAGGAAATCAAGCGAAAAATCACCTTAGGATGGCTAGCCTTTGACAGAACACGCTCAACCCTCAAAAACAAGAAGAATCCTATTAATCCTAAAAAGAAGGGTATACAACCAATGCATCCTCCCAACAGTCACTTATGGAGCTGAAACATGGAACTTAAACAAGAGGCAGACCCACTAATTGAGAACTATGCAACGTACACAGAGAGAGACCACAAGACAGCACAATACATCCAGAAGAACACAGGAGTCAGAGACGTGATAGAATCCATAAAAAACTCAAATGGCAATGGGCTAGCCATGTCACGAGAATGGCAAACAACCGATGGACATCATGATATGGATTCCCCGAGATCATATGCAAAACCGAGGCCGGCAGAGTATTAGATTGAGAGACGAGCTGGACAAATTCAGAAAGTACTGGCGCCGCGATTCCCGCGATAGAGAAGTGTGGCGAATCTTGGGGAAGGTCTATGTCCAACAACGGACGTTAAGAGGCTGATGATGATGATGATTCATAATGATTAGTAAACATAAAATTTAGAGATATATATTATTTTATGATTTATATAGCCCCTTTCAAAATTATAAGCCCATCCCTGCTGACCCACCTAAATCCCTCTCTGCCCGAACCTGAATTCATACATATATGAAAATACATGCAGGCTATATACATGTACGAACCATCAATGCATTCTCCCGATAGTCACTTATGGAGCTGAAACATGAAACCTAACTGAGAGACAGGCCTGCAAACTGAGAAGTATGCAACGTGCGCATGAGAGAATCGTGCTCAACCTTACATGGAGAGATCACAAGACAGCACAGTATATCAGGAAGAAAACAGGTGTTTGTGACATCATAGAAACTATTAAAAAACTCAAATGGCAATGGGCAGGCTATGTTGCAGGAATGAAAGACAACCGATGGACATCACGACTCACAACATGGATCCCCAGAGATCACATAAGAAACTGAGGCCGACAGAACACAAGATGGAGAGATGAACTGGACAGATTCAGGAAATACTGGATGCCCATGATAGGGAATTGTGGCAAATCCTGGGGAAGGTCTATGTCCAATGACGGACGTTAAAAGACTGATGGTAATGATGATGATATACATGTATAACACAATGGAATGTTTTGAAAGATAGGAACAAATGAAAAGCAAGGCGGGTAAAAAAAAAAGAATTTAAAGGAAATCATTCGGAGGATAATTATCTGAAGAATAGAAAGAAAACTGAGAAGAATGAAGGGGGAGAAAAAAATCGGGGAAAGGAGAAAATGAGATAGAGACGAAAACAGAACGAGAAACTGTGAGGATAAAATATAAGGCAAGAAGTATTGGGAAAAATGAGTTGGAACAGAGATCAGAGTAAGGAGAAAAAATGAAAAAGAATCGATTGAAAGTGGGATCCCAAATAAACAAACATGTTATGTTGAATTGAGGGGAAAAAAGGAACTGGCAGAAATACGTTAAATACGAGGACATTTTTTTTAGCAAAAGTTCATTTATTGTTTTTTTTTCTTCTTTGAAACCTCTCAAGGATTTCACTGAGAATCTTTAATTTCTTAGCGTTTAAGCTCTAAATATATTCGGGCATTTGATAGATGTTGTGGTAGAGGACATAAAGAAAGAAGAAAAATACACTTTTTTTTCGCTTTTTACATCAAATATGTCAATTCTGTGAACCGAATCTACTTCAAAGCTGACAACACAATGTTTGCTGTAAAATAGGTTAACATAATACTATTACTTCTCGAAGAAAAAAAAACCTTCACCAAATAAACTAAACAATTCAATGATTTTTTCGAGGTTTACTCAAGCTAAACGGTTACACATTCTTATATGTGAGGGATGCATATGTGAGAAAGAGATAGAGGGAGAAGGAGAGAAAGAGAACGAGAGAGGGAGAGACCAAGGCACATATGCACATGCAGCTTCGGATATATAAAACTATTGTGTTTCGAGAATGCGTATGTGGAGGTTTGAGCTACAGGGCCATGGCCAACATGTTAAATATCCCAGTCATTACCATTGGATCGATTATTCTAAAATGGAAGAAGTTTGGCTCCACTGAAAACCTCCCTTGAACTGGCACTAAGCTGGAAATTTCTCCACAGGCAACTCGAAAAATGCCAAGAACAGTCAAAACGAATCCATTGGTAATGAAGGAGGATCCAAGATGATTTGAGAGCAGATGTTACATCGGTTATTTAAATAACTATTAGTAATGAATTACACATAACCGGCTCAAAATCCTATACGTAAGGGAAAACACCTTTGTTGGCAAAAAGGCATCAAAATTGTCGATGAAGTTCGCTCGTGACTATTTAGAGAAGCCTAATAATTTTTGGATGAACATCCTCTGGTCAGGTAAATGAAAAAATCTAACTTTTTCGCTAAGTCCCAGCTTATCATGTATGGATTCTCCTACGATCTTGGACGTGTTTCTCTGTCAATGGTACAGGGGCATCTCATGTGATTGGGGGAACTATGAATGGAACGATGTATCCAAGAATTATCGACGTTTAAGTGTTCTCTTTGGTGCAACAACTTGAGCTTGAAGAAGATTGGATCTTTCAATAAGACAACAACTACCCGAGACATGCAGCTAAAATATCTTGCAAATGGTTCGTTCAGAACTATGTAGAGGTGCTTCAGTGGCCTAGTCAATCTCCTGACTTTGAAAGTAATTGAAAATTCCTGGTGAAGCTTCAAAAATCGAATTCATCTGAGTGACATCAGAAGCATTGATGATTTGAAGGTCTTTTGCAAGGAAGGAAGGAAAATTTCTCCAAGTAGTAATTGCAAACAAGTGCTATACAGTTAAGTATTAAAATATGAAATCAATGAGTCCAAATACTTTCTCCATCATTACTTTCGTTTATATCTTATTCTGCATTGTATACTTGGAGATGTGTATTTTTCTTGGTAAATGTTGAATTTATATCAAAATATATCACCTGTTCAAATTTAGAGTACATGTGAACATCGGAAGTATATTAGATAAATATTTTGTAAGTGTCCAAATACTTGTTTCCCCCCACTGTATCTATAAATGTTGTATGGAATAAAAAGTTCTGCTGAAATATTCTACGAGCTAAAAATAAAGCACACAGATAAGAAATGACTTATGTTTGTTTGGGTTAATTTACTCCGGCCTGCATTGGGAAGTTCCTTTCCATATCGTTTCCATTGTGACTGTAAAAGTTTGTTGGTTTTCCTGATGAATGCTCGTGGAAAATGTGTTCATTAGAATCATAACAGATTTATCTAGTCAGATGTTTGATTTAATGTCCAATGAGAAAATTATGCAAAAAAAAAAAAAATATTTAGTGTGCGTGTTGAACATATGAAGTTATCCAGCAACCGCAGAGATTTCATTTAAAAAAAATTACTTAACATCAAAGCAGGTATGAATATACGCTAATCAAAGTAAGAAAGATGACGAACGTGGGCGAAAGATGGTATTCGATATTTTTATCGTGCATATCTTCAAAGCTATGCATATGAAGAGACAGAGTCAAAAATACAATTGAGAAGAATTAGGGAAATGTAGATTGGTCACATCTATCACGTATATCGGATGAATATAATTCTTCTTGTCGACTATGTCAACAAAAAATGTAAACTTGGACTGGTAGTGGGCTTGCAGCAAGTAGATAAAGTCGCATTAGGTATTAATAATTGCCCCAATTTTTCACGTCAGACCTTACATGGATTACACGTTTGACCCGTGCAAAGTATCTATTGGCAGAGGCAAGATTAGAGTAGGAGGGCTCTGGAAATTTGACGCACCCCTATTGCGGCACGGTGATTCTCATGCTCAATCGTCCCTACCAAGTAAAAAAGGTTAATGGGGCGATAACAGATAGCAGGTGGATATTCTTGAACCTAAAGAATTAACTTAAATCCTTTTGCATTCACAATGCTCCATGACCCACCTTAGATAGGTAAAAAGGTCAGGAGGATAATGGGAGATATAGAAGATGGCTTAGAAAGGGTGAAAGAAGAAGAGAGCCTGGAAAAAGTGAGAGAAGACGATGATAGCCTAGAGATTGTCCTCCCGAATAGGGACAATGAGTGTTATCTGGGGTCGAGTCAATATTGTTCCAAATAATCGAAAGCTAAGAACTTTGCCAACGACCTGCGTTCAAAGGAGGCGCATTGTGGTGACGACTAATACCGTTTTTCGGTCACATCGTCGGTGAGCGAGTCTTGAAAATATGCGTAGTCTTCCAGACGAACCTTACCATTTGCTCCAGAACGTCAGTTATTTGTCTGATGATGACAGCGGATGAAGCAGCTTCGGGGTATATTAATTGCGTTTGAAATTGAGGAGATTTCAGTTT
>OY735201.1:43955096-44050096 GCA_963457665.1 Thysanoteuthis rhombus
AATGAAGGAGAGAGAGTGTGAAAAATAGAGAGTGAAAGAGTTAAATACAGTGAAAGAGAGAGAGAGAGAGGAAGAGAGTATAGGAGAGAGAGTGTGTGTGAAAGAGAGTGTGTGAAAGAGAGAGGATGTGTGAAAGAGAGAGAGAGAGAGAGTGTATATGAAAGAAAAAGAGTGCGTGTGAAAGAGAGAAAGAGTAGAAAAGAGAGAGTGTGTATGTGAAAGAGAGAGTGTGTGCGTCAAAGAGGGAAAAAGAGAGTGAGGGGATAGAAAAGTGCAAAGGTCGCTGATTAGGAAATAAATTCATGAAAGTTGTATAAAAAAGTTTGAAGCTGATGAAAAACGGAACGACATGCTAAAAGATTGCAAAACACTGGAGTGGAATCGGTGGAAAATCTCTCAAAAGAATGTTATTCTTCAGTGAAATCTTCAATCAATTCGATGAAAAGTGAAACTTAGACAATATCGGATTAAGTAATGTTAAACATTCTGATTACCTGATATTTTGAAAGTAGTTTCATACCTTTTTACTATTATGATTCAATTTCTTTCCATTGTAATATACTTTGTAGATTGAAGGAACGCCCTATTCCGCTTTTTGAGTGGATGTGTCTCTATAAGACACTTTCCAGTTGGTCGGTCGGTCGGTCGGTCGGTCGATCGGTCGATCGGTCTGACTGTAGGTTTGTCAGTCGATGCCAGTTATGTTAAAGAACAAAAATAGGAATGAATGGATGAAGGAAGGAAGGAAGGAATGAAAGAAAGAAGGAAATGATGCGACGTCATAAAAGTGTGACGTAATTAAAAGATCATTATTCAGATCAATTTTTTTACCGGCTGCTAATGATGTCTTTATAGAAATTCAGTACTTGAAAAGGCCTGAGATGGCTAAGAATGGCCTCAAGCCGCAAAAAATGGCCGATTGAAGATTATACTTGCAGAATATTTCCATATTCCAGTATTTTACACGTATGAGAATCAATGAAACCAAAGAAAGTCAACTTGTTCTTCATCCTCCGTGTGTTTGGTGTATCGTTGAACTTATGGTTCAAATTTTTACATACACAACATTACGCAACCAGGCACATAAGGCAGAATCTAACGAGAGAGAGAGAGAGAGAGAGAGAGAGAGAGAGAGAGAGAGAGAGAGAGAGAGAGAGAGAGAGAGGGGTATACTTGCAGTGTCAAGTTTGAAGGTTTTTTTATCATTGGTTCTACAAAAGTCTGATACAAATAGATGGAAGAAATCACAGATCATAGATCTTTTATGCAAAATTATTGATCTAAATATAGATATAAAATATCTAAATTGGCAATAGATTTAAATTTCGTTTGATGGAAGAAAATTATTTTGCTTATAATGGTTGGCTGCACCACACCCCATAATGTCTGCTCCTTCCAACATACACTTCTGGAATGAGCTCTTCCCTCGTTTTCCTAAAACCATTTACAAAATTAATAAATTAACCAAAACCATGAGTCTATTGATAACTAAAATAAGGCACGCAAATATCCAAGGTGAAAGTTAATTATTAAAACGTCTGAATTTAAAAGAAAAAGTTAAACATTTTCTAAAATGGAATTCAATCAGCCAAACATCTTGTTAAGATACTTCACAAAAATGAAGATAACTTCTTCGCCTTCGACTAATGGAGTGGAAGATGTAAACTGATTTCTTGAACACCACGATTACCTGATTTGTGCCCATTAGATTTCTTTTTATGGGTTCATATAAAGACTACTGTTTTATTCAACAAAGCGTCGCTTATAAGATGACTTGCAGACCGGGATGATTACATTTTAAATCATAATAAATTCTATTTGTTCACTGTTTTTATGGATAGACTTTATCATGTTTAAAACTGAAATTATGGAAATTCAAAACTGCACAAAAGATTTATGAGCATGTATATACTTGAAAGTAATGGATAGATCAACGTGGAATTTGCTATACACCTTATACTCCAGGGTTGTGTGTGTGTGTCTATGTGTGTGTGAAAGAGAGAGAGAGAGAGAGAGAGAGAGAGAGAGAGAGAGAGAGAGAGAGAGAGAGAGAGAGAGAATCCCAGTGTCTGGAACAAATTTAACAACTCAATCACGTCTCTCCTGTTTTTTTTTCTCTATTTTATATAATCTATCTTCCTCTCTTCTGTTTCTTTCTACCTTTTTTCCCTGTCTCTTTCAAGTCATTTCCAGTGTTTTCCAATCGCTTCTCCCTTCTTTTCATTGATTTTTCAGTCTCTTTCTCTTTGGGCTTTTTTTTCCCCCAATCTCCTTCTCTGATTGTATTTTCAAAAAGGATTTATCTCTTCATTTCTTTGTCCGTTTCCCTTTCATTCACTTCTTTTCTCTCTCTTTTCTCGCATCTTGACCCATTTCCCCTCCCTCAATCTCTCAACGTTTTACTATCTTTAAAAAAATATTTACTCGTCGTCTATTCTTCTTTGTATCCTCTGATTTCCCTCAACACCGAACTTTCTTCCTATTATTCCCCAGTCTTTTTTTACCTTTCTTTCCCAACCTTCTATTTATCATTCATTTCTTACTCTTTCAACTTTTGTTCCCCACAATACTTTTCCTCTTCTTGCCTTTGTTTTACCGTTTTTGTACAAATATCGAAACCTAGAAGTAATTTTTGTCTCAATTTTTTTCTTAATACCTCGCTCCTTACTCGACAGATATGCCTCCCACTTTCACCTCTGCTCAACCCCGTTATCCCCTCCCGTTTTCACTTTTCGAACCAACCCCGCTGTAGGCATCGTATGGCAGACCAGTGTTACTTGTTTGTGGTTTTTGTCGGCATTTTTTCTTGTTATTACAGGATTGCCATCTGATAAACAGATTGTCCACATAATTCGATTATAATACCGAGGTGTGCTTTGTTGGCAAGTGCAAGCGATTGTAGTGAGGGAGATTTCCAGGAGGTTATCAGAATGGAACGTGAAAGATGAACGTTCTGCTCTACCAGCGATAGTAAAAGACATTCATCCTCGTTGGAAAAAGACTAATTAGTCAGAGGCGACACGAGAACCCACCCTTACCGACCACCCTTCCTGATGCCGCAGCCACACCATTGACGCCTTGAAAACCTCTGTAGGTTTGCTATTCTGCTCTCGATTTTAGATTCGGCCTTCGAATTCCGCCATTTTTGCCGAGGAGATTTGGAAAGATGGTATAAGGCTGGGACGACAGAAAAAATATGAAAAAAACAAAACAAAACAAAAAAAAAAACCTCAAAAAACAAAAATTTGTGTGAAAGTATTACGAAGGTTAAAAAGTTTTGCGGCATCAGGAGAATTTAGTTTTAACAAACTTCATTAAAAAAAAAAGTGTCACATCCAGCACGCATGTTTAAAATATTCAAAATGGCATAATTTTGTAGACTGTGAAAGAAAGGTAAAAATGCAATGCAGAGCCCAAAGAATTATGCAGCTCATGGAGGAGGTACTTTGAATGATAGAACGTGTGGTTTGCAAAGTTTTGCACTAGAGATTTCTTACCGAACGATACTCCATGGTCGAATAGACTATTTGGGCTTAATTGCAATGAAATCAAAACATTATTTGGTGGCCAACAAAGATGCTCACACGAAAGAGATCAATATGAAAATTCTCTACAAAAAACTTTTATGAAAAAGCTCACACATTAAAAAGCTCACATCGAAAAAAAACTCACACAGTTAAAAGCCCAAACGGAAAAAAAACTCACGTGTAAAAAAGCTCACACTTAACATACTACAATAAAAGATAATGTATTTTAATATTCAATTTAAACGAACTTTACAAATATACAAATGAAAATGAGAATATCCGGGCTAGATGATGCTATTTTGTTTTACAATCAACCGCATGCATTTGACGACGAAAAAATGTGTTATTGGACACATTTTTAAAAAAAGAAAATATTCTATCATAAATACAAGCAAGATTTTACATTCAGCTGCATATGTTGATTATCGATATTCTACCACAAAAATGTGTCTTATTAAATTAATTCAAAAAATATTCTATCATAAATGCATAGCAAATATTCGAAATGTGTTTTCAAAGTTTGATCGAAATAAATATTCAAATTCATCATCTTTCAGTGCCCAAAAGAATAGACACTTCCAACCTCAATATTCAACCACTAAATGAGGTTTTTAAATGGTTACTCACTGAAATGTATTGCATTTCTGAGTCCGGACGTTTGAATCAACTTAGTTTTCTTGTGACAGCTTTTAATGCTGAAATAATGCATATTTTAGCGGTCGAATGTCGAAATTTAAAACATTGTATATCTGAATTGACTCTATGTAAAAAAAGGAAAAATCATTTAAGTTTCAAACTTTCCTTTTTTTTTTTTTAATAAAAAATTATATGCTCCCAGTTCAAGACCTATTATTGAAAAAAGAGTCGCTGCCAGATGGATTCGATCCAAAAATCTACCGGTTAGAAAATGAATGTCTCAATCTACGACAACACGGAAACACAGACTGATTATGCTGATATAATTGTACTGAAAAAACAGTTCATCGAAAATAAATATCAACTGAAAATCATGTAAACATTGTTCAGATGTAATTGAATCAAGTTTATACTGCTTTTTCTTTATCGTTGTATTTTCAAACTAAGTACAAGATCGGGAATACCGTTTACAATGATATAACAGTGTTGCCAATTTGGCGAATTTGGAGCTAGATGTTGCTAATTTTCAACGCAATATTGAAATTAAAATCGACTCCCCAGGCATTGTTTAATAATTTTGATCGTACCTTTTGGTCGTTTCCAAAACAAAACATGACTTTTAAAGTAAGGATTTATCTGAGTTTACGGAAATCATTTTCCATTCAATTACGTCTGAACAATGTTGATACGTAATTTTCAGTTAAAATTCATTTAGCTTTTATCATATTAGCATTTTACATAAAACCCTTGAGAATAACCAATCCATACGGTCATACGACACGGGTGATAGTCAGCATACTAAAAATATCGAAATCAAGCGCTGAAAATCATTTTTGCAAGTCGTATATCTGATTGGAGTGTACTGTTCTTGTACCTATCGAAGTGAGTGTAGTTCGCAGCAACAACTTATAATGTACTGGTCTGAAGTTAAAATGTTCCTTTAAATGTAATTACAATCGATTTTTTCTGCGCCAATACTCTAGCCATGAATAATGTTGGGTCAGTTTTCGCTAAACTAATTGAACAAAGAATAAAGTGAATTTGGTAACCTGGCATATTTTACTTCTCAGCAATTGAAAAAAAAACATTCGGTACCACTGCTTAGTTATTCATTTAAAAAAAAAAAAATTAAACTTGATACAAGTGCTGGCTCAAGTCCTCAAGTGGTGATGGTCATCGTATTCGAAGCTTTCCCGACTCATTCACGTTACATTATCTCTTTCAAGAATTCATAGTCCAATTAGGGTTGAAACCGGGGGTATATAAACCATTAACGACCAAAAAGTTGCACCATTTCATGTAGAATAACAGAAAAAACCAAGACTTGAGTGTCTGGGGAAGGTTTTTACAGCACAATCTAAAATCAGTCAAAAACATGAAATTGCTGATAATGATGTAGATATTACAACTGACATACTCTATCACGCCAATATCATAAGTAGAATCCAATCAATATTCAAAACTGAATGACTTTTTTCTATAGATTTTGGCAAACAGGTTAAATCAGATCTAAAAAAAAAACATACAGATTAAGAAAATAATGGTGGCCGATTTTTCTCTGAACTTTATTGGAGGTTATTTTGGAATTAAAATGGGTGACTGTGAATGTACATTTCTTCCAAATATGACTGAAGCATTGTGAATGAATCAATCCCAAAATTCAATCACTTCTCCCGAAGCCTATTCCAAACAAATTTTCATTGAAAGTCATGGATAATTTTGTAGGTATCGTGTAGACAGACAGATATGTCCGAAAAACATCGCAAAATTATCTCTCAATCAAAAACAAATTCCTCGATTCGTCTTTAAGTTTGATGGCTTCTTATGTAACATGTATTCCACTCTTCCAAAAAATCTCATTGAAATCAATCGAGCAATCTCTGAGATATCGTGTGGAAGGACAGGAGGGATTATAGAAATTATAAAAAAAACAAAACGCAAAAATATATCTAAATAAAGAACAAATCTCTTGATCACTTCAAAATTTGATCAGGTCTTAATGCACGTCCTACCATTCCACTAAATTTCATCGAAATTCATCGGGGAACTTTTGGAGGTATTGTGTAGACAGGCGGGTGCGAATATAGAAATGTATAAAATTTTAGAACAGAAAAATGTCTTTCAATCAAAAACAAATTCCTAGACCCACTCCAAAATTCAGTGACTTCTTCCTTGACCAATGCTTTGAAGTTACACAAAACTCAAAAATATCTCCCAATCAGAGACAACTTCCTGGATTTGCCAAAATATTTAAAGAATTTTCCCTACAGCGTGGCCCACTGTTTCACAAAATTCCATTAGAATTTGTTGGAAACTTTCGGAGATATCGAGGGGACGATCAGGAGCGAATACAGAAATGGTATGAAAAAGGAAAATACCCCTCAGAATCAAAAAAGAATTCCTGAATTAATCCCCAAATTTAATCACCTCTCCCATACCTCATGATTTACTGTCCTCAAATTCCAAAGAAATCCATTGAAAATTTTGGATATATCGTGTTGAGAAATAGGTGCGAATACTAAAATGTATGAAATATTGAATTTGAAAATATCTTCCAATCCAAAACGAATTCCTAGATCCGCTCGAAAATTCAGACTTCTTCCGTAATCATTGCCTTACCATTTCACAAAATTTCATTGAAATTTAGCGCAGACTTTCGGTGATATCGTATAGAAAGACAGGGACGAATACAGAAGTGTATTTTCTTGAAAATGGTAAAATATTTCCTAATCAAGAAAATATTTCAAGATCCATTCCTTAATTTAATCAATTTCCCCATACAAGATAGCACATCCCACCACGAAGTTTGTTGGGAACTTTTGGAGAAACCGTGTGGACAGATAGGTGCGAATACAGAAAAAGTATAAAATATAAAAATGGAAAATATCTCTTGATCAATAACTAACTCCTAGATCCGCTCAAAAATCCCATGATTACCGTTTCACAACCGAACGATCTCTTAATCAACAACAAATTCCCTGATCCCTCCCCAAGTTTATCCATATCATCCTTACTTAGAGGTCTCGTGCTTCATGGGACTTCATTGAAATTCATTGCAGAATATATAGTGGAAGCAAACAGGAGCAAATATGAGAGAAAAAACGCAAAAATATCTCTTCGTTTTTTTTCATAATTCCTGTATTTGCACATGGTAGCTGTAAAGGTCCACAATGAATTTCAATGACGCTTTGTTAAAAGATAAGCGATATTGTAAGAAAAAAAATGATTGAATTTCGAGATGAATTGATCCAGGAATTTGTTTTTGATTGAGAAATGTTTGCGTTTTTTTTTTTTTTCGTGCATTTCTATATTCGCTCCTGTCTGTCGACACTATATCTCGAAAAGTTCTCGATGAGTACTCGTGGAAGGATGGGTAATAAGCTGCAAAAGAAGTGATATATTTTGGGGTGGATCCATGAATCATGATTTAGTCGTAATTGGAGGATATGTACATTCACAGTCGTCCATTTTGAATTTCAAAATGGTTGCCCTCAAAGACGATATAAAATCTGGCGACAATTTTTTCCTTCATTTGAATGGCTTTTGGATATGATTTAACTTGGTTGCCAAGATTCTACCTCCGAAAGGCTATAACTCAGAAAATGTACCAGAAGCCGATATATTATTTGTGCTTTCGAAAGCTTCACTTCTAGGTCGACTTGTTTGTCTGCAACGATATCTAACTATACACACTGTGTATTTTTATGATAATTTGCTCATTTACTATAAAAGGAAATATACTCAAATTAAAATAATAAGAATACTATCTTTTTTGATTATGTACTCTGTCCAAACAATCGGGGTAAGCATTTTATAGCCATCTACAGTCTGTTTTAGCCAATTTAGAGCCGACTGAAAGGCTGTTTGAATTCACCACCATAAAACTGAACATCACCTCAGTTTTTTTCTCGACTCCTAGCTTTGTGGCCAATTATTCTGAAATCAGAATAATAACACAGTTATGAGATGCTCTATTTTTGAAAAAAATACCACCCTTTACATTTGTGTTTATGCGAAGTATAAAGTTTTCACCAAATATTCATGTCTTGTTTTTTTTTTTTTTTACTCTAAATTGTGCTCCGTCTGGTATCACATTGTTAATGGTATATTTACTTCCGGATTTGACTATTTTTCGGTAAAATTCGAGTGGTCATCAATATTTCTTTAGAACTTCATTTTCACCATAATATCCACAGTTTGAAGAATCTGTAACTACTATTTTGACATTGAAATTTTTTTAGTGTATTTAATAGTGAGAGGAAAAATATCTTAAGACCCGAGCCGTTTTTTAGATGTTAATCAAATTGATGATTTTTTTCTTTTTTTATCATTTATATTTTGATGTTCGAAGAACTTTTAAGGAGTGACCAATGGCTTCTATTCAAGATTCAAAAGAGTCGCTGCAACCTTTGGTGCTACCCTGGAGACTAGCTGGCCAAACATTAAGAATGCTCTTGGAAGTAAAAAAGCGAATTAAGCAAGTAACGGACTTACATTTTGGAGGCTGAGAAGCCTGAAACATGAGGGCCACTTCGAGACCAGTTACAATAAGACAACATCCAACGAGATCCGAAAGGTTTACTGACCTTGCAAGGACCACGTGGTTCGAAGGACGGAGAGTGGGGTTGATGAGGTTTGATTCCATGTCCTCTCCCCACTAGATACAGGGTCTGTGTAGCCATTGTTATCTTCAATGGCGTTTAAGCAAATTCACGGCTGCTTATTTATTCGTTGCTTTAAAGGAAATTTGGGAGGTGTTTTGAGAGCTCATTTTGGGAGTGTTGGCCACTATGGCAGAATCAAAAAATGTTATGTTTTAAGTTAATGTACTAGCTAGCATTCGTAAGAAGGATTTTCTTATCATATTTGGTCTAAAGAATGGTGCCATGACTCAGAGTCATCAAGAGTTAGAGATACGTTATATATATGCATCGTGGAATGATGGAATAAAACTGCAAAGACCACTGTCAATTTGATCTTATATTTTAGAGACCTATGAGAATACATAATACGTGAAGAACATTTTACAAAAAACACTTTTTTCTGTTGTTTTTAGGAATATATTGACGTACATTTTTTTTTTCATTCGACAGCTTCCTTTCAATTTCATTTTCTATAGACAATTTGCATGAGGAATTTAACCACTCCTGTCATGGTAGACCGAGATTTGTTCTTTGTAAAGCATAGGTTCGAGGAAATTCTTTCTGCTTCACAGCTCATGATAGGCATTATTAAATATAGCTTAAGCGCAATAAAAATATCGAGGAACACTTCAATGGGGCGTTGCTCAGAAATAAACTGAACAACATCGGCGCATTACATTTCAGATGGTGAGTTTTTTGTGTGTTCTGAGATTTCATAGGATGCAAATATCATTTGAACAGACAATAGTTATGTACTAATTCGTGGACAATATCATCTTTGTCATACGATATTGTAAGTTAAATACCGTCCTCAATAATTATAGAATTGTTCAACAATTCCAAGAGAAACTTGAACATTTTTGCAATCTGCTCATAGAGGTCAATCCTCTTGCGTAACTGGATTATCGGGCAGTGACAGAGTTGATTTAGAACTTCTATCCTAAATGTGTCGTATCATCTAAAAATGGACAACCACTTGTTCCATAAGAAAATTTCATTGTAACAATTCGTTTGGAAGTATCAGAAACTTGAGGCGATATCTCCACATAAACCTTTTCCTTCTGAATCATAGCGCAATCCTGTCGGTTGAATTTTCTCGGAGTTCTATAACGGAACGAAAATAAAGATAATACGTGATCACCTTAAAGTACAGCAAAACCAGAGGTTTGGAGCTTCTTATTTGTTTTGTTGAAGCCCCGCAGTACTTCTTCCTAAACAACTTTTAAAATAGCATATTCTAATTTTACAAATATGTGGTATAAATTCTCTGCAGCTCGTTTACATTCAGGCTTTTCCTCCAAGTCTTCAAAAATATGTTTGAGAGTTTGTAAAATACCCGTTTATCCGTGAATGAAGTCAAAACGTCAAATCAAAAAAGTCCAATATCAAACATGTCAAAAACTAATGATCTAAGTACATAATGTCCATTGCAAATAGTCTATAATACTGGAACGTCCAATAATGCAAAAAGGGCCAACGCAAACAGGTCCGATGCACAGAGGGTCAATAATGCAAACACAACCAATGTAATGAAGTCGAATCCATAAAGACCCAATGTTCAAAGGGCCAATGCAAAAAGGGACAATTTAAACATTTATACAAACATTATACATACGTACATGTACACATCATCAACACAAACTATTGCCTAGAACTGCTTCTCTGGTGTCACTTAAGTTGCTTTTTCACCTATGTCATTGAAGGCTAGTTTTTTTTTAACTGACTTTGATATTTTAACTGGCTAGCTCCCTGTTGTCATTGGGCTTAATTCTGATAAGCAAATTCAACAAAGAATTAGTCAGTTAAAATGCTGAAGCCAGTTGAAAAACCCCAACAAACTTTAAATGACATAGGTGAAAGAACAATTTAAGCGACACCAGAAAAGTAATTCTAGGATGATATGAGGCACATGTACATATACATTTACGTATACATATGAATAGTGCATGTATGCTGTGTGTATATGTGTGCAATTTGGTTCTTTTAGCGTTAGGTCTTTTTTGCAAAAGACGTGTTTACATTAGCCCTTTTTATATTAGAAATGTTTGCAATGGACCTCATGTTTATTGGACCTTTTATGAATTGGACATTTTATAAATTGGACATTTCATAAATTGGACATTTCATAAATTGGACAACCTGGCGTTTTGACTCGTAACCGAAGAAGGCTATACCGGTTATTATATTTTTTATGTTCACTTTCTTAGGCTTTTAAAATTTTGGAGTCATAAAAAAAAACATATTTTTATGTTTTTCTTGAAACAAGAAAAAATATGTATAAAATATTGGTAACTAGAATAACTTTTTAATTTTCTAAAATTATCATTTATGATATAATATATCATACTAGATGGTATCAAGTATTAAGGTGTTCAGTTCTTTTTCTGGTCAATTTACTTTACTATATTATAACTGCATGACAAAGCTACAAAAGTATTTGTAAGGAATACACGGGTGAGATCACATAAAATGTAGAAGAAATCTTAGCTGTGCTTCTGGGCGCTTCTACAGTTTCTACTGCCAAGAAGCGTGTTGGGTTAGAAACCATTTCGTTTAGCATCAGATCAGTTATCAGAGCTTGATTTGTACAAAAACTGCGTGAATTTTGTTGAGAAATAAACTCACAAAAGAAGATGCTTTAGGGCCTTTAGAGATCAGGGGCCCTGAAGCTTAAGGTTAATTTGTTTCATAGTAGATCTGCCATTGGATGAGGTTGTTAATAGAACATGCAAATATGATGAATATCATTCTCCCGTTTTTATAGCCGCTGATGGTCAGCCTTATCGTATACTATGCAGCAAAACCTTTTTCAAATAATGCCATGATCACAATTAGGTTTCAACATCATTTCGAAACTAATCATAAGGAACGTAAGCGTGACGAACTTGATGAATAGCAAAATTCATTCATAACAACCTTTCATACAGAAAATAAAAAAAAGCTACAAAAGCTTACTTACAGCTGGAGAAGCATACATGATATGTGAGATACTTGTAAAGTCTTTTGTAGCATATGCGCGAATACCCGCCGGGTAGAAATCAGTAAAAGAAATATAGACTTCCACTTTCTGATGATACCGTCGTTGTAAGTATTTGCCATGAAATGAACTATTCTATTGAAGTTGGACTTGTCGTTTCACTAGTCTTCATCAGATATCAGTGTCAATTAACAATCAATGAATACTTGCTCTTATTTAAGTATTCAGCGAGCACCATTCTACATCGCCATTCACCTGCCGCTAAAAGTACCCTTGATGAGGCGATGAAGTTTATCAATTTTGTTCAAACTAGACCTTTGAACAAGCGCCTTTTTTATATCCTGTGATGAAGTAGGAAATACTCACAGAGCCCTTCTACTCAATACTGAGTTACGATGGTCGTCTTGTAGAAAGGCACTAGTGCGGTTGTTTGAATTTAGAAACGAACAAGCAGCATTTTTTTCAATTCAACATAATTTCCATTTAAACGAATGATTAGCAGACAAATTGTTTTTGCTCAGATTTGATTTCTTGTCTGACATGATTTTCCCAACATAATTGAAGTTATTCTCTCACTTCAAAGGAATCAAGTAGGTGTTTTTGCCTCAGAAAATAAAATCCAAGCCTTCAAAAAGGAATGAGAATTTTAGGGAAAAAACACAAACTGGCTGCAAAACTGAACAAGACACCTTCACTCTTTTAAAGACATTTTCTATAAGCCGGGTGGTAAAATATATGTAACTAATCTTTCAACGCTTTTTAATGAGGTGCATCAATATTTGAAATATCTTTATGATTAAGTAAGTATATATTTTCAAAAGTGTAAATATATATAAGTGTAAATGCATATATATATATATATATATATATATATATATATATATATATATATATACTAAATATGTACATGTATAAGTGTGACCAATCATATACACTTACGAAAGTACGTAAACATGCACACTTATTAATGGCATAAGCAAGGTAGCATTTTGTCAGGTGTGAGTCCTTCTCATGTGTTTGTTTTTACCTGGTTGAATAAAGGTGTGCTCGCAGCACCCTTGTGATCGAGTGGCTATCTCTCAACTGAGATGAATCCACTTAGGAAGCAGGTCTTGTCTCTACACAACAGTTGATGCCTTTCGATAACAATACTTTCAAATGATTTCGATATTTGTCACCATCATATCATTATCATAATCATCAGCATTTTAATGTGTGTTGTTGGACCCCTCTATCATGGGTGTCACAGAACCTATATAATTATCTGAACCTGTTTATTTTGTCAAGACATCTTATATTTTTTCCGGTTACAGTTTTGCATATGATCTCTGGAGATCCATTTTGTGGGTGTTGATGCCCATCAGTTGTCTGACATTCTTGCAACATGGTCATCCTATTGCCATTTGAGTTTTCTAATTGATTCTATGATATCTCTGATTCCTGTTTTTTCTTCCATCATATTGTACTGTCTCGCGGTCTCTCCATGTGATGTTGGGCACGTTTCTTTCCTGTGCACGCTGCTTGGTTCTCTGTCAAATGGTCAATCTGATGGTTTGTTTCCATGTTTCAGCTTTGTAGATGACTATCGAGAGGATGCACTGGCTGTATACCCTATTTTTTTTTAAGGACTAGTGAGGTTTCCTTAATCTTGAAGGTTGGGCTTGCTCTTCCGAACGTTCAACTTTTATTAACTCTATAAATGATAAGATCTGTATGTTTCCTTATGATCTTTAAATCGTCTGAGCGTTCAGGTTACTTCCATGAAATCTTCTGCAGATTCATATGCAGACATTATCAAAAGAGAATGTCATCTTTGGTAGATGTCCATTTTGAATAATGATCACAAAAACTATTTCAGTTCGATTCGGACCAGGTCTGATTATGATTTTAAAGAAAATGTTTACTATATCCTAATATACTGATATATAATCAAGAGCTTTACAGATTATTTTTTCTTCTGGTCTCACTCCAATCATGCATAAGGTTGGACTTGATGGCGTAATTACATCATACCCTTTGCTTCATTGAAGTGCTTTGCTCACATGTGATTGTTTGATCTGACTGACTTATATACCTACCATAATTTATTGTTTTGTTCGGTTTATTTCATGTCATTGTATTCCTAGACTGTTTTTTTCATGTTCTACAGTCTGGTACTTTCGCTTAGTTTCATGTTAGGCTATTATGAAGCAGATCTGAGATAAATGTGCATTTTTAGAAGTGCTCCAAGTGTGTGTGTGTGTGTGTGTGTTCGGGTGTTATTTCTCATTCCAAACGTACATGTTGGTCAACGGCCATACGGGGAATGAGAGGCGGTGGAAACGGGGGGATAAAAGAAAAAATTGGAATCAGAAAGAGACAACTGCTTTCACAATTTTTCCATAGACGAATATCAATTCAATTCAATTCAATGTTACTTATGCACTAAAGACAATAAATACACTGGAAAGCTATAGTTTGGTCAAAGTCAGTGAATGATGAATGAGTCAAATTTGCAGAAAAATCCGGAAAAAGACGATCGAAAGTACTGAAAGCGATGAAGTGCCCCCAGTATCTTCACTTGGGGGATCGGATATCGACAAGCTACGATCGAAAAGTATGCTCCATCGATATATACACTTTACATATGTAGACACTTATTTTACATTGACCTGACAAATTGCCGTTTACCATGTAAGCCTAAAAAGAGGGAAAACAGTCTTTGTGCTATGAGCCTTTTAACATTATTCTTTTTTTTTTTTAAAGCCCACAAGGAAAATGAATTTTATGTAAAGAATATTCCATTTTTAATTATAGGGGTGATCACTATTGGATTTTGTGCTGGGTGGGTTTTGAGAAGTGAGAATTGCCAAAAGCATAAAAGCTAGACGAAAAGCAGATGACATCAAGAGAATAATAAAAATTAACAGAAAATAGAAGGAAAGTCAGATTGCCAGGGGGTAAAATATCAAACTGGTTAGGAAATACGAACAATAGACCGAAAATGTATAGAGAGAAAGAGAAGTTGAAGGAATTAAAAAAAAAAAACAAACGAAAAGCAATAAGATTGGCAAAGATCCATAATGATAGCTTAACAAACTGGAAACGGTTTCGAATGAAGAAAAATGCTAGATGAGAATCACAATCATCTCCGTCGTCATCAGTGATAGTTTTATCTCGATTTTTCCTAATCACATCGAATCACTAAGCCTGCGGACTGAGTTGTCAAAACGGGAGGAAATTTCTCTTAAGTTTTCCAAGAAGTAAGTTGGATGCAACGAAAGAATTAAAATAAAATCAATCGGTTGTCAGAAGCACTATTTTAAAACGTCAAATATAAGAGAGAGAGAGAGAGAGAGAGAGAGAGAGAGAGAGAGAGAGGATATAAATCAAGAATTTGAAGCAATCTCGTTTTCATTTTTTTACATTCAGAGGAATGTTGACACTTCGGCTTTTATTCATATATACAATAAATAACAGTATATTTGCTTTGCGTAAATAATGCATGTTTGCAGAATCATATTTATATTAATGAAGATTTTGACCCTTCAGCACCCATTTTTAGAGTTCAAGCTCAAGAAAAAGCTCAGATTTCGAATGCTGATTTTCAGGACGGGCCGATTCTGCCAACTCGGAGAAATAGTGTAACACAATTTTCCCTTCTCTTCCATCCACATCTGGCACTGTGCCGAGTTAGGCTAACCTCTGTAAATATCTATATTGATAAAAGCTTATGATGCGTGAACTGATCTATAAATAAGGGGAATAGTATTTTACATACACCTGAGCCTCGTATTATTATCGGTCGAATTTCAAGCGTTCCACCTGCAATGCAACGAAATCTTTGGAAGCAACAAATCATAAGGAAATGGCAAAATGAGAAAAAAAAATGATAGATTCGAAATTGGACGTATTCAGAGTTGATAGAAGATATTGTACGTATGTCAGAGTTTTTAGTAGAAAGATTTCAGAAACAATAGTTAAGTGATAGAATGAAATGACAGAGAGAAACACAAGTACTGAGGGCAAAGAGTGAGAGATCAACCAGAGGCAAGAGAGTCACGAAATAGACAAAAGTTGGCTCACGGGAAGAGGACATTCAGAGGAAGTATCCCAAATGAAATATAGACGTGATAGAATAAAGAGATGAAGGGAATATAGAGGAGGTATACGAAAAGCATATGAGAGAGAGAGTGAGAGAGAGAGACAGAGAGACAGACAGACAGACAGACAGACAGAGACAGAGACAGAGAAACAGAGACACAGAGAGAGAGAGGGTGAAAAAGATAGACAACCGAGTTACAGGGGAAAAGGCAAGAAAGAATTCAAAGGTATACATGGCTGAAAGGTTCAGGAAAAGAAAGGAGAGCTCAAAGTTTGTTAAAAAAAAGGAAATCGTTCACGAACGATGTAAAGATAAATGTGGGGAGATGCCTGTGTCTCGTGTTTCGAGCTGGTTTGATTGGAGGTTGAATGCCGCTGCGTGATGTCTTCATGGCTGTAATCTGTAAATCAAGGTCAATCAAACAAGATAGCTGCAGTAAATTATGTATCCTCCTCCTACTCATTTTCCTCCCCCCTTCTGCATCAGCATCAGCATCAATGACATCAGTGGGAAGTGGTGCAGCAATGGAAGAAAAACAAAAATACAAAAACAAAACAAAAAACAACAACATTCACTTTAAATTTGCCGCTGGGGTTGCGTCTGAGCAACGACCATTTATGCAGAAAATTCGGTGTGGAGAACCACCAACCGACATTTGATCTGATCAAACAGGGATCACCGAGACAGGATCAGTGGATAAAAAAACAAGAAAAAAGGCATAAAGTGTAGGAGAGTCAAAAAAAAAAAAAAGAAAAAAAAAGGGGGGGTGGAGAGAAAAGCAGGAACCTGAAATGAGGAGAGAAAACAACTCTGATGCGGTGTAGGGAACGGAGGAATATCTGATAGAAAAACTGATTGGATATGTTTCCCAAAGGGGAGGGGGCGGTAAAAAGAGAGTGTGTGAAACAGTGAGAGAGATAGTATGTGTGTGTGTGTGAAAGTGAACGAGAGAAGGAGTGTATGTGTGTGTGTGTGTGTGAAAATGAAAGAGAGAGGGAGTGTGTGTGTATGATAGTGAAAGAGACAGAATATGTATGTGTGTCAAAGAGAGAGAGTGTGTATGTGAAAGTTAGAGAGTGAAAGAGAGACGTTAATTTTCCATATTAGTTGTATTTCAAGGGATTTTTTTTACAGAGCAACAAATGAACAGCCACGAATATATCTCTGACCTATGAGTGTGAAATGTGAAAAGTGTATATCATAATTTTTTTTTGTCTACAATTGTAGAATTTCTGACAATCTTACGTAACTGTTGTCAGAGAAGAGGGAAGATGATTCTTAAAAACATAAGTGCAAAGGCAACTGACTGTGAAGCAGCAGGCGCACCACCATCCACTCGTACGGCAACCCCCAACCCACCCAATGTAAAAGTTGGAGAGGTAGGGAGATTTTTTTTTTTGATAAAAAGTGGAATTGTTTCTGCTATCGATTAACCCAGTTAAAAATCTAAATAGAAAAATGATCCCTCGTTGTATGTCATCGGAAATCGTCGATTACTTCGCAAATCAAGTTACGGATGGATTGAAAGCATACAATGGGCTGAAGTTACAAAATATTTAATAATTTGATATTTTCATCAATCTAATATTTAATGTTTATTAATTCAATATTCAATTTTGATTATTTGAAATTTAATATCTATTGGCGGAACTCGTCATTTTTGACAGGTTTTATGCTAGTAATCAAAATAAAGATGCAGATTGAGATATCTATAGTGATTGTTATAATGGAGATTATGAATCCAGCATCAATGCTTGTGAAAATGTTGGTGCTAGTTTTTAAGAATGCTAGTTGATGGTTGTTCGGTGTCGTTGTCTGTCAGGGCAACTGAAGTAATGATGATGACAATATTATATGGGAAATGTAAAAAAGACGGAAAGGTCGGAAGCAGACGATATATCCTAAAACTCAATCGATTTTTTCTTATTTTTAGTCTATTGTCTGATCTCATTTCTTTCTACACTACGAACAAAAGATAACCTGTAATGTGTTTGTATGCATGTGTACGCGTGCGATTATTTTCAGAATTTTAATTTCTAGAAATGTTATTTATCCAAAATGGTTAATTTCATCATGTTTAAGAATTGACAAAAACTTGTTCTCAGCTTTTTGCTTTACAACATTACAAAATGGTAATTTTCAAAACATGAAATCACATTTTGTTGAGTCGTTAATAAGAGTTCTTAAGCATTTTTTAATGACTCCCCAAATTATTCTCATTGTTTTTAAAGAATTTTCATAATCTAATCTCTTAAAAGTATTATTTAAGCAAAAGGTATGTCAGCAAAATACACGTCGATTAACGTTATCAAACATAACACCGATGTCAAAAACATTTCATTCAATTTGTACGATCATTTTTCTTAGAGAAGACTTGAAAATTTTGGATATTACTAATTGATTTTTTTCTCAATTAGATACACAATTTTAAAAACATTTCATCTTTATAGAATAAATTGAACTATTAAGAAAATTAAAGAACAACATTCTCAGACCGTTCCATGTTACCTCAATAAACCTTTCGATTCACCTCTTTTGTGAGAAATTTCTCTTGGGCGTCATGGAAAATTACGGCTCTATCACAAATGTTTGCACTTGCAAAAATGTGAGACATACCGACATCAATATTTTGTATTTTGCAAGGCGTGTTTGTTTTTCTTCGGTGCAAAGCTCCAATAACTTTGTTATCTGTCACAAATGTAAAAAAAAAAGCCAAACTTGAGATTGTTAATAGCATTTTTTTTTTGCCAAAGTGATATTTTTTTGCTCAGATGACCACCACTAGATCAATCTCTATACTTGGTTGGATTGAAGACACCTGATCAGCCGACCGATGCCCGAGGCTGTCATTTTGAGGGTTTCGTGCTTATTGCTGTTGTGGTTGTTGTGTTTATTATCCTTGATATTGTTATCAGCTGCTTATCGTCTTGAATGTCAGCCAACTGAATATTCCCCATAAAATCTCAATGTCAAACAATTTTGTTTTGAGACTCGTCCGTGACACCTCGCTGATCACGATTGACGCATTTTTCTTTTTTGCACCGATTACTTCTAATCGAACTTTGTATTATAGAAACATACAGGATATCAGATGATAGAATTTTTAGGAAGAATGAAGATAGAGAAAAACTGGAAAGGGGATAGAATGAAAGAATACCGTATGAGTATGACAGTCTTCTGGAAGTTCTGTTAAATGACACGTCATATATGAACAAGAAAATATTATTTGACTCTTCCAATGCCAGAAAGAGAGAATAGAAAGAGGGAAAGTAAACTTTTGCCAGAGAATAGTTTCGAAATGAAAATATTGACTTCTGATATCTCATTGAAAACTTAGTGACAAAATATACATTATGAATAACGTCTGTAATATAATCGTACAAGCAAGTAAATAAAACTTTGGAATATGATAACCAGGGTGAACGCGTCGGAAAATGAAGATGGAAAGGGTAGATAATAAAGTGTTGAAGAGTTCAAAAGAAAGAGAATTTTGAGTGGGAACTAGGGATGGAGAGGAACAAAGAATGATTGAGGAGAAAATAGGAAAGCTTGAATAAAACGAAATGAAGGAATGAAAGGGAAATAAAAGAAAAAGAATGGATATGAGATAAAAACGAAGACAGAAAATATAATACAAAATGAAATAAATTAGTAGAAATGTAGAAAATAAAAATTGGCGATTTGAAAAAAAAAAAGGTTAATTTAAAAAAAATATATGGAATTAAATTAAGGTGTAGAGTCAAGTAAGATTGTTCTGTCTAAAAGTCCTACTTTCGTATCTGTTGACAGTGGAATGACATTGAAGTAACCTATTTAGGGTGCAAGCCTGGGCGAAGCGTATGGAGATCCTGGGATGCCTAATCGACAGAATTCTCCTCTCGGCATCGATGACGTAATCCAAAAGGAACCCGAAAGAGATACATTTGACATTAGTTTGGCTACCGGAGCTACCGGAAGGATGTGAGAATTTTCAGAAAATCACCTTCAGGGGGCTCCACTTCCTGTTTTGGTTTCCCTCTCCTAGACTGGTTGCCTTCCCAAGGCGTAAGAGCCCGGTAGGCCTTGCTACTTTACCCATAGCGTGTGTAGGCGTGTATTCAAATCTCTCCTCGGGACGTAATGAACTTTAACAGCCTTGGCTCGCCAATTCTATTTTCGTTATTATTACACCACTCACACCTTTTTTGTTCTCTCTCTCTCTCATTCTCTCTCCCTGATTCTCTCTCTCTCCCCCTTCTCTCTTTCTCACACATACATACACACACACACACACACACACACATATATATATATATATATATATATGAATGAATTATATTACTTGAAACTCACGTTATTTACATGGGAAATGAATCACTTGTCCTAGACAGCGTAAATAGAATAAATAATGAAAGAAAAATGTAGCTGCCGTAGTGATCGAATCGACTACCGATCAGAGCTGCTACATAATAGCGTTGCTACTCTCATTGAGCTAAACAGCCCGACAGAAATGCAAAGGTCTAAATAATTGCTTAATCCCCATTCAGTACGTTCATTCACAGTCTGGGATATAACGGGATATCATTTCAGGTAATAAAATGCATTCATAAATATCCTGTCGGGTGATACATCGATTTCTTAATAACTAAGGTTGAGAAACAACAACGCTGACTTGGACAGTGAATGAACATAATGAGAAGAATGAGGATAAAGCAGTTATTCAGGTCTTTACTTTCCCATTGGACTATCTATCCCAAATGGGCAATGCAACGCTACGTTGAAGCAGCTACCTTAATAGTCGCAGGTTTTTATACCAACAATAGCTCATTTGTCTTTACTTGTTTATTCTATTTACGCTGTCTAGGCTGAGTGACTCATTTTCCGTGTAAATAATGGGAGATCATTTCAAAAAAAGTTTCAAATAGTATAATGCATCCATAGATATCCTATCAGATCATATATCCATGCCTTAATGATATATATTTATATATATATACCAGCAGAGATTCCCGAAGTTTCCCAGGGATCAGATAACTTTTTGAACAACCTCGACCAGCCTACGCACACTCCTGCATATAACTAAACATTATTTCCTGGCCTTTTCTTGTGACCGTAATCAAAATTTCTTTCAAAGTGATGTTTGGCAAGTTTTCGATATTTGTAGGCAAACATTTCAACCACTGTCGAAATCAACCAAGGATACAGAAAATGGAAAAAATAAAGTGACTGAAATCGTACAAATGACTAATTGTATTGAATAGCCTTCGTAAATTGTTAAGTTCCAAACACTCATACGGTGTTAAAATGGCGAAAACATTTTATGTGCTGTTTTTAAGATCGATTGAGCGAGTTTCTGAAAAATTCATGGAAAGAAAACAGAAGTTAGGACTTGAATTATATTGTTGTTGCTTTGAATATCACCTGGTGCAACAATGCTTTTTGCCTTTTTCCAAATCCGTAATTGATTACGACGGAGATTAAAAATTTTTATTCACAAAATGAAGGATTGCCCGATATTTTTTTTCAACAAAAAATGAAGTAACTGATAGGAACTGAGGGAAGTAACCCAATACTTTGAAGGTATACTTCCGTGTGACGAATGGAAAGTAGAAGTTACAATGTAAATACAACCCCGTTAAAGGCTTAGCAAAAATGATTTTTCTTAATACTGAATGTGGTTTTCATTTCTCCGGTTATTTGAAAAGTTCGGTTAACTAGCGACGGCTTGCACAAACCATCAAGATTGTGGCTAGGAATGTTTAGCTCATTAAGCGATGATGTCATCGTGACCCATTGGTAAAATGTTCGACCTACCAGCAGCCAGGTTGTCCGTTCAAATCCGATTGGAATCCTGAATTCGAATTAAAATCCACATGCATCTATTTTGGATCATGTATGCATACAAATACGATAAGAGGCAGCAAATTTAATATATATATAAACATATATGTATATATTGTATGAATGTTACCAAAAAATATTCACTATTCTCCGGAAACATAACTTCTGGAGCAGATCATTCAAGAGGTTGTCATCAACAATTCTTTGCAGTTATCTTATATCCTTTCTTGTTATTTTTGAAATTGTTCCAATTTCACTTGTATTCATTAAATAAATCACAAAGAAAAATTGCTCAAATTATGTACAAACAATCAAAGATTTTGTAAGCTCCTAATTACTGCTCAGTGATGTCATATTTTACAACTGAATTGACTATTAATTTTGCATCCTAAGAATTATTTTTAATGAAGATTCATGCCAAGTGGTTAGCTTAGTCTGGAATATTGATCAAAGCTCGATTTTGTATTCAAAACTTTAAGATTGCTCTAGATAACATTGATGGTCTTATCTAAAAAAAAAAAAAGACATTTTTCTCTGCTTTAAACATACTGTTACTCATCGAACATGATCCAAAATATACTTTGACTCCCAGTCAGTAATATTTCATTGGTTTCATAACCGAAGAAAATAAAAGCAGGGGAGAAATAATACTGGAAGTGAGCTTTTGGCATTTAATAAATGATGAATTCTTCTTCTCATTTCTTTTGACATGCTCTGTTCCACCGAATTGGTCTTGTACAACGAAACTTTGAAGATAATATTAAATAAAGTGAAAAGAAACAACTGTTCTCTTCTGTTCTCAGTCCTTTCCTGACCATATTGCTAATTACCTTATGATGGAAGTTGATCATCAAAGAGAAATTAAATGTTGTTTTGTCATTTACCCGTGGCCAACCGGGAAATGTTTCTCTTCGTAAATAGCGCTTTTTTGTGCTGCCATCTTGTGCTAAATGGCAAACCCAGGCCAATGGAATAAAGAATGAAAAAATTAAAAAAAAACTTGCTGAACTAATAAGTTCGTAATTGTCTGAGGAATACATTGCAGTTATTCCTGACCCTAAGTGTGCCAAATTGATTTTGCGTAGATCATCTCTTGTAGACTACGAAAACGTTTAAAAAAAAGAAATAAAGACCTTGCCAAACAGACCATTCCAGAAACAACAAAGATCGTCAGCAACTCAGAAAAATAACACATGATTAGAAAAAAAGACTTGATCTTGGAGGAATATTCATACAACTGCATAACACCGCCCCGTTTCTGCGCACAGGTTTACTTAATGGCGTAAACTAAAAGGCTAGCTCGTGCTGAAATATGTTGATACGTAAAAATGATAAAATTTGGTAATATGTACATGAAAAAAAAATGCTCTAAGAACTTACAATGGAATATAGAGACAACTCGTTGAAATAACACCAATCGGATTAAAAAGTGACTTGCATGGTCATGAATACTTTAGGGCTATATGTAATATTGATTAAAACATTTTCTTTTTCAGCATTACAGGATGAAACGTTTATATGACTAAATAAAATCAATTCTTACACCCTGACGTAAAAGTCTGACCGGCTGAGTAAATACTGCAGTATTAAATGTGCTATCGAAAATATTGTTAGCCTGAGCTCATTATAGGTCAGAATATGAATCTAATATAAAATGTGCGATCGCCATGGGTTCTCACCTAACTCTCGACAATATATATATATATATATTATCTTCGAAAGACTATCAATATTCTATCTGTTTCTACATTTCTTTTTGTCTGATCTTCCCACCAAAGACTGATAATGACTATTACTTCAAATTCATAAACCAATCTAGAAAAATGATCTCCCTTCAAGGTGTCATTTTTTCGTATTGGCATCAGTAGTGATTATTCTTTTATCCACTCTACTCATGAATAAATCTACGTTGTAAAATATTGCAACGAAGATTGAAAGGATAATATTTTTCTCTTCTGCCCTTGAGTTGGCGAGGCTGTTGAATAAAGTCTTACATTCAATACGATTCGCCCGACTATATAAAGATGGATTGTGTGCAGAACATTACTTCGAGAGAAGAAGTTCCTCATGATTAATGATGCATAGCAAATAGTGAAGAGGACAATTAATTTAGAAATTAATCATTCTTGATGTTTACTAAGCATGTCTACGTAATGCTGTTCAGGCGAGCACATGTATTTGCGTATGTATACACGTTTATGAATAAAATTGAATTTTACAGACTTCTGATAAACTATTATTTCTCTATTGCACACACTCAGAAATATTAAATATATATATATATATATATATATATATAGTGACGAAGGGAGAGCGAATAGAAAAAAAAGGGGGGGAAATCTATCTGCAAAAAAGAAAGTGTATGTGTGTGTATAAACATGGCACATAGATGCATATCGTTTTCTGAAAGGCACCTATATGCATGCATTTCTCGATCTTTCGAGTTAATCATAAAATATACTTGAATTGTTGTTCTTTCAATCTTCTATCTTTTGTTCCTTCACCTTTTTTCTTATTTATCCTCATTTATTTAACATTCATTTTCTATCCATTTTTTTTCTTCTGATCTTTAACAGTAAACGCATTTTTCCCAGTAACACGTCTTCCTGTCTTCCTGTCGTCTCTATTGCTTGACATCTCCTTAACCGCAGCAGCCTCTACCGCCAGTAGAGTTGGCGAATGTTGGCTGTTCTCTCTCCTCTTCCGCCATCCCATTCTCCTGCCATATGTTCACCTAAACCGCTGATATTCCTGATGAAACAAACGTATTATCTTGTATTGTGTTTCGATTAGCAACTTGGTTTTAGAGAATATATATATATATACATATATATATATATATATATATATATATATATATATATATATATATATATATATATATATATATATAATAAATAAATATATATATATATATATATATATATATATATATATATATATACATTTATTTATACATCAATATTTTTTCATCTATATTTATACATATATATTCATATTTATAAATATGTATTCATTTTATCTACATATACATATTCATATTTATAAATATATATTTTTCATAAACAAATTCATATGAATATGTACATATATGAATATATATGAATATATATATATATATATACATATATATATATACATATGTATATATATTTATAAATATGTATCTACATATATATATATATCTATATTCATACATATATATCTATTTTTAAATAAATTCATACATACATATACTTATATGCATACAAATATATATACATATTTGTATATATATATATATATATATATATATATATATGTATATATATATATACATATAGATAGATACATAGATAGATACATAAATAGATAGATAAATATAAATATATACAAGTGTATGAATACCAATATATATTCATATTTATATAAACTAATATATATATATATATATATATATATACACACATATATATATATATATATATATATATATATATATATCAACATATTTTCGATTGTGGTGGTTGCCCTGACCCACTGCAACAAAGCTATAACTAGCTGTTTTCTCCTCCTTAGAGAGCTCCTTGGAAAAATCTATGCACTTCAGGATCTTCTTCATCCATGGCCCGACGAAGACACTGTCTTTGCCTCAGAGAGTACTCTGAGAGTGACATCTGATAAGGCGTACACGGAATATTTCGGCATGCTCAACGGGACATAATCTGGGTGCCCCATTCCAGTTGCCATAAAGCAATTTCAAGACCATGCTGAGCGCTTCTGAGCTATGTGACTTTATCAAGTTTCCTTGTTATATTTGTCTTCGAGACACAGAAACAACATAGTGTAATATCAAAGATTGAAGAGTCTACAGCCGCCCAAATTCTGTGTTTGGAAGAACAACGTCACGTGGGAAAGTATTGATGCCATCGCTGCATTCAAAATGATTCCAAATGAAATAATTCGTTGCAACTTTAGATAGAGAGTTTGCACCGTCTAAGTACCTTCCCTAAGCTATCTGGGACAAAATAAGTAAATTGCAAAATATCAATGTTCTGATTATAGTTTGAAGAGAATAAAACCCCATTTTCATACTTTCCAGACATAATTAATCAGGAGATAACACTTTTTAAAAAAAGTTCCACATCGTGAATTGTTTAAGGTTCGGCACGTATACAATGGCAAATTTCGCGCAGGTAGGTAAGTGAAGCTAATCAGATAAATTTCATTTTGAGAAACAAGATATTATTTTTTCAAAATAGTTCCTATAATATCCTCTCTCTCACCTATGTGAAATCATTTATTTTCCTTGCTTAAAGATCTGGTAAAAATGTATCTTTCATTGAATATTTGTACGAACAGCCTAATTACTAATACTAGACTACCTGATGGGCGGGTTAAATTACTGTCCAAAAAAGGAATAGCAAGATGGATGGATGGAAATCAGATAGCGTTTGATTAAATTTGTTTTCAAAATTGATTCAATGCCACTCTTTACACTGTTAGAAAAAAGTACCAAAATAGCTCGCTCAATCCTTCAAGCTTGAACTGAAAAAACAGTCATACAATTCGTACTGGACCAGAGGAGAACAACGCCAACATCAACGAATTCAATAATAAAAACAGCCACTTCAATTGAAGTCGCCACTATATTTAAACCAAAGAGAACATAGACCATTTATAAAATCTCAGATGAAACCAACTGAATAAAACAATCCGAAAGAAACGAAGGGAAGATAAGAGAAGATGCACTACAGCAATCAACGAAACAATTCTCGAAAAAGGTCGGGGCTTCAAAGCTATAAACAAAGCTCTCAGTACAGGATAGAAACAAATTACTAGAATAATCGAGGAAAATGAAGACCTAACAACCGATAGAGACAGGATTATCAAACGTGCCCGAGAATTCTGCCAAAATCTCTTCTCCTCCAGACAAGGACTACAAAACAACGAACAGGATATGCAAGACGCGAGCAATCAGTTTAAAGATTTCCCAGACGTTACACCATGGAAGGTCAAGCAAATCATCAAATAAAGAAAGAAAGGAAAGGCCCCTGGAACAGATAACATACCCATCGACCTACTCAAAAAAACTGGTAAGAACATTACTAGGAAACTAGCTATTCTATTCAACATGCCTAAAACAAACTGGAAGATTGGAACATTGCAATCATAATGCCTTTGTATAGAAAAAAAGGAACCCGAAAAACCTCAACAACTGCAAACGAATAAGTCTACTCAACTGCATCTACTCATTTTTCACGAAAATCATCACCAAACGAATCACAAAATCACTAGATGAAAACCAACCACGGGAGCAAGCTGGCTTCAGAAGAAGCTACTCAATCATGGACCATCTCAAATCGATAAAACTGCGAAAAGAGAAAGTAGCTGAATACAAAATGCTATTCGCTGTAGCATTTATCGACTTCAAGAAGGCCTTCAACATGGTCGAAATTCCCACGGTCATTGAGGCTATCACTCCACAAGGTGTAAACCCAGTATACGTCTGAGTACTGCAACACGTATACAATCACAGCAGCTCCTTTATCAGGCTACATAAAGACTTCCACTTCCAAAAAGGGTCAGATAAGATGATACCTGCTCACCCAAACACTTCACAGTCTTTCTCGAGAAATGATCTTCAGACATATAGACTGGGATAATAAAGGTATCAGTATAGACAGCACATATCTGAGCAAACTTTGGTTTGCAAACGACATCGTCCTTTTTGCAGAGAACCTCCAAAACTTCCAGCTAAGTGTAGATTAGTTGAATGAAGAAGGCAAGAAAGTCGGCCAACACATGAACTTCAGCAAAACAAAAGTCACGTGCAACAATCATGTGGGAAATAAACACACAACGATCAAAATCAAAAACGCAGAATTGGAGGAAGTGAACCGCTACATCTACCTGGGACAACGAATCCTCAGAAGAACAAATCAAGCGAAGAATTACTTTGGGGTGGCAAGCCTTCGGCAGGGCAAGCTCAACCTTAAAAAACAAGACCATCCGAATAATCCTAAAAAGAAGTGTATACAACCAATGCATCCTCCCGATAGTTATCTACGGAGCTGAAACATGGAACCTAACTAAGAGACTGCCCCTCAAACTGAGAAACATGCAACATGTACATGAAAGAATCATGCTCAACCTCAAATGGAGCGATCATAGGACAGCACAAATATATCGAGGAAAAAACGGGAGCCCGAGACATCATAGAATCTATTAGGGAACTCAAATGGCAACCCCCCACCAAAAAAAAATTCCCTTGGATTTTCACCTCTACAAGTAAAAAAAATAATCTCTCCGTCCAAAAGTGGAAAAAACTACCCCTCAATTGGAACCTTAAAAGTGAAGAAAAAATAGAATGAATCTCTCCATCCCATATTATGACCCCGAGAAGTTAAATAAAATCGTATAAAATCTCTCCGTATAAAGAACGCTATCTACGTCACATTTTATCTCCAAGAATCGATTCGAGAGAGGAAAAAAATCCTTTATCATGTCATCAAAAAAATATTTTTACCATTGATGAATAATCACATCGATGGAGACCCCCGGATTGAAACTCCCTGAAATTGTGTGTGTGTGTGTGTGTGTGGGGGGGGGGTTTCAGAAACTAAATTGCTAAAAACACTTCCAGGGGATCAAACCCGTACCCACAGAAAATTTTATGGATTTATGTGTTATAGTTTTTGTGGTAGGCGAGTACGTACATACATACGGACAGGCGGACTTCTGGCCAATTATAATAAGATAAGATGAGAAAAGAATCCTATAATAAATATCTGTATTGTCTGCCAAATCATTTATTCCCTAATACTCCCACGCACATCAGATGCAACATTTTACTTTCTATGGAACAGAAACTATATTAACCCACCATTATTTACAAGTCTCTTCCACTAACCTCATTGGGTCCGACCCAGCAGACCAGACAATGAAATGAAGGTTCAATGAAATTAAGTACCTAGTCGACTGGTCAACCCTAAAGGATAATTAGGATCATCTTAAATAGATTAAGCCAACGGCTTTGTGTGCGTTAGAAACGGGTCTTAATAATAACAGTACGTATTTGTTTTATGCTCATTCTTCAACCTCCCTTTCTCCAGATTATCGTTCTTATTCATTTAAACACTGCTGACCACAGGGCTATGTCAATGCCGACAATGTGCAACAAATCACAGTTCATTTGCCAGAAATTAAGTGATTTATGTACTGGAATAAACAGTATACGTAGCTAATAGTTGTGAGTTTCTCCGTCTCAATGAACAATGAGTTTACGGAGTAAGCTTAACATTATGCAAATCTCAGAGAGAGAGAGAGAGAGAGAGGGAGAGCGGGAGGGAGGGAGAGAGAGAGAGAGAGTATGTTCATTCACTATTTCTTATGATTCATTCTTAATTGGCATTTGTCGCCTTCTTCTCAATGTATTGACCCTGTTTATTTACCTTGCTCTAACTCTTCTCTTTTGTTATTCTTGAACGGTTTCATCTTTGAATCGTCTGTAATCAAACAAATCTAAAACAAAATACAAAATTAAAATTAGTGTTGAACTCTTTGAGAATTCACGCATGTTTTAGAGAGTCTTACTTTAGTCTTAAGGTCGGATAAGTCTTTTCATTCGCTGTTGTGCCAACGGTTATCCATCAATGTTTTCGTCATTCGCACTGATTTTTATTACGAAGACAACAATAAAGTAAATATTTTTTTTGTTTGGAAAGTTTTGAAAACTGATTAGTTCTTTATCATGAAACATAAACGAGTAACATACTTTTAAAAACTTTAAAAAAATTCTTATTCTATTACTTATTTTATTTCATGTTATTGATGTTCTTATTTATAACACTCTGGGTCGATACATCTTCAACAACTTGAATAAACAGCGCTTAATCAAAGATAAAGACAAAACTCCCAACAAGATTCGACCATCTATTTCAAAACTCTAGATCGTGTCTTCAATGGACAACAAAGTTAATGATGAGAGTTACCAGGACTCCGAATGCTGTTCTAAAAAGCAACCAATATAAGATGACTTGAAACTCGTAATCCACACTTATACAAATCAGCAATGCCTTTTTGTTCTCTGTCATGATGTTGTACTTGATGTTGTAAGAATATGCCATGTTTGAAACTTCCCAAGTCACTTATATTTCAGCCATTTAACTTCTTACAAAGCGCACGCACAATAATTCCTTCAAATCAACTCAAGGGATGAAGCACCAATTAGTCATGTCATTTTGGTATTTAATAAGCATCTGGATTTTTAACCTATTCAACCTCTTTAAGGATGTGATTGTAACCAGAGATTATCTGGTGTCACTAACCTATTTTACCTAACCTCTGTCTATGAGCCCGTTAATATAAGATATAAGTTTGAGATTTAACTATTTTTACTCCCAAAATGGATAATTTTGTGCGATGCTATTCTGGATTTTATACACGTTTAACCCTTCAAGTATGTTATTTTAATCAGAATGAGTCAATGAAGTACATTACGTAACCTCTGTCTTGTTGATATTTGATGTAAGTTTAAGATGTAACTATCTTTTACACCCAAACTTATGAGAAAATTAGTGGAACGATATTCGCACGAAACATTCAAATAGTGGTTCTCACAATATATCATATGATGTCACACTAAAAAATGTGTTGATTTACGTAACGCACTAACTGTAAAATGAAATGAACAAGACGAACACATTTCAGTAATCATTGAAGAAAATATTGCACCATCATACTGATATATATATGTATATATATTTATCACCTCTTTCCCATCTCATCCGCTAAAAGGGTTTTTAAGGTCTAAATTAGAAAACAAAAAAGAAAAAAACAACAAAAAACAAAACACAGATGCATTGATATATACCCCAAACGTATATATTTTGTCGATGTCATGTTCCACTTCATAAATAAGTCCAAAAGTTTCTCTTGATGTTTATGTTCTAAATATCATAGTGAAACAAAAACAGATGAAAGTGGAATCAGCACTTAAAAGGAGAAGGAAATTAACTGAAGGAACACAGAGAAAAAGAAGGTTATATTTCCACCAAATATTAGAAGTTGGACGGGAAACTGATCGAGGGCGTCTGTTAAATCAATCTGGGGGTGGGGAAGTAGAGAAGAGAGGAACCCAAACCAGAGACAGAGTAGCTCAGAGGCAACAAAATGCTAATGAACGAAAGGCAAGCAACAGAAGAGCAGAAACAGGGCAAAGGAGAACAAGTTGCAGAAAGGGTTTTTTAAATCCAACTTACAATGAGGGAAACGTCGAACAGAATTACCATTGATAGCCTTTGTCATTTTTATACGGCCAAACATTTTGCATCTGAACGACCTGCTAACGGATACTTTAGTAACTGCTACCAGAAAGGAAAAATTACTGTTCGAAAAGAATTTCCAGAATATTTGAGATCCTTTCAAGTCGAATCACCATTGCACCTATTATGAGATTTTCGTCCTTTCCAGCGTCGATGGGCGCACACATGGGAGAACCTCCTGCGATAGGCCAACATTGCTTCAGAATCCACGGAGAAACGTACTACATAATACTGCATATTTATCCAACTGATTGTCAATGAAGGCAGTGTGCTCAATTATACGTTGTTGATGCAAGATGAAAGATGCATACCTGAAATAATGATATTATCGGGTAGCTTTGTATATGAAAACAACGTGAACACGTGAGTCAAAAAGTAAGAACCATGACTGTAGTACATATTGCTTTCAACAGGGACCGCAATCCAGTCAGGAGAAAATAATCCAATAAGGATTTCCGAGTTTATCTGAAAAATAATGATGCACAAATGATTAATCCTTACATTTTGAGTCCTGATTTGAACCTGAAGACAAATATTTCCTTTTTCCCTCCCGATGAAACAGTCATCATCAGTGTTTTAACATCCGTCGTTGGACAAAGACCTTCTCCAGGATTAAAAAAAAAAAAAAAAGATCTGGACCTTTATTTAATGGGCCAGGTCATGTTACAAGAATGTCTGACAACTGCTGGACATCACGATTCACTATGTGGATCCCCGAAGACCACATGTAGAACTGCAGCTGGCAAAACATAAGATTGCGTGACGATAAGTACTTGAATTATTAGCTCCACGACGCCCTTGATAGAGAGGTCTTGTAAAATCCCGGAGAAGGCCTTTGTCCATCGACGGATGCTAAAGAGCTGATGATGATAATGATAATGATGATGAACACGGCATGATGCCAAAAGACGTTGGTCACGTGACTGTTTCTATTGATTGACTAAGTAGCCCTGTTCACGATAAGGCTTGAAAAAGTTAACAAATCAAATCAAAAGGGCTATGTACTTTAGCGAGGATTGCACCGCAAGTTGAAGGAAGCCTATTAAATATTTGATATTCTTTTTATCTCTAGTTTGAAATTTCGTAACAAGACACTTCCACTATGGTCAAACAAAACTTCGTATATTGCAAGTGGGAGCGCCGTGCGAGATTATTTTCAGTTGTTCTCATTGTTTCAAATTAGATTTGTCTTCCACAATTTACTTTCCTTTTTCCCTCCCAATATCGTTATCTTGTGAAAGTTTTCTGATCCCAATTATCTACGAGAAACGAGAGAGGACCAAAGAATCAATCAGACTTTTGGGACCACGTCATGTGCTACCTCATTAATATTCATGATCAGACCAATCGAAGTATTCTCTGAATTAAATTTCCCTCGCTTCTGTCCAATGTATAGATGGGAAGAAATATCTTCTCGTCAATGTAAATTTTATACTCGTATGCAATACTTAAAGTTTTGATATTGTATTGAAACAGCTAGTATATGCATGATTAAAGATCAAAATTCAACATGAAATGTTGAATTAGTATTTTGTACATCTCCACAATGTTCATCGTAAATATTTACGCACGAACTATATATATGTATTCTTGAACATAAGAATATGTTTGTTTGTGCATATTGTATGTGAATATATAGATATATAAAGTATTAGCATTAGTTAAACCTATTCTATTTAATTTTCGACTCTAACTTTATTGAATAAATTCGCTTTGTGTATGACCATCACGATTGCAAAATTTGCCCCACGTCAAATTTCAGCATCTTTGGTGCAAAATTGTATCCAACAACATAGAAAATGGGCTAGAAATGACCATAAATTACCTCTGGTGACCTTGAATCATCTTTGCATGGCACAGCTCATAGGTTGATGTCTTGTGAGTCTTCATGACAAAAAGTAGGTCAAATGGCCTAACAGTTTCAGCGTGATTGTGACTCTTGCAAATGAATAATAATAATAATAATAATAATAATAATAATAAACAAACATAAGGCTCAAATATCTGTTAAGATCACTCGGTTCTGTTGTATTAGGTTGGTGCAAAAATTATTGCGGTTTTTTGTCATCAACATTTCTGCAATCAAGTCCATTTATTCTGGAAGCACAAAATTCTGGATTCCTGGAATAAATTGATTTTTCGGGGCGTTTTGAGCACCTGCTTGGTTGTTGAAGACCTTCCCTTGCTGGAAACGGTCGAAATGCTTGAAAAAGTGGTAGTCGGCCGCGGAGAGTTCTGGGTAAGGCAGAGTTTCGTAACCTAGATTGTTCAAATTGTGCAGGGTCATTCGTGTGACGTACGAGCTTTTCGCTCTTCATTCAGGATTATTTACCCCAATTGTTGATCTTTTTTTGCTTTCCTATTTTGGTACAATTTTTGAGCAAATGCTGCATGGTAAACGTTTAGTTTTTCTGCAACCTCTTGGTTTATTCTGCATTGGCCCGCCTCAATAATGGCCTTCAAATGAATGGCGTCAATCGCAGAAAGACACAAGGCTCTCGTCTCTGTTTCGAAATTTTTTTGAACTAATGTTAAGCTGTACCTCCGTTGATAGTCCCCTGGCCAAATACTTGGTTGATATTGCGAGAAGTTTCCGCAGCTTTACGCTCCACTTGAACACATCCAACAAAATTTGTTTTTTTCTTACGTCCTTGATCCAAAGCTTCCGTGACGGTTAGTTCTCGATATCTTGCATGCACGCGCTAGTACTTTATAATGTAGATAAGTAAAATTTAACATAACAAAAACTGCAATTATTTTGCACCAAACTAATAGTTGATGAAGAACTTATACTCATGGAGGAATTCATTGTACCTGCCTACCTACCTACCTTTGAACACTACGACTTATTCTGCAAAGGTGTTTTTTTGAAATCAATGAAATAACAACAAACACTAGTTAAATATCTGAAAACCTGCTCGAGATTTTTTAAAAAAAAAGGAAGATTTTCACATTCAAATAACCAAGGATGAAAGCTTGAGCAGAGCAACACCTGGACATTTCTAGAAATTGATAAAAAAGAAAGACTACTTCAAAGGCAACTCAAATGACATAGCACATATTTATTATTGTTTGTTTTCATTGGTGAAGTCCGTAACTGATCAGATCAGAAGATAAGTCATTTGCTTGAAAACAAGCGGAGAGATGGTAGGCAGATACTCCAACAGAACGTAAAAAAATTTCAGATTAATAATTACAGGGTTATCCTGCATCTCTCACTCTCACCTTCTCTCTTTCTTTGATCTCTGCCGCTTTTTAAAGGGAAGATATAGTTGTAAGGATATAGTAGTAAAATTATTATAAACTTTGATCGTTGATCTTTTTCAGCTAAAGATCTGAAACGATCCGGTATGCTATACGCTGAATTATATATCTTTAGTTTTCACGCCCCAGCACCATTATTAAAACATACATACAATGTTTGTACGATACATACTTTCATTTTTCTCAGAAGTTTCGATGTACTGCGGCGGCTTTTTCATTGAGAACGAAGAGAATGTTGCATTTTCCCCCTGTCCGTTGAAAGAACGTTCAACAAGATTTTCGAAATTTCAATCTTCTTTCTCGGGTAAAGTTCGAATTTCTCCATTCCTCTTTTGAATGAAAGTCCCATTTGTAACTCATTTCTGACATTACAGCCGGGGGGATAATGAATCGTGAGAGACAGTTTATCAGAACTGACAGTAAATCGAAAGGCAGTTGAAGAACACCTGAAGTACAAAAAGCATTAATATATAGATAATACATTCTTGTTGACACGTATGCAGGAGCGTATCAGCGAAAAATAACGCGTATGGCTAGCACTGGAATTGCTAACATCTGACATGGTATCACCTATCTTTTTAGATAACTTAACCATAATAATGACTCAAAATTACAATTTGACTCATGGAGACTCAGATTCGGAAGTATTAGTTTTAATTTGCTGAATAATCTCTCATGACTAGAGATGGAAACTTCAATGGCTACAATGAACTAAATAGCAATGCAAATATTAGATACAACACTCTCATCTCCATACCAAATTTTTTTAAATTCAAGAAAATCTTGATAATCCTACGTGATAGCAACATTCTGCGATACAAGGTAATTCATATAGCTACAATCACTCAATAACAGAGCAGTATAATTTGCTCAAACTTTCGTACTTCCACTTTGGGTTGCTAACGTTGTAATACTATTCATTGACATCGAGAGGGAATGAAAACTTGGCGCCGGAGTCGTGAAAACAAGCAAACCTTCTGTCTTTTTTTTCTCTGAAGACAGTTGAGTGTTCCCTTCGTGACTCTTTCTGAATCCTCGTTGGGTGTTAACCCTGTGGCTGTTAACAACCACTTGTTCCTTCCGTCTCTGACGTCTTTCAATTTTAATATACCATTCTTGAGAAAGTGTTCTTATCCAAATGATTCACTGACCATCATTTCTGTTTGATCATGAAAGTAATTTCGGGGGATTTTCAAATTCAGCACAACACCATGAAAGTTCATAGAAGGATTCTGCGGTCTCTTTTGAATACGGGTAATGCAGATGGGATTTTAATTTCGAAACCTAGCAACGTGGGAAGATCGTAACAACATGTGGTCAAACATACCTTATGCCTCTTGTTCCACTGGTCTTATTTTCATATTCTATCATGTTTTAGAGAACTTGAAGTATCTCCTCAGGGTACGTGCTGACGGGTTTCACAACTCCTATCCTTGCAATACCTGGTTTCGTACTCTGAACACTCTAAGCATTTTTGAACTTTATCCAGAGCTTTGTTGAACAAGAGAAAACGCAAAGAATTTCAATTGTTCCAATAACCATGACCATCATTGTATAGGGAGGACTATTGGGAGGATGCACTGGTTATACACCCTTCTTTTTAGGATTAATGAGATCTTCTCATTGTTGAAGGTTGAGCTTGTTCTGGCAAAGGCTTGCCATCCTAGTGTGATTCTTTGCTTATTAGAAAGTTCTAAACTACTAGTTTCAGCTATTTTAAACGCATGGATCCTTGTGTGATAACATATAGATATTGAGAAATATTCAATATTTTCTTGCCGGAAAAAATATTCTTCAAACGTGTAGAAAGAAGATTAACAATCAGAAACATTGTGTGTTGAGTAATGATATATTGAAACAATACGTACCTGTTATTGGGTCCCATGAGTGTGTGCGCCTATGGTGGTGTACGAGTGTGTGTGTGTGTGTGTGTGTGTGTGTGTGTGTGTGTGTGTGTGTGTGAGAGAGAGAGAGAGAGAGAGAGTGTTTGCGTGTGAAAATAGGTCATATGTACGTGATGCCTAATAGATCTAATGGAATAGGGTGGTTTTATAATGTTTGTATGACTGGAAAACTAGAGGAAAAGCAGAAACGAAATAGTGATGAGCTCAATACATAAACATACGTACCAAAGATGACCCCCCTCTCTCTCTCTTTCTTTCAAAGAACCAACTGACTGCGTCATTATTTCACTGTAATCTACAGTGCAGACAACAAGAATGTTCAGTCTTCCAAGAAGTTGAGTCTTTTTTATAACAATACAAATTCTGTCAGTGTCAATATCATAAAAATCTAGCAACTTTCTTGATGGAAAATGGACCTCAAACCACATCTAACATACAGTATCACCCATAAATAAGTATATGTATCTGCATTCATTAAGCTCAGTAAATCATTGCAAAGAGTTAAAGAGAGATTGCATTTTGCAAATATCTGGCGAAGAAAGAATTAAACGATATGATATTTAGCAAATACCTGGATAAAGAAGAATTAGACTGAGATTCTATTTAGCACTTGGATGAGAAATGAAAATTACTCTTGCACTGAGCTATTCTTCCAAAGAACTTACTCATGTAACAAATTCAACAATGATTGGTCAGATGTTTTGAACTTGAATTGTGAACAAAAATATATGTATACGCATGGGAAGCAGAGTATAATAACCAATGACGTAAGGCGTGTAGGTTAGTGGAAAAGTCACAGAAAGAATCAGTAAACATAAATCAGAGTACGATAGGATGTAGTAATTCACAACTATGTCTCTTTGAAGTCAGTTATTTCACAGTTTTAATGATTTTAAACATTGACTTTTAGATAACGTAAAAGGGAAACACTCGAAATATGTCAAGACGGATATACAGTTGAACCCAAAGTGCATCTATTAACTTTGTCAATCCTTTATTTCACCCTCAATCTATTTTTATATGTATATATCAAGTTCTTATAAACCCTCCTTAAATACAGTGAATACATGAATATTCAAGGTATACACATATACACAGTGCGCACGCACGTGTAAAAGAGAGAGAGAGAGAGAGAGAGAGAGAGAGAGAGAGAGAGTAAAACAATGAAATGATATTTTATTGGAAAAACGAATATTCTCTCTTCCTGTAAACTAAAAGGTTCTCTACATTGTAACTGAAATTTTATATTTCTCTTCCATTCCATTCCCTGTGCATATAAGGAGTCAAACAAAACGCTAATCTAATGGAGAAAATTGCGCGTATAGACACTAAATAAAGCAAAAACCATTGGAAGGTTTGAGCGGCATATTTTTGAATGCTAGGTATTCAAAATGGTTGGATACTTTCTGGACAGACGTCTTATCACTGAAAGAGCATTGCAGAAAGAAATGGACTAAAGCGTAGGCCAAGAGTGCCTCCTAAGGACAGGGAACACGTTTGAAACTGAGCTCAGTAGCAGAAACTTGATCTAAGGAAAAAATACCCGTGCAATATCCACTTTGGTATATTCAGGATCCTTCTTTAACCGTGAAAGAGAAGAACTTATCAAGATGGGACAGAGAACCAGACAGTTAATAACGATGCATAAAGGCTTACAACTAACAGAGGATGTCGATAGACTTATATGTGAAAGGGAAAGAGGGAGGATGAGATCTCGTTAGCATTGAAGATTGCCTCGACCCTATCAACAAGGGACTTGGGAACTATACACGCCAAAGTAATGGAACACTAATTACAGCTGTCAGAAGTTACAACAGAACTAACAGAGGGACAGGAAAGTTCCATAAGGAGAAGCCAAAATGGGATGAAAACAACTTCGATGACACGAGCGGAGAAATTTTCCGCTAGCCATGCAGCATAACATATTGGTAAGCAACTCTGACTGTTACCCGTTACAAAGAAGCGTGCCAATTAAAAGCACTTTGGCTGCTGAATCAACGCATGAAGGGGTATATAGGACGAAATAGAGGTATATATTCAGTGGGGGCAATGGTTTTTTCTTTTTTTGTGAATAAGAAAATTATGACTTTTTTTATTGGTCACCATCGTTATAAATCATTCCGATTTGAATTGAAAAGATAGACCAGACGACATTTGTGAAAAAGAAAATTAAAAAGTGAGATGAAGGAAAAAAAAGAAGGAAAATCGGGAAAGAATGACTTGGACGATGGTAATGAATCAGAGAAAAAACGAAAAGGGTCAGACGAAAGTAAGCGAGAAAAAGATAGTAGGAGTGCAAAGTAGAACACAAAGACATGAAAAAAGGGTTAGAAGAATGAGAATACTCATGACTAAAATAATGGCAAGAAATTCAGCATCTTACGAAGCAGCGAATTCAGAAATAGAGAGAAAGACAAGTAGTGGGCTGCTAAGCTGAACATTTCAAGCAAATTGTGAATTCTGCGATAAGAACATAAAATTTGGTACTTTTTCATTTCAAAACAACTACCAGAGACAACTGTTCACCGATCAATTTTTCTATCAGCAATGGAAGTCATTAAAAATTCAAGATGGCCGCCATGACGAATGGAAATTGTAATTGCAATAAAGTAGCACCGCCACTATCATCACCATCATCACCATCAGTACCATCTGAAAATTAATGCAGTTGCGGTGTTGACATCAGCATCTGACCCAACGCATCTTGAATTGTGAGATACAAAGAAGATTTTGGGCAACTCTAAAGTTTAGAATCCAATCGCTGAAACATGAAAAATGTATGGTTTGACACTGATATCATCCATATCAGTCTAGTTTACGCAACTTTATTGCAATCATAATTTTCTTATCAGTCATAACAGCCATCTTGAATTCTCAATAACAATTCTCAAAAACTATGTATGGTAAATAAATCAAGCTAACTATGTCCTCAATATCATATCATGTCCATTGCTGATAGAAACATTGATCTGAAAACAGTTGTTGTTGGCTGTCATTTTGAAATGACTGCCATGAGCGACGTATTAAAAATTCATGATAGCTCAATATCTTATTTGGGAATGCCTTTGGCTATAAGTGTACCAAATTTCATGCTTCCGTCTAAGTAGCCCCACTAAAGAAATGATCAGTAAAAAGAGAACAGGAAGAGCCATGTTCTAAGTCCGTAGCTAACATTGCTAGATCTGGTACAAAATCTGGGTGTGAGCTCAACACAGTTTCTTATTTAAAAAACAAACAAAACAAAAAATAACAAAAAACAAACAAAAATACTGAAGCAATGAGTTACGTCTATACTAGCATACGTCATCCTGAAGTCAGATAAGATATTATATATGCATTTTGACAGAAGCATCGTCTAAATAAAGCAGAGCTTTTGCAGTAATAGGAAGAAGGGTGCCGATAGAGGTCGAAGGTCTGAGTGGCATACATTCATGCAGATGAATTGGCGAGAACACTTCATTCCATAATTGAAGACAGAGTGCTTTCTACTTCTGCTTATGTCCTAGCGTTACCGAATGTCAGTTCTTCTGTGCTGAAATATATTATTCATTTTCTCGTTTGCTTTTCGTGGTTGAGTTTACTGATGTATGATCATGTGAGTCCATCCATGTATGTTGCTATTCTGAAGGTTTTTAAAGATAAGCATTGTTATGTAAGCAGAATTAAATAAATAAATAAATATATATGTGTGTGTGTGTGTGGTGAAGAAATGTATTCTCTACATAAACGCGTTTATGCTTCTGTCCTTTTGGACTTCTTCGAGCGAATGATATGATTTATTTGGATCTCTATTCGGAATCGGATTCAAAGCTCTACTCTAACAATCTTTCTGAATCGAGCACTTTGTGAAATAAACCCATCACATATCCTATGTTACATTATTGATTTATACTTTGGTATATATATATATATATATATATATATATATATATATATATATATATATATATATATATATATATATATATGTTTGAATATATGTGTATGAATTAATGTATGAAATGATTCGAACATGTGGTAAAAGTTCGTGGCATTTTCATTTGTATTGATAGGGCTAAATGCACACACTTTTATATCAATACGCTCCGAGAAATCCAAGATATATATATATATATATATATATATATATATATATATATATATATATATATATATATATATATATATATATATATATATATATATATATATAACTTTTCTTAATTGTGATTTGAAATCACAACTAAGTGATCAGTGGGCGGCTCTCTTATCGGCTGAGCTGAACTGACAAGTCTTACTTATCCATCAAAATTTATGTTACAAATACAGAAAGCTTTTTATTCAATTTTAATAAACAAATCTTAAATAAAAAAGATTCTTCTACCGTGATTTGAAATTAACGATCAAGTGTTCGTTACTTCTCCACACCTACCAGATGATACCTGATGAAGGCCGTAGAGTACAACGGCCGAAACGTTGTATGAAAAACAGCCAAGATGAGGATGGTCCGAATAATAATAGAAATAAGGTAAGGGATTATTCATTACTAATAGATAAATACATTTATACAAAACACACACACACACACGTATGTACATATATGATTATTTATCATATATAGAACTTAATAGTTGCATTAATCATCTTCAGTCGTAACAGACATAGAAGTGATATTTGTCTGTGCAGCAGCCAGGCTAGTGGGATTTCAAATTCGAAATCGAAATTTCAAATTAAACTTTCCCCTTTCGCTACTTCGAACTTAGATATACATTGCACTTTGACCTTAAACTAACTCGTGTACAATTCTTATCTACTTTATCAGATTCTTCGATGATTTTGCAGCGTATTTAATCATACAAGTTAATCAATAAAGGAAGTTGATAACCGTCTACCAATAGAAAAATAGGTGAGATTGTATTTTAAAATTGACTGCTTTGACCACAGTGACATTTTTCCATTTTTGTATCGACCTTGACATTTTTACTGTTTTTTTTTCTCTTTCAGTTAGGATAACTACTTTCAGTTGTATGTTTATTTTTAGATAGCACATTATTTGTTGAATATTCAGTAAGTATTTCATTTTATTCCATCAAATTTTATCACTTTTAGATCAACTAGTGCAGCACTCGTTTTAAACGTGCATATTTGGAAGGGTCCGGACTTCATGTGTGGTACAGCAGTCTTTTTGCTTGGCGGAGGAAATGCACTGTTTTTATACTTGTGTGTTTGATAGGATTATATTGTGTGTTTGGGAAAGAATTGACTTTCTCGCTTTTAAGCTGTGAGAAAACGTTGAAATAGGATGCGGTAGAACTGATTTCTAGACATTTTTGAAAAATGCTTAACCATCTAGATGATTAAAATTTATCACAATTCTTATTCATATGAAGGATCCTTCAAAAGCCTAAACAGAAGTGGTAAGCTAAAGAAAAACATTACATCAGCAAAATGGAATCCACCGCGATTAGAAAAAAAAAGATTCAAATGAATTAGATTTCACGAAAGTAATTGAATAAGGATCCTCTTCATTCTAAATAATTTTTAGATTTGATACAGGATCGAATATTTTTACAAATCGAAAAATATTTCATTCACAAGTAAAAAAAAAAATCCTTCTTCGAATACGTGTTTTTTAATTTTTAACTTGAAAAATTGAAGTGACCATCATACTTTCTTCTTTCTGTCATCTTTTTATTTTCCTTGTAACTTGAGAAATTAAAGTGAACGTTATACTTCTTTCTCTTTGCTTATTGTAAATTGTATTTCAAAGAGCGGAAGCCAAGGGAGATAATCCATAGAAACTTCTGAGGGAATATCTGTAATCTTTCGTTATTCATTTCCTTTCAAAATCTACATTTAACTGCTGTATATGCTAACTGACAAATATCATGCCACTCAGACCTTCGACCTCTATCGGCAAATATCAGCTTTGTACAATGGCTAGTTGTTGAGTATCTGCAGCGTGCAGGTGCACGCACACACACACACACACACACACACACACTCACACACACACACACACACACACACACACACACACACACATACGCACATTTCTCCAGATTGTAGTGAGGTATCAAAAGTCTCTCTAAGATATTTTCGTTCTATATCGGCATGAATTCAAGCTGAGCCATGATGGAATTTGCAGCGTGCAGGTGCGCGCGCGCACACACACACACACACACGCATACGCACATTTTTCCAGATTGTAGTGAGGGACCAAAAGTCTCTCTAAGATATTTTCGTTCTATATCGGCATGAGTTCCATGATAGAATTGAAGTTGCTTTTGGCGAGCGAAGTGTATGCGTTTAGTTCAAAAAATCAAATTTAAAAATAGTGAGTGGAGATTTCAATTTGGAAAACCAAGAGAGAGGCTGGGCAAAACCAGTAATCAATGATGAAGTTTTAAATGTTGTGATGGAAAGTGATAAAAAAACAACAACAACAAAAAGATATCAGTCAAAGCAAACGATCGAAAATCATATAAGAGCAGATGGCATGAAAGTAGGAAATAGATAATTGAGTGGAGAAGGAAAATAAGACGTCCACTGATATGAAATCGATTGATTTTTGCATCGTAATGAAAAAACAGTGGTTGTTTTTTTATCAGTGTTGTAACTGAAGATCTTTAAATTGGCTGGATACTGATGAGAAAACGGAACATCGATCGAAACCGCACTTTTATTCAAGAAAGGTTATGGTGATGTTGGGGCTGGGGTAACAATGGTTTGATACGTTTTAGCTTCTTTGAAAGTAGCTAAAAATCAATAGACGCAAAGCATTCTGCAATAAGGCATGTTTAACTTAAACAAGTAGCGCCCAGTCTACCAAGTAGAAAGTGGGTCATTTTATTGTATGATGGTCCTTACGTTGCAGAAATGATATCATTAAAAATAAATCAGTTGATGGAGGAGGTTATATTGTACTCTGCCTGAATGTTTCTCATACAATTATCTTCAGCATTCAGACGATAAATTTTCGAATCAGGATATTGAAGAAGCCCTCAATGAATCTAGAGGGTTCTTCGTTTGAAATATTTCAACTGTCAGCGTGAATAAATATGTATATGCCAATAGAGAATGTATTGATTAAGTATAGAATATTTTTCTCGGGATTTCAAAAAGACATTTTCTTCCAATGATTCTGAAATTTCATCTGAGAAAAAAAATTATCAAAATGTATCTATACACACACTCTAGGGAAGGTCTATGTCCAACGACGGACGTTGAAAGACTGATGATGATGATGATGATGATGATGATGATGATGATGATGATGATACACACACTAAAAAAAGGGTTTACTTTGCTGAAATACTGTTGAATAGAATTGCTTTCAGTATTCATATTGGCTTTTGGATTCGACCCACAATTAGCATATTTAAAGATTCACTGTCGTTACCTGAAGAGCCATGACGCCCATGAACATATGTGTAAGAACTGAATGACTATCAGTTCACTAAAATAGAATGACTTATCCAGAACCTGCATATTTATGTCAGGGTTCGAAACTCTGTGAACTGTTTTTTTTTTCAATTTAAGCCCAGAATTAATTAATAAGGATTTACAGAGAGATCATTCGACTACTGCATGTAGTTTTTATAAGCCTAAAATTACTCAGTTATGCCAATGATTGAGTAAATTTGAGAGGCATATGAAGAAATTGAGAATATCTTATGCATGTAAAATACAATAATGGATGTTGATACTCAAATTAACGTAGTAATCAGCTCTAAGTGATTTTATTAAAGCTGGTGATATTTTTAAACGTACAGGTTTATGTCAGAACAACAAAACACTTCTGATTTAATTGGAAAAAAACAACAAAAAAACAAACAAAACGAAAACGAACAACTTTTTGATCAAAATAGGCGATTTTAATCCTTTGTTCATGGACCTAAAGCTGATCGTATGATGAAAAAAATGGGAAAGTGTACTGGAGAGAAATGTGCAATCGCAGCGCTGAATTCTTTGTTGTCGATAAACAATTTTTGTTTAAAATTTCAAACAAGATGAGGCAGAATGATACGGAGTCTGTGACAGTAGATTAAAACGTAACCGTGACAAGATGGACGACCAAGACATTTCTAGATTATGACGAGTTTTCTTCACAGTATTTTTTTTCAGTCATTTTATTTGAGATTTCATTTTCTTTCCTTTTTTCCTTTTACTTTTTTACCATTTGCTAAAGTTGCGTAATATCTTTTTTATTTTCTATCTTTACTTTCTTTCTTTAGGATAAAGAATCGTTCAATTGTAGTTTCTTATACTTTCTATGACATCTGAATCGAGCAAACTAACACAGCGTCCTTCTAACACAGTGTCCTCAAGAAGAAGAAAAAAAAAGGGCCGGAAACCCCATTCAGCCAACAGACATGAACCTAATTCATAACTCGGATCACCGAATCCTTTAATCTGGAGGCGGAAAAAAAGTAGCACACATCCTGGTTTGTTTAATCAGGCGAAGTATCCAGATAAGCTTTATCAAGATTGAATTTATTACGAATACAAATCATATCTAAACTCTTTTGACAATTCTTCGCTATACCGACAATCAACTTCTTTTTTTTCCGAAATCAAAAAGAGGCCAGTCCTTGCGCTGAAAAAATTAAATAATGACTGACATTTTCAAGCAAAAGCGACCCTTCAAAGGACACGACTCAGGTAACTCTGTAGGTGTTTCTTCGGTTAAATCCTTTGAACTTACAACACATTACAGCTAATCTCGCTTTTGCACCTGGAAAACGCGATAACCTATTTTATTACGCGTTTCGTGCGATCAAAAGTGTGATATAAGTGTAATAATAATCATAAAATAAAAATAAAAAACAAAACAAACGAAGAACATGATTATAACAGTATACGAACAGTAACGATGAATAGAGAAAAGAATGTTAGGTATTCATAAAGATTATTGGTCGTGGTGGTTATAGATATGGCAAATTATGATTTATTTGCTCGTCTTTATTGCTCCTAAAAAGTAATAATATGTAATATTTCCGGTAAAACCTCTGACTCATTTCCGTGCAGTCATACGAAGGAAGGCATTCTTTTTTTAGCTATCCCATTCACATCATATCTGTCTGTCACATTATATCTGTCCGTTACGCTGTTAAATTCATAACTCTTGAATCGCTTACTTCTGAATTTTAGATGATTGGGAAAAAAATTTGCTATATTTTTTGCCGTGTTGAAATTCAGACCAGAGCCACCCTCAGTGGCGGTGTTAGCGTTGTGTAAAGTTCGACCAGAAGCTCCTGGGGTCGGGCATATTCATTTTAAAATGTAATTAATAATATGAGTTATAATTAAATTTTGCGAACGCAGGCAAAGGGCTCGAGGAAGATATCTGGGAGCCCTGGCAATATCTGGGAGTGACCACCCTACACAATTTTCATTAGATTCCAAGTCTCTCTCTCTCTCTGTCTCTCTCGCGTTATACAAGAAATAGAGGCGTACTAATGGACAGTCTAACATATCCGAGCCACCAGGAAAGCTAGTTCTGCTAACTCGTGTAAAAAATATAAAATCAACGAAAGGAATAGAAAGGAAAAAAAGAAAAAAAAGAAAGAAGAAAAGCGGTAAAAGAAGGAGGCGGTAGAATCAGGGTTTCTTTCTCTCAATTTTTTTCTACCATCGTTTTTTTTTCTCTCTTACCGCTGTGTTTTCCCGTCTCGTGGTGCAGACACGCACGTATAGTCACCTCTCTCTCTCTCCGTGCAAACACATAAAGACACGCGCACGCACACACACACACACACACACAGACAAACATGCACAGATATGTCTATACTCGAGCGATAAACTAGCTCTTCGTGAAGTAAATGTTGACACCTCGATATAACCCTTGACCTGGGAGCCATTGATCAAATCCACTCTATACAACAAGATTTGGAGATGATTTAATAAAAGCCAGCATCTTGACTAAATGTTGTATTTACCCTACTCTACCAGCGTATATGCGCTTCTATTCCGTTGAAGTGTTTTTGCAGGAGACAGTATGTGCGTATTCGGATGAGGAAGCGTGTGCATGTGTTGTCTAAACATTGGGATGTTTATGCTTACATGTGTCAGTGTGCATAGATGTGTATATGCAATTGAATATGAATGAATTGAATGTGTACAATGTCTCTATACAAATAAAGATATGTGTGTGCATTTTTGAAAATATTCTTAAGTCTACACATTAATGCATCTGTTCACTTTAGAAGTAGCTAACTTTGTACTGATGTGAATTCATACGGATATATATATATGTATATATATTTACATATATATATATATAATTAAATAATTGTGTCATCCACAGAGAGCTGTTTCATTGAACTACAACTCTTCAGTGTGGCTATAGACTATCCATTATCCAATCCAGTACCACGAGGTAGGATCGAAACCTTCGCTTCAGACCCAGAGGCTGGCATCTAACCTCTGCCCTACGCAGAACTGGACGGTTCCTAAAGCTGAATTGAAGCGATAGATATATACTCACGCACAATTCCCCATGCACCAGTGTGTTCTATTCCTAAGTTGGAAGAGCATTGCATAAGCTTATAATGAACGAGTTACCTCACTTGAAGAGTGCTCAACCCTGAATAAGGGTACATTATATATATATATATATATATATATATATATATATATATATATATATATATATGATCAAGCAATTGCTCATAATTGATTATGTGCCACGGCGTTAATGTGAATCTAGAATACTGTATTGTAAATGTAGGTATATATACTTATGCATATATATCAATATATATATATATATATATATATATATATATATATATATATATATATATATATATATCTACTTTAATGATAAACAGTTTGATCTTTTTGGTTCAATTCCCATAACCTCAGACTCTTCCACGGCAGGGGGGAGTTAAAATTTTGTTTAACCTACGTCACAAAGAAATGATCAGTAAGCTAAACGCACTGGCCCTTGTTAATGGGTTCGATCTTCACTGGACCTCCTATTATCGATGGTCCGATGGATTACATATGCAGGAATATGTGCTTACGTACGTAGATATATGATTATATAGACCTGCATGTTTATGTATATATCAATAGGCATGATCCATGAATCAGTTTGTAGCTTAAAGTCTTATAATATACACCATAAGCGTATGTTGAATATCAATATTGATGTGCAATTATATATGTTTTTGAATCTGTAAAGATATTTGTCAGAGTTTACGCGTATGATATATACGTGTGTAAAGGGTGTGTTCGAATGAAAATGCTATGATATATCTAATTGATGAATCCTAACTTGACAAACATTTATAAACGTATCTTTCATAATCTGTTAACTGAAATTCGAAAAAAATGTTTTAAGAATCATAAATAAAGACAATAAGTGTATTCTAACATATTCCTATGAATGTGATTACGATACAAGCGAATAAAACTTGCTCACTTGCACTGCATTGAATACTTATATAACCATGACATTGCATATTAGGGGGAATGCTGACATGCAAAACAATATTTTCGAAATATTTAACGTTTTTGTTAATACCTTGTTATTGAAATACTCATTATTTGTCTAAATAAGAAGAAAGCTCTACTTTTGGACTCATCCAGACATCGTAATTGATGGCGTATGACAACAAAAATACCCCTTTGCTTGTGTTTGGAATAATAAAAACATTCAGATAATCTAAGGTAGTAATGGTTGAAAAATTGACTTTTGAATATGCCTCATTAGCGTGGTCAGAATGGTGTTTTATTTGTGAATATGCGCATCTTATGTGCCAATAATTACGGTAATCACATTGATTTTAACTGAAAAATCCTGATAATGCGATAGTTTTGGCAAGGAGGTTATTTTATGATGACTGTGATGTATTGTACACGTGCGTATTTGTGTTTGAAAGAAAAAAATATGAGCTGCATGTTTCAAATGTTTACATCCTGAAAGAGACAAAATGTCGCCTTCATCTATATTATAATGTAAATTACTTTAAGCAAGAACGTTATTGTCAGGTCATAAACAAAATCCACACAATCGTCCTGTTCCAAGATCAAGTCGGAACATTTTTCTGTAGTTCTATGCGTTACGCAGCCTATAGCTATCGAATCTTTCTGATTATACGCTGATCCAGAAAAGAATTGGAGATGATTTCGTTCGTTGATTGATCTTGTTGGGCGCCAGCATTCGATCGTAAAGAAGAAAACACTTTGAAAAAAGCAGCTTACACATTGCGTAAAAAGAGAAGCAAACTTTCCTAAAACAGTCATTATTTCTTATCAGCTTATTCAGAAGCAGAAACACGATATGGTATATGAAACTAATAGAAGAGATCTATCTTCTTTCAATGCAGACCACATCCATCTTGGTTTAGATTAACAAGATTCATTTTCAGCTCTGAAACCATGGCTGATTTTCTATTTACATTCACGTCTGGCGTGAGGTCATACAAACTCAGGACCTTCTCGCTAAAACTACGCTCTGCATATTTCATTAGATAAAGGTAGCGTGTCCAATCTTCACTGGGTAATCTACTATGGAATTGGGAGAGACTAGGCTAAACTTTGCTGGAAAATACAAGAATATGAACGTACATGGTGAAAACAAATATTATGAGCTAACAAAATTAGATATTCGAGTTTAAATAGAAAATATTCGAGAGATTTTTTGCCACAAATTTAATAACACTGCCCATGACTAAAACGTTAAAAAAGATTTCAGCTTATATATATATATATATATATATATATATATATATATATATATATATGTATGTATAACTGAAGATATGTGGGATAGTTCATACGTGTTTGTTCAGTGAAGCGTCTATCCACATGACATTTATGGTTCATGTTATTTTCGTTTTTAAGCTTTCAAACCTAATTACACAAACACAAGCACACACACAGTCATAGTATATTTGCTAATCGACGAATTTTATTGAAATTAATTATGTATGTTATTATCTGGTGGGAAATTCAGATTTTACCAATTATATCATAAATTATTAAATTCTTTTTCAGGTACAATAGTCTCTGACAACCAAAATTAAATTTTATCTTATAGTAAAAGTACAATTCACCGACAGTTATGAAATCAACTCTGTCATCATATTGAATTAAAAAAACAACAACATTTCAGATTTGAAATCCACTGCTTTAAAGAGTGTGAAAAAGTATGAATGAACTTTAAGTATATCAAGATTATCCAAAATTAATTTATATATATACACCATGGAGTTGATACAAAAGAAATGAAAATATTTCAAGGCAAATTTCTGACATTCAGATTGCTAAGACTTCACCTTTTCTCATATGGTTATAAAAGCAAAATTACAATTTCATCATCAAAGCTACCCACTGATTGATGTATATTCTAGTGAGAATTAAAACACAAATTGTTGCCACAAATATCCATGAATGTTCTTGCAGCTGAAAGTTTTAGTTACGAAAAGTATTTTTCAATATTAACATATGTCCTTCTGATTGCATTGTTTCATCTCATTGCCCTGCACATTTCAAGCGTCACAACTTTCGTTCGGGCGATCTTTTTTTTCCATTTTTGTTGTTATGGTTTTGGCCAATTCCTTATACAGCCTTTTTTTTATCGGTCTCTTTCTCTAGTAGTACAAAGTAAAAAAAAGAAAAAGAAAAAAGAAATATTACAATAGAAGAATAAATCGACCAAAACGTCGTGCTTACATCAAAGATGGGAAGAAGAGATTGGATTGTCCGAGCAAAAGATAGAATATTGATAACTCTTTTGAATGTTATAAACAATAAATTTCAAACGTGTTCCGCGGATAGCGCGTCCTTTATTGAAGTAGTGAAAATTTTATATCATTTTTTTCAGCACAATCGTTTCTTGGAATATCTATGAATAAAATTTGTTTCTCAATCGTTTGAAATTGAAGTTTAAAATCAGAGATACAATTTTAATTCTGTTAACTCAACTCAGAACTGAATTGCATCTTTTTATGATTCTCAGTATCTCGTTTTTTAAAAAAAAGCCAAAGCTATAATTTCATTTTGGTTTGAAATTCTACGCAATTCAAAGATGGACGTTGAATTTTTTGCCCGATTTCTTTATTCATACATATTGAACGAATGTTAAGAGCAAATAGTTTGCCGGTTTAATCTCCTTCTGAGGTTAAAGATGGAGAGGATTGCTTAAAGGTTTTGGAAATGAGATATGAAGTCAGTCTGGTCGGTTACCGATGAACATCCATTTTGTTACGAAACAACAATTCTGCAAGAGAGTGCCTCACCCAATTAAGGATACATGCGTGGAAGAGATGGGGTGCAGTCTGCTGCGTGCTTTCGTGGACTACCAGTGGCAAGTCGTACACAGGATGTAGCGGAAAGGCTATCCACCCAAAAGGAAGTAAATTCCTACGTAATATATGCTAAAGGGTGAAGGCTATCAGCCAGCAATTAGTAAATGCCAGTCAATGAAGTTTAGGGCCCCGTTTTACCAAATTAGAACCCATTCATTTATTTGAGCCTAAAATCATGGAAACTGTTTGTATTGACCGCAGAATCTGCTATTTATAACTGGTTTGATTCAGAGTAATTGCTAATGTTCATCTGATGTTTGTATTTTGATATTTTGCCAAGAATAATTCACTCCACAACAATGACACACTCTGTGAATATCAAACTCTCCACCGGGACCTCTGAGAGTGGGATGCTGCTCATACATTGGAGGTCCAAAATAGGACCCAAAAGAGCAAAGGAGGGCACGAGAAAGTAAAAGAGGGGCCGAGAGTTGAGCTTCATTATGTCTGTCCGCATGTCCATTTGTTTGTCTGTCTGTATGCATGTATGAGTACATGTACGACATATATATATATATATATATATATATATATATATATATGTGTGTGTGTGTGTGTGTGTGTGTACATATATCGATATTTATTAAGTGTGTTTCTACACGACGGATTAAATAGAAATAAATGAAGTTGGGAAGACTCTATCACGCCAACTTCCCCAATTACAGAGAGTCTGCCGGCCTAGGAAATCAGCACTTGAAATCCTTATATAATAGTCTTCAAAAATGAATTGCTTCCAAGATGAATCTCGATGCACATAATTTTTTGCCTATGTATTTCCAGAAAGAACTTTTCGTATCATTTAAGTGAAAGTTTAAAACTTGATATCGAAAGAATAAATAAGACAAATGTACACTCACAAACAGACGCATACACACGTGCGCTAACACACATTCAAGGATCAGAGATAAATGGTGCTTGCGCATTAGAAAAAAATCCCGATTTAAGATACAGATATTCTTCACTCCTATTTTTGTTGTTGTAAACGAGGAAGTCAGAAGTTTGCTTCACAGAATATATATATATGATTTATAAATAGAAAAAAAGCTGATTTTAAAGTAAATACTAACAATTCTGTCAGCGATTGCAAGGGTTTCGCTATATTACTCGGGGGAGTGGGGCTTCAATTTGAAATGTTAGTTTATGCTAAATTGGCCCCATAGTTTGTGTTCGACAGCATACATGATAGTTTTATTTTTTTGAAAATTTCGGACTCTTTTTCAGTGATCACTGCCCAACAAAAGGCGAGAGGGGTAACTTATTAATTTCTATTTTTTTTTAAATTTATAATCTCCTACATTGCTTGTTGCTAAAAGACATTGGTCACATGACAGTTTCAGTGTTTCTTGTTAGATGGTATTGGTAGCGGTCATTTTTTTTTTTTTTACAAACTTCGCTGTATTATGACTGCTGCCATATCAGCGTGTATTTTTGTTCTTTGATTCTACCATTGAAGATGGAAGAAAATAAGCAAACTTTTCAGCATGTCATACCTTTCTTTCATGATAAGAAAGGTAAAAATGCGACTAAACCGCGTAGAAAAAAATACTATTCATGGAGGAGGTACTGCGAATGATCGGATGTGTCAAAGTGATTTGAAGAAATTCCGTGAGGGAAATTTCTCGTTCAACAATACACCACAGTCAGATAAATCATTTAAATCCGATTAAAAAATAAAAATCAAAACATTACATGAGAATAACCAACGTTATACGATACGGAGAATAGCTAACAATTCAATCATCCAAACAAAGAGTTGAAAATCATTTGCATCAGAATACAACCAATGCATCCTCCCGATAGTCTCTTATGGAGCTGGATCATGGAACCCAACCAAGACACAGACCTGCAATTTGAAAACCATGCAACGTGCACATGAGAGAATCATACTCAACCTTACATGGAGAGATCACAACACAGCACAGTATATAAGGAAGAAAACAGGTGTCAGAAACATCATAGAATCTATTGGGAAACTTGAATGGCAATGGGCCGGTCATATTCCCAGAATGACAGACAACCGATGGACATCTCGACTTACAACATGAATCCTCAGAGATTCCATACAAAACTGTGGTTGACAGAATACAAGTTGGGAAGATGAACTTGACAAATTTAGAAAATACTGGCTCTGCAACGCCCACGATAGAGAAGTGTGGCGAATCCTGGGGAAGGTCTACGTCCAACAACGGACGTTAAAAAAATGATGATGGTGATGATGATGATGATGATGATGATGATGATGATGATGACGACGACGACGACGACGACGATGATGATGATGATGATGATGATGATGATGATGATGATGATGATGGTGGTGGTGGTGGTGGTGGTTTTGTAAATTGCTCTGATATGAGGTATCCACGTAAGTTAAGTGAAATTTCTGCATTTTATTTCCGTATGTGATAGCCCATGGGTGATATCTAGAGATGCGAAAATGTTCGTTGGAGAAAAAAAAATGTGGTGAATGATGTAAAATGGATATTTTACATTAAGGAAATCGCAGGGTAAGCTAAATGTACCGTCAGTAACCCCATAAAAAGTGGGTCCTTATTCAGAGAAGGTAATGCTGATACATGGTAGATTATGTGTTCTTTCTGGAGAAGCAAACGATTCATTCGAACGAGTACTAATCGTAATCAGACCAGCAGAAGGTAGACACCAACCAAAAGAGTCCTTCTGAAATTACTCGACAGGAAAAGCGAATTATTTCATCAGGATAATGCTAGAAAACATGTTTCTTTGGCGACAGGCAAAAACTGTTAGTGATCGATTGGGAAGGTTCGACTCATCTGCCGTTTTCAGCAGATATTGCACCGTCAGCGGATTTACAATTTATTCCGATCTTTACAGAATTTTCTGAATGAAAATAAACATAGCAAAAAGTGCCTGGAGCAGTTCACTGGTAAGAAAAAGGGTGATAAAAAAGTTCTGAGAGAATGGAATTATAATGTTGCCTGACGGATGATAGTGGAACAAATCGGTAAAGATATTCAATAAATTTGATGTCGAAAAAAATTGTCGTTTACTTTTACACAATGAAACGAACGAACTTTTTGGCCTCGTAATTTCTATCCGTATTTTTACGCCTTATTACTATTGCTTTTGATTACAACTCTCTTTGGCCGCTGGAGCAAACAGTATGAAATTGAAAATAAAGTAGAAACTTCCAACGAGATTTGAACTGGCGTCCCAAGCCTCGGGGGAACTCTCTCTCATGGAACCCGAGTGGTTATGATAAAAAAAGTAACATTAATACAAAACTATGTAAATGTGATAAATAATAATAGTGAAAATGCTATCTCATAAAAAATAATCGGTTTTAAACATAGTAAACAAATGTACGGTTGCGCAAAACTTTTTTCCTCATAAAGGTGACGAAATTTCATCTTTAGATATATCTATTTTGGACCTGTGAAATTACTTTGAACTAATTGTGGAATACCAGAATAGAAAAAAAAACAAAACAAACATTGCCGCTTTCGACGTCAAACTTATTTCTTTTTTTTAGAATGTGTGCAGGTCCGGAGCTTGTCGGCCGAATAAATACATCGAGATGGATGGCAGTCACATTGATCAAACCTTGAATGTAACGCATTGCACGTGTCTATGTTTATTAGATCCGTAGTGTGCTTTTATAAAATCGTTTGAGGACACCCGTAGATTATTGCTCAACTGAAACTTTCGCTGCTGATAAATCGGGACGCACGTGCGCGTGCGCGCATAAAGATACAATGGCTAACCTATCTACATAACTCGTTTCTTTAATGCTCTCCTAGCGTTGTCAAATTTCTCTTTCTGTTCTATCTTTCATAGATATTGTTATTAATTCTAAAACAACCGCTCCAGGTAACTGCTTCTTCAGTTGGCATAGAAGAATCGCCCATGCAGAAAAAAATAGCTATACCCACCAGGTGACTTAAACAGTAAAACTCGTCAACGACGAAACATTCAATCCATAAAATTTTAAAAATCTATTCAATTCTCCGTACCTTCCCTTTGAACATCATCACCGCCTCCTTAACCACTACCAACCATGAAAATCAGACGTGCTAATAATTTGGTATCTCTTCCCTTTCTATAGCCATCGCCCTCATTACGAATACCCTCCACTATGATGTCCTAATCACTTCAAGCTTGGTATGTTAAATAAAAATCATATGTAATTCTCTCATTTTGAAAGAGTCAGTCTCCTGTCGAGTCTGAATTTTTTTTCTCTGTGTGTGTGTGTGAATGTGTTTGTGTGTGTGCGTGCGTGCGTGTGTGAGCGTGAGTGTGCGCGCGTGTGTATGTATGAGTCGAGTGGGGGTTGGCTTGGCTTGGCTCTACAAACCGGATGTAGAGTGCGGAATGTCTGTCGGAGCGGAAAAAAAAAAGAAAGAGAGAAAACGGTCGAAGAAAACCGATTGGGTTTGTGAGGAGAGACGAGGCAGCCCTAGCAGGGTTAGGTGGGTCGTGAGAGGTGTGTGGCATTAGGCACGGTTTTCTATATGACCTTTGTTGTTACTGCCCTACCCACTTTGCACAGGACATCGGTGAACTTTAAAACGAAAATTCAAATGTATGTTATAAATATAGACACAAAGGTCAAATTGAAAATTTGAAAAAAAAAAAAAGCAAGGACTTGAAGAAAAAAAAATAGCCTTAGGATAATACATTTTTTATGCCTATTTCTTCGGTTCAGCTTTCTTATGTGAGTATACGTGCATGTTCAGCTGCATAGACATATGAGCCAGGAAGGACAATCACTCCCCCCCTCTCCTGCAATTTTTTTTTTTTTTTGCAGTGTTGAATTTCGGGCGAATCAGCGTAATTCGGACAAAACCGCGTAAAAACCAAGCCCCCTGCCCCACGAACCGGAAGAGTTCCTAGACGCCCATGTTTAGCTGTCTATCATTCTTGTACATGTGATTGTAGGTATTAATATATATATATATATATATATATATATATATATATATATATATATATATATATATATATATATATATATATTGATTTATTATTAGACTTATGTCTAAAAAAAAAAAGAAGGAATCAAAACGGCTTTCATCAACAATCCATTCTGATCCATGCGAACTCATCAACGTAAGGTGCTTCATTATTATGAACAGGCGCCGCTATTGGCCATTTGGGTGCCTTAAGCATTTGTGTTACCCCTCCAAAGGGAAACACACAAATGCAATCTTCGAACTGAAGAAATATATTTTACAAACTTTTCAAAACAATACAATATTTAGATAAAATAAACCAAAGAAAAGTATATTATCAAAAAAAAAAAAATACATACAAATGGAATGTAATTAGTCGACCCTCTCCTAAAAAACAAAAAAAAAAAAGAAAAGAAAACAACAAACAAACAGAAAAAGTCACAAAACTCTGCAAAGGAAGAAATATTCAAGTATATGGACATTTTCAGCAGCTGTGGAAGGATTAACAGAGCTTCTCTAGCATAGTCTCATCCTTCAACCTGTACATTATTGAACTGTCCAACAAGCAAAATGCAGTTGAGGTCAGGAATCAGGGCCTTATTGGGATAAAAATGATTATAAAAACCGATGAAAAAATTACACAAGGACATAAACATATCAGCACATATATAATACTGAGACAACTTGTTGCCCAGTCCTTCAACAGCTTCTGTATTTAACAATATTCAATGAATAGGATCCCAACAAACACATTTTCTGTTGATGCAGTTCTAGTTTTTGTAGGTGGTGCTCGTTTCTGTGTTCAGCCATGGATGCCATCACTGTTCATGCTGAGCACACGTATCTCCCTCTGTTTATACAAAATAAACCGATGTATCTGTTTCCAGAAGGAAGGAGTATCCCCGGAAATATCACTGGGTATTTACAACGGAAAATGAAAAAGCTTTCATATACGGGGTGCAGATTTCTGAGGCACACGTCTGCATTTCCTGGCTGTTGAATCGTTAATTAAGTGATCATATGACTGCTTCTAAGCGAATGCTGTATCGATGCTGATGTCAGCGAGGCAACTTAAATGTTACTGTACCATTGATGAATGCACGTATGTTTTGATATGCTAGAGTTTTGAAAAACCTCGCCCACCAGAGGCAACTGTAACTGTATCTGGGGCAGTTTGCAAACCAGAGATTTGTATACACGTCCTAAAGTTGGTTCTCATATAGGAATATCACTATCTCAAGGACAGTTTTCTGCGGTGATATCTCTGGCAGGTTCATAATTTCCAGTGCTATGCCAGATCCTTTGATATCAGCTTTTCTTTTTAAAGTCAGCGTGCAATTTTTTGCAAGTCTCCCTTGGAAATCCTCTGTTCTCCGTTAAACTCCTGTGAGAATTAAGCAAACAATGTTTGAATACGTCAGAAGATTTTTAGAGCTAGAAAGTTGTCTTAGCATGACTGAGCCACAAGACATTTTTCTCTTGAATTCCGAATTGCTCCTCAAAATATCAAAATTGTTCTACTAGTTATGAGTGGTCATAACTATCGTAATTTACCAAACATGATTTTGTCAATGATTTTCTGCCAGGATATTGGAAATTGCAAAATTGATGAAATATTCTTTGAAAATATTCAAGGATATTATCATTTATCAGTCTTATATTTTTTTGTTAAGGCGCTGTCATTATACAAAAATAGCATTTTTCATCACAGAAATTTTGGATACTTGTCGAATGCCAAATTTACGTCATTTTGATATTTATAAATGGACAACTTTTCACTCGGTTAATTCTCTGAAAAATTTCCGATATCGATAGATTTTTCGCTTAGGAAGGTTATATACGACTGTTTTTACTCACTAACGACAACTCAATAATCATAATTCAGTCAGCAATTTCAAATATTTTATACACACAATCAATTTCCCTCCAATAATGACTAATAATTATGTAGCAGGAAGTGATTGTGCTTTGATCCGCCCTAAAAATCAATCAATTTTTCCATAGTCCACCTTTCCACAAAATATTATTGAAATTCATTGAGAAGTTTTGGAGATATCGTGTGGACAAACATGAAATCTTGTCGATATTATGTGGTTTGAACATAAAACTACGACGTTGCAGAGGTAATTCAGTTGATCCGTTGCCTATTGTCCACCTCTCCGCGAAATGTCATTGAAATTCATTGAAAACATAAAAATGTCTCTCAAGAAAAATCCTGGATCCACCCCACTTCTTCCTTATGATGTGGCTTACCCTTCCACAAGATTCCATAGAAATTTATTGAGAACATGGAGAGATATCAGTTGGACAGAAAGAAGGGAATTTAATGAAAAAAGAAAAAAAGGAAAGAGATATTGTGTGTTTTGTGTCGTATTCACCACTGCCTGTCTGCCTACACGATATCTGCGAAAGTTCTCATTAAATATCGGTTACATTCCGTGGAAAGATAAGCTATGAGACAAGGAAGGGGTGATTGTTTTTTTTTTCTTTTTTTGGCATTTTTCAAACATTTCTGTATTCGCCCCTGTCTACACGATATCTCCAAAGGTTCTTGATGAATTTCAATGAGATTTTGTTGGGAAGTGGGCAATTGCTACGAAAGAAATTATCAAATTTTTAGATGGATCCATGTACAAAAGCTTTGTCATAATTGAGAGAAATATACAATCACTATCCTCCATTTTGAATTTCAAAATGACGGCCTTCAACATTGTAGAAAAACTGACAATTTTTCCCCTAATCTGGGTGGCTTTCAGATATGATTCAATTTTGTGGCCAAGATTCTACCCCATCCCCCGATGATAACTTCCATTTTCCGATTGACTATCTGTTGTGGTCGTGATTAATGACCCTGTCCGTCGGACGGTCTGTAAAAATATTGTCGATATTGAACCGACCTTAAAACAGACAGGCTGAGTTTGGCTGTCGGAATAAACTGGGGGTACCTGATGAAAGGGGGTACTAAAAGTCATTTCATTAATTTATGTATACTTGACCAAATACCCGCCATAACGGGCATGTAAATTGATGTCTAAAAAATCTATTCATAAAATACGGAGAACAATAGAAGGAAAGAAAATAGTATTTACTAAAAAAGAGAGAGAATTGCTGAAAGAAAAACAAGTAAAACACATCAATTTAAATTATCACCAAAAAAAAAAAAAAAAAAATGCTAGCATGGAGGCTTTCCAAATATTTTACATTTTGCGTTTGAAAAACTAAAATTTCTTGAGGTAAATTATTGGGCCCCTTGCAAAGGCCAGACATTCATCCAAGATAACTTCAGACCAAAATCCAGAATTTTTACAGCTCATGTTTGGCTGTCTGCTGGAAAACTAGTGTGGTAAGTCTGGTAGGGTATAATAGGTCAGCAGGGTGACCAGCTTGAGAGTTTTATATCCATAATTGATGCAAAAACAATCAAAAAAACATTCAAAAATAATCCAGCATCTAGGCTAAAAAGTATCCAAAGCTATCTAGATTTTTACTAAGAAATCTGCAAATATCTCAACAAAAAATAACTATCGACATCTAACATCTAAAAACAATTCTTTCATCTAAATACGACAAAAATGTCTAAATTTAGTTGTAAAATTACTAAAATGGCAAAGCTGCCGAAAATCAGGTCTAAAAAAGCAAGCAATCAGTAAAACAAAATTCGTTACATAGAATTACTTTGGCTTCAAATAAATATGCCTATGTCTGTGATTAACTAATTAACTAACTGATTAAAAGTTTCCAGATTGTTTTAGCATTCTATGTTAATTGTAAATCACAGTCATGGACGCAAAATTAGTCCTTTCTGGTAGTATGTTTACATTGGAATTCGAACATCTGCAGTCGTACAAAAAAGACGAGCAAAAAGGAAGGGTCCTGTTAGTTCTGCACAATATAACATGTATTTATACGGAGAACAATATTGAACCCCTTTACAAATCATTGCAGTGAATGCAAACAAATTGAATGATCAACATCAGCAAAAAGCGCGAGGGGGTATAGTGTAGTTTAACGCTTGTCTTTTGAGAAACATAGAAGAGAAACAAAGGTCTTCACATACTTTCACGGTTGCTTTTGAAAAATTAGAGTTTTTTGTGGAAAATTATTGGACCGCTAGCAAATGCTTGACTTTTAACTTAGGGTAACTTCCACCGAAAATTCACATTTTTCTTATGGAGATATGGAAACCCAAATACTCCGATAACTGCATTAGCTAATCCCTTCAAAAGTGAAACTGGCTGGTTTAATAGCATATTTGAAATCCTGCTTAACTCTACAAGATTTTTTGCTACTAATACCAGACGTGTAGGATGAATAAACCTTACGGTCAAGATGCTGTCATTGAAAGCTATACTCAAACTGTAAATAGGCCACGAGGACTAAACCCTGGAGAGATAGACATGTTCTTGATTCTGAGAATATGACATACATTTCAGTGAAAAGAGTCTTCAGCAAGTTACTTGAAAGAATGGAACTTGACACAACAGTAATGCAGGATGTGTGTGATGCTTCGGACTCTTTATTCTCCAAATCACGAAATGTTGATTAGTTACAACAAAAATATGTTGACATGTCGTAAACCGAATTGTAATACTGAAACTAATCCAGATTCTGAACCAGACTATCAGTTCCACTCTTAATCACCAGAAGCAGACAAAAACGTGATTTTAACGATGCTTATAAGTAACGAATCTAATCACAACAGCCGTATATGCGTGTTTACTGAAGGATAGATGGATAGATTTAATTTCAGCATCAGAGTATTTTAGATATTCAGACTTTGATTGAGGCTTAGATCTAAATAAGATACATTGAAGAAGGAAAATGATTAGACTCTAAATTAAATATGTAGACGGGCGCAGAAATATCCATTTTTTCAAGCTGGTATCTTGATAGATTTTCGAAAAACATCTTTCATAAAACATCTTGAGCAGCTGTTGCACCGTATACCTATTTGGTTACGGCAGGCAAATTTTGTAGTACCCGACCAGAGTTACTGCACTTAAAACCAGAAAAGAAAAGTTTAAATGGACACAGGATGGATCTTTCATGAAGGAGAAACGCAGTTTAGATATAAGCTAACATTCCACGGAAAAATTAAAAATATGTATACTCATTTCTATCGCTCAAATTTTGCATTGTAAATTGAACCCTCCACTGAAATCTCAAGCAGGGTCGGGGGTCTTAAGAAAAAAAATTTCGCTACTCGTTGAGGAGTGTATAAGTGCAGTTTCTACCCTGAATGCTAAGAGCTGGGTGCATTTCAAGTATAAAGATGCATTTTACAAATATATTATTGTCAGAACACACAAATAACATAAACCCAGCAAAAGTGTTTAAACCAGTTGGTTGTAGGTACTGGTCATTAATAGCAGTAACAACAATAATAATTACAAGCATAGCAGATAAGATATATGTGAAAAAGTATTTTTTTCTCAACCCCACGATGACCAATGTCTTTTGGCAGCATGTCGTGGTGATCAATTAAAAAATTGAAAAAGGGATGATCAGTTAATGAGTTACTTTTCCTGCCTTTTTTTTTTGGGGGGGGGCGCACTAAAATTGGACCCCTCCCACTAAAACTCCATTTTTGAAGGGCAATGAAAATAAAAGAAATGTTTTCTCTACTGATTGAGGAGAATGTGTGTGCGAATTTTCTAGTTTAAACAATGTACGAGCTGGGCAAAGTCCGGATACAAGGATACGTATAAATGTCAGAACATGATTAACCTAAACCCGATATCTAAACCAGTGTTGTGGTTAACGAGGATTGGAAAGGTCTTTTCTTCGTATAAAAAAATGTTCTCGGTGAATGAACATAAATATTAAGAGTGAGTTCTTTTCTCTTTGTTTTTTTCCCTAAAATGAGAAAGTTTTGCAACTAAGTCATCAAATATGGTTTTGCACTTGAACCAAAGTGTTAAAAAGAGAGGACCTGCTAATCACTGAATACAAACTATCACACAAATGGGAGGTTCTGTACAGTTCAATTTCTTTTTCCACTTTTAGGGGTCAAAATCAAATAGTAACTTTTCTTTTCCCCTTTAAAGGGTAAAATCGAAGGGAACTTTGTTTCCACTTTTAGGTGTCAAAAACAAATTTTCACTTTTCGGAGTAAAAATCAAGAGGAGACATTTTATTCGCTTTCAGGGCTAAAATCAGGAAGAGGAAATCTTTCTTCTTCGAGAGGTCAAAATTAGATGGGACCTTTTTTTTCATTTTTAGGTATCAAAAACCGAGGGGAACTTCTTCGCTGTTCTGGGTCAAAATCGAGAGGAAACTTCTTATTAGTTCTCAGGGAGTAAAATTGAATCAGGTGGACATTTTTTCCAGGGGGTCAAAATCGAAGGGGAATCTATACTTTCACTCCTAGAATTGAAAGTCGAGGGGAAACTTTTATTTTCATTTTTTTAAAGGAAGACGAAACAGTGTTGTTATTTTCCCCCGGGCAGCACTGTGTTTTATTCATTGTTATAATTATAAATCATAAAACATTCCTTTCGCTTCCCTTTGCATCGCTTATTTGGAAAACTATAAATACGCTTTATGAAATGTGTTTCTGTAACTGAACAAACTTGATATCTATTACACTCAAATCTAAAATCGGGCATGATATTTTTCAAATTTTATTCAGGTACATATAAATGTCAGAACACACGAATAACTTAAACCCAGCAACAGAATCTAAACCATTGCTGTGGGTAGCGGTGATCAAAAAGAAAGTGAGGATAAGATACATGACATGGAAATAAATTGAAGAACAAATCACAGACATGTACGTATATACATGAATTCGTCTGAATCAATGACAGAAAGTACGTGTGCATAAAGCGTGTGCTCGTATGCATAGGTGTATATCATCTGAACATACCAGTTTCGAAAAAGTGTTGCATAACTCTCGTAATTGAGCAGAAACACGTTTTTTTTTGTTTTTTTTTTCAAGTACTCTTATATTTTGGTATATTTACTATGTTCGGTCCGTACTGGTTCTTAGTGATTATAAATAGTTTTGTGCGAAATCAAGTGTCTTGAATTATTAGTAGCTCACTGTAGTTTGAATTAGGGATCTTATGTTTGAAACCGCTTCTACATTTATTACACACTTCAGTTTTTGGAGAGTATAATAATATAATGATAAGCACCAACTATCTGTCAATCGATGTTTCGCAAGCATGTCAGCATAAACTCACCTATACACACATTCATATCTATCTGTATATCTATCAATCTATCTACATACATACATACATACATGCATACATACATACATGTGTTTAAGTATACATGAATATGTATGCTATGAGCATTTCATGTCCAGTCATTGACTGATATATGTGTCCCATTCTTGCCTCACAAGATATTATCTTCTGACACTGCTTTTTATGCTTTGCTTTTCCTTTAATTACATTATTTGTAACAGTGTGAAATTTCATTCATGGATGGTAAGTTAATTTAGATCTGCATAGATCAATTACGGGGAGATTGCATAAGATAGTCAAGTTAAGCTCCGACTGAAGCTGATCAAAGATACAGAAAAATAACGTTAAACCTTTCTACGCTTTCTCCATTGTTTGATGTTATCAGATATATATACTGCTCCCCGTTCCCCATGTAAGAATGCAAAAGAAATATTTCTGCAGGTGGCATACGCAATCAAGTAACTTTTGTTTTGTAATTTAAAAATCAACAAAAATCTGGATGTTTTACTGAACATCTGACTTACCTCTGAAAAAAAAAAGGATTTTCCTTCAAAGTTGAGGATGCTCTCAATCAAGAGCACGCATGAACAAACAATCGTCACCTTTTAAAGATTCAAACAGACGTAAAAATCAAATTAAAAGGATGTAATTACACACACAAATATGGCGCAGAGTATAGATCAAACAAGAGTCTAGGATGTTTTCTTTTCATCGACTATGGCAGGTTTAGTCATGTCAACCGAATACCAATTTCTTTATTTCTTGTAACCCAATTTTCATGCTCAGTATCTACATCAGTTGTCATCTTTTTAATAGTTGTTAAGTTCGTATGATTGACTAGCGATGTATGTATCATGCGTACAGGACGCACCTACGGAGCTAGAGGGCTGAAAATTTACTCCATTACTCCTCAGTATGTCTAGAAAAAAGTTTTGTTTCAAGTTTTTTTTAATCACCCAGTCCTGAATATTATCATTGTGTCAAGAATAATTATATTATGAAAATCCACCTCAAATAGGTTTTTAGGGGGGGGGGGGGTCAATTTACAATTCAGACCTTTTTTGTAATCCCCGCCCAACGAAAACGTTTTTTCCAATTTTTAATTGATCATCCCCAACACGATATGCTGTCAAAAGAAGTTGGTCATCCGGGTGACTAACAAGACCTGTTTTATCATATTTTATACGAGATATTTATTTGTAATGAGTGGACTGGCGTATACAGGCAAAAAGAAAAGCACTTTGCTTTAATATGAAATTGAAAATGTAAAGAATATCCTCGGGTTGCAACTAAGAAGGGAGGAAGATCTTTTGACAAACTTTCTCAATTTCAAACATTGATTATTTATTCATTTATTTTATTCACTTATGAATCATTTGAATGAGAACTAGGATAAATTTTCTTATGCTTAACCTTAGCTCTTACAGAAAATTCAGGATTTGAGAATGATCACGACCCAAATTAACTAAAAACTAGAAAGACCAATCTAATTTCCTTTTTCTGCTTTGTAGCAGTCAAGTAGACTGTAGAGACCATATAACTCTAAACAAAATAGGGCAGTTATTGAAGGAAACATACGGGTGAATCACAGAAGACGAATTGTCAGAATAAATGTCTCAAAGAAATATGCCTTGAAAATAGAAAATGCACTACAAAACAATTGAAAAAACATTTTTTCTAGATTCGAGATCCTAATCCGTCCCCTGCATACACATAGAAGGATTTTCATGATTTTCTTTTTAAAAAATTAATGTGACTTACTTATTGTGAAACGTACTTTAAGCACTATTTTTTCTTATTTTTTCTGACTTCTGATACTCTTCTTGTCAAAAATTCTCCATCACCGTCCTCACAATATGAGTCCGAGTAAAGTAGTGGCACGATTGTTTAAAAAATGTTCAATATATTTTATTTTCATTTGGGGTTTACAGATTTCCATTTCAAAAATTGATTAAAAAAAAAGAATTTAATACTGTTTAGAAATTAAAAAATGCTTGTTTACAATATGAGCTTTATTAAAGATGTCTTAGCTTCTAAAATTCTTGATATATTTATTTATCTTTCTTATGGAGACCTAACAACGGCCAGGGAACGAGATTTCGAATAAGCTTCATGATACTACAAAAAAATCACCCCTCCAAACAAGCGACATGAAACAACGAACTAGATATCGCGAGTAATCAGTTCGAAGATACTCTGTGGGAGGGGAAGAATGTCATCAAAACAAAAAAAAAGAGGGTGACCAGATTACATCACCATCGACCTACTCAAAAAAGCTGGTAATGTCATCACTGGGAAACTAGCTATTCTATTCAATTTATGACTAAAAGAGAGTGAAGTCCTACAATATTGGAACACCACGATCATAATGTTATTATATAAGAAAGGGAACCAAAAATATCTAAGAAACTATTGGCCAATAAGCCTACTCAACTTTTCACCAAAGTGGATACCAACCGAATCACCAAAACACTAAATCATCTCAATTCTGCAGATCAACTATAAGAAAAAGCAATAGAATATAAAATGCCACACGCTGTAGCATTTGTTGACCTCAAGAAGGCCTTCGACTCTGTAGAAATACCCAAAATAATTGGTGCTATCATTAGGCAAGATGTACATCCAATATATGGTAAAGTCTTGCAGCATATTTACGGACATAGCAGTTCCTTCATCAGGTTACATAAAAACTCCGAACCCTTTAAGCTTTCAGCTTGAAAAAGGGAGTAAGACAAGGTGATACCAGCTTACTCAAACTCTTCATAGCCTGCCTTGAGATGATCTGCCGAAACCTAAATTGGGAAAACAAAGGAATCAGAATAGATACGGAATACAAAACTAACTTGGGTTACTGAAGAGAAAAAGAGGGAGGAGGCCTTCACATGAACTTTAGTAAAACAAAATTCTTATACAAGAAACATGTAGAGGACAAAGACAAAACGATCATAATAGAAAATGAGGAGCTATATTTACCTTGGACAACGGATCTCCATGGAATCCTTAAAAGAAAAAATCGAACGTAGAACCATTTTAGGTTGGAAAGCTTCAATGTAGTGAGCTCAACTTTCAAGAACAAGATCCCAGTAATCCGAAAAAGAAGGGTATACAAGCTATTCATCCTGCCTTTAGTCACTTATGGAGCTGAAACATGGAATCGAACCAAAAGATTGACCCTCAAACTGAGAACCATTCAACGTGCAATAGAGAGAATCATGCTCAATCTCACATGGAGAGATCAAAAGACAGCACAGTATATTAGAAGAAAGGCAGGGGTAGATATATAATATGAAACCATTAGAAAACTCAATGCCAATGGGCTGGACATATTGCAATAATTCTGGAGAAGATGTATGTCCAACAATGGACGCTAAAATGATGATGATGATACGTCAATTGCCGTTATGGTACTGATGCAACTCGATCTCAAAAACACATTAGCAGCAATCAGATACAAAGTTAATGTCAAATTTAGCATTATACTTACATCATAAAACGCACCGTTTGCTAAGAATTTGAAAAGTTTTGGAATTTTCGAAAGATGATTCGCTCAAAAGCATGTCTAGGGATCCAATGGATACAGATAAAAAGATTTATAGGGATATGTTGCGTGATCCCTGAGTTGAGCTGTCACACAAGATGATCTCATTAATCCTGAAAAGAAGAATATACAACCAAAGTATCCTCCCGATAGTCACTTACGAAGCTGGAACATGGAACCTAACCAGGAGTTTGACCCACAAACTGAGAACCATGCAACGTGCACATAAAAGAATCATGGTCAATCTCACATGGAGAGATCACAAAACAGCACAATATATCAGGTAAAAAACAGGTGTCCGAAATATCATGGAATTTACTGGAAAAGTTATATGGCAATGGGCAGGACACGTTGCAAGAATGGCAGACAACCGATGGACATCTCAACTTACAACATGGATCCCCATAGATCACATGCAGAACTGGGGCCGGCAGAATACAAGATGGAGAGACGAAGTATACAAATTCAGAAAATACTGGCTCCACGACACCCACGATAGAGAGATATGGCGAATCCTGGGGAAGGTCCAAGTCCGGAAACAGACGATAAAAGACTGATGATGATGATGATGATGATAAGATTGCAAAAAAATTAATTCTATTCAACTTAAGTAAGTAGAAATGTTTTTTTTTTTCTTTTTCATAATGTTTAGGTGCAAAGTTCATTACGACCATTTGGTGTGGATTTTGATTCGAAGAGGCTTCGAGGATTTCAAGAGAGATTGTATCTGGAGTTGGCTCATTTTTAACCTTCAATTTCATACTTGAGCTTTGGAATTGGATGAAAGAGAATAATGCATTAATGCAACGAAACAATGACATGACAATCTAGCATCAACCTGTAGAACGTATTTGTCAATGACTACAAAAATGTTTATCCAGTGTTTAACTCTATTGTTCCGAAAATTTGACAGAAAAAAATATTCCAATGACACCCAGTGTTGCCAAGTCTGATCATTTATAAGTGAAATTATCTTAAAAAATGACTTCAGGCTAAAACGTTATATATATATATATATATATATATATATATATATATATATATATATATATATGTCAAACCACTTATCAAATAAATGCATGCATACTACGACTCCATAAAAAATTATCAATAAAAATTGTACATTTACTTCTATCAAGCGTATCAGATTTACTCAGTTATCGTAGATTTTTACTGGCTAAATTGAAAAGAAATCTAGTCGAAAATGGCTAATTTGGTAATCCTGATCTTACCCATTCTTTGCACTTCGATCTCCCCACACACCCCATTCTCACCCCCTTTCATCTTCGGTTTGCAAGCAGCTGACTGCTTATTCTTTTCTCATTCTCATTAAGATATCTACCTAGCCAGACGGGATTACTTAGCAGGGAGCTTCTTTCTTTTCTCTACTTTTCAAAAGTTTTATTGAAATACCTTACCAGCGAGATATTATATAATTAAAATATAATCTATGATATTTATCAAATATATCAAATATATTACTTTATATGATTTACAGTATGGTCTAATGTATAGCTATCTATATATTTTAACAAGAATTTCCTTTTGTGTCTGCAGTTAGACACTAATTTGTTTTTATTCAATAGTTTATTGCTGGAAAAATCAATAATATATATTCTATATCCGGTGTTGTGCTCAAAATTTCCAATTTAACCACATGGGTGAAATTATCTTCGATAAACTGACAATTTTTGTGTTCTTCATAATGGAATGATCGTTTGTGATTAGTGATATCTGAGTTTAGAGGTAGAATTTGACGCACCTATGTAGAGTTTTGATTTATTGAGGTGATCTATGATATCCGCCGCGACTTTATAGATCACATTTGCAAGATTATATTTTTTTTGATGGTACAATCTTTAGTGTTTCAGTAGTTGTAATTTGGTGTATTGTAATTTCCGTTTTGTCTATTCATGATTATTTTATTGTGATGTTTTATCAATATTATTAGTCCACGAATAGCTAACTTAAAGAGTATTTTTCATAAAACATCTTAAGAAAATATCAGTATGTACGTATCTGAAAATGACTCTCCAATGTTGGTTTCCACGATTAATGTCTATATCTACATTATATATATATATATATATATATATATATATATATATATATATATATATATATTATAAAATCATAAATTGCGTTGTATTTCATAGAAACTTATTTGAAATGATCTTCCGTCATTACAAGTTTAATGTATTACCCACCCTGCAAAACGTAGATAGAATAAACAATTAAAAAAAAATTGGGCTGTTCCAGGAAACAAACCTGCCACCGATTGGGTAGCCACTTCAACGTAGTGATGCTCTTACCATTGAGCTAAACAGCTGCCAGCAATGCAAAGGCCAAAATAACTGCTCTCAAATTCTCATATTGTTTATTCTCGGTCTATTCCTCTCTTCAAGAAACTCCCGCAGCTGCCCAATTTTCTTTTATAGTTTATTCTATCTATGTTGTCTGGGTAGAGAGATACATTAACCGTATAATGTCGGGGGATCATTTCAAATAAGTTTCTATATGATATAAGTCAATTTAAAATCATTCTGTCGGAGGATCACGTATATTTATTTCTTGACATACACACAAACCACACACACACACACACACACACACATATATATACATATATATATATATATATATATATATATATATATATATATATATATATATATATATATATATATATATAACATTGAAAATAAATCGTAATTTGGAAGAAAATGAATGTAAGGTGATGCTAGAAAAAAACAAAACAAACCATGGGAGCAAAATTGAAAACAACTTTAAAATTATACAAAATAAAAACAGTTCCCCGCTGATTACCGTTGCTTTCACCCCTTTTGTACAGTAACCAATACGCCGAAAAAAAAGTGATTGTGGCGCTGTCGGATTTGGCTATGCCTTCAAAAGAGGTGACACTGGTAGTGATGGCGGCGCAGATAACTTTTTGTGCTTGTCACCTAGAGTTCAGTTGAATAGTTCAGAGTTAAAGGCCTGTAGATTTTCTTTATCCTGTCACCTATCTCAGCAAGGAACACTCATTTTCTTTATTCTCTTGCTTTTGCTTCATGTTCTGCGTCTTCTATTGTTATTTTTCAATTCTTTGATAATCTCAACCTCTATCTTTCCCCCTTTCTTCTTCTTCCCCTCCCTTCCTCTTTTTCTTTAGCAATATCCCTGAAATCATATCGTTTTGCTTTAACATTATCATCATAATCATGACATTACCATGATCATCATCACCACAGCCACGACCACAACCACAACCACCATCATCGTCATCATCAACAGCATTATCATCACCATAGCCACGACCACCACCATCATCATCATCAACACCATTATCATCACCACTATTACCATCATCACAACGGTCATCATCATCATCATCATCTGCTGCTGTATCAATTCTGAACTTTTCATTATCAATAGTATCATTAACATCATCGATAAGATGACCTTTTTTCTTAATTTGTAGAGCTTTGTATTGCATTTATTCATTTCGATAATCATGTTCATTTTCGCCAAACCTATTTTATTTTCAGCTTCACATATTTCATCATCATCATCATCATCATCATCATCATCATCATCATCATCATCATCATCATCATCATCATCATCATATCAATTGTCAGTCTTACTTTCTTTTGCCACATTAAAACAGTACGTGTTAATCGTTAACCTTTTCCCACATGTTTTCGCAATACTCCTTGCTGTCAACATTCTTTGTTTTCCGGTAATGTATAATTGAACATCTAATTTTTCAGGTGAGCTATGTCTCATCTTTTTGCCCACGCCCCCACACCTCTTCTGAGGAAATAAAACAAAGATCAGATAAGTCGCTAACCGCTGCTTCATCCTCTAATCAATTATTAATCTAATTACTGACGTCCATCGAAATCAGTCGCAGACCTTCTTCATTTTTACCAAAGATTTTTCTGCTAATGTTTTCCCTGGTTTCTCTTTCTTCTTAATTTGTGGGTATTTTCTTGGATGCATCTTCTTACCCTCCCCCCCACCCCGCCAGAAAATGGCAAATAAATAAATACATAAATAAATAAATAAATGATGAAACTGATTTCTCATTGCTGAATACCCGACAAATAATGTAACATCGATGTCTAAATTACGTTAAATCTTCCATAAAGGTGTCAATGCAGTGCAGCGAGTCGCTTCTCTGACAATGTTCGTGTATCCGTTCTTTTTTTTTTTTCTTCTACTTCCACGGGCCATTTTTATTCCTTTCTTGTGTCTCTCTTTTTTATATTTCTTTTCCTTTCGATAATAAAAAAAATATTTTTATTACACTTTTTCTTGCCTCCTCTTTTACGCCCAATGTTTTAATTACAATTGGTGTTTCGTCGAATCGAAGAAAGTTCTTTATTTTATCTTTGTTTTACTGTTTTATCCATTCGCTGGAATGTAAGGAAAAAAAAAACTAAAACAAAAAAAAAGGGTGAATTTTCTTGGTTTGAAACACGATTAGAAAAAAAAGAGTGTGGCAGACAATAAGACAATCATAAAGATGAAAAAGAAAAAAATACATAAAATAGAAATATAGATGGAAAAGTATCAAAAACATATTAGCACTTCCGCATTGATATCTATCTATCTGTATGCGTGCATATAAACATACATATGCATATGTATACGTATATATACATATATATATATGAAAATTTTTACAGTAATAACAATAGCTGCGATTGTCCAAATCTCTCTCTCTCTTCCTTTCTCCACACACCTACACCCATACATGCATATATATATATATATATATATATATATATATATATATATATATATATATATATATATATATACAAATATGTATATACACATATATGGGGAGAGAGAGAGAGAGAGAGAGATGGGCAGGAAGAGATATGTATATGCACAAAAACATTTGGTTGAGTCAATAGTATAGTGATTGAGAAACATACTTTCATTGTAAAAGAGACTGATACGCATATACATAAAAGTATCTTCTTGGCAAAAAAAGATCTGCTTATATATACACACATGTGATGTACACACGCATACATATATATATATGTGTGTGTATGCGCTGATGCATGCGTGTATGTAGAATCTGGCTCATTTTCACGAACAAATATACATATATAGAAAGACAAGAAAATGATTTGAGTCTAATATGAGTGATTAATGTTCTGCATTAATTAGATATAAAACGCATGGAATTGAAGGAAGATGGAACGATTATTGAGTTTAAGAAAGATATCTAAAACAATAAAAAAAACTAGAACGTGTAATCATTCGTTACGCGATTGATAAAGAGGAAAGGTTAAGTATCTCATTAAACTGAGGTTAATTTCAGGTTAGATGATAAAACATCAGAACCCGGTTACAAATACAAGCAATCTAATCAGCAGTAAACGAATAATATTTCTTTAACTTGAACATGAATATTTCCTTAATAAACTTGACTTCACTCAACCGCAATTTGTGTACAGGTCAAGAGATAGTAGTAGTTCAGATGAATTAATAAACCTTATTTGCTTTTGAAATTGGGAGGGATTGGTTGCTTCCATAAAAAATGTTTAAGATTGCGGGTGGTTGAGAAATATGTGTGGTTTAGAATTAGACAACCCTTATGTATTTTTATAATAGGGAAGGACAGTGTACTGAGAAGTCATGAATATACCCTAGAAATAAATAGAAGTAGATTGAATATCAGAAAATCTTTCTAAGCAATTGAGTTGTATGAGCATGGAATAGATCACCAGGATATGTAGTGCCCTCACAGAAGAGAATATTTTTTTTAAAAGAATTATTATATTTATTACGGCGCTGGAATTGTTTAAGATTTTAATAATGTGTTAATAAGATTGTTATGATGTGGGATTATTGATACAACTCGTATTCACTGAGTACATTTTTATCCCTTTGAAACGTTTCAAAGTAAAATTTGAATAAGAATAAAGAACTTGATGGATAACGTTAGGATTTTTTAAAAACTGACGTAAGTCGACGGTTCTAAGAACGGGTAAAATTTGATGTGAGGACCACGTTTGAATAGGTCAACAGCGTTTGTGAGAAATTAAGCGGTCTGAAGAAGGAGTGGTTGAAAAGATATATACAGCACTCGTATAAAATGAATTATCTTAATAAAAGGGATGATAATAACAGAGAATTAACAATGAATGATTTTCTTTTTCACGGCACACTACGTATTCCTTTAAAAAAATCTATTCTCGAGATGAAAAAAAACTAGAATACAAAAAAGAAAGGGAAAAAGGAAATAGGAAAGAAGGAGAGAAAAAAGAGAGTAGACTAAACAGTGTTCATAACTAATGTATACACTTCATATACATATGTTTATAACTCTTTTCTTCGCCAATGAATTACACTGCATTTTGGACGATACTTTCCCTTTCATTCTTTATGCAACGATAATGTATCTTTGTTTCGGGTGTTTTATCGAGGATTAATTTGAAAAATCAATTGGAAGCAATTTAAAAAAAATATCCTTAATATCTTTATGACAGTAACAAATGCTGCCAAATGCTGTTAAAAATTGTGTGTACAACATCGCAGGTTTTGGACAGAATCTCTTCTTTTTCTTGTTCTTTAACGAATCCTTGCTTTCGTGAAAATATTCCTTATGTGTTTGTCAAAGAGGAATGTTGAATGTTCTCCGATCTTTTTTTTTTTTTCTGCTTTGCCGTGTATGCTTTAAAAACCACATGCTGACACATGTACTTGTCTTCGTTGATCTGCTCTGAAATCACTTGAAACAATGAAAACATATATAACACACCCACACTCACATAAAAAAAAGGCATATTTACAACCTAAGTGCTTGTATAAAGTGGCATGTACAGACATCCAGACTAGCATTCTTTTGTCAGCAGACTTGTCGCAATAAAAGAAAGAATTATTTCTTGTATTTTTCTTTCGGTTTCAAAAAGTGTCGGGTTAATGAGCAGATATTAGTGAGGGCGTAAGGAAATCCTGTTCGTTCCTACATGAATATCTGAATCAAGTGGTTTTCACGAATTTCGCAAAGACTAAAATCAGCTCTTGTAAAGCGAACTCTCTTCATGTGGATTAAACGTACTTGAACAAGGATGGATCAACTTGCAAATGTGCACAAATACCCAGCAATTTTAAATCAGAGTAGGAGAACAAGAATGATGTGTAATGCACTGACTAGCAAGGAGGTTGAAATCGGTTCTAACCGACAATCATAGCCAAAGAGTCAATGTATAAAAAAAAATCCTTGTTTAGGCTAAGCCTCATTCAGAGCCCCCTAAATCCGCTCAAGGACCCTTTGTGTCTGGGGGCCCTTGTCCATGAAATACAAAACGTGCAAAATATCTTAGGATTGACGGTTCAACTGCAAACACAATGTAGAATTTAATTGTATAGCAGATTTTTTAATGAAATCCTTTGATTTCTCGGATATGAAATGGTTCAATTTCCTACATTTTTCACAGTGCATTCAGGTACCTAACATTCATACTTAGATCAAAATCTTTCACACTCTAAAGGCAACCACTAAAATGATATTGTTTTTTAAATGAGCAAAATTTTGATCTGGGTGGGTGGCTATTTGATATTAGTTTTTTCTTTTTTTTTAATTTTCCATTTTTTTTTCACTATGGTACGAAAAATGAAAATATGATCGACAACTTTATAGAAACAAGTCAAGAATTCAATATTTGGGAAATTTAGTTGCACACACGCAGTCCTATTTGAACGCACACACAAACGTGCGCACGCCTAGAGCTTTCTTGAACATATTTGAGGTTACCGTGCAAAGCAATTGTACATTTGGAACCCAAGCCCCTAACTCTAGACACATTGAAATTATTTTTTTAATTTCCAAATTGAATTTTGGAGCACCTAAAATTGTGGCACCCAGGCAACTGACCTGTGTGCCTATGCGATAAGACTGCACTGCACATGCACATACAAGCAAACAAACTGTAAAAAAAAAAGACAATATGCAATCCTCTAATTTATCATTGTTGCGTTCTTCGTTATTCTTTCCCTCTTAGCCTGTTGAATCTGATATTTAAAAAAAAAATCAAAATTTGATTTTCTTCACTTTTTTTCTGTCGTAGATATCTATTCGATGATAAACGCTGCTCTATCACGAAACTCCCACCAACTTGGTACGATCAGACTCGCATCAACGATCTTGGTGATAGAAGATTGAACAATTACCAGAGGCGAACTAAAAAAAAATCTTCCTCTAATTCAATTTTTGTATTGTCAGAACGAGACATTAGAAGCTTTTTCCATTTTTTAGTATTCATCATACTTATCATAAAGCATGCATCAGAATTAATTCTAAGGAATTATAAATGGAAAATGAATCGAAATAAAATACTTGGTAGTCTTGAATTTGTTAGTACGCAATTGTTCTCATTTTATTTAAAAAAAAATTTTTTCCAATTCTCTCTTTAACTTTACAAAATTCTCATCTGACAGTTTTCCTTTCTGTTATTCCAACCTTACAACCTTTTCAAGACACAAGAATCAGCGATAAAAAACCGCTAGATTCCAGATATGTCTGCCCTAAGATAATACACCCTAGTGGTCAGGGCTTTGAATTACTGATTTAAGAGTCGGAAGTTGGTTTTATGACCCGTCAGTGACTTACATAATGAGGGTCTAAAAGTTTGTTCAGTTTAAATAAAAATAAAAGACAATTATTTTGACATTAACTTTATTGAACAACGTATTCACCGTTTTTTTTCCAATTATCTTCAACCATCTTTGAGAAAACTTCAAAATTCAGTCTCACCCAGAACTTTTTATTTTCCATCGTCCATCACAATTTGTTTCAAGAACAGAACACTCCTGTAATGTTTAAATAACAAATTGTACATGGAAATACAGCCCAATATTTTTTTTTTTTTTGCTCAATACATAACAGAGCTACTAACATAACCAAGCTGGCGTATTATGATTTTCAACTCTTGGTTCGACTATCTTGAGTATGTTAGCTTTACATAATGGATAATGTTGATTATTCTCGCGTAATGTCTTGATTTTATCGCTATCAACCGCGACTGGTCTACCTGACCATGGAGTATCGTTGAGCAAAACACTTTTGACACGTTCGATCTTTTGCTATACCTCCTCCTTAAACTTCACAAATCTTTCTTTTTTTCTCTTATTCCAGTTGCATTTTTACGCTTTGTATCATAAATGGCACAGTATACTGGAAATATTGCTTACTATCTTCTTCTTCTGGCGGCTCTCAAAAACAATCAAAAGCGATCTTTTTGAATTTAAGAGTCAGTTAAAACTAAACGCTCATAATGCCATCCAATGGCAAATTCAAAACGGACGTATTGACCAACCCAATAAATTCAGTGAATTCTGCAATTTATTCCCACCAATTTATAATAATGTTAACCATTGAACACAGCTAATCATTGCTTATGGCACTTCTCGGCATCGGATAGTGTCGTCGGATAATATAATGGATAGAATGTCTGCTGCACATGCTGCAGGCACTGGTCCAGATACCTGGTATGGGCAAAGAGTGTGGGAAACTCTTCATTAGGATAAATTCCTCCGTGCACCCAATAGCTAATTGGAGTACACTCTGTGCTGCGTGATTATGGCGGAGATATCCCTTTGGTGGAGTTGCATCCTGCCAAGGGGCCGGTCATGAAGACTTGTTAGAATAAAGTACTGGTCTCGGCCTGACTTGAAACTTGCAAGGATCGCTAAGCTGATATGGAGAGACGAACTAGACAAATTCAAAAAGTATTGGCTCCACGAGGCTCACGATAGAGAGGTCTGTGGAATCCTGGAGAAGGTCTATGTCCAACCATGGACATCAAAAGACTGATGATGAAATACCTATACTTTTCATCAGTTATTATTGCTAGAAATCTCATTCTTTGTCATCTTAAGCGCCAATTGTAGTACTTGAATGCAAATCTGCTCTTCCTCTGATCAGAGCTGACATTATCAAGATTGTTTGGAACAGTCTTTTCTATTTGTAGGGTTTCAATTTGTGTTGATGTTTCAACGGAAAAAGAAAGAAATGGATTACAAATATTACATATTACACCTAAAAAAACGCCGTAAAATGAACCAGCCAAAACTTCATGTTAATGTCCAAGACGAATAGAAAAGTTTGGATTTTTGGAACAAAAATTGGAAAAAAAGTTGTTTAACAATTATAAAATGAACCCTCATCAACTTTATGCACTATTACGAGAACAGTTACTGCATAAGTCATTTTGAAATGAACATTTAAAAAGCAAGGTTCATAGTTCCTTAAAAGTTTTCGGTAAATCTACAAAAATTCTGGAAAAGGGCTTTAAAAAAAGATTTCTGGAGTGTATTATAATAAATAGAGGTGTAAAACTTCCCGTTTTAATCATTTTGCTTCTTTAAATCCATTTTGCTCCAGTTTACTTCCAAGCAATTATATTATTTCTAATGATCTTTCTGTAGCCTTTTGATATAATTGATAGAGCTGCTTTTATCAGTAAAATTTCTTTTAAATCCAGATAGAGTTTTCATGCATCTAGACGGGAAATTTAAAAAAACAATTATAGCAATAGTTCATTATCAGGACATCAGGACACTTTTCTGCTATTGCCTAGTAATTATTCCGGAAATTTCTTAATTTAAAAAAAAATCTTAGGATAGTGGTGTGGGTCAGGTAGTTACGACGTTTAATGATATATTTTATGTAAATATCTTTATAATAAATGTGATAAAATCAAGTAACGATACTACTTTTCTGGTCTTCTATTGGTTAACTTGCATCTTTTTTTTTTAAAACAGATTTTCTTCCTAAATAACCCCCCCCCCAAAAATAGCACAATAGCTCGTGCAAAGTATCTTATATTTGCGTTGAAACCCCAAAGCAGATAGCTTGATAGACAGATGAGTTCAGGCTGACATGATACAATGTAAATATCATTTTTAAACAGTATCAGGAAGACTTTGGGAAAAGGTTATTCATGGACGGCAACTCTGTTATGTCAGGGAGAAGTAGATCAATGAAAACCAAGATGAAAACATACGTGAAAAGATGTAGCAATGTTGAAAGACATTACGCAAATCATTAAACGACAAAAATGAAGATGATCTGGACATATAGCGAGATGAAACATATGGAACAAAGGATTATCAATTAGTGCCCATAGGACAGTGAATGCAGTAGGAAAAGATGGAGGGATGAGATAGAAATACTGATTAGACATGACAGAGGTTGGCGCAATCTAGGTCGTCATCGAAAGAGATTGGAAAGACCTTCGTGCAGAAGAGGAATTATAACGACTGATGATGTATGTATACATGTATGTGAGTATGTGTGTGTTAAACCATATCTTAATTGGTTAATTGATTGGCCGAGAGCCGAGTACACTAAGAACCATGGATATGTAAAATAAAGGGAGAGAAGTTAAATATATCACTTGAAATTGTTGAAAGGAAAATATCTTGTTCTAGTGGACAATCGGTGTTCATTTGAATTTGATCTAGAGAAGAGGGCAGCAGGTTGTTATTGATTGTGACCATTAAACTTCTTAGTCTAAGAACAAGAATTTCTCCCCATAAGAGACGTATATTTGATCCTCATGAAAGCAATGAAAAGAAAATAGCAAAAGTTCTCAGAAAAGTAGTAATGCCTTTTTAATTTCTCATCTTGCAAGATTCATTACAAGGAATTGTTCTGTCTTGTCCCGTGAACATATTTTTATTCATCTCGCTGTAGCAATTAGCTAAAGGGAAACTTCCATTAAACGTTCTTTCTATTACTTGGATAATTTAATATTTTCAAATTTTGCTTATGCGTAATTGCTTAAAATTGAATTGTTAATGATTAAAAGATTACATGGTTTTAGTTCTTTTTTTTCCACAATAAATTATCAATTTTATATACTCATTACATACGAATGGAGATGTATACTTACGTATGTACCTAATTGCGGCCTCGTTTTGTTGATTATTCTGGTGCATTTAGTTACAACGAAAGGGGTTTATTGTATTTTATTATTTTTGCTTTCATTATTATTTCTGCGAATACTATTGAGTTTCGTTAGAGTTAGTTTTATTTGTTTATCAAAACCGTCATTAGGTAATCCGTTGGTTGTCAGTATCTGCTTAGTATTATTGAGTCATTTATGAAATAACATGCGGAAAGACGAGATAAATGGACTATATTGATTGAATTTTAAATAACAGCTATCTTATATCTGCACAAACATTGGCTATCATCAATAAGAACCTGTGGGTTTATTGTATAAGGACGTGGTGAAAGTCTGTCTATTAGAATAAACTAAGATGTCAAGAAAAGGAATTCTGTTTTTGATACTATATTCGTTGGTGAAGTTGAGAATCAAATTAATCCCGAGAATGGCTTTTAGTTTTTATTTTCTATTTCATCAAGGCTATTTGCTAGGATGTTGGACATGCGACCATCATGGAGATGAACTTGCAACTTGTCTGATCAAAAAGCTATTCGGACTCATAGAAATGAACATATAGAGGCACTGCTACTTTCGCAAACACACGACAAATTGTCGTAAATAATACAGGTATACAATTCAACATTAATTGTAAAAAGGCTACATATCCTTGAAGCATTCAATATAAAATCAAGAAACCCAAAGGTTGTCTTTGACCTGGGAATTGGTATTCTAAAATGTATTCAACAACTGATGTGCGTTCGTCTGTGGGGATTTCCTTTTGCTTGTCATTCTGTTTGTGACGTCCCCGTTACGCGCTAGTTTAGCTATCAAATATGCGAAAAACATTCAACATTCACAGTTTTCTCCCGGTCTTGATAATAGTCGGAAGTGTGACTGAGAGCACCCAATCACATACTTCTGGATCATATCTACGTACGTAAACAAAACAGTTATCTAGAAAATCATGTGTATGTATATGTATATATATATATATATATATATATATATATATCATAAATTGCGTTTTATTATACTGAAACTTACTTGAAATGATCTCCCGTTATTACATAGTGGATGTATATGGTCATGATTGATTCAGGCAGGAATCGAAACTGCGACCAATAGGTAGCCATTAACGTAGCGTTGCTCTTACCATTGAGCTAAGCAGCAAGCTGTCTGTGAGGCAAATGCCCAAATAACTGCTTTATCTCCAAATTCTCATTCAGAATATTTATCTATCTATGCGGAGTCCAATTACATGGCAACCTTATCTGCAGTCAGGCAATGATTGCTGTTCTATAATCAATATATAGTATATGTATTATTGACAAATGAAAACTGTCAGCTGTGTTATGATTTATAGATATTCTAATGAATGCAAAAGTCTTACTGAAAGCATGTGTAATCGTTCGAATTGGAACTAAACGCATTTATATCGAGATTAAATGTTATATTAGAAAATGCTTCGCGCGTGGGGGAACCTGCTTCCAAGTCTGCACAATGCTGTGAAAACTACTTCCTGTAACCTACTGGGAAGGAGTAAAAGGTTTCAGAGAAGAGAAAAAAAGGGTGTAGGCATCTGTAATCGACCAAACGGGTCGCAGGAAGATCGGTACGCTGGCAACAGGCCGCCGTCAATATAATTGTTTGGGGGAAGATCAGAGAATTGAAATTGAACAGATCATGTACTGACATAGCCTCATATTGCAGATTTATTTTACGCAGAAACATTAATATTTTATTTGCTGAATCTACACGTTTTTTGGAAATGAATTTCAGAATTTATGAAATCCTAATGTCTATAGTTTTAAGAAGAGTCATCAACATTCAGAGAGTTTTTTGGGGGGTTGTTTGAACTCTTGTTGCTGGCGTGGCTGATGCGACGTTTCAATAAATCTGTTCAGTTAATATATCTGAAGAAGGTCGTATAATGGATTGGCCGATACGTCGTGTTAGCAACACAAACAATAAAAAGTGCACTCACCCAAAAACTCTTGAAACGAAATCTTAATTTATCATAAAGAATGGAAATCACAGATTGTTCATTTGATGCAAAGTTCATCTGTCCATCATAGACTTCTTTCTTGTGCCATAAAATCAGAATCAGAACACACATCAACATAACATCAAAAAAGAGCAAAATACTAATGCTATAGATAAGTAAACAATTGAATAAAAGCATTAGAGTCGTTCATATTTTTCTCACAGTAAATTTCATCTGGATACGGAACCATTTGATCATTTCAGAAACGCAAATAACCTTCACCTGCTCCAAGGAAAGATATCTCTTAGTCAATTCTCTCAGTCAGAAATCAGGAAAGGCTGGTGGATGCAGGCAGATGTGAGGAAAAAGCGAAGAGAATATTTCGTCTCTGTCTACTTGTATCAAGAAAACAGCTCTGCCCCAACAGTCTACTGCTGGATGGGAAAAAATATCAGCAAACAGCTTAGTATGTATCCGCTACGTTGTTTCCCAGAACTTTTATCCTTTTCAATTAGATCGACAATCCTACACTGACTGATCTCTCAGATGCCAGCTAATCTCTTGAGAAACGAGAAATTATTTCAGACGGAACGGTTGGTCCAAATGTGAATTGGTTGGCTTTCTAGTTATGGATAGACATAAAGATTTTAACTACAATTTCATAAAACTCACGAAGATATAAATCTGATGTTCTAATTTCGAATTATACCAAATTTCTAGTCACCCATGGGGCTGAAACGTAGAACCTCACCAAAAAGATTGACCCTCAAACAGAGAACGATGCAGCGTGCACATGCGAGAATCATGCTCAACATCAGTTGGGGAGATCACAAAACAGCACAGTATATAAAAGGAAAAATAAGAGTCGGGTATATATTAAAATCCATTAAAAAACTCAAATGGTAATGGGCTGGACATGTTGCAAGAATATCAGACTATCGCTGGACATCACAACTCACAAAGTGGATCCACAGAGATCATATGCAAAACTGTGGCCTACAGAAAGTGAGATATAGTTATGCGCAAGATAAATTCAGAAAGTACTGGCTCTGCGATGCCCAGGATAGAGAGGTCTGGCGAATCTTGGGGAAAGTCTATGTCTAATAAATCCTAACGAGCTGATGACAACGATGATGATGACTTTTCTGTGATTCTGTATCAGTTATGTCATGTTTATTCTTCTTTTTAGAGTTTCAGTGCTTTGAGAGGGGTACGAGAGGATGTTAGCTACAACTGGATATATTTGATTGTAGAATCGATCTTTCATTTAGAACTCTATTTTTGGGTATTAACGATATGAGCGGAATGTTCACCGGAAGATCTTATCATATTATTTGATCTTAATGAAAATTTTCGTTACTCGTTTATTGAAGGACGAAATTTCTAAAAGGTTGTTCATTTCAAATATCCGAGAAGAAATATTGTTCTTCATATGATTCCCACATCACCTTTTATTATCTTGATGATTATTTTATTTAAATGGTTTTTTTTTAAATTTTACACATCTAACAAATAAATCACTTGAGATATCCATTATGTTTACCTTTCTTGAAAAACGCGCAGGAACTGCTCGAACTGAGTGTAATCGATAAAAATGATGGAAAATTGAAGGAAAAATTGAGTAAAAAAATTGTTTTCCAGATCAAAATCCTAAATTATAATGAATCGAATAAAACTAAAAAAATGTCGAGAACAAAAATATTTTACTTAACTTTGCTGTTTTTTTTTTAAATTCCATAAACAAGACCAGCAGTTTCAGTTATTCCGGAGTGCTTTTCTAAAAAAGGTAAACATGATCAATATCTCGAAGGATTTACATGGTAATTGTGTAATAATCAATGAAAATATCAACGTATTCATAAGATAAATAATCAAGATGGTAAGAATGCTCTTTTTTCGGACATTTGGAAAGAAAAATTATCTTTTAAAAAACTAGTCCTTTAATAAATAAGTGTTGAAAGTTTTTATCAAAATCGAATAATATGCTGATTTTTGCCAAATTGTATATTTTTTCGCGTGTTGATTTTCCAGTGAGATTGCAGCTATATTGTTCACACCATATAATGATACAATTTCTGTTTGTGGGTTTGGTACGATAACAGCAAAAAAAAATAGCACGCTGTAGCCAGAGTTTTTTTTTCCACTACGTCGTAGAGAGCTAAACTCTTATTTCCCGTCCATCAAAAACTGCGGGATGCTGTAGTACATATATATACATATATATATATATATATATATATATATATATATATATATATATATATATATATATATATATATATATATATATATATATATATATATATATATATATATTAAAAGAATTGCTCAAAAGTATTTGAACAAGTACACAATATGGTTATTATTGCTCATGGTTGCTAAATCCATTAAGGGTTTTGAGCAATTAATTCACTTGTCTGGATACGCTTCCATATCAGTTTTACTGACAGGAACTTTTGTATTCATGCGTCATATCCCAGAAACCATTCTCGCAGACTCGGGTCACTTAGACACTTACCTGATGCTGTGTATTTTGATGAACGTTTTTTCTTGTATTTTTTGCAGTTGATCTTTGTTGCGAGCAAATTAAAAAATAAATACCTATTCTGTATGTTATCGACTGTATTCATCTGTGTATCCCCAAAAGTTGATTGAATATTAGAGAGATCGAAAAATATGTTAAAAGAAAAGGCTAGCACTGATATAATAATATTAGAACCGTTTTTTTTAAAGTGTGTACCTGTTGTTAGTTGAATCCCTATAGGTTAAACCTATTACAACCAAGCGTAGTGCAATAAAGTCTTCGTCCAGTAATTATTGCAGGTCGAACTAAAAACATATCTAAATCCGTACCAGAAGGTTATTTCTTTTATTGCTTTTTCTATTGTGTTTCCTTAATGACTGAAATACTTCACGGAGGCAGAATAGCGCAGATCTAGGCACAGACTGCCTGTCAACAGCTGTATCGGTAAGAAACGCACATGGACACTGAGTGTCGCACATGGAAAACTCAAAATGTGTATTCGAGTCACGTTCTTCTCATTTGATGGCCTGCACTTTGTCACTCGTTAATGTCAGGAGATACTCTATAATATCCACAAATCCTGTTTACATGTATTTTTACGACAGTACCCGTTGGGTGAAACTGTTGGGTACAGTATTATTGGTCTGCCTGTATGCGTGTTCGTCAGTATTCCTCGTGTTAAAAATAAAATGTTATTACGTTCAAGTTTTTAATTTCATCCTATAACTTTTTAAAAAGATATTTTTGATGGCCCTCTCCCATATATATATATATATATATATATATATATATATATATATATATATATATATATATATATATATATATAACGCGCACAGAAGACATTTCCAATGATATTGAATGCCTTGGATTTTACCACCGACCACACTTGAGCGACCTCACTAATGAGTCAGAACTTTCTCTCTGTGAATGGAATTTGCAGTTAATTAAAATCTTTCAATATTTGTCGTGTCCCATTGGTATGAATACAAATCACCATGCAATAACATTTGACATCAAAACTCATCTACTTGAAAAATTAGCTAAATCGATAACTGACCAACGATATTTAAATATTGTAACAGACGTGTGGGGGTTATTCTGTAGAGAGTTAAAAAAAAAAAACGAACGAAAACTCACATCGGAAAAGTCACCAAATTGTGGAGGAGAGGATTATGATTATCAAAATATCTGACTCCATTTATGGATTGATAGAATGTATGTGTTTGAACCAAAATCTGTGCTACAATTAAGAAAGGCCGTGCTCATCGGGTGAGGTCATGTCGTTCCCTAAACGTTGTAAGTCAAGCTACCTTTAGTGTGTTAGCGCTATTAGCAACAGTCGCTTATTAGTGAGTTAGGTGAAAGGAAAGGTAAGACAATGAAAGAAATTGATGTATCACAAAATAAAAAAGTATTTTTTCTTATTTTAAGGATCAAAATCCAAGTTTTCATTTTTATTTTCAGGGGTTAAAATCGAGGGAAATGATTTTTTCTCAATTTTCAGGTCGAAATCCAAGAGATTTTTTTGAAACTCGACCCCTCGATGAAGGAGATTTTTTTCACCTTCCATGGTCATTCTGGTGGAAAGTTTTTTTAAAAATTTTTTAAAAATTTTGGGGGAAAATCAAAGGATTTTTCATTTTTTTATTTTTGAGGTTCAAATTCCAGGGGGAAAATTATTCCCCACCCCCAATTTTAGGGGTCGTCATCAAAATTTTTCTAACACTAATGCTCTTTGTTAACTTCCTCCTGATAACCCCCCTTTTTGGCATTAGCTCCCCTCTTTCCCATTAGCTCAACCCTTTGTTACGCGTTAGCAAAAAAACTTTTTTTACATTTGCACCCCACTTTTTCAAGATAAGCCCCTTTTTTCTAACAGTGTAAAGAGTGGTATTAAATCAATTTTTAAAACAATTAAAATTAAACCCTATCTGATTTCCATTTATCTAGCTTCCTATTTCTTCTTTGGACAGCAATTTTCTCCGCCCGTTAGGGCTGGTATTCAGTTTAGTATTTATAATAGGTCGAATTTAAAAACTTGATTACTTCATTATCAAACTATTTCTTTCATACAAAAACCAGATATATAGAACTGACTTTTTAAAGTATCAACGAACAAGTGATCATACAAAAGAAAAATATAAATTAAAATCCCTGTGGAAACACCTGTTAGCTCTCTTGACCCTGTATTCAGCGCAATTATGTTGGGTCCAAGTGTTATTCTTATTTAGTGCCATAAATTAGTCGCTGAGAGGGAAACACTCAACAGGGAGCTAATTCAGCATTAAGATTTATAATGAGAGAAAAAGAAGTGAGAAATTGGAGGAGAAAGATAGTGATATAGTACAAGGAATGCAAAACGTTTTTGGAAGTGAAGTTAATTTTTTTTAATCAAGCTAATCTAATCTATCCTGGGAGACAATGAATTCTACATTTGTCAATTGTCATATAAACAATCGCATACAAAATTTAATAATCCCAACTATTGCCCAAATATCCGTGATGCCAATTTGTTTTTAGATCATATGTAGAGCAATTCAACAACTTAGGTAGTTGCTGGTTATTTGAATATTCCATTGACTTTTTGCTGATAATTTCAAAACGTTTTACAATAATTTGCAAATATCTTCTTAGGAGTTTTGATGTTGATTTTAACTGAAAGGAAATAGCCTAGAGTAGAGACACAAGCTGATATGGGAAAGACAAGCGTCTGCTGATATGGGAAAGACAAGCTTCTCCAAGAGAGCATAACGAGAGGAGAAAAAGGCTATCAAAACCCTATCGAATGATACTGGTATTGCTATACTACCAGCAGACAAAGGCAACCTACGATGCTGATGGACAATCACAGTGTTTGTTTTCTTTTATCAAAAGCACTTTAAACCTTTTGGAAAATATTTGACCACCTCGCATCATCATCATCATCATCATCATCATCATCATCATCATCATCATCATCATCATCATCATCATCATCATCATCATCATCATCTTTTTAGCGTACGTCGTTGGACATAGACCTTCTCCAGGATTTGCCAGGCCTCTATATCATGGGCGTCTCCGAGCCAATACTTTTTGAACTTGTCTATTTCGTCACGCCATCTTATGTCTTGCCGGCTGCAGTTTCACGTATGATCTCTGTGGATCCACGTCGTGATTCGTGATGTCCATCGGTTGTCTGACATTCTTGCATCCTGACCAACTCATTGCCATCTGAGTTTTCTTATGGATTCTATGATACCCCTGACTCCTATTTTTTTCTCTATCATACTGTCCTGTTTTATGATCTTTCCATTACTTGGAAAAATGACAAACCTTTTTATAATTTTATAATTTGTAAATTAAAGAAGGATCTGGCTCCAAAAACTGTGAGGAAGTTGTCACATATCATGTACTATTCACTGGTAGAATCAAATACGGTTGCCAGCCATTAATTTTCAATAATAGATCGAATGTAGAAGCTTTTTTTCAAGATTAGCTTCCCCTTTTTCTATGCTTGTCAATAGTGGTGTTAAATCAATTTTTGAAACAATTTAGATTAGGCACGATTTGATTGCCATTTCTCTATCTTCTTATTTATTTTTTTTTTGAACAGCAATTTACACCCCCCCGTTCCATCATCATCATCATCATCATCATCATCATCATCATCATCATCATCATTTATCATTTCTCGTTGGACATACTCCTTACCCGGGATTCGCCAGACTTCTCAATCATGGGCGTCGCGGTGGCAGTACTTTCTGAACTTGTCTATTTCGTCTCTCCATCTTGTATTCTGACGGTCACGGTTTCGTGTGGGATCATGATGGTCATCGGTCGTCTGCCATTCTTACAACATGACCAGCTCATCGCCATTTGAGTTTCTGACGGATTCTATGATATCTTGAACTCTTGTTTTCCCCTTGATATATTGTGCTATCATGTGATCTTTCCATGTGAGGTCGAGCTTGATTCTTCCGTGTGCACGTTGCATGGTTCTCAGTTTGAGGGTCAGTCTCTGGGTTAGGATCCATATTTTAGCTCCATAGGTGACTATCGGGTGATGCATTGGTTGTATACTCTGCTTTTTAGGACTAATCGGATTTTCTTAGTTTTGAGGGCTTAGCTTGCTCTTGCCATAGAGAGTGATTCTCCTCTATATTTCTTACTCTTTTGAGGATTTAGTGGAGATCTGTCGTCCTAAGTAGATGTATTGGTCAACTTTCTCTATTGATATTGGGTCAAATATAAAAACTTAATTATTTTATTGCCTGACTATTTTTGGGGTGCCAAAATGAGAAATATAGAAATTACTTTTTGAAATCAAATATGACAAGCAAGTTAAAAATAATACCGTAAACAAATAAAAAAAATACGGGAAGCAAATTGAAGGATACGGCAAGCAAGTTGAAAATACGGGAAGAAAATTAAAAAGAAAAAAAACAACTGAATATATAAACATGAATAATCACATATTGCAACTGTGGCTGGGATTAACGATAAAGACGTAGCATTCTGATCCTTTTTTTGCGAGAAAAAAGAAAATGTAATAGAATCTTTCCTTTTCTCTTTTTATTTTCGTACTTTGGACTTATGGATGTTACCTTTTGTTGGGGAACAACGAAAGAGATTCATGACCAGGGTAAGACAATTATCAATAATTAAATAATAACAATGATTAATCGGTAAAATAGGTCGATCGATTGATAGATAGTTAGCTAGATAGATGGATGGAAAACGGATAATTTATATTTGATTTGTTATCAAAAAGTGATATTTGCAACTATCACGACTTCAGAAAAATATTAAGTGGACACACAGCTTTACAGAAAATACAATATTTTCCCTCTTATTCTCAACTGCTATTTATGAACAATACCCACTGTTAGCGAGATAAAGCGTTTCTAAACAGCCACCGATATCTCTCTTTTACTCTCCCCTCTTCTCTATGAACGATACGAAGTCCTCACTTACTCTTCGCTTAAGCAGTTTTACATCAGCATCTTATTTCACAGCAGCTGAAAAAATGTGTGGAATTTAACATGAATTTACAAAAATACATTAAAAACGTCGAAGAAATACTCGACTGATCGTATTATTTATTCATCAATAGAACATCTCATTCATGGATACATACGCATTCATTAACATGTATTATTTATGTTTATAAGAAAATAGCGCCAGGGGTCTTACACGAATAAAATCCCGCATTGTGTATGTACAGGAATTTCTCAGTACTTTTAGTAAAAGTGGGTTTTATTACATGAAATTGTACTTGTCTTTGTTGATTTAATCTTTATGCTCACAAAACTGATTGGCCGCTGTATTTCTGCCTTTGAATCGTGAACTTCATTATATCCAATCAACTCTTATTTCACCTGCCCTGTGTTTTGATCCCATTGTTCACTACGAAATATTCCGTCGCTCCTTTCAACTTTTCATCACCAAATCAAAACTAACCACTGAATCGATGATACTTCATAGATTTCGAACACAAACTTGAATCACCGTTGCTTCATTGGTGATCAGCCACAAATGACTGATCAATAGATAACTTAGAGACTCGTAAAATCCTTCTGTGTTTTAGGCGTGTATTAATATTAAAACCGTGAAATGCCCACTGGTTTGTGTTGATTCATGTTTAAAATGTATTTAGTTCCATGAAGTCGTTTTCACTACTCGAGTACGTAGTAGAAACACTTTATGCTGAAATAGATGTTGGATTACGGAGATGCTTGGAATCAAAGTCAACCGAAAAGTGTACAAGAAAATCCAGATCGCTTATGCAAAAGATCAAAATTAAAATCAGAAACAATACTCCTAAGTAGCTACGATATCCCATGAGCAGTTTGTTTGAATCTTGAATCCTACATGAAACATATGTTACAGTACTCTCGATGGACAAACAACCAAACTCCATGGCACAAATTTTGAACCTTCTAACAGATGGCCGCTAGGTAGCCAGATTAGTGGAGATCACTGAATCATCACAGCTCAGTTGCAAATAACTACGTACAGAAGTTCATGAACTGAAATATATGATTTACACTGAATATACAACCCTGCTGAATGAGCACCAGACACGTCTCAGATTTTAAAAGTGACAACTCATAAATCAAACGTCAATTTTAGAAATTTTGACGATAGAACGATTCTATGCTCCTTCTGATAACACACACCATGTCACCGGTAGAGAATATTCCGTAGATTGACTCATTGCATCATTTTGTTTATTTTCCAGAGAAGAAAAATCCTCTGGTCTCCATTTCATGATCGATACTGCAGCCAGCATAGACATTATTCCTCTACCAAAACATCATCAGCTTAAACCGAGCTTACGGTAGCAGAATAGTGATTTTTTTTTACTAGCGTTCACTCGCATATAATCAAGTCACGCGGCAACGTTTCCAATAAGTGTTTTTAACAGAAGACGTCGAAAGCTCATTATCTATGCTATGACTGGTTTTCTATCACAGTTCAACATCCTCGTCAACTTCAGACAATGGTGGTCAGTCGAATATAGTGCCACATTCCCCGTTTCTGGTATCAATGCATCATTGGATTGATCTGACATCAGACACATAGCAATCTCCTAAAAATTCATACCAGCGAAACTTCAATGAAATTATCTCTTTCTCAGCTCAAAATCTCGCGTAGAGAATCAACGAAACATCCAATCAAACAAGGCATTGCCAGCAAGCTTTCAATGAAACTCGGAGTTTACATCCGGATAACGTCTCATCCATTACAGACTCTGCTTTAAGGATGCTAAATGCGTATTTAGTGTTCAATCTCCCGTTGTTTTTTTTTTATCGCTTCAGACTAGCACAACGCTTGTGTCTATTGATCTTGTTGTTTCAAACTATCCGGTAGCCGACAGATTTGATGATTCATTAGCATTATTAGCTAGAAGCGATTTATTCTGAAATGCGCAACCTCACTTGCAACACTAACAAATTGTCTGAAACTCGCACCGAGAACACCACTCTATCTACAGACGCAAACAAAACCATCAGCGTAGCAAAACACTTCGTTGTTGATTTATCAAAATTCAATACACGCCGTGTCCAATACAGATGTTTCTCATAATGCTGTTAACGTTGTACTTGAATGATCAGTAATAGGCTTAGTATCATCTATAGTCTATTTCTCCCTAAGGCTGAACCCAGCTCAAATATGCTATAGTGCATTCAGCCAGCCATTTGTTACTTGATATCTCAAGTTATTTGACATCCCAACATTCAAATTGTGGGTTAAAGTAGAAAGTTTGATATTTCTACTGCCTACCAGTGGAATATTGTCTTGCTTTGCCTTTCAAAATAACATGGGTAGGTATTCCCCACGAGAAATACATCAACTGGACTTCCTCTCACTGTTCATGACAGACACGTATACTCCCTTAGGAGATACAAGTATTCTTTTGTGAAACAAAAACACCGGGAATTTATAATTAAAACTGGTTCAAATGTCATTCAAGGAGAACCAGTTTGTTGGCCCCCGAAAGAAGACTGTTTATTCGTGAACAACCATATGGAAATTATTCAGGACTTCCCGGGAACATCGGATTTTATTCATAACATTTAATCCAAATAAGTGTATATCACGAAATCTCACACTTCTTTTCGCTGATCTTTTCTTTCTCCATGAATCACTCATTCTAGTCAAGATGCTAAAGATAACAAAAGTAAAAATATGCATCCACAACGTTTCGTGCCTTAGGCTAAACAAAACGAAACAGATAAGCTTAATCAATGTTCTTCTGGTCCTGCCAACTGAAAATCTCCCCCTTTTTTTCAATACTCAACCTGTTAATTCGGTATCTCACATCGTCACGACATAACGTATTGTCGCTTTGCCTTCACTGCTTTGTGATAAATTTCTACTTCTAAATAAAGATTTTATGTTTTCTCTAACAAAATTCATAACCAACGTTTGATTGATTTTTCCCACCAACTACTGAAACATTTTCCAATTCGTCCCCAATATAATGAAATTAAATTGAATTAAAAACAAGACACGTTAAGACAAGACTCATGATTTTAATTACTAAAAAAGGCAGATTATTAATTAGTTTGTCTTGTGGGACTAGCTTATTGCTGTTTTAATCGCAAACACAAAACCCTCTTACCATAACGGTTATTACCAGTCCTGACTACCATAGTTGTTAATTTCTGAAACTCTTGCTGTTTATAACAAGTCAAATGTCTATGCAATGATTGATATACATCACCCTGTATAAAAAAGAGTATGTTTCATTATTTTTTATGCAGCAAACAGGGACTTTTTTGCACAGTTGAGTAATGACGTAACTGACCTTTGAGTATCAAATTATCTTCAATATGAGAAAACATTATTTTTAGCAGATTTTATATCATTGAACTTCAATTTGAAAAAAAATGTTAGAACCTGTCAAGAAAGTTGCATCGGAATTCTTGATTTAAAAAGTACACATTGATTTCTAAAGTTTAATCATGCGTTATAATTAATGAACATTTCCTTTTTACCTTTTTAGACAATAATTTAGACTTCTCTCTTTCAATCAAAAGCAAGAAAAATATCTAATTAAGTTTTAAAATAGGATGTCGATGATTTCAAAAGTTGTGTGGTTTGCCTACCTTGTAGTAATCAATTGACGGGGCGTTTCAACAGAGACGAACACTGTCATTGGACAGAAATACAAATTAATTTTGAGATCAAGGCAGTCAATTTCTACAGTGAAATCACAGAAATCAGTTATTTGTTTCGTATGAAACAAACATCAGACTATTATTTTCAATAGTCACAAAAATGTGATTTAGAAGTAAGTTTAAATTTGGTACAGTAGGTTTTTAATGAAAGCTGTTATTACGCTTAATTACACACCAAAATCTTAACTTTTTCATTTTCTGTATCTATCAATGTGGAGCAAAAGTAAAAACTGTGCAAGTTCACATTTATATCACGTTGATAAAAGAAACTCACAAACTCAACTGAAATAGCCTTTAAAAGATAAGAGCAAAGGTAGTAGGCTTCGGCGACATTTTTTTACCTTACACGTTTCTGTTGTTTTAATTTTAGTTTCTTATTTCATGCTTAATCCTTTACTTGTGCCATTCTCACTATTGACACTCATTGTTTGCTGTATCTTTATTGGTGTCCTAAGCCAGTGGGGTTCTTCCATTCGCAGAATAACGAGCTGCTAATAAGCCTCGATAATAGCTGACACAGCAGGCCATAACTGTTACGACACACACTTTGATTCATTGGTGTCTTGTATCAGTTGAGCAGGAAAAGTCAGGAAGTGTAGAGAGAGTCCACCGAGAAAAAATAATGAAGAATCCGATTTCTAGAAAAAAGGAGAAAAGATTAGAAAAAAAAAAGTAAATTAAAACTGGAGGATTGTAAAAATACAAACCAAACGAATTAGAGAGAGAGAGAGAGAGAGAGAGAGAGAGAGAGAGAGAGAGAGAGAGAGAGAGAGAGAGAGAGAGAAATCAAAACGAGCGGGGAGAGAGAGAGGGAGAATTGGTGGTGGTCATTCCAAAATAGAAAAATGACAAGAATTACTTGTTTCTTAAGCTTTTCGCATTACGCACATGCAGAGACATAAGTAAACAGACCATTATTTTATTCAGAATTGACATTTGATACATATATTGACAGTCACTCAGTATTTTGTAAAAATACAAAAGAAATAACTGCATAATCATTTTCACAATACCTCCTACTCCAGAAGCATATTGATCAATCGGAAGGTGGAATAATTTAGCGTCAAAAAGCATCGAAATTGATCAGGGAATCGACTTTCATGTATTGATAGTACAATTCACTCATAAAGGATGGGAATCCGAGGCACCTCGTTCAGTCAATCTTGGTTATCAGAAAGGTATCTTTGCTCAGTGAGGCAAGAAATTGGAAATAAAAAAGGATGTCCCGTTTTAATGCGGCAGGCTGTGTCGAAATCATCGAAAAATGGCTTTACTGTGTTTCATCGCATGGTTTATTACAGCAGAGCAACCAGGAAAAAAGTCACTCCTTATTTAGCCAACATTCTGCAACCATTACAATGTGCAATTGAGATGGTGAACAGATTGCGTTTTCATTTGCTCCATTTAGGAAGAGCGAGAAATTATGAGGCTGAAGTTTGTTTAGACAGCTAGGAACCCACTCTAAAAAATGTCGGAATTTCGGTTATGAAGTACGAAGCAATTTGAATTACTAGTCGTTAAAAACTGGGGACATGGGAAATATCAATTCAGAAAAAGAACCAAACCATTCTGCATGAGAAATTTCTTACATTATTTACTAATGATGCTCATGTATGCAATAATTCATCTAAACATCCACTGAGAGACGCGTATATGTTGGTACATCAATAAGTCTGCAGTTAATTGACAAGAACTGCATTTATTCTACACAACTTATTCATTTTCCAAAACATTTTTCCGTGTCAACGTCCATAAATCAGTGAGGAATACTAATAACATAGATCAAATCATATACAGAGGAATTCTCAGATCAAAATTCAGCTAATAAATACGTATCAGGCTACGAACTAAAGGAACGGATTTAGATTTGACTATTCGATCACCAGTTCTAAGATGAATATTGAACATGAATTGTTTCATGAATAGCTAAATGAAATAACCTTAGTGTTCGATATTGTTCCCCAAGACTTAACCAATGTTTCTGTCCTCTTTATATCTTAAAGGAGAAGTTTTCTTTCTGTCTTTCTGTCATTCATTATAACAGTAAAACTAAGAATGTCCACGTAGCATAAATATCAAAGGACTATCATATTTGAAAAATGTTTTCTGATATCAGAATGACGTGTACAATTCTCTTTGAAGAGATTCTAACTAAAAAAGCAAGTATCAAACGAAGTCGATTTCATTGCTAGATGAAAGCCAAACTAGTTATTCTGGCAGGAGTTTCATTTATTGCCATTAACATGGTCGACTGCCACCATAATACGGCGCCCATTGACACATGTTAACACAGGGGTGTGTCTGACTAATTACGAAGACAAAACAAATATAGAACCAGAAAATTTATAATGCATATTAACTGAGTAGATCTTGAATCACATTCTTTATGTTCCACCGATAGAGAGAGAAACTGGAAATCATCTACAATTTAATCATTACCACCAACTTGAAAAATGAAATTGAAGTAACAGAGGTCACGGCCATGCAACGTGCACATGAAAGAATAATGCTGGGCCTCACATGGAGAGACCACAAGACAGCACAGTACATCTGAGAAAAGACAAGAGTTAGGGACATCATAGAATCCATTAAAAATCTCAAATGGCGGTGGGCTGGCCATGTTGCAAGAATGGCAGACAATCGATGGACATCACTACTCACAACATGGATCCCCCGAGACCACATACGCAACCGAGGCCGGCAAAATGGTTGATGGAGAGACGAGCTAGACAAGTTCAGGAAGTACTGGCTCCGTGACGCCCATGATAGGGAAGTGTGGCAAATCCTGGGGAAGGTCTATGTCTAACGACGGACGCTAAAAGACTGATGATCATCATCATGATGATATCCACAAGTATTAATAAGCACTGATGATAAGGTGGATAATATCATTATCATGTATATTCATATTTCGAATCTTAATTATTTCTTTGCCACCAATATTTTTCTCACTAACTTTTTACTTATTGATTTATTCATTGTATACTTGCGATCCTGTCAGCTAGAGGTAGCGACGCAGTCCTGGGTCGGGACCTGTACTTTGAAGAACCTGACAGTGAGCAGGTTGCAGCAATCAATGATGACTTTATGAAAAATTATTTGTCAATAGTTTTATTCCATGTGATACTAATAAAAGTTGTCAGTTGTTAGTTCGTACAAGGACATCCTATGACGTTAAATCAAATTTACTTCTGACTTATATTGATGCAACGAAATAGCTTTTTGTACTTCAACTTCTTACCTCTTCTTACAAATCAAATAAAAGGTTCAATTCGATATTCTAAGAGGAAGCTGAACCGGACATAGTATCTATAAGAATAATTCAAATCAAAGATTCGATTCCACATATAAGAGGGAGATCGTCGGGGCAGGATATCTATAAGAATAATTCGAATGAAAGGTTCAATTCTACCGACATAGAGTGAGCTGTTCCGGACGGGGTATGTATAATAATTCAAATAAAACGTCCAATTCGATATACTAAGAGGGAACTGTTCCGTACGAGGTATTTATAAGGATAATTCAAATAAAAAGTCCAATTCGACATACTTAGAGGGAGCTGGAACAGATACGATATTTATGAGTATAAATCAAATAAAATGCTCAGATAGACATACCGAGAGGAAAATTAAGATATTTAATAAGAGGCTCGGTAGAGAAGCGAGAGAAGAGAAGTTAGGTAGTTGAATAATTGGGTAGGAAGTGACAAGTGAGAAAAGAGGGTCAGGTACTTTGATATGAGGGTATGGAGGGAGAGAGAAGAAAAGGGTTCCA
>OY735201.1:44055096-44127596 GCA_963457665.1 Thysanoteuthis rhombus
AATGTAATAAAACTAATACCTTCCAAATCACACGTCTTACTATTCAAATATTCTGAGCAACAATTCTGAATGATGTAGGGTAACTGCAGTGACCCAAATTAACTTTAGTATAACTTTCAATATGTTTCGTAGTGACTTGAATATTTTATACATTTTCTACGACGTGTTGAACAATGACACTTTCACAGCTTTCAGGTCAAGTGTACAGACTTTTCTCACAAAGTTATAACTGAATAGGTTCTTCAATAAGATCATACGAGTTGAAATGAAACTAAAAGAAAATTCGCTGGAAAAATAATTGAGAACAGGACATTACCTACACGTAGCTATGCCTAGGTGTAGACAGAGACAAAGGGAAAATAAAACCAGCAGAATCCGATTTAACAGTTAACACTGAAGTAGAAAGATTAGAAAGAGTTAAAAGTGACTGAAATGACTGGACCTGTGGACAAGCGATATCTTCGGGTGGAAGAGAGAATCAATTATGAGCACCTGATCGGATGCAAATAATGATTTGAAAAAAAAATGTGAACAACAAAATTAAGAAAATAGTCCCCAATTATCTGGGGCCAGCCAGTTGTTGGGCTCTATGAATGTAATAGATGCGTGACGTAGGGTGTCTCGATCAGCTTCCGCCGGAAGTACTCTCCAATTGCTTTCAATCATTGAAAATCACTGAACGTATGATGCAAATACGGAAACACATGTTATACATGACGTGAAAGAAAGATTACAATGAAACCTTTTAATCGTTAACTTCATTGAGAAACCACTTTAGTGCTGGGGAAGTCACTATACGATGCATGGCTGGTTGGTTTCGAACATAATTGACAAAATAACAGGATTGAATGATTCCATGTAAGCTCCTACACTCATATATAATGTTACCCGCCAATTTCCACCCTGATATTTTATATTGAATTCCTCGCATTGTACACTGGTAAACCCGGTAATATTTGGGCAAAAAAGGATTCTTGGAATTTTGATAAAATCAATAATAAAAATATGTGACCCGTAACAAATAAAATATCTGATAATCATTAATCTATCTACTCAAGTATTTTTTCGGAGGGTTATAATCTTTTTATTCGATTATTTATTTATAAGTCGTAATGAACTATAACCATACGAAAATGTGTATTTACTTGTATTCAAACGAGAAATTTATATAAAATATTGGTTGGTAACATTATACACGGGCGTTAAAAGGTGGTAACATTTAATTATATATTACCGATTTTTAGCTACAAAGACCGTATGGGAGATTGGCTGGTACTCGGCTGGAGTTAATATGCCAAGTACGAAACTAACAAATGTTAGCTTGTTTTAGCAGTGATTCGTTAAATCAGTCCTATTGATACGATCCATATTGACGAATGACTCGTTAAAATTTGTCGTGTAGGTTATGATATTAATGAATTAAGCAGACACTGCTGAATCGTTAATAGTGTTGAAACTGAATAGTGTTTTGATTGATGCGACAGTTTTGAATTTCCTGACATTTACAGCCACAACAATCAAACATTTAACTGGGAGACTGATGTCTCGCTGACATTCTGTCATTCAATTGGAATTCTTTTAATCATGATACAATGACGTATCGTTATCACATTTGTGCCATATCACCCTTTCTACGTTGTGTTGACTAGACTCTGGACCAAGGCAGGAAATGGCAAGATTTAGAAATTAAACAAAAACAAATATCTATTTTCACTGCTTCGTTAGGGACAAGAAGGGGTCTGTCACGAGTGTGACAGGAAATCATGGTTCGGTTATTTGAGAGACATTCGTGGACACTATATCAAGTAGAAGTTAGTTGAATAGTAATTCGGAGTACGCATCCGAATATTTGTTAGTTGAGCAAAAATTGAAAATACAAGCCAGAGGAACTGAGTATCATTTTTCAGTCGGTGAATCAGAGGGTCGAATAACTATGCAGTCCATTGGAAGTGTAGAAATCGAAGTTCCATTAAACAAAAACACCTGACCAGTTTAGAAGTCTAGTAAGTTGGACTTAACGATTCCATACATGCTTTCTTGAGACAAAGGTTCATAGGAAGTGATAAAATATTCTTAATCCTTTAACCGGTCGAAAGACAATTCTATCATTATTACCAGAAGGGCGACGTTATTGTCGTTCCCAGTCAGTGTTATTTAGATGTGTTCACAGCGTTGCAAAGCTAAAACAAGGCTGCGGAGTCCGATACCAGTACTTAGTCATACTGTAGAGCTGGAAGAAAATCGGTCGGTAAAAGGAGTCAAAATGATATATTGAGCGTTGCTGATGTAATCATACAAACTGAGAAGAGACTTCATTCCGTTCGTTGGAAAAAATTCCTCGTCTTCTCGACGGTGTCTACGGCGACAATAACATACTTCGCTTTCATGTCTCACCTATTCCTATTGATGTTTTGGCATAGGTCCTAGATCATTAACACGCTATTCAAGTACAGAAGGTAGCACTAGTTATATTTTTTTTAGAGAATCAGCCGTCTCCATTTTCTCATTTACTTTTAGGGGAAGTTGAATTATAGGGTTTTTACATTTTTAAATTGTGATTTCCCTAAACAATGAAATGACCTGGATATGGTTGCTCTATAACACTCGAAAAACAGCACCAAAGTCAAAATAGAAAAGACCCAATGAAAAAAGCAAACGTTACCACTGTGGAGAGAGGAGTGAAAGTGTAAATTATATGATAAGACTATGCAGTAGATCAGCCGAAAAGGAATGTTATAATATACATGACTGGGTAGGAACGTGTATCCACCAGGTATTGTGCAACTGACTTGAATCCAACCATGCAAACTGGTGTTATGTGTAGAAACAAGAAAATGTTCTGGGGAATAGGAAATGTAAGATTATTTGGGACCTTGAAGCTCAAACGTATCACTCAATGAATGCCAGAAAATTAGATCTAGCCTGCAGTAAATACAGCTCTTCCAAAAGAACTCGTTTAAATTTTAAGGCAGTGGCAAGCTGGAAAAACAATTAGTATGCCATAGATCTGTAAAGAAATCATTATTGGAGCACATTGTACGCTCATGAAGATTCTTGCAAAAGGACTGAAAGTCGGGAAATCTGAGGAAGAATAGTCATTATTCAAACTATAGCATGATTAAAACTTGAAAGAATCCTGAGGAGTGTATCAGAATATTGGGTAGAGTTTTTGTCAGTTGGCCCTAAGCAAGAGTTGAAGTTTCTAATATGAACATTTAAAAGCTGGCAACGGTAAAAATAAATATACGAACCATTCTATAGAGAGGCTGTATATCAATTGAAAATCTTGTGCTTTAGTGAAGAATACTGCTCCGTGTGAATTCATGAATTTGCTGCAGTCCGTACCTTCTAGTTGAATTGATCACATGAATTGTCTCCCTTGTTTCTACTGGTATGTTTTTCGATTGAAAACATCTTACAATCGTGAAATTTTTAACGTAAGTTGACATAAATATTACAAGAAGTTCCTTTGAAATTGAATTCTCATAAATTATAAGTACTGAAAAATGCTATTTCTTTGTAAACAATGTTTTAACTTTGATATTATTTTAAGGCCTGTATTTATCGGTTGTAGGTCGTTTCGACCGCAGACCTTTCGGCTTTGACGTTTTTTACCAAGACATTTCGACTGCGGACGTTCCAACCTTGTTTGATTTTTTCAAAAGGCAAAAATCACTCTCTCTCTCTCTCTCCCTCCCTCTCTCTCTCTCTCTCTCTCTCTATATATATATATATATATATATATATATATATCTTTTTATGAATTATCTTATTTCTTTTAATTTAACGCTACTTTAACATCGACAACAGATGTGAAATTTCCTCACATACATAAAATTACATAAGACGTTTTTTCTTTTTTTTAGCAGTTTGGTAATAAACCAATCTTAACCCGTTTTATTTGCTTTTTGTGATAATTGACAAACAAAAATAAACTATAAAAGGTTGAAAATAAGATTTATAAATCCAGTTGCCAATGTATCATCATCATCAGTCTTTTAACATCCGTCGTTGGACATAGACCTTCCCCAGGATTTGCCACACTTCTCTATCATGGGCGTCACGGAGCCAGTATTTCCTGAACTTGTCTATTCGTCTCTTCATCTAACATTTTGCCGGCTTCGGTTGAGTATGTGGTCTCGGGGGATCCATGTTGTGAGTCGCGATGTCCATCGATTGTCTGCCATTCTTGCAACATGGCCAGCCCACCGCCATTTGAGATTTTGAATGGATTCTATAATGTCCCTAAATCTTGTCTTTTCTCGGATGTACTGTGCTGTCTTGTGGTCTCTCCATGTGAGGCCCAGCATTATTCTTTCATGTGCACGTTGCATGGTTCTCAATTTTCGGGTCTGTCTCTTGGTTAGGTTCCATGTTTCAACTCCATAAGTGACTATTGGGAGGATGCATTGGTTATAAACCTTTCCTTTTAGGATTAATGGGATCTTATTATTTTTGAAGGTTGAGCTAGTTCTGCCAATGTCATATTTCTTAGAGTGAGGCTTTAGCATATTTCAAGATATATGGACCGGGGTCGTTTTAGCGTTAGATCAACAATTTATTCATGTCCCCGATTGTCTATCTTATAAGAAAGTATACGTACACAGAACAGTAGCAATAGTCTCATCATTAACCTTTTAAGGTCCATCGTTGGACATAGACCTCTCCCCAATATCTCCAGAACCTGTCTAACTCGCCAAGCCATCACAATTTCGCTTATGATCTGTAGGATCCACGTTATGAGTCGTCAAGTCCAGCGGTTGTCTGATATTCCTGCAATATGGCCTTCTCATTGCCATTTGAGTTTTCTGATGGATCTTATGATATCTCTGACTCCTGTTTTTTCTCGACGTAATGTTAAGCATGGTCCTTTCTTGCGTACATAAGTGGGGGAGAAAAAAAAGAAGAGAATTCAGTAAATTTACAATACTGAATTAATCAGTAAAATTAGCTCTCATACTCATTGTGAATGCACAGTAGAGTAACCCATTAATTGTAATTTTGATCTTCTCAGGGAGTTCACGGATTTTATCGAAAAAATGGTCGTGTGTATCGCAGTCAAAGCGGTCAAGTGATAAAAACGAGAAAAGATATCGAGAGTGCACTTTCTTGAACGTCACGTAATGTGATTCCAAAAGTTGTTCGTCCTCGTTTTATAACTTTAGTGCTATCCCAAATTTTCTGCCAATTCATTCTACGGTCTTCTTCTTGCGTACAATCCGTAGAGAAAGTCTTCCTTTTCCCAAGATTAATATCTTAAACTTATATGAAACCGAAGAAAATTGTGACACATACTTAATACGGTAATATGTGAGCGAGAAGGTGTAGATATTCACTTTAATATTTTCCCGTCGAATTGATTCACACTATCAAACAATATTTCACCATTTAGCACAATGCCTCTGTAAATAAATGAATCCTCCATTATACATATATATATATATATATATATATATATATATATATATATATATATATATATATATATGTGTGTGTGTGTGTGTGTGTGTGTGCGCGCGTGCGCGCGCGCGTGTGTAAGCGAACAGTATTTTGAGGTAATAGACCCGTGAAATGATACAGAAGAAATAAAAAAGAACCCGTTCATGGAATGGAAAATATTCAAAATTGTCGACTAATGTGTCAAAAATCATTTTAACTGGTAAAGATTTGGATTATAAGAAAAAAAAACAAACAAAAAAAACAAACTAGGAAGCATTCAGAGATCGCATATCTCTGCAAAAACTGGATGAAAATCAGTACATAAATAGTTACGGTACAGGGGAGATAACTGTAATAGGTTTTTGTACATTGTTCAGCCATCCGCTAAATGTCATTGAAATTAACCGAGAACTTTTGGAGATATTGTGGAAACAGACGGACAGCTGGACATTAATGAATATCTATACCTTTTTCAACTTCGTTGCTAAAAGTGAATATTGAATTTGATATTAAAAAAAAATTACAACTGTTGGATTTGAAATAAAATCCCTTTGTTTGTTCGGAACGACACGAGAACAGCCTGCTACATAGTCAGGGGATATTACCATCTGTATTTTCTCTCTGCGACGCCCATGATAGAGAAATGTGGCGGATCATAGGGAGGGTTTATGTCCAACGACAGACGTTAAAAGAAGAAGAAGAAGAAGAAGAAGAAGAAGAAGAAGAAGAAGAAGAAGAAGAAGAAGAAGAAGAAGAAGAATGATGACGATGATGATGACGACGACGACGACGACGACGACGACATTTAATGGGGAGGAGGAAAAGGAAAACTATTCAATAACGGAATGAAACCTAAAAAAAAAGAAAAAACAACAACATGTTCTGATGACCACTCATTCCCTTACCAATAACTATTCTACCTCTTGTTTTGGGGTTGGGCTCATTTTTAATTTTCTGTTAACGAAATTCTTTTATGCAATTACTTCTGATATCCCACTCGAGGTTATCCCCTCCCACGCTGCACAACGCAGCAAATATTTTCCTCTTCCGAGTGATAGTGTTTTGTTTTTATTTTCTTATGCGAAGTGAGGTTGAAGAAGGCTGTTGAGGAGGCAAAAGATGGGTGGACGCTGATATCCCTCTGATCAATAAATGTACTTCTTAACGTTAAACTAAACCTAAGTGAAAATTAACTTTTCTAACCGTGGAAACAAAAAGCGAGCAAATTAAAACAACGACAAGAAAACTGAATTGATGAACTGGAATAATCGAATAATTACAAGTGGGAGACTAACTAATAAGATTCATGAATTTTATCAAGAGACAAGTTTCAACTAATTTGACTTGAAGAGTCAATATTTGCAGCGATCTGAGCGGTAAATGCAATTATTTAATTATTCCTGTTCATCGATTCAGTTTTCTTGTCGTTTTTAATGTTTGCTTTTTGGTATATGAATGGCCATCTGGAAGCTGTATAAATCCTATTGTATCTTGTGGAATGAATAGACAATCTACACAGTCCACAGCGAAAAAAAACATAATGATAAACGTGTTTTTTGTTGTTGTTTTTTTTAGATGTCACAGCAACCGGCGCAGGGCTTATTCTAGACAGTGTGTGTATGAACAACTAATACCCACAGGGTTATATTTTTCAACCTGTCCACTTAAGTTGAATCCTCACAGCAGACATAGATTCCCCAAAACTCAATATATAACAGGCCTGGTTAATCACTCAATAGAAACCTTCTGGTGGTCAACGTCTTTTTGCAGCATGCCGTTAGTGGTGATCAATTAAAAATTGAAAAGAACGCTCTTGGACATAAACGAAGGGAGCAATTTAGCAACTTACATTGCAGATTGAAGCCTCCCCCCCCAAAAAAAAACCTATTTTGGGGTGTTTAAAAAAAATGAAATAAAAAAACAAGAAATAATACGGTGAATATGTTTAAATTTTCATTCCTCTGGCTCCATCGTACGTGCGATACATACATAGCAAGCGATCCAGACTCATAGACAAACCCACTTAAAAATTAAAGAAACCTATGTCGGCAGTTTTGGTTGATGGTGTTCTAATGCAAATGTGGAAAAGAATATAAACCAGAAACCAATCCGTCCCAGGGGGTTAGACTCGTGGAACATAGGAAAACCATATACCAAATAGTCTGCTATAGCAGACCACGTGTGAAGCGAGAATAGATCAATCTGGCCATCTCTAGGATGAGGTCTGCATAAAAGAAAGGAGACGTCACCGAAGGGTGAAAAGGGAGCGCTGATAGCTAAACCTATCTCTGATGCTAAGACAGAAAACAAAACAACGATTCACACCCTTTATTGGGGAAGGTAAAAAAAGTGCGCCGAATGAAAATGGGCCCTGACACCAAGAAATAATGGACAGTCGGATACCACACCAGCAGAACAATCTGGAAGCAGCTTACAACCGCAATGGATAGTCAGCTCCGAAACCCCCAACTTTGAAGGAAAAAAAAATACCGAGGATTACGCAAAAGCGCTGGTAAGGTACAAAGACTATACAAAAGATAACGAGCTTCTGATTGTGCCGGAGGCGTTGATGTTGAGACAAGAAAACTTGTCAACTTGTCAGGGAAGAATTAGAAGACAGCCTAGTCCCAGCACTATACATGCCGTAAGTGCTATGTCACCTGGGACATCTCCTTCCTGAAACAAATGGTCTCAAAATGGCGGATACTCAAGTAATTACAAAAACAATAAAGCTGCAGACGGAATATTTGGGACGAAGAAAAAACAAATTGACCATCATAAACTTCCCAATTGTTATTAGTGATGAACATCTTGGAGCATTCTTTTCCATCTATGGTAGAGTCGAAAAGGTAACCTTCATAGTCGGCAGCAATGGGGAGGGTCCAGGAGACTATAACATCCATCTCTCAGCCTCAAAAAAAGAAAAAAAAGGCCTTCGATGCTATCACTGACATTTTGGTCTGTCGTCGACGTCAGTGAACGGTTGTGGTTGTGGTGCGTAAGACTGGAGAGCATACCTTCTCTCAACGTCACAAGGTTCACCCGCTGTGGGACTGAATGATATTGTGGTGCATAGAAAAGTGAAAGGAGAAGACTTTGATTAAAGGAAAAATGTGAAATGAATGAGTCGTGAATGGGTTGTGAGGAGGATAGCACAGACCAGCATCATTTCATACACCCCCGTCTTGTTTGGCCTCGTGGTTTAAATTTAAGGTAACACGTTAGCTGATAGAAAAAAACAATATCTCTTACCCACCATTTTAAACAATAGATTCTTCCACTGAAATAAGTTCTTTTTTTTAGTTTCTTTTTAAAATGAAAAAAATCATTTGATCGGATCCAAATACAAATTGTCCATGCTTTTTGAAAGTTTGCTTTATGCAATTTTTCGCTTATTTCATTTATTTATTTTTTTAAAGGCGGAAAACGAAAATAGTGCCCCGTTTTGGTTTGGCCATTGGCCATCATAGACACAGCGCACACCCTCTTCTTCTCTAATACCAACTCTCCTGTACCTCTCACCACAACTGATGCGATTTGGCATGTTTCATACATGTGAAACGTGAGAAAATGTGGGCCCAACGGTTGAACCATGGAGGCTGGAAATTAGTTTATAACTTGATTGAATATGACGGGTGACGCTGACACCCAAAATCACGAGGGGTCACCAAGCGTGAATACGACTATTACCTGTCTAACAGAAAACAGGGAGATTTTTTTACAAGCGACGATACATAAATCGGAAACGCATTGATTGTACGCGTATGTAAAAATCATTTCATGTTGAAAAGTATATAAGTAGGACTACCGCTGGCCTAATGGTTAGCAGCACAGAAAATGGAATCAATTGACCCGAGATCAAACTCCGAAGGAGGTAATCTGCGCTATTTGAAGTGTAGCATGGATGGGAATAAATAGTGTAATCTACAGAAAAAAGTTTCTGATCAAAAAATGAAATTCACGTGCTGTAATTATGCAAATTAGTACAGAATTTTCTCTGAGAATCTGAAAAATTGTAACGATAGAATTTCATTCTAGATCCTCAATTTGTTTTTTTTCTGTTTATGTTTTTGCGAATTTTATTATGGCACAATATAAATAATCGCTTAATTGCTTGGAGGCAACAATTCTGATAGAATCAACATTTCTAAACTAACTGAACATTGTTTTTTTAAGCAATTGATACAAAGTATAGTTAAATAATGCAATTGTACTCTTTTTTTTTTTGATACTTAGAAACCTGGGCGAGGCCGTGTAACTATGCAAGTTAATCGCATACAAAAATCCTGCAAAGAAAAATGACCTGGGTTTGTAATTTCTTTCGGAGTAAGTGGTCATCGACCCATTTTTTATTTTTTTTTTGTTCCCTTTCCTTTGTTAAATACATTTTCCCTTTCCCTCCTCCATTAGATGTCAGAGGACAATGCCCTGGGGCATAGTCATAGGTTGTTTCCGTAGATTTCCGAACAGAATGATTTAACGCACACTTTCCCTCAGCATAGAGCATACACGCACCATGGGGAATTTATAACTATTTGGCCCTTTCACTGAGAAACTGTTGCCTTAGTTGATTGGACTTAGTGATTCTTCTCTGTTCAGCACGAATGAGGTATTGTGGAATAATATTGCTTGATTGTATCGGTGAATGCGACTAGATAAGCGAAAGTCGGCGTTACTATCATCATCTTCATAGCTTTTGTATTAGTTATATGATATATTTTCTTTAGTTATGTATAAATTTGAGAAAAAAAAAAATGAAAAATGAGTCCTGCACTTCCTGTTCACCTTGGAAAGACAGGGGAGTGAATTGATCACAAGCAATGAAAAAAAGAATGAGTTCTTGGAACGAAAATGACTCTGCATAAAATTATTGAAGGGACCCTCACATATGGTGAATAGTCTCTTTTAAACTTGAAAAAGACACGAGCTCCACCAAATAAACCCCTTATCTACTAAAATGCCTCGAAGATCATGGCAACAGACCCTGATTGCCAATTTAGCATGACACCCCAACAACCCAACCTTGTCGTAGGACAAATACAGAAAATGAGCACACAATGAAGTACTCTAATTTGCTCCATTTGAATAATATATCTTAATTTCTCAAAAATGGTGATTAAAAAAAACAATAATCAGTAGACCACGTTCCGAATAAATTTACGGTTGTTGAGGGGAATGTTTTGAATAACAGAAATCAATAGTTTTTATTTCCAATGATGATTCCTGAAAAAGTAAAATCTGCGACATGAAGTCTATATTATTATATCATACTATAGGCGATAATTTTAACTTACATGATATCAATTCATAACTTTATCTTAATTCATATCTTAATTATGAACATGTAATTCTAGCCTCTGAGGGGTGGTACGACCAGTGCATCGCATTGGGTCCCAGAGGAACAAACGAGTGACTTGAGTAGAGCTGCGTATCAAAAAGTTGATGCGATAAGTCCAATGATAAAATAGGCCGCTCAATCGTTTACCAGTGGATAAATATAGTATTGTGAGCTAAAATGGTTATAGATGAAAACTCAAGGGTGAAAAGACGAGGGTATTTGAGCAGGGTATATGGGGTGATGAAGAAAACAGCTTTACATCGCATTTTAAAATTCCTCTCAGAGGCACTGCATGTAACGTTAAAACCCCTCAAAACTAGAGCTTCAAATTTTCGCAGTGAATTAAGAAAATCAATTTGTGACGGTCATTTGTTTCATTTGAATTATGTATTATAAAGCACTAAAATTCGAGGTTAGAATTAAATTCAAAGAGCCTAATTTAGTAAAGACGTTGGTAGGATTCCTGGAATTACGATTGTCAGATTTTTAAAAAAAATTATCTGCTTTTGATATTACGGAATAAGTAAATTATGCATATAACCTACTTGATTTTTTTTAATACTAAAGTGTTTACTATTGCTTTGATTTCACAGTATAAAAAATAACTCAACTAAAAAATATTAACTTTGAGAAATTAACAAGAATTTATTTTCCAAGTAAACATCGAATTTTTGTCTAGTGTTCATATAAATATACAATGCTTGTTTTATCTAAGAGAGAATGTCTTAAGGAGTATCCAAAGAATTTCTGACTGGTTATATTCATTTTAATCTGATTTATTTTCTTGTGATTACTATTTCCTTCGTGTATTCAGAAAAAAAAACAAACAAACAAAAAAACACCAAAAAAAAAAAAAAAAAGAAAAAAATAGACAGATCTGAATCTAAGGGAGCCGGGCAAATGACACTAGATAATTAACAATATTTTTTAAACATTTATTCACTTCTGCGGTTTGTATTTCCCCACGCTTTCATCGTAATAGCGAGTCTTTACATAGCGTCTTCTCACGCACTTTTGCCCATCACCGATGTCTACACAGCTATGGATGGGAAAATGAAAACAATGAATATTAAGAGACATTGAAAGAGCATTACTGAAAAAAACGTATTCTTTCAAACCAGACAATGGAGAGATGAACTCCTCGTATCTCGAATGACTTTACAGGCTCTCCATTCTTCTCTTCAGTTACAATTTCCCTTTTGTTTTTACTTATCTGTTCTTTCAACAGAGATCAAAGAACAAAGCAAGAACAATGTTTCAAATTGCGATGTCGCGTCAGTGCCTGTTGACTGCGTCTTTTCGTTCGGGAACAAGATGCATTGAAAAAGACTACAGCCAATATGAATCCTCGTGACATCATTGAATGCAAAGTTTCAAAGTTGTTTTCTTTTGTTTTTCAAATCAATGTCAAAGAAGTCTTTCAATGAAAAGAGCAGACCGTCGAGGACCTCAAATGTACGTGCGACAATAATTATGTGAACCAAAAAATTTCTCCCTTCATTTTTCATTGAAGTGCTGCTCCGGGATTTCGTCCGGCACAAAAGAAATAAACAGTAGAGCAAGATTCAATTTATGGTGTTGGAAGAGTGGGACTTTTTTAATTGCAGAAAGAAGTGGCTTTTTTTTTTTCAATGATAATTTCTGAAAAAGTAAAATCTGTGATATAAAGTTGATTCTAAAAACCCTAAATAACATGGCCCCAATTTCTTTTTTTTTCCCACAAATTTTCAGTGTTTTAGAAAATAAACCTGGAAGAGTCTTTATTTGTTTTATTCAAACTTCAACTTATAAGGCTTGAAAATTCGAGTTTATAAGTGAATTTAATGAACATACTTTAACATAGGCGTTGGAGGGTCTGCTGGAACCATCACCATCATACGTATCATTGTTACAATTAACATCTTAAGTAACAGTACCTGTAATTATCATCATTATCATTAAACAATTCTATCACATCATAATAAGTAATGGCAAAAATATATCAAAATTGAGTAGGCCCAAAACTGTTTTTGTTTTTAGATAGCATCGGGAGCGTTTATTTTTAACAAATTTGATTTAAGATTGTATCGTGGCATCTTGTTGCTCATATTGTCAAAATTGGCATTTTTTGTCTATAGATTTCAACATAGAACATAGAAGGAAATAGAGGAAGCTTTTTTTACATATTGTTCTTTATTATTCCGAGAAAGATAAAACCATTTAGCTCAAACGCAAAAAATCCGTTAATGAAGAAGGTATCGTGAACGATCGAACGTGTCAAAAGTGGTTTGCGAAGATTCATGCTGGAGATTTCTCGCTGAACAATGCTCCACTTCCACAGCGACTTAATGAAATTATTACTTGAGAATAATCAGCGTCATTCGATGAGACGGATACGTAACATAATCAAATCAAATCTTGAATTGTGGCTTTCATATCAGTTGAGCGAAAAAAAAAGGTACTGGGCAGTATTACTGCGTACAATTCATTATTTGAACATAAGGAGGAAATTCCGTTTTTGAAACAAATTGTGATGTTTGATGGAGAGTGGATATTTTACAACAAAGTGTAATTCAAGAGATCGTTAGGCAATCAAAATGAACCATCAATAACCGTATGAAGGATCAGTTTTCATCCCCAAAAGGGGACAATGTGTAGGTGGTGGGATTAGAATGGAGATTTCTATTAGCTTCGACTAGAGTACTAAATGATTGATTCGAATTAGTACTGCCTCTGATGAGTCCAACTAAAGGCATCCATCAACGCAAAGTGTCCGTAATTTGCTAAGAGAAAGAGCGAAATTTTCCACCAGGATAACGCTATGCCAAAAATTGTTGCAGCTTGGCTGGAAAGTTTTCACGTCTGACATATTCACCATACATCTATTCCGGTTTGATTATTCTCTGAATGATAAAAAAAATATCGAAAGCTCCCGAGAGAATTTCTTTAGTGAGAAAAATAGGATGTTCGGAGAGTCGCCTGAAAGATGGTGGAAGATAATGGAACAAAGAAAAAAAAAATTGGTCAATATTGATCATGTCAAAAATAAAATTAAACTAGCTTTTTGGTCAAAGGAGGAGAAAGGATTTGTAGGAGAAAATTGGAGAAAAAGCAAGACAATGTCTGTAAAATTGAAATAGGAATGTATACAATCAGTGCTGTATGAAAATACGAATTCACACACATATGAAATATCTATATAAATAATCACCACCATCATCATCATCATCATCATCATCATCATCATCATCATCATCATCATCAGTCTTTTAACGTCCGTCGTTCGCCACAATTCAATATCGTGGGCGTCGCGGAGCCAGTATTTTCTGAATTTGTCAAGTTCATCTCTCCATCTTGTATCTTGTCGGCCTCGGTTTCACCTGTGATCCATGTTGTGAGTCGTGATGTCCATTGGTTGTCTGGCATTCTTGCAACTTGACCAGCTCATTGCCGTTTAAGTTTTCTAATGGATTCTGTGATGTCTCAGACTACCGTTTTCTTCTTGATATACTGTGCTGTCTTGTGATATCTCCCTATGAGTTTGAGCATGATTCTTTCATGTGCGCGTTGCATAATTCTCAGTTTACGAGTCTGTTCCTTGAATTATACACGTACAAATACGTACATATGAGTGAGTATTTGTTGTGGTTATATATATATATATATATATATATATATTTTTATATATATATATATTTAGTATGTGGGAAGGAAAGAATACACATCCCCCCTCTCTCTCTCTCTCTCAATCTATTTATCTATATATATATATATATATATATATATATATATATATATATATATATATATATATACTAACTATGAAGTACATGGGTATTCATTGCGTTTTATACGCATGGATAATAGAGATTCCCATTACAATGAATTTGGAGAATAGCGTCAGGTGGACCGCTAACAGATTTAAAAAAAAATTTTTTTTGTTTTTATAATTATCATTTTATTTATAAGAAATATTTTCCTTCAAATCCAGCTTTTTTACTTCGTCATTAGAACATCAAATTCTTTTTTGTTACGTAATCATTTAGTAAAACCCTTGAGGATAATACAAGAGATGTTCGTCTCTTAGTATGATACAAAATAAATAGATAATCAAATAAAAACACCTTGTTGATTATTTCAGTTATATATATATATATATATATACGTACATACATCAATATATATACATATATATATATATATATATATATATATATATATATATATATACGTACATACATCAATATATATATATATATACATATATATATATATATACATAGATAGATAGATCGATAGATAGATAGATATATTGATAGAGAGAGAGAAAGAGAGAGAGATTACATAAGTAAACAGACTGTTATTTCACTTAGATTTGACATTTAATAAAAGCGTGGTCATTGACAATTGCTCAATTTACAATGAAAATGCAAACGATATAATCTGCCCAGAATTCCTACGACTCTAGGATCACAGGATCATTCAGATTTTGGAAAGAGAGCATATTGTTAGTCAACTACAAACAGAAATCTACCAGCGTCAGATAATGTCAAAGTGAGAAATTCTATTTTCAACTGAAAATTGTGCTTGATCGCACAATCCAATGATGAAGAAAAATAAACCATCTCTCGTTCAGATCATTCACCTTCCAAAACGGTTGATGTGCCCTAAAACAGCAGTTTTTTCAAAACTGTTGATGTGCCCAAGAACAGCAGTTTTAATCACAAGTGTTATTATGACAGAGCAGCCAGAAGAAAGACACTTCTTATAACAGTCAGCATTCATCAGCGGGCAGTTGAAATGGCTGACGAACACTTAGAGATCAGTGTATTCGGAAAATACCTATTCATTTTGCTAAAGGGATGCCTCACAGTAGTCACTGACGATGATTTGGACAAGACAACGCGTTCCATAGCGAGTAGAACATCCCAGCGTAGAGCAAAAAAGTAGAGATGATGGCAAGTTCAAAAAGATGTTATGCGACACTCACTGATAAGTCACGAACTGTAGTGAACATATTGATTATGAAATAATAAAATAATAAAATAAATCTATCGAGTATCCTGGTCGAATATTCCTCAAGAGAAGAGAGAAAATCTGATGAATTCGATGTTTTAGATATCATTCACTCCTCTATATCTTAATTTGCCTTATATTGTTGAGCTTTTAGATCTTTTAATAAATCAAAGAGTTTCATGCGCCCTAAACGAAACTAAAAATTGATTTCCCCCAGTTATATTCTAGCGATTATTTTTCTTGTTCAGTTTGCGCTAGGCTACCACCTGAGTTCGCTCAAAGGACGAACTGTTCTTGAACGTACATACACACATATTTGAGTAAGTTTCTATTTTTCAATTCATAAATCCATGGAGTTGTTCAACTGACAGGAAGTTATTCGCAGACTTAATCTGACAGAGTTATTTGCCGAATTTTGATCTAAGATTTTCCCTGCATGAGGTTTCGATACGAGTGATTAATATTCACCTCTGAATGAAGGGGATTACGTTGCAAAATGGATATTTGTTGGGTAAAATAAAGGCATTTTCATCGTTGGGCCACGGACTTATTGATTTACCTACGTGCGTTATGTTATTCCTTGTCAATGGACTTAGCCCAACGCTTCTCTATTAATCACATAGATCGAACATCATGTATCAAATGTTTCAGATCAAAATCCGGCAAGTAACTACATCAGATTCTTTGATCCAGCCTCGTTCTCGAATATGTAAGCCTCTGCGAATAAGAGTATAGGAATATGTATATCTATATGTCTGAGTTGGGCCATTGTTGATTTATAAAGCGCCATGCTGTTCGGGGAAACATCTCGCCGTGGCCTAGTATTTAACCTCACAAAATGCAAAGATAACCTGACATGAAATCGTTTTAGTGGTGACAGTAGTGCTCACTAACATGACAGCCCAGGAATGCTTTTTTTAAAAAGTTAACCTACATGAAAACATATATCAGTTAATACAGTGCAGTATTAATCATAAAACACTTGAGGGACAGACCTCAGGCCCCCAGACTTTAATGAGCTCCAGTTTCATGACCACAACATTGTTTTTATTAACCCTTTGGCTACTGTGGTTGGCTAGATCCGATTTGAGTCAAATTCTCGGTTTATACACGTTCTACGGTAAATAGTAACAATCAATTTATATATATATATATATATATATATATATATATATATATATATATATATATATATATATATATATGAATAAATGAATGAATGGCTTGGCATGGTATTTTCCACAAGTGCAAGGACTTAGGGTAGCAGGGCCTGCACATGGAATATCCGTCTGGTATGCGTGATGAAATTTCCCCACCCTTTAAACCAAGGGTTTGCATCTTATGATCCACTAGGTTGGCATGGATAATACATATATATATATATATATATATATATATATATATATATATATATATATATATATATATATATATATATATCTTTGGGTAGAGGGGTCCTAGGGTGACTTGTGCCTCTTGCTCTTATCAAACTATACCTGGGCCTGGGTTCATAGTGTGCGCATGTATTGTTCAACATCTTCAGATATTCTTTAAAAAAACTTTGATTGTTATCATTTAATTCCTACTAAGGAGAGATATTTTATAGGTTGTATTCTAAATTACGTCTTTTGATACATCCGTTCATCTAAAAAAAAATGCATTCTTGAAGTCAAAATTTACACTTATGTGTGCTCACGAGCGTATGTATAAGTGTGTATGACTACATGCAACAGTTGCATGGCCATCCATTGATACGTTAGAATGAGCATTAATCTGCATGTGCGCGCACACACACACGCACGCACGCACGCACGCACGCACGCAAAGAAACGCACACACATATGCAATCACATGAGTGTGTTAACACGCATACATTAGTCTATATTTAATTTCGGAAACATACTATTTAATTTGTGTGTGTATATATGCATATATATATATATATATATATATATATATATATATATATATATGTATATATATATATATATATATATATATATATATGTGTGTGTGTGTGTGTGTGTGTGTGCTCACAAAACATTTGAAATTAGTGAGAGGAAACAAAGTATAGCGTGTTCTTCAAATTATTTTTTGTAGCTGCCGTAGAGTGTAACATTGTGATAAAAATGCTGCAATGAAATGAAATTAAAATACAGCCAAAAATCAAATATGAAAAATATTCCCTCCAAGAATTGAGAGAACTCAGTGCAAAAACAAAGTATAATTTTGATAAGCAATGTCATTCTCGTATAATTCTTTTACATTCTTCTTGTCTTTCTAGTTTGCTTAAGTGCACCCCTACATAACACCGCAAACACGCTACGTGAAGAGAAAAAATTGAGGAATAATGTTTTTTTTTATATATAATATCGATCACAATACGTCTATTTCACATCATTTGTATCTTTTTTCTCACTATTATATTTTCTAGTTACCACGTAGTGATATGAAATATAAATACCGATTAAGTGATTCAAAATGATATAAAGATACATATTTTAGTAGTATTGGTGAGTAGAAAAAAATAATTTCTTGGAACGACATTTTCTCTCTTGAAACATAAGCGCTATCATCTACATCAGCCGCCCACTAGAATCTGTATTTCTTGTCTTGGCCACCGGGGAACATTTTAATCCGGCTGGGTCAGCAGATAAGGATCAGTTGCAGCGTAGTCGGACAGTAGAGCCGTCTTCTATTTCCCCTCCCACAGCACAAGTTTACCAGACAACAAAGTGATAGTATATGGCATAGAGGGGAGTTTATATGTTTACGCACATTCTTATTCACAATTTTATTTTCAAAAATTTCTTAACGTTTTGCAGGAATTCTGCATTCTTTCGCTAATTCCAAGTCTACACACAAAAAAAGCAGTAATCTGAAATATAAAATCATGGTGTTTTTTTTTTCTCTAACCATTTCATTTCAACGTGTAGCCAGGCCTGGATTAAGCTACCGTGGGTCTCTAGCATATATTATGAAGGAATCTTGGTAAAAGTTGCGCTGGTAAAAATGGCACTAGTAGAAAACTAAGAAAAATTGGAAGATTTAATAAAAACTGCAGTTTGGTAGAGTTCGGCCGATTTTTCAAGCGATCCCCCAAAACAGCTTTTAAAAAGCAGTTTGATGCAGTTTGTTTTCTTGGGGCGATTCTCACGATCAAGCAACTGCCGTAAAACAATATTCAAACAACAGTTCTGTGTAGTTTGTTTGTTTATTTCAAGTGGGGTCTGTACAAAATCCCAACGGGCTCTCGACGTGGTCATTTGATTAAAGATTCATCCAACGGTGTGAAAATGTCTTCTGAGTAGCTTTATCATGAGTGAGAGAGAACCAAATAGATTAAAGTCAATGGGGCGAGGTATAGTCATACCATTTATGGGTTCCTGGACTGGGAGAATAGAGGAATCAAAATAGACGGCGAATATTCGAGCAACCCCAGATTTGCAGACGACATCGTCCTTTTCGCAAAGAACTTACACGACCTCTGACTAATGCTAGATGAACTAAATGAGGAAATCAAGATAGTTGGCCTACACATGAACTTCAGTAAAATGGAAGTCATGAGCAGCAACAACAACACCGAGGATGGCTGTCAAAATCGAAGTTGCAAAACTGGGGAAAGTAGACCACTACATCTACCTAGGACAACGAATCTCTATGAAACCCACAAAAGAAGAAGAAATCAAGTAAAGAATCAATCTAGTATGGCAAGCCATCAGCAGAGCAAGCTCAATCTTCAAAAACAAGACAATCCCAAGAATCCTAAAAAGAAGAGTGCACAACCAATGCATCCCCATGATAGTCAATTATGGAACTGAAACAGGAAACCTAACCAAGAGACAGGCCTGTAGACTGAGAACCATGCAATGTATGCATGAAAGAATCATGCTGAACTCACATGGAAAGATCACAAGACAGCACAGCATAACAGAAAGAAAACAGGAGTCCAAGACATCATAGAATCTACCAGAAAACTTAAATGGCAATGGGCCGGTAATGTTGCAAGAATGGTTGACAACGGATGGACATCACAATTTACAACATGGATTTCCAGAGATCACGTATGAAACCGAGGCCAGCAGAATATAAGATGGAGAGATGGACAAGACAAATTCAGAAAATTGTGGCTCCACAACGTCAATGTTATAGAAGTGTGATGGATCCTGGAGAAGGTCTATGTCCAACGACATACGATAAAAGACTGCTGATGATGATACTGATGATGATAATATAAATTAGAAAAAGGGAGCACATTTAGTTCTCCCAATTTATGGCCATAACTAAGGCTTCAAAAATGAGAAAATTACTGTCTTCAGTTTTTCTTCCATTGTTTCATTTGCTTTAAAGATATTGAAACCACAAAAGACGAGAGATTTTTTCTCCCTTTCATTAAATGCTACAAGAAATTGATTTGGAGGATTCTATCCAATGGGATAATCATATCTACTGGAAATAAACAGGATAATCTCAGGTTTCCGTACCATCGACCAAAACTGCAGGTGAAGCATTTATCCAGATAAATCATGCTACTGTCACCCCTAAGCAATGCAACCAGAGGACACAGAAACAAGCTACAAAGAAAGCACTTTCATAGACAGATCCGCACTTACCTGGAACAAGCTATCAGAAGTTGCAATTTCGTCTCCAAATTTATTCAACTCAAATCTCAGAAAAAAGATCTCGGACACCGAAAGTTTGAGTATGAATTTTTATCTAATAATAAATCACAGTAGGATTTCATTTGTTGACCTCACTGAACTAATATTTCCTGATCGTGATACAAAAGAAGTAGGTTGATAACTCCTGTAACAATTATTTGTGCATGTGAGATAAAGTAAAAATGTTTATTGTCTATACACCTACAATCAATTCATTTGATGTGCAATGCCTTCGTTGCGAGCATAAAATGGGTGGGATCCTGTATTTGCTCTTAAGTTAAGCGTAGATCGCACTACGACCCGGATCGGATCGCCGATTGAACTGTAGGTTCTCAAGTCGGTTTTTGCGAAGCGTCGCCGATTTGTATTTTTAATTGCAGATCGAGAAGTTCAAAACCCAGGTCACAACTATAACTTGACTCTCAATCCCTGCGGGAAAGTCTGGTGTCACATGACCATTGTTCATAACTGAAAATAAGTATGAAGACTGTCATAATTTAATCGAAATTCAATTTAATCTATTTGAAACAAGGATAACTGCACCAAAACTTTTTTTTCACCGAAATGCAGTTAAGAAAGTCGAATATCCGGATAAAAAGAAAAAAAAATTTGGTTCTTTCATGTATTTACACCCCTGTAAAACCAATTTTTTGAATTAAATTAGTAAAAAATCATTGCTCTCTGCGTACCCATTCGGTAAACAATTTTTTTAGATGTACTCAGCATACAATTAATCCATGACAAGACTTCAAAGGAAACAATTCATTTTAATCAAAAACTATTTATTAGCATTTTCAAAATTCAGTTTTCACTTTCATCGTAATCTTGTAACGTAAAAAATGTGAAAATAGATATCACTAATTATCGAAAGTTTCTCGTAGTGATACAAAAAGGTCGCCATTTTTTTTCTCTTTCTACAGTAAGAATCTATACCTATTATTATTATTATTATTATTAATGATAATGATAATAATAATAATGATAATAATAATGATAATAATTATAATGATAATAATAATGATAATAATAATAATAATAATAATACTTTTTTCTGTTTGCATGTATGTATGTTACTGTAATCAAGCAGTACATGGTTGGTAGATTTCTTTTCTAGCGCTAAACACTCCGATTACACTTGTTTTGGCTCCACTGACTGTAACATTAAAATAGGACGTTGTGGCTTCATGAGAGAACGCTCAGTCCGATAACACATAGTTAGATATTTACCTAACCTCATATTCTGATAACACCTTTTTTGAAGTTGGTCTTTAACTAACCTCATATATCTTTGGAAGTGGTTTTTTGATCTGATCTCATATTTTGATATAACCTTTTTACATTGCTTCCTCCCAGCCTTAGATTCTGATGATTTTTGGGTGAGTTGATTTTCGCCTGGCCATTTTCTTATCAGATTTTTTAATTTTATTTCAGGGGTCCAAAAGTAATAGGAAACTTTTTTCTTTTTTAGAGATCAGAATTGGAAAGAAAATTGTTTCCTTTCATAGGGATCAAAAGTGAGGGGGGTACCTTTTCCCTCTCGGTGATAAATGCTAATTATTGAGCAGTTTTTCTCGTTATTTGGGAATGATAATGTTATCAATTCGATACAAAGGAAATGACTCGACTTCGACTCCAATGTATGACGAAAGCAGCCTTTAAGCGAATGACAATAACATTTTTTCTGCTTGCATGTGGCTATGTATGAATTCATGTGCAAAGAAAGCACATGGTAGACGGAGTTTTTCTTTAGCGCTAAAGCTTCTAAATGCTCTATTTTGAAGAATAAAAAATTAGGGTAATAATCAAATGTTTTATCATGTTATCAAATCTTGATATGACTATAATGCTAAACTAGACCATTTTTTTCTGGCCACCGACTGTGTTGTCAAAAGAGCATGTTTTGACTTCATTCCGATAACACTCTTTTTTCTCTCCTGACCTCATATTCCAGTAACACTTTTATGGGAAGTTGATTTTTTTTCATACCTAACCTCTTATTCCGGTCACATTTTAACTCTATTTTTGCAGTCCAAAAACGAGGGGAAACTTTTTCAGTTTTCGAGCTCAAAATTGAGAGGAAAACTTCTGTTTCCCTTTCAGAAAAATACTAATCATAGAATATTTCCCTCATGTGGAAATAAGTATAATCTTAATTCGATACAAAGGAAGTGACGACCTCGAGCTTAATAGCCGGCGAAGGCGGCCTTTAGGCGAGTGTCATCAGTGACTAAGAAGGGAGTGGGTTCCACACTAATTTGACAAACTTATATACGCGTGATTTTTAGCATTTACATTTATAATGTACATAGATTTGAAAAAAATCCCTTTAAAATGAAAAATACTTTAATTCACTGCAGATTAAATTTACGGCTTCAATGTCTTTGAAGTTGCATATCACGCTTAATTTAATCAAAATAGGGGAAAAAAACGAGAATTCTCATCTGTTTTTGAAATCATTTTCAGTGGAAAGTAAAATTCAAATGTGCACTTTTTCTTTATGACAAAAATTCACAGGTTCACGTATTTAGATTTTTCTGCGGTGAAATGTCTTTATTCTTTGGGTTTATAATTTTAGAATTATTTTTATAAATAGTCTAACACGTTCAAATAATTAGCGTAGCCAGCGTCTGAAATAAGATTCAAATCAATTTCCCATAGCTGCAAGCAAAAACAGCAATAAACACTCACTTTGAAGTCCCGCTTTCAACGCATGTTTTCATGTCATGGCGCAGGTTTATTTTATTCAATTTTCTGAATAGTCGAATCCATGTCTCTAAGATAAAGCAACAGAATATCGACTTACATCACATAAGTGATGATATTTCTTTTTAGAAAAAGAGAAAAAGTAATCTATTTCGAATTAGAACAATATATGTATCTGCAGTCATTATAGTAAAATGCTGATATTTAGCAACGGGATTCGAATCTGCACAACTTTTGTTCGATGGAAAAAGTTAATTTTATTAATTCTGTTGCTTTATATTCGGGGAGAAGGTGCAGATACGGCTTTCAACCATTTTTCGTAAGTTCACTTAATAACACTCTTTTGTATCAACGAAAAAAGGCGAAAAGCACAAAGAGTTCAGCGTTCGTTTCGCAGAGTCCTTCTAGAGACAGTGCGAGGCCTCTACCTGCCGCTCCTACACACCAGTCCCCTGTACCTCCCATCACCTCCACCACTGATGATTTAGCCTAATATACCCCAGCATCAAATTTTGGGTCTGAGAACGCTTAAAATTGTCCCATTTAGGTTAATGGTATTTGCGTCTTCATTTCAAGCTATTTTGGCCCACGAATGCTTTTTTTTCTAGGAACGTTCCACTTTCGAAGAGCAGGAGAAACCTGCATTATGATTTTATAACTATTTGTCCTTCTTAGTGGGATGAAATGCCAGTCTTAAAAGTAGTATATTATATTTGGGACAGAAACGGGAAATATGATTTATATGATTTACAGAATAAGAAACATTTTTTGGCATCAACCAGGGATCAAGAAAATCATAGGAAGACACTGCTCAGTGTTTGGCTTCAAACTCGTGTTTGTGCTTGTGGTTGTGATTTCTAAAAAAAAAAAGGTAAGTCTTGCTTGATTGGTCCTCAAATACGATAGCATAAACACTGACAAAAGTGTTCCTCTTGATAGACAAAAATGGCTAAATTTCTCATTCTTTCTCATTTCCAGCTAACTTTGTAGCTAAAATGTTATGCACCAAAATACATATAAAGTCAGTAAAATTAGGGGCAAGGTAAGAGATGTTGAGGGTTGAAGGTTAGGGTTAGGTTTAGGGTTTGAAGCGTACATACGATCACTCACTATAAAGTTAGCAGAAATTTTTAAAAAAATAGCCATTTTTAGCCATGAAAAAGATAACTTTATACTCTCGTATTTAAGGACCAAATAACTAAGGATTACCCTGAAAAAAAAATTGTTTTATGTTATCGCACGCGTTTGCGTGAGTGTGTTTATCTACGGTACAGATTAATACTTATGTTTCCAGAGCACATATTCTTAGTTTTATGGTCCCCTTGACTTCTGCGCGGCTTCTGACATTTGTTCGTGGATTTGTATGCCGTACTAAATTGCAAAGGTGGACTCATACAGATATTGTAGGTTTAGATACTCCACACCCACAGACCACTCCCCCTTCCTTTCTTTTTTTTCCCTTGCTAAATTCCATTTTCCTCCACGTATGGAAATTTGCCAATCAACAAAATCATTTTCATCTATTTCCTATTTTTATTTCTTTCAACCCTCCCCACTCCTCTACTGTCGCCTATTAACCAACCAACAATTCAGATACATTAATTTTCAATATTCTCCCCATTACTCCCTCTCATTCCGTCTCTTCTTTTTCTTTCGTTTCCTTATTCTGTTACGTCTCTTTCTCTATCTATTTCCTTCCCATCCCTTAGCTTTTTTTTTATATATCGCCGCTCTTAACACGTTTCATTCCTTTTTCCCCTCTTTATTCGATTTCAATTGCTTATTCCCATCACCTTCCTTTAAAGGAAAAAAAAATCGGAACAAAACTTCTTGTATATATTACTCCAGGAAGTTCAGATCCTTCATTTCTTGGTGAATCAATTCTCGTCTACGTTTTTCGTCTTCATTTTATTCAATACATATTATTTCTATTACAATTTTTCAGTCTTATATTTATTTTTTTGGCTCTTTCGAGCCCTCACTCTCAGTTGTCTATCTCTTCTTTTTTTTTTTTTTTCGCTACTGCTTTAACAACATTCACCGACGACAGCAAAAGAACGTGTCACAACGAAGAGTCATAGGTGTCTGACCTTACCCCTCGTGGGAGTCGCAAGTGACAAGAAAAGGCCTGCTCTGCGACAATTTAATGGAACAATCAAACGGCGCTTGTCATGGCGTGACTAATCTAGCTCTGTCACCTCGGTGACCCGTGGGCGTGCTGAGCATCAGTTTAGGCCTTTCAAAATTACGGGCAATCTATGCAAAAACCTTGAAAGCCATTACCGGGAGACAGGCAAATGAACAGAAAGGAAGAATTAAGAAATAAGTAAATAAAAACAGAAAAGTTCTTACTGAGACGGTGTGGACGAAAGAGTCGATGGAGAACATATCTGACATAAGGAAGGGGAATAAGAAAAGAAACATTTCAGTAGATTTGTACTACATTATCGGAGAGCTTGATAGATTGAGCAGAAGACGCTACGAGAACTGCTTCTAGTGTTTCTTTGGTTAATTCACGTGAGCACGTAAAATGCACTCTACATTCGTCATCATCGTAATCTATCAATTCTCTACACATAATCAGATACATTTCAAGGTGATGCGCGTTGATAAACACACACAAATAATACTGACGTACGAGCAAAAATTGTTTCTACACCTTGTTATATACCTTCTGAAAGCCGTATGAATTCTTACCTGCATGTACGACGGTAGACCAATTGGACTTTTCTCTTTTTTCTGGCACGTAATTATCAGCTTGGATTTTATCAGAAATTTTCATTGTACAAGATTCTATCTACTGTGAATATTATAATATTATATACCACTTAATTAATTGCATTGATAAGAAAAAGAGATTATTATTTACATAAATATTTGTTGAGTAAAACAAATACCTTCTTCATCCTTAGGCAACGGACTTATTGATGTACCTTCGGACATATGCATTTTGTCTACACATATACGTATGCGTATATGTATAGTTGTCCGTTTATGTGTAAGTGTATGCATATAGTGTGTACACACACATCCACCCTCACTAAATATATATATATATGTATATATATATATATATATATATATATATATATATATATATATATATAAAGCTTTACAGCTTCAAACAATGAACAGTTTAGAAGATTGGTGTCACTTACTTCGCAATATCTCTAAATGCTATTTTATATTTTATTATTTTTATCAGTATCCTTGAGAGAGAGAGAGAGAGAGAGAGAGAGAGAGAGAGAGAGAGAGAGAGAGGGGGAGGGGGGAATGTATCTTCATGTCAGATTTGTCTTGTTCAAGCAGATCTGTTCCTAAATTTAAAGCTCAAATCCATTCATACTCATCAATTAATCAGTTTGCTCGAGTGCTGGCTTATATTAGTAGATGAACACTAACATAAGAATGGCACAATGATGTCTTATGCGTACAGGACAATATATCTACATACAAAGAAACAACTTGTATACGCTTCTTGTTTTCAGAAACTCCCCGGAAACTAAACCAAGCATATCAGCATATATACATACATACAAAATTGGGTGCGTGACTATGTATGTACGTACGTAAGTGTAACTATGCACATGGACGAATAATATGAATAAACCCATACACATACAAGACGATACAAAAACTGATGTATCACAGTCACACACACATACACAAGCGTACACATATACATTCCTGTGTAGTCTGTATGTATTTATGTATTCAGGAATTAATATTATCCAGACCTGATTTTTCTCTATGTCATTGATTGAATGTATGATATGAATTCGGAAGCCGAGGTTACTGGTTGCTATTATTATTTGAATCGAGGCGAATGGAACAAAAAGACTATGGGAAGCCACAATTTTGTCATTATTGAAAATACAACCAAGCATTTCAGCCATGACGAATCACAATTTTGATTCAGAATTGAATTTTGATTTTGAAAGAAAAATGTAAGATAATGGGACACTAGAACCCAAACAAATCACACAGTTCATCGGAGGAGACCAGCTCTAATTGCAGCAAGCCAAAACAAAAAAGAAAAATAAGAAAATGGCTAAAATAGTCGTGTAATTCCCTCTCGGTTTTATTGGTCTGTGTTCAAACCCAGGTAAAAAGTCAGGATTTCGCATGTTGAATCTTGAAGCAATAAGCACCCAATTACTTGAAATAATGGCTGAATGCAATCTTTCTATGCCTATTTTCCACAATTTGGCTTCGTTCTATACTAACATAAGCTTACTAAATATCGAGGGTGGTCCCATATACAGTCAATACAGTAGCAAAGTACGACTGGTGATGTTTCATATTTAGTAAGCTTAGCTTGGTAAATATCAGAGGAGAAATATAAGTCGAATACTAGATGTGGGGCCGTTCCAGTAAGTCCAGAATTGAAACTGAAAGTGAGATGATGATGATGATGGGAAAGGGAAGTCGTCAAAATGGTTCTCCACTACTATATTAAAAGCAACCTCCTACGTTGGAGCTATAGACTGCTGGGAAGTGTGTGGCAGAGAATTGATACAGAAATGCGAGCTTCTCGGCAACAAGCAGAAGGCTGGCTGAAAAAAGCAGATATTGAAAAGAGGGTGTTTTTTCGATCTAGAACTTACGGCTAATTTAAAGATTGTAGAATAGAGACCTAAGAATTTGTCAAAAAACAAAGTGACCAAAAGAAGTTCAAACAAAGAGAAAATAAGCTATGGCATTAAAGCAAAATGCCTTTACATAATCACCAAACCTTGGAAAGCATAATGCCTAGATATGCTAAAAATTTCAGAAGACCAGGATAAATTCCAAAGAAATCTAATGAAGAATTGGAGAGTACAATATAACTGTAGGGTGATCATCAACATCAGTAGAGACATTTTCCAAAGGAGGTGTTTCATCCCAACTGCTTTCTGTAATAGCAAACGTATAATGTATTCTTTCTAGTTGCAGAAGATTTGCTTGTAGTCCGTTACAAACACCCGCCATTGCGCTACCGCTAACGTACGCCTGTCTCCTAAATTTTTTAATATCAATTTCGTGTTTTTTCAAAAGAATTGTTATGATAATTTCAAGTCCAGATGCAACGAGATCACGTACAACATGAAATTCTAAAACAAATCATGTACTGGATTCTGATTTCTGTAAAACTATTTGAAATCCTGTTCGAAAATTCGAACGAATCAATTAAAGTTCGGAAAATCTATAATAAAACAATTTAAAAAAACAAACAGCAAGATGAATAGTATAAGAATGAATACAGTTGCTATTTTAAAATGATGAATATGATAATAAATGAATTGGCCAAAACAGCTTTTTCATAGTACCACTCTAGCAAAATATATATGCAATCTCTAAAGGCATTTATTTATTTAGATCGATCATTTTCAACGGGGAAAATGTCGAAATTGACCTCAAGGGGTGATAGATTGTCACATACAATTGAAATAGTCTTAAAAGAGGATGCTACTCTCATTTAATGAATTACAAAATATGTATTAAAAAAATCGTTTCACTTATCAATTACCGTTTCTGCTACCGTCTTATTCCATTATGCAACCGGGTGTAGGTCGTTCTGAAGCTCCAAATATCCGCTATAAACAATTTAAAAAAATCTTCTCGACTTAGCCAACGTAAGACATTGATGGAAAACAATGTTCCTTTTAAAAGACGTACACTCAAACTATTTGATGTGAGTATCTGTTCGGCCAAAGGCATTAGATAATTGTAGAGTAGTTGGACTAAGGAGGTGATAGATTTTAAAGTAACCAAAGGGGGCGATAGAGAAAGAAAAGTTGGAAAACGTCAATATTGAGTATTACGTGGTACTTGAAGATTACTCAAAGGAATGTAATGAAAACATTTATTATAATAGCTAAAAGTTGTAGACAGACAAATGAAAGATTAGGAAACTTTATAGCAAAATAACGAACATGGGAAGAAAGACAACTGTCCAGACATTCCGAGAGACAAACTAAAGGATTTGCAAAGGTGACATGCATATGGTAGGGAGGAGGACATTTAATGAGAGGAACTAAATCCTTATAGATGGCAGCAAAAACAATTCAATGCAAATAGTGTCTATTAAAGCCCAAACAAATACGATACAGCAAAATGTAGTGATAGATTGAGCAGAAGACGCTACGAGAACTGCTTCTAGTGTTTCTTTGGTTAATTCACGTGAGCACGTAAAATGCACTCTACATTCGTCATCATCGTAATCTATCAATTCTCTACACATAATCAGATACATTTCAAGGTGATGCGCGTTGATAAACACACACAAATAATACTGACGTACGAGCAAAAATTGTTTCTACACCTTGTTATATACCTTCTGAAAGCCGTATGAATTCTTACCTGCATGTACGACGGTAGACCAATTGGACTTTTCTCTTTTTTCTGGCACGTAATTATCAGCTTGGATTTTATCAGAAATTTTCATTGTACAAGATTCTATCTACTGTGAATATTATAATATTATATACCACTTAATTAATTGCATTGATAAGAAAAAGAGATTATTATTTACATAAATATTTGTTGAGTAAAACAAATACCTTCTTCATCCTTAGGCAACGGACTTATTGATGTACCTTCGGACATATGCATTTTGTCTACACATATACGTATGCGTATATGTATAGTTGTCCGTTTATGTGTAAGTGTATGCATATAGTGTGTACACACACATCCACCCTCACTAAATATATATATATATGTATATATATATATATATATATATATATATATATATATATATATATATAAAGCTTTACAGCTTCAAACAATGAACAGTTTAGAAGATTGGTGTCACTTACTTCGCAATATCTCTAAATGCTATTTTATATTTTATTATTTTTATCAGTATCCTTGAGAGAGAGAGAGAGAGAGAGAGAGAGAGAGAGAGAGAGAGAGAGAGAGGGGGAGGGGGGAATGTATCTTCATGTCAGATTTGTCTTGTTCAAGCAGATCTGTTCCTAAATTTAAAGCTCAAATCCATTCATACTCATCAATTAATCAGTTTGCTCGAGTGCTGGCTTATATTAGTAGATGAACACTAACATAAGAATGGCACAATGATGTCTTATGCGTACAGGACAATATATCTACATACAAAGAAACAACTTGTATACGCTTCTTGTTTTCAGAAACTCCCCGGAAACTAAACCAAGCATATCAGCATATATACATACATACAAAATTGGGTGCGTGACTATGTATGTACGTACGTAAGTGTAACTATGCACATGGACGAATAATATGAATAAACCCATACACATACAAGACGATACAAAAACTGATGTATCACAGTCACACACACATACACAAGCGTACACATATACATTCCTGTGTAGTCTGTATGTATTTATGTATTCAGGAATTAATATTATCCAGACCTGATTTTTCTCTATGTCATTGATTGAATGTATGATATGAATTCGGAAGCCGAGGTTACTGGTTGCTATTATTATTTGAATCGAGGCGAATGGAACAAAAAGACTATGGGAAGCCACAATTTTGTCATTATTGAAAATACAACCAAGCATTTCAGCCATGACGAATCACAATTTTGATTCAGAATTGAATTTTGATTTTGAAAGAAAAATGTAAGATAATGGGACACTAGAACCCAAACAAATCACACAGTTCATCGGAGGAGACCAGCTCTAATTGCAGCAAGCCAAAACAAAAAAGAAAAATAAGAAAATGGCTAAAATAGTCGTGTAATTCCCTCTCGGTTTTATTGGTCTGTGTTCAAACCCAGGTAAAAAGTCAGGATTTCGCATGTTGAATCTTGAAGCAATAAGCACCCAATTACTTGAAATAATGGCTGAATGCAATCTTTCTATGCCTATTTTCCACAATTTGGCTTCGTTCTATACTAACATAAGCTTACTAAATATCGAGGGTGGTCCCATATACAGTCAATACAGTAGCAAAGTACGACTGGTGATGTTTCATATTTAGTAAGCTTAGCTTGGTAAATATCAGAGGAGAAATATAAGTCGAATACTAGATGTGGGGCCGTTCCAGTAAGTCCAGAATTGAAACTGAAAGTGAGATGATGATGATGATGGGAAAGGGAAGTCGTCAAAATGGTTCTCCACTACTATATTAAAAGCAACCTCCTACGTTGGAGCTATAGACTGCTGGGAAGTGTGTGGCAGAGAATTGATACAGAAATGCGAGCTTCTCGGCAACAAGCAGAAGGCTGGCTGAAAAAAGCAGATATTGAAAAGAGGGTGTTTTTTCGATCTAGAACTTACGGCTAATTTAAAGATTGTAGAATAGAGACCTAAGAATTTGTCAAAAAACAAAGTGACCAAAAGAAGTTCAAACAAAGAGAAAATAAGCTATGGCATTAAAGCAAAATGCCTTTACATAATCACCAAACCTTGGAAAGCATAATGCCTAGATATGCTAAAAATTTCAGAAGACCAGGATAAATTCCAAAGAAATCTAATGAAGAATTGGAGAGTACAATATAACTGTAGGGTGATCATCAACATCAGTAGAGACATTTTCCAAAGGAGGTGTTTCATCCCAACTGCTTTCTGTAATAGCAAACGTATAATGTATTCTTTCTAGTTGCAGAAGATTTGCTTGTAGTCCGTTACAAACACCCGCCATTGCGCTACCGCTAACGTACGCCTGTCTCCTAAATTTTTTAATATCAATTTCGTGTTTTTTCAAAAGAATTGTTATGATAATTTCAAGTCCAGATGCAACGAGATCACGTACAACATGAAATTCTAAAACAAATCATGTACTGGATTCTGATTTCTGTAAAACTATTTGAAATCCTGTTCGAAAATTCGAACGAATCAATTAAAGTTCGGAAAATCTATAATAAAACAATTTAAAAAAACAAACAGCAAGATGAATAGTATAAGAATGAATACAGTTGCTATTTTAAAATGATGAATATGATAATAAATGAATTGGCCAAAACAGCTTTTTCATAGTACCACTCTAGCAAAATATATATGCAATCTCTAAAGGCATTTATTTATTTAGATCGATCATTTTCAACGGGGAAAATGTCGAAATTGACCTCAAGGGGTGATAGATTGTCACATACAATTGAAATAGTCTTAAAAGAGGATGCTACTCTCATTTAATGAATTACAAAATATGTATTAAAAAAATCGTTTCACTTATCAATTACCGTTTCTGCTACCGTCTTATTCCATTATGCAACCGGGTGTAGGTCGTTCTGAAGCTCCAAATATCCGCTATAAACAATTTAAAAAAATCTTCTCGACTTAGCCAACGTAAGACATTGATGGAAAACAATGTTCCTTTTAAAAGACGTACACTCAAACTATTTGATGTGAGTATCTGTTCGGCCAAAGGCATTAGATAATTGTAGAGTAGTTGGACTAAGGAGGTGATAGATTTTAAAGTAACCAAAGGGGGCGATAGAGAAAGAAAAGTTGGAAAACGTCAATATTGAGTATTACGTGGTACTTGAAGATTACTCAAAGGAATGTAATGAAAACATTTATTATAATAGCTAAAAGTTGTAGACAGACAAATGAAAGATTAGGAAACTTTATAGCAAAATAACGAACATGGGAAGAAAGACAACTGTCCAGACATTCCGAGAGACAAACTAAAGGATTTGCAAAGGTGACATGCATATGGTAGGGAGGAGGACATTTAATGAGAGGAACTAAATCCTTATAGATGGCAGCAAAAACAATTCAATGCAAATAGTGTCTATTAAAGCCCAAACAAATACGATACAGCAAAATGTAGTGATAGAGATGAGGCGGCCAAACATATAATGAGCGAATCCAGCAAGTTGGCTCAGAACCAGTATTCACAAAAATAGGCATGACTGGGACGGAAAGGCAGAACAGTGCTAACTACTGAAATTTGATTATGCTAAGAATTCAGAAAATACTGGCTCCGCAACGCCCACGATAGAGAAATGTGGCGGATCCGGAGGAAAGTCTATGTCGAACGACAGACGTTAAAAGACTGATGGAGATGATGACACAATGGTAAAGCACAAAACAGAATCTGTTCTAGAGAATAAAAGTCATAATATTCACAGGGACTCTGACATTTAAACTGATCACCCAATCCAGGTCAGAAGACCGGATCTGGTGGTTGTTACCATGGAGGAGAAAATTTGTCGAGCAGTGGATTTCGCTGTTCGGGAAAAGATCGAAACCTCACAAGAGAATTGGAAAACTTGTTGAACATCAAGGTGACAGGTATTGCACAGTTTGAGTAGCCCCAAAGAGTTTTGAAGACTGGGTAATCTGAAAGAAAATAGAAACTACCTACTTGACATACTTTCTGAAATCTGGTAGAATAGCGAGGAGAGTGTCGGAATATTGAGGGGACTTTCCCTCGCTTAATGTCCAATGAAAGTCAACATTTGCTGCTTGTATAATAACTCAATACAAATCAAAAAAAGTAATGAGAATTCCGAAGTGCTGAGGAAATTCACTGTCACTTGATCACAAGCGAAAGCCACCGGATAGTACAGGTAAGAAAACACGAACAGCATAAAATGAAACGTAACACATAACTTATCACCTTTTTTACTACTCAATTCATAGAAGTCAAACGCAATTTATTTTCATTTTCAATTTTATCACAAATCTTAAAGCAATGAAAAGAAAAAAACGAATCTGAGAGAGACAGATAAGGAGAGAACTTTGAGTTCTAAAGCGGGATGAAAATTTATCACTAATTTTTTTCTGTGTATATATAGTGAAATTACAGACAATTAGATCAGACACTTCATCGATCATCGGATATCAAAACAAAATCAAGAAAAAAAAATCATCAAGTTTTTGAATAGCAGAACATTTTTGTAGTGTACCTCCATTTATATCCTGTAAAATGTTGTATTCACGAATAATTCTCATGTGAAGTTCACGAAGTTCCGACTTCAATTTATCCGATCTTCTCCCGATAGAGTTTAGGAAAAAGTAATTTGATTTCCGAACAACAGTTTTTAAATTTAGTTTCACTAAAAGCAAAAAAATACTATCAAGTAAATATTCCAATTCGAAAATCGTATAGATTACTCAAAGCAAATGTTATTTGATTACAAATGTATATGTTCTGCTATGTCCCCTAATGGTAAGTATCACTAAACGTAAATATCCCTGAGTGCAACGTCATTACATTACACCGATAACATATTGTAGATTAAAGAAATTATTTCATGAACGTTTCACCCTCTCCTTTAGGCAGTTCGTTCGTAGAATTTCATGTTTTTCTCCGTTGAAAAATCAATATGATAATCGGGGATGGGGCGACGGGTCCCCATATTACAATAGGACGGTAAAAGCGTCGAAATTTGTAACAGGGGAAGCAGACGACGGAAATCGATTAAATGGGGGTGTATTCGAATCCACTGTTTAGATGGTTCAAGATGTTCTCCATCTAGATTCAGATGCTTTGGGTAGTGTCTAAATGTTGGAAATTACGATTCAGATGATTTTTAATAAAATGATTAAAAAAAAAAATCTTTTTTTATAGATTTAAACCTGGCAGTTTACTGGGCATTGAACCAGACAATAAATTCGGGAAGTTATCTTAGTGATCTTTTGGTTCCGTTCGATATCACTCTGACCCAGTGAAACCATCGCCGATTCTCACGTATGGAAGGAGGAAGCTTTTGGACTTATGTGATATTTTAACTTTCATTATTTTCCTCACTGGATGTACATCATCGGCTACCCAAGGCATAAATCATTCTGAATTTCAACGTCCAGGTCCTAATAAAAAGATGTTACGTCAATTTTTCTACAGAATCCACATGTTATTTTAAAAAAAAAAATTTTTTATTGCTACAGTTTGGTTGACAGCTAGAAAATATTAACTAAGCAGATATCAAATCTGATTTAAAAAAAAAAAACTTGGATGGAAAACATAAGTATTAGTTTTTCACCTGAAAATTTTGCAAGATAATTTTCAATGGAAACTTTTGAGGACATGTTATTAAAAGAAAAGAGTTTTCCATTGAAAATTATTTGAAACTTTTGCAGACCTTCTTCTACCAGCGTTCCAGCATGTGGGGTTGCGTCAGCGTTCAAATTCTGCGCGTTTTGACGCCCTCGTATTATAATAATAATAATAATAATAATAATAATAATAATAATAATAATAATAATAATAATAATAATAACAACAACAACGACAACAAGAGACTGTAATTGAAATATAAGATGTGGCAATATTATGGGATTTCACTGTACACACCGATTGAATCATCAAAGCCAAGCGCCCAGACATAATTAAGGACAGAAAGAAAAGAGTATGCCTATTAATAGATATGACCATCCCATCTGATAAAAACATGTCTGTAAAAGAGTTTGAAAAACTGTCTAAGTACAAAGACCTGGAAATTGAGACCACAAATATGTGGCAACTTGAGACTGTAACAATACCTGTTGTTTTAGGAGCCTTTCGGGTCATAAAAACAATATATACGTAGAATACCAGGAAACTAAAGCATCTGTGAGGAACAGAAAATTGTCCTCACAGGCGCTGTCCATATCCTTCGTAAGGCACTGTCCATGGGAATATTGTCTGTTATACAACTATGTACTGCATCCTGTGTAGCCTCTTGTACTGACCTCTCTTTCGTATCTTACATATCATTATATTATGAAAAACAAAAATATCAGTGCTTACTAAATCATAACATTGTTGCCTGCCCTAAGTTTCAGGTCGAAACCTAGAAGGAAAAATAATTCAGCAATGGCTTAACAGGTAGGATAGAAAGGGCATGTGTGAATGGGGATGGTTGAGACGGTTCAAACCACAGCGCTGCTGTCATACGTGAGGATGATAAGAGAGAAGGTGGGGACCTGAGGAGACTTACTACTCTTAAGCAATGAATGACAGACATCTGGGGTGAAACTGCACACTCCAGCACTACTGCGGACTGTGTATTGAGAATAGGGCTGGAAACTGGGTGACATGGGCTATACTCAAAGAAAGAAACTAAATCGCTCCTAATAGTAGCCCTGAACAATGCCATCAAAACCAATTATAGAAAAGCCAGTATATGACACAGGAGAATAGCAAATGTAGACTTTTGGGCAAATATAAGACGGTCAACCGCACAGAAATCTAATGCAGCCCGGAGGGAGTACAAGAAAAGATACGACTTTGTGAGGAGAGTGATCCACTGGGAACTATGCAAGCGGCAGCGTTCTGATCATACGAACTAATGGTATTAGAGAATGGATAAATCCACCGAGACTTCAAGATTGAAACAGATCTCCCAATCGCAGCCAGAAGACTGTCCTGAATCAGAAGAAAACAACGTGTTTGATGGTTGATTTCGATATTCTAACAGAGCCCAGAATAAAACTCAGATAAAGTGGGAAGCTATAGAGGTATCTTGACCTTGCCAGAGAACTAGGGGAATAGGGAACAATGGTGACAACGGTGCCAATCGTGGTTCCAACCTTGCGAACATTCCCGAAATGCTTAACAAAGAGGCTTAAAGAAATAGAAAGCCAGGGAAGAATTGATATCACCCAGCGGACAGCACTTTTAAAATCAGCTAGAATACCGAAGAGAGTCTTCTAGTATTAAGGACACGATGTCACTTAATCTCTTATGGAAGCCTTCATTCACTGCTTGCATGAAAATTCTTCGAGCCCAAATAATGATTATATTGATGATTAGCATCATTCATGTTTGATATTTACTTCGCACAGAAACAAAAAATCCATAGACATAACAATCAAGTTCCTAATTGGGTTTTCATATAATCCCTCCAGTTATCACTCGACGTTACCATAATCTCCATAATACAATAGTTTCATAAAACGTTTGCTCTTTCACAAACGCGTATATAATACATAATATCCAGGAGTTGAATCATGTTCATTTGGATGAACTGTTAATAATAGAAAAGAAAGATAGATATCATTGGAAAGAATGAATTGGGGGAAAAAATTGAATGATTTATTAGAAACCGACAACCCAGACTGTCACCAAAACTGTCAACATAGGTTTCTTTTGTTTTTAAAGTAATTTGGCTGGTTTGCTATCTGGCTGGTTGGCTAAGTATCTATCACGCATCTACTTCTTATTATGTCTAGAAAAAAAAGCTGTTTGAAAAAACTGCCTCCTAGAATAGATTTTTTTGCGGGGGGGGGGGTCAATTTACAATCTAAGTTTAAGCAAAATAGATCCCTAATTTGGTATCCAGTAACATTCAGACTTCTTTAGAGACTAACTGCCCAACAAAAGGAAAGAGAAGTAACTTATTCATTGATTCACTCCTATTGTATTTTCTTAATCGATCGCCCCTATCAAAGCATGCGACCAAAAGGCCTTGAGTAACTGATCAGATCTGTTATTTGACTTTTCGGACCGGATCATTGATAGGGTTTGAGAAATTAGAAGCGTAAGAAGGTAACAATTAAATAAGCAATAAAGATATGTGGCCATAAAAATAAGTAACCGATGGTGCGTGCCACAGAGTTCAGCAGTTCTCTCGGGCAGCTAATGCTGATTGGTTCGATCCTACGGGGACACCTTTTTCTGATCGTGTGCCAGACTAATTTCGATAAATGTCCAAAAGACAAGTGACTGAAATTAATGTGAGATATACACTTTTTAAAAATCTATTTAGACTATGTAAACGAACATTTTGAAGGGTTAGAATGAATATTTATTACGGGAAAGGAAAAGGAGAGTCATTTGCAGCATCACCAAAGGAGTTGAGAGATCCTCAAGATGGTTGTGCTTCAAAAGAGGAGAACCATGGGGTGCAATTATGTAGCCGTCTGGATAGACGCAGGGATCTGATCGATCCTGGTGGGGTCACCTGGCGGAGGGCGTATGAAGTTGGAAGACCCGAAACATCCGAGGATCCCAGGAACTGTATCAAGACTGGGGTATCAGCAAATGTTCATCCTTTCACAGGGGACTATGATTGGCGATGAATACTCAATTAAATTTACTCTAACCATTTTCATGACTATGTCCTTACTTTTTACACTAAATCGAATTCATATATGATTATGAGTAAACTACGTAACCCTTTTTCCATCACTTTCTGTTAACCCTTCTATCAAACTATGGAAGTCCAGTTTATAGTGATTGAATAATAATTCGATTAAAATAAGTCATATTCTATTCATTTGATTTATTGTAAAAAAAAAATTGTATTACATTTTCATGAAAAGGTTGTTGGTTTGCTAAACCTAATCTTTTTTTTTTTACAAAGTTGTAATTTCTTAACGTTGCATAAATGAAGAAACGAACAGAATAATCCAGTTCATCAACAAAACAGTCTAGATACCTATCGCTGACTTCATTCGAATTTCAGCATTCCAAAATTCTCTCGTGTGATTGGTTAGTTTTTGACGAATTGACCGACAAGAACGTAACAGACGGAGATCGTGGCAAGCGTATCAATAGTATTATGTTATCACGATGGAGTTGACAACCATGAAATGGGAGAGAGATCAGGGAATTGGAAATGAAAAAAAAAACAAAAAACAAAAACAAAACAAACAAACAAATAAAAAAACATGAAATATTTGATCGGATAAGATAAATAATTTCCGTTTTGACAATTCAGGTGATTTTGCAATATTTTTCAGGTGATTTCTTGGCTGACCAAAGTCGGTGCCTTTCGGAACGCTGTGATGTGTTTAATTACAAACAATGTGTGAGGCATGGTTGCTCTTGTGTTCTAGATGTGCTCCGACTGGAACGAAAGATAAGAGTCAAAGAATAAATTCAGAAGATTCACAAAGAGTTTTAAAGTCTCTTGTCGAGATCTAACAAGGCGCTCTTTTGAAAGAAAAAAAAAACCCTAACACACTGAAGTACAATGGCGAAAACGAAATACATTTCTCGCTTATTTGTATTTATCATCGTTACACGAGAGTTACGTTTACTATCTGCAACACGTCGTTCCTGCTTATAGAGACTTCTCGCTATTTTTTTTCTTCATTTTGTCCATTGTTAGGAAACGAAGGACCGTGGCCCTACCTATGGCTACGTCAGGGCAAATGATTACAGAGAAGAACAGTATTTTAATTAAACATTTTTGAACTTGAAATAACTGTATATCTCTGAATTTTTGAGATGAGGTATTATTATTATTTCTATTAATATTCGGACCATCCTCATCTTGGTTGTTTTTCATACAACGTTTCGGCCGTTGCACTCTACGGCCTTCATCAGGTAGCGTAGTGGTTACAGCACCAGACAAATTACTGCAAAGTAATCTGATGGTTCTAGGTTCAATCCTAGTGTGAGACAATATAATAATACTACTAATGCTAAGAGGGGATTGCGGTCAATATACCCCCGTCGGATAAATAATACTAATAATAAATACTTCCCCACACCTACCAGATGGTACCTGATGAAGGCCGTAGAGTGCAACGGCCGAAACGTTGTATAAAAAACAACCAAGATGAGGATGGTCCGAATATTAATAGAAATAAAAAAAATTGAAATAACTGAATGCACACAACTAATGTGGATATACGTTAAGATTAGAAGGCACAAAGTCAGAGTGCAACAGTTAGCTAGCTGGCTTTGTAGTTCATTACAACTAATTAATGAACTCAGTTCCCACCTGGCTGGCCATACTTGTGACCTTTTCTCCAGAACTAATCCAAGAAAATAATCATATAGGCACGCACTTGAACAGTTGTGCATCCAAGCACGAAGTGACGATTAAAGAAAAATCTAACATTTACGCGGATCACAACAAAGCTCTTCCCCTTTTTCAATGTATCAAAAATTGTGTCATGTAGCCTACATGATAGAAAATAGAAATTTGCATTAACTCCAAAACCTCTGTATGATCAGGTGTCATGATGCTCTTCTGTTGCATGTAAGTCGTGCATACTATAATATAATATTTTTTCTTTTGTAATATTCTTATTTTGTACAATCGAAGTACTTCGAGATATATCAAAATTTGAATTTGAAGATCGGTCAAAAATTATTCCCTGGGGAGGGGGGCGTATTTATGGACACATTGAAACATGGAAATTTGCCATCCGCTCAAGGGACGAACGAGAAAGAAAAAAACAAGCGAAACGAAAAGGGATCCATACTCAAGTTTTGCTACCTAGCGCTAGATGAATTACGATACAATTTCAATTATCTAGCATTTAGGCCTAAATATATTAAGCTGACATCTTGAAAAACATACATGCATTCTGATCGAGCTTTGAGAAATTCAGGCTCATATGATTTCATTTTAGAGACGTTTTGAGTTTTCAAATATTTTGTCATGATCTATATTCATTTACAAAAGACCTAGATCTTATGTGCCAAAAACTTATATAAATTGATGTAAATTACACCAGAGTGGATTCAGTTGAAATTTTCAAGGATTCGATGAAGAATATACTACGTTCATCGTGAACATAGATACTTTCAGCAAATTCTTATCAATTAAGAAAGATACAGCTGTATTTAAATATAGCCTGATGAATTATATATCAAGTTGGAACATTTAAATCCAAGATTTTGATTCATCGTATTGATTAGTAGATGCATTCAACACAATTTAAAACCATTCGCATAAATCATTAATCCATCTTGATAGGATAGATTCATATAAGTACGTCCTATATCTTTTCTTATAAGGATTAAAAGAATTAAAATAAGATGTTTAAAATGATCACAACGGAACATATTCATCGCTAATAAGTAAGTATACCTCCAGCAGATTAACATAGAAAGTTGATTTACTTAATAATAAACTAAGCATAGCAGGATTTCATTATTTCTAATGGAGACAGAGATTATCATGTATTATTCATAACCAAAATTTATAGCATTGAAACTCTGTTGCCAAAAATGTGAATATATTGCCGGCAAAAAAAATGAGTACACCTTTACGAAAAAATGCTTTTGGCGATAATTGCAATGCTGTAGAGTTTTGTCACATATAATACCAGACAATATCTATTTGGATTTTGTAATGTCCCACCCGAAATAACATAATCCTGCTTTGTTTCCTTTAAAAGAAAATCAATTTTGTATAAGAGGTGCTAGCTACAGGTGACTGTGTTCATTGTATTTATTAAAGGACAACGCATCTATCTAAGACTTACATGCAATTTATCTAAGGCCTACATAGATTCAGCAAAGGCTACGTTGCAATTAGCTTCTACTCTCAGCGTATTATGAGCATCGTACTTGAGAAATTTGTGCAACAGCATCTTTATTTTTGCATAATCGTGTCTTTCCTGTGATGTATCGAAATGGCTTGTGGTTGAATTGACACAGAAGCGTTTAATTTCATGCCTATCCCAAATGCAATGGAGCAAAATAACGAGACTTAAATCAGGACTATTTTGTTGGTTCGGCTACTGACTTCCAATTTATTTCGCCACTCACATTTTCACATTTCTATTATCACATTAAACATGCAAGATTGCTCATATACTTCGATTAACACTGGAAACCATAACACACGCACGCACGCACGCACGCACGTGCGCTCACACACTCACGCACGCACGTGCGCTCACACACTCACGCATACTTTCACTTCATCTGTATATCTCTTTCTTTCTCTCTCTTTTTTTCTCTCTCTCTTTCTTACACTCATAAGTCCAGGTGAAAATGGAAATCCACTAATTCATGCAACGAATATAAATACAGTGGTAGCATTGGACGCAAATCATTCCTGGTCATGTTTTTTTTAGCAGTGTTAAATAGTGTAGCTGTGTATATGAGCAGTCACTGGTAAACTTTGAAATCATTTATTGATTCTTCTATTTGGAAAAAAGCAAAAACAAAAGGTATACATGAATATACTTGAAATATATATATTTGGGCACCAACCGTAGATTAAAGTTTAGGAGACTAATGCTAGTGAATTTTATCCTTACTACGAAACCAACTACGGTGGCTATTTGCTGCACTAAACTCAGTTTAGCAAATCTCTCTGTCTCTGTCTGTCTATCCCCCCTTTCTCTCTCTCTCTCTCTCTCTCTCTCTCTCTCTCTCTCTCTCTATATATATATATATATATATATATATATATATGTATGTATGTATGCTTGTGTATACTTGGGAGAAAGATATAAACATCTGAACATCTATTCGAAGTTTAAGGTGAAGGAGAAACTGGTGTTATATTGCTGTTGGAATGTAAGTTGGGATTTGATCAACCTTTGGTTGCCTAGGCAAGGGATTCTGGTGTTGGAAGACCCGAAATCCCAAAAGACCCAAGGAACATAATATCACGAAGCTGAACATGGTGGAACAGAAGAAACATTTGAAAAAATTTTCTTGCGTACACAGAGTAAGTAAAAATTGCGCTTGCATCGAAGTAGTTGTCTGTTTTATTATGTGGTTGAAGAAAAAGTTTATAGTGCCATCTTTTGCAGAATGTAAGGGATATATATTATGGTGTCTCTGTACTCAGTTTTTTTATTACTAAATCCTTAGAGGAAATTCAGAAAGTAAGAAAATGTGTTCCATATGAACTTACAAAAGTGATCAACAGTCAGCGTTTAAGCACATAGTTTCCTCTTCTTGTTCAACATAGAAAAATGAAAAACAAAACCATTTCGTACAAGATGATGATGGAAAATGAATTTATCATGATAATCCAAAACCAAGAAAATCGTAGCTAAATTCTGTTCCAGTTTAGATATTAAAGGTCAGGACAACTTTCGGCATCCAAGCATGAATGGGCAAAAGATTTTTCTAGGTGTTTGTTGGGATTCAGCGGGGGCTGTTTATAATGAATAGTTGGAATCTGGACACGCTCTTACTACGCAATGATACAGCGAACAATTACCTCGTTTTAACGACTGATTGGAACAGAAAAGACCTTTCTTATGGATAAGTTTACCGGAGAAATTTCTGCATGGCAACACTTATTCTTGTGTTGCAAATGTGACGAAGCAAATAATCATTAACCTGGGATAAGAAGCCCTCTCCCATGAAGCATGTTCTCCAGATCTCTCGCGCCCAGATTATCACTTGTTTTGCTCTTTGTCTGGTCAGTGCTCCAAAAGGTTCCAGTTATCTTAAAAGACTTAATCAACCAAAACCCGAAATCTAATCTTTATGTTACCAAATCTATCTATCTTTCTATCAATCTATCTTCTTACTTGTGTCGATATTCGCAGATAAATACATGTACGTACTAAAATTTTTACAGCCTTTTTTTGATTTTCACGTTTAAGGCTCACATGAAAATGCGAATATATTTCATACGCGTGCGTGCGAGTGTCTATGATAAGTGTATCCCGAAAAGCAACAAATATTTCCGATTATCTCAATCTTTTAAAACTTATTCAGTTCACGGTTCAAGTAACTTTTTCTTCATCCATCTTGGTTTTCTTTGACTTGGTTTGGATTATATGCTCAAAGACGATCGCATAATCCAAAATGAAAATCAAATGTTGTCTATAGTTTTGAGAAGGATCATTTTCATTCAAAGGAAGAAGTCCGGATAATAAACAGGGAACGTCTTAGGAATCTAAGAAGAATCAAAGAAGCTGTATACGTGAACATGTAGGCTGTGTTTATGTCAAGGCAAGTGCCTTTTCAATTCGACGTGGCTCCAGCTATTCTACAGGGACAAAGTATGGAAATCCAGGCCTAACAATTAAAGGTAAGGAAAACACCCGAATCCTACAATTGCTACCACCTTGGAGATTTTGTCCGTTTAGTGTTTCGGATAGTACCCTTGAAGAAGGATGCAAAATGGATCGACTGAACAACAGCAAGAAAAAGGAGGAGTCCAATCGTCCAAAAAACCCTTTGATAAATCAAAAGTTTTACTCATTTATCGTCACTCACAGGGATATATTTGAAGGCAAGACTTTTAAAGAATATAACTAATAATAATAATCCGTGCAACTACACGCCTGTATTCATTCACAAACACGTGATTTATGTATGCAGAATGATATATAGATCACAATCCTTCAAATATTGGAGTATCCCTTATCTCCTAATATTTGTCTGGCTTCATTAGAAATCGAAAAACACACCTATTTCAGAAGTCAGAATGATTAACTATAATCAACAGAAACGGGATATGTTATATCTGTAAATACTTCTAGAGAAATAAATGCACCATTTTCTCGAGGGGAAAATTAGCCTTACAAAGTTTATAGATTAATTCAAAGTATGATATTGTCAAATATTGTCAATAATATTCATATGGTTTGGAACTGATGCGCAAGTCTCATTGTTATGGGCAATCAGTAGTTTCATTAACCATTTCTTTATAGAATTTTAACTCAATTCTAAAGATCAAACAAGCACACGCTTCATGATGTTTGCGTTTAATTTTAGCCTAAAAGAATATAGTGTGAGTCCTTTTTTTTTCTTTAAGAAACATCATTAATTCAAGGGTTCTGTTATGTTTAATAAGTTCATAAGGTCACTCTATCTGAAACTCAGTCAGTAGTGCCGGGCTTTTATTTTCATTAACGATCCCAAATCATCAAAAAAACATATTTTGACTTCAATGAGAATTTAAAATCGAAATGTGAATATGTTGGTATGAAATAGAGTAAATTTTACAGCATTTTATTGCAATAAAACGCAAATTTCGAATCTTTTTATTTTCTAGGCTCTGGCTGATCGTTTCTGACCTTTAGAAAATACGTTTGGGGCATATATAGATGAATACTTGGTCGCGCTACTTGAATAAACGTACAACTTAGCTCAATTCATGTAAACCCCACCTGGATTCTTTCAAGTTATGGCTGAATGCTTACACGCCTTTGTTGAAAGCATGTAGACATATCCGGGCCTCGACTTAATGTGTTTAGACCTAAGCTGAATACTTGAAAGCTCAAGTTGAATGCACCTATACCTAAGCCTTATTCATCCAGAGACTATATTTCTCTTCTTATAAGTTATATCTTATATACAGTGCATCTCAAAATATCTGTTATAGAAGACATCATATTTATAATTAACCCATTTTTTAAAAAAGGATGTATAGTGTAGAGTATAAAAATTCAGTAGCAATACCTTGGCACGTAATCTGGTGAACAGCCCAGAGCTTTTTCAATTTATAAAATACGCGGTAAATCAAAAAAAAATAGAAGTTTCAGCAGTTCGTTTTACACTGATTTCTATTGTCAACTGTTCCAAAATATACCTTTTTTTACGGAGTATTCGATTGATTGTGTGGTTTCATGGATTAAAAGACGATTTGATAAGTAATATCTTTTTTTTAAATAATATATGTAATCTTTCAGGGTTCGTATGAACCGGAAGTCTGGTGCAAAAGGCTTTGGTGACAAGGAACTGGCGTCGAACATAGCATCATTAGGTATTGGTCAGCGCGTTTGCGTGCACACTCACGTATACACACGTATGTATATATGTATATTCAAATAAACTAGTAGGGATACTAACGTAACCTCAAATTTCATATTGTGAAAAATGTTTTTTTTTATTCCTTCCTACTCAACTCGACACAACAATTGGAATAGATATCATCTCTACAGAGTTGTGAATCTTTACTTCCAATATACACTGCTTACTGACTGTCGTAGATTGAAGGCTTCATTGAAGTAGTACAAACAATTAAAATGAAGCTAAATAGTTGTCAAAATTAATAATAATGGTTCACATCACTTCATCTCCCCCAATGATGGAACATATTTGGAGGAGGGAATTTCAAAAAACTAAACACCATTTTTCCTGGCACAATACGGAGTAAACTTTGAAAAGTTCAACCCTATAAGATCCATTGGTGTGGTCTGTACGCATGATACGTACATGATCGGACCAACTTAAAAACTGAAGAAACTTATGTTGATTGTTTCAGTAACAGTTTTAGCTAATGGTTTCAACTAATTACTTTCTAGTTTATCTCCGAAAATGATCTAGAATAAACAATTAAAGAAAATGAGGCTACTAACTTTTGAACTAATTTACGTTGTCTAGGTCATGTGATAACAGGAGATCGTTTCAAAGAAGAGTTTCAATACAATATAATGCAATTTTTAATCATTCTGTCGGGTCATATTAAATCCATTTCTTGACAAAATTCGATTCCTTTTTTTTTTTTTGTCAAACTCTTGTACAAATTGGAATGACCTCGTCTTTCCCCATAACAACAAGGAGAACAATCCTCATCTAATTTAGGAGGCTAAACTGCTGGTCTATCACGTCACATCAAACAAAATCAATATATAAAATCAACATTTCCCTACCATGAAATCACAACCTATTGATTGCTAGGCGGTTTTCTTGCTTATGGAGTCTTATATATTCATGAATTTATTCATTACATATACAGTACATGTTGCAGTAACCATCTTCTGCTGGAATAGAAGTAGGAATAGAGTTTTGACCCGACGCCAGCCAGGCTTTCTCTCTAATTTCCAGCTTTCATTTCTGTCCTCTTGTCTTGCTTCTGCCTACTTCAGTTATCATTTCCATTTCCCGAATCTCAGTCTATTTCATTCTCTACAACACAGCTTTCTTACTTTCCCTGTATTCTTGCTTCGTTTTTTTTAATTTTAATTCGGTTTTAGTTGCTTTTTTTGTCAAACTCCTAGAGAGTTGACTTTATTATTACAATTAATCAGATGTTGAAATTCAAGATTATCGATTTCAGTTTTGAATTCAAACATGGTGGGTAAAAAATAGAAAGATAAAATGACGTCATGTCATTGGTCAAACAGACGCTGTGAGGGTGAAGGTCGTGGCACATTCAATAAATGCGTTTTGTTTTGTTTTTATTTAAATGACTGCTGTTTTCTTTCGTTTGATTTTAGAAAATTTTTAAAAAGTTCTCAACCCAATTTACACTTCTTTTGAGTTCCCCTGTTCAAAATAGGATTAGTTTACAGATTAGTCCCCTTTTACAACTAAATAGTAATCGGCATTTGTTCAGTTTAGTTTACGAGAAGATTTTGTTATCATCGACAACTACAACTAGACTTTGTTTTAATACAGATTCAGCAGACAAATTTTTGAGTTAAATATTTTCAGTTTTGATACAGCTATAATACAACAGGGAAAATAGAATATTTGTTAGTTCACAAAGGTAATTTTACAAAGTGAACAAACACGAAATAACCAGTCCCAAGGTAACAATTTCAATTATCTAACTTCATCCTAATTGTTTAGATGTGATAAGAAGCAACAGCATTTGAGATGAAAGTAATAATGACAATAATTAATAATAATGGAGTATATAAATATTTTGTTTTTCTTTTCAGCGAAAACTGCTAATTATGTCATTGACACATATCATAACCAAACTATAATATCATGTATAATCACGAATAAATTAAATTTCTCAACGCATCCGTGGGTCAGTGATTATAGGCGCTCGGCTTGAAACCAGTTGAATCCAACTGGGAGCGACTCTTCATTACTTCTTCGCTTTCGAAGTCAGTGCCAGATTATGTTTAGTAGACTTTCAGGACCAGTGAAGGATTAATCATTAGGCTGAATACTCCTTTTCTGACTTTCCCCCTTCCTTGATTTCGAGGTTCATAATGGATTGACTTTAAGACAGAGTAGACGTTTTTTTCATTTTTTTTCAGACTCTTACTATTGAGTTCTGACTTAATTTTTATATGTAGTAACAATGATGGATGACAATGACTACAAAACACTGAAGTACAGTGACACAGTGACGCACGCAAAAACTTATAACGAATTCATTCTCACTTCTAAAGCCCGACTGAGGCCGACATTTTGCTAATCTTATTTACAGGAGCTATTGATAAAGGAGTTGAAATGAGATGATTTGTTGAGGAATATATTGTATGGAGAAATGAATTTCGTTTTGTTTACTTTTTAGATTTTAATGACGCAAGGGACTTTGGCCCTAGCGCAGCCAAGCTTGTCTTTTTCCTTCCATTTTGTCTTTGTTTACTTCTTTTGCTCTCCACTTTGTCGGTGTTTTTCTCTCTTTCTCTTGCCTATGTAACTCTATCCCAGTTTAAAAACTAGAACTTTTCTCTTTTATTTATTTTTTTGTACAAGTTCGATGCTTAGTGACTTTTTGATATCTAGATGCATGAAACCCCGACAATATACATCAATTTCAATTCAATCATTTTATTGAAATACATTTAGGCGGATTGAATTTAAAAACATTTTTTTCTCTTATCTCTTTCTCTCACTCTCTCCATGTCTGCCTGTCTGTCTCCGTCTCTCTCTATATCTATGTGCGTGTGTGTGTGTAACTATGTCGTTTGAGTTTTCTAATTTGCTTTTATTTGTCATCCCTTCAGAACCGTTTCAATCCCATAACATGGGTTACGTTTTCAACGTGTTATTCCGTCATTATCACCAGAAATCTAATATGCTGACCTAATTCATGCTACATGCTTACAGACATCATTATACAATATGAATCTTTTCATCACATTCAAATACATACAAAACTACACGCATGCGCACCTGCATGTGCATTTATGTGTGTGTGTGTGTGCGTGTGTTTGCGTTTGTATGCACGTGTGAACGTGTGAGTGCTTGTATGTGTGTGTTAGTTATTACAACTAGTTGATTCCCTTGAATGGATTCCATTGAAAGTAATTTGAGCTCATAACTTGAAAGAAATCCAAATCGGAAACGATCAAATATTTATGTCCATCGAAGTATGCCACAAAAGATTAACATGCCACATTGAGGTAATTATGGGTTGCTGTAGCTTGTCAAACTAAATCAAGACTCAAAACTGACATCTTGAGTTTTCTAGAAGTCGAACGAACAAAACTGTCAATGTATCAGAAAAATTCAGTTACAAATGAATTAAAGTTTCTGTACTCCAATCAAAGTCAGTATAAGCTTGGATTTTCCAGTAAAATTTGTATCGTACAGAACACTATTTTCTTATTTTTTTCTCATATTTTCCACTTTCTTTAGCCACAAGCGATGAGATGCTGAAACGCTAACATAACCTGACCTAGTAAATAGAAAATTTACTAAAAAGCTCAGTGCCCCATAAAATTTAATTCTGACCATCAGTGGCCACCATTAAGATATCTGAAAATCAAAAAGAAATGCTTCATTGATATATGAGAATCAATTCAGTTTTGACAGATTTACATTAGTATTTCAAAATACCAATCCACATTCTTTCAATCATAACTGTTTTTTGTTATTGTAATAATTACACCTACATACGTTCTACATAATTCGTCTCCCTAGGAAAGAACGGTTGAAAAACTGTTTTCTTGACGCTAGAGAGGTTTTCACATGTCCACATGACACAGTATTCACTAAACTTGAACTCAACAAGTGGGTAACAATAAATGATATTGTATAAGGTATAGGTAAAATTTTACTTTGAGTTTCTTGAACTTCAAATTGCCTGAGGTGATATATACTGAAACGCCTTTCCTTATTCAAGTGTAATCAAGAAGTGCAAACATGCCAAGTTCGGATTGAGCTAGGAAGTATAATGATTTTTTTAGATAAAAAGATTCAAGTTGTGAATCTTGAACAATCACTAATTTTCATTCTTTGCTTTTGCTTGGAAATGAATCTGCACAACGGGCCAAGTTTCGTTGAGTCAGGTAAGGACTTCTAGGAATTTCTGTTTCTAAAAATAAGCAGAAAATAAATTTGAGTTTAAACTAGGCAAAATATGCCTTTCTTCAACATTCTATAGACTTTGCCGAATCTGTTGATCAGTACATATGTATATATGAAAACACTGCAAGTTCAATTTTATCTTATGATAAGTGAAAACTAATTTTCACAAAATCTTAAATAGACATTTAGTCCATATATTTGACTCAAATATTCACGTGCTATTCCAAGAGATATTTATTGAACTTTTTGAAATTAACCATAAAAAATATTTCCAAACATATTTTAAAAAGGTATGAGTTGTAGATATATTTGTTAGCTCCTGATTTGGAAGTGGAAAGATGACTCAAGCATTGATTGTGGTATTTCAAAGTCAGTGAACATTGGAGATCAGAAAGTTGGCCATATTTATTGCAGTTCCAAACTAAAAAAAAAAGACAATTTTTCTATTGCAAAGTGTTAGAAAATAAATAATAAGTTTCCTTCCATATCATGTCACTTTATTAGCTTCATTCAAAGCAGTTATCTAAACACTCTATTGTATAAAACGGAAAATATTCCGACATTGACTATTGGTTGAACATTATGAATTTGTGTGACCCAGGTAAATGAGAATTCACTGTTCTTTTCCGAGGAGTTGTGGAATGATCTAATCAAAGAAATTACATCAATATGTGGAACAAAGGCGAGAGAAATATAGAGTGTGCTGTCTACTGGAACAAGCAGTGGATTACACCGCCAAACTTTTTTTTTGTTCCTGGGTAATAAGTGTTATTCTCCAATTGATTATGTCTAAAAAGGATAGAAAAGGCCTATAATTCCCTACAAATTTGGCTTTTATGATCAGAAGATTGATACTTTGGAATTTACCTATTTTGCCTCAGAAGGCACAGGGAAAGTGTTTGAAGGCCACAAACTCCTTTTTTTTTTTATAGCTCTGACAGTTTTGAGGCCTGATTATATGCGCAGTCGTGGCATCAACACCTTCCGGGGATCAACCAATGATTCGACGTTATTCGTTCCCACGTAGAAGGTAGCTAGTCCTGCCTTTGATAGTGCACCAAGGTATCCCTACTGTCCCAAAAGCGTAGATGGCAGGTAAATTTTGTATAACCGCTTCAAAGACCAATCAGGGATCAAACCATTTGACATCCTAGCCGTTTCTATCATAGACACTATTGTATTGCCAATAGGTAAACCAAAATATGTAATGTAAACCTCAAACATCTTAGAAGATGTTGCCACGGAGTAATGTGTAAAAAGTTGAAGCCTGTGTCATCGTCGGGCCACAGATAAAGAAGTTGCTGGTTGCAAAGAATTCCCTCGTGAGGAAATGCAACTTGGTACAGTTTTGTCATAGTGGCTCCCAGGGCAATCACAAAAGTGGAATCTGTGGAGCTTGTGACTATTGTAGGGAAAATGGGCTGCATGTTGCCCCCAAAGTCCATATCCTTTATACTCATCTAGATACATTCAAGGAGTACCAGGGGTGTAATCGAAGGAGCAATGCTAGCACTTCCACCACGATATACTGAAGCGTCACTACCATGAAACATATAAGGAGAATATGATGGGATGTTATATTTTGGGGCCATGTTCATGAAAATGATTTGTAGTACAATCGTAAATCTTGAAAAACTACTCAAGTAACTATGAGAAAATAGCAAAGGGTTCTGTCCCTTGTTTTGATATTTGCGCGTGGTTGCATGTATATGTGATCATGTTTTTGTGTATTTGTGAGTTCCAATGCTCCTGGCTGTACCGTTTTGTCTACGGACTTGAAAAATGTCTACAGACATGAAATTCTTGTTTCGCCCCCAGTCTGGGTCAAAAAACTTATTATCAATGAATTATGATACCTAATAATTTAAAGGACAAATACAAAAGAAACAAAACTGAAAAGACTTCGTTTGCTTTTTGGTGTGTTTTTTTCCCCTCAGTTCTGTTGGGTAGTAATGAATTGACTGTTTTTGAGGAGAATTGCATTTCTCATTCAGCCACTTCATGTTTTAGATATTTTTTAATGACTTAGCTTTTATGGGAGGCTAGGCGACATTTAAAAAAAAAGAGTGAACAAATTTCGGAGGAGGATCCAGGAATTCGCTTTTAGTTGGGGATTTTTTTCGTACATTTCTGTATTTGCTCCTGTCTAACCACACGAAACCTCCAAAAGTTCTCTATGAATTCCAAAGAAATGCACGCTGACTTTACGATGGCAACAGTTTTTCTTTATTTGAATGGACTTTAGATATGACTTGACCTAGTTGACAAGATTCTTCCACAAAAAGATGATAACTCAAAAAATGTACGAAAAACCGACACACTACAGGGGCAGAAGATGAAAAATCAAAATTGATTCTAACAAGCTGACTTATGCTAGATAGTTCCAATATGTCACCAGACACATACAAAAAATTCCCTCGAATCGTAATCCCCCCAAATCCAACATGGTGTCCGAAATATCTGCCGTATTTGGGCAAAATAGTGAAATAGTCATAAAATTTCAACATGATATAAATATGGTTTTAGGGTCTATTCCTATATTTTAGTGTTTGGAAAATTTATATCCTCTGGTGTGACAATCACAAATTAATCACAGCTCCTAAGATGGTTATCATTCCTCGGTAAAATAACAAAGAAAGCCATAGACCTGTAACCAGATCAGATGGTAAGTTGATTTTTTTAGCAATCACTTATGTAATAATGGTTGGGTAACTGATTTCAACTCATTACATTGAGACCATATTCATGATTAGTTTCCAAAACCAATACAGCCCCTAAAATGTCCACTGGATATGATCATATTTAAAAAAAAATACAGTCAGAAAAAGACAGCATGATGATTTAGGTATACATATACAGTTGGGAAAATAGGTAATTTGATGAAATAAATTGGGTTAGGGTTTAAGTAGCATTCCATAGTTGAAACTTGAGGAAAGCTATTAATTCTAACCATCTTCATCAGTAACAATCGGGTGAATATTCTGACATATCAGGCCATTGCAATGACTACACCACCAGATTGAAGACGACTTGTTTTGCAGCCACAAGTAATTAATTCAGAACGCTGCCAGGAGCAACTGGTTGATCAGTTTCAATAGGCTAAGGGATTGTATTTTTCATGTCTATTTAAGAACTATATATGTATCATATTGTCTTTTTTCTGGTTTGAAAATATGGTTACTAATAGTGGCAATTTCGGTAGCTGTATTTGGTTTGAGGGACTAAACTATTAAAACATATGGAATTACTCAAAAATCAACTTTCGATCTGTTCTGGTTGCAACGGTATGGGTTTCTTCACTCTTTTACCCATGAATGGGAGCCATGTTGAATATGTGACCTATCCTGCAAAAGTATCACAACTTCTAAAACACAGAAATAGTCCCTAAAACTAAATAAGGCAGCCATCTTGGATTTTTGAAATCTTCATTGCGATTCCAAGGAATTTTTAGTATAATTTTTCTGTCATATTCCAACTATCTTGCAGAAATCACCTTGTTTGAATTGATTGTTAAGCATTGGCCTAATGCCCTTGGATTAAATCTATGGTACGCACTGCCATCATCAAATTTTAATTTGTTCCGTGAATATCTCAGGAAGCAACTCTGGGATTTTTGGTGTTTTTAAGTATGATATTCTATACACCATTAACTATCATTGGCGAAAAATCAGCTCGTTTAATGCTTGGGCCAATTACTCTAGGACTAAAATGAGTTTTCTCTTAATTCCAGTTACTAATATATCAGTTTGTTTATCTGACGAAAAAATAGGAAATGATTTTCTTTTTTAATTTCTTGGTGACCATCGATTTATTTCTATTTACTCTATCGATTTTTTTTGGTACAAATTATTGCTTGGTGCCTTTTGATTTTTTTTGGGGGGGGGGAGGTATAAATTTGGGTTAGAGTAGTGGAAAGTTGAGCACGAGAGTTTCACACTATTCTCATGTTTCGTTGTGGCACATCAGTAATAAGACGAAATCAAGATTACTGATTAGTGTTTTAGAGTTCCTTCATAATCTAAAAGTATCAGGAAGAAATCACATACATTCAGGCACCAGAATTCAAAACAGATGACGTAAACTTTTCAGCTTAAGCCATATACAGGGGCATAGGCGTTGCGGGCCAATTTCTTGAGCAAATCTGCGTAATTCGGGTAAAACCGTTTTAAATTTCGGGCAAATCAAACCCTCTGCCCCCCCCCCCCTGAAAAAAAAAAAAAGAAGTGTTCCCACATGCCTATTGATGGATGGCCAAATACTTTTGAGGGTTTTTTTTATATCAAGATTGTGGTATGGTTTTCAGGAAGTTTTTATTTACTTTGTTATATTTTCATAATAGAAACTATTTCTTGGACTAACCTTATTTGGAGCCAAATGACAAAGAGATTATAATACAATTTTCATCATGTCAGCCAGTATTCTAAATTAATCAACCTATCTTGATAGAGCTAAATAAATATGTACCAACAAATTATAAACATCTATGTGTGCAAATACATATTGACACGAGTAGTAATACGTAATAACCTCAATTCATGCAAACGTTTGTACTAGGTAACACTATTTAGTATTTTGATTGTAAACGGACTTGCTGATAGATATTTTAAAAAATTTCTGAATGCAAAATGCTTCTTGGTGAGAAGATCATTTCAACTTGAATTTACATCTAGATGAAATTATTTCGATCTTTCATTTATTTATATGAATGTAATTTATTTCTGTTTGCTTCATTTGTCTCTGCTTTCTGTTTCTCCCTTCGTATTTTCTGTTATTCTTTCCTTCCTTTCATTCATTTCCCTCAAATTTATCGATTTTTTCTTCCTGTTTCTGTCTTTCTTTTTTTTTGCCATTCACCGTCTTTATCATGTCCTTTCTCTCTTTTTTTCTCTTTTTTAAAAATTAGACACTGTCAATCAAAACTGTCACCAAAATTGTCAACATAGGTTTCTTCACTGTTTAAATTGGTCTGACTGACTGGTTTGCTGTGTGTGTATCGTTGAAAATTTCAACATTCATCCCTTATTATGAGTAGAGGAAAAAAGATCTTTAACCCCGACCAAAAAAATACTTTTAGTGGAGGGGGAGGGAGTTCAATTTGCAATACAGGTTTATGCTGTATTGCCCCCTTGGAATGCTTGTTTTTTTGAAAATTAAGACTTTTTTCTAGTGATCATTGCTCTGCACAAGCGGCGTAAAGAGTAGCTTATTCATTGGTCACCCCTTTTCCCAATTTTTCAATTGATCACCCCCATCACGGCATGCTGCCAATAGATGTTGGTCACATGATCGTTTCTACTAAGTGACGAATCAGACCGGTCTTTCCTTTTGTAACCCTTTTTACTTGGCTCGTCTTTTTCTCTTACTGATTAAGTATCGGCAAGTAAGCATAATTAAAAACTACAGGGATCATTTCATCAGGAATTTCCTTGCAACAAAGTCAACCTTTCAGGCACTCAATTGAAACCCAGTTCGTAATTTCCTGACGACAATAGAAATTGAGTGGTGACTTGCCTCACTTGGTGCCTACATGCCTACTGACGTCAGCCAATAGAAGAAGCTGTCAGGCTAACTTCGCACACCCAGCCTTGCACTTACTTGTGATGGTTTTAAACTAGTTAGTTTAGATTTGGGGAACAGATAAACAGCAATTCTATTATATATCAACAATCGTTTCTATCAATATTAGATACTGTTAAAACTGCCTAAAGAATATAAGAGAAGTAATGCCATTGAGTCAGTAAGAGTATCTGAGTCATTTGAAAAGGATTTTAATTCCTAATATCTAGGGGAAATTGGTAATTTATTCATCACATAATGACCGACATTATTATATTATCTGGATTCTGGTGTGACATCAGCAGTGCATTAAAGAATCCTACTTTGTCCAACAAAATCTACGAGGCCTCTACACTTTTTTGGCGCTTTTGTCATCAATTCCTCAGACTGGATATCATGTTTATGTCGCTGACCCGCTATCTAAAATTATCAACGCTCTGGCGGAGATCAACGAACCTAATTTTGAGTGGAGAGCTCTGTTGTCCTCCTTGGTAGGAAGGAACCACATCTATAATAGTATTTTTGCTCCTTATCCTCCTCTTATTCATGTTGTATTATTTTTCTGTGGGAGTAATAACAATGATCTAAGAGTATTTGAATTTTTTGATGAAGTATAGGATTAATTTTAGTTTCGTTTATTTTACTAAGTCTTTTCGTCGTAACATTCTATAAAGCAGTTAGCCCACATTCCTACATGATTATAAAATATATTCCCAGAACAGTCCATATAACGCAGATGATACTTGAAAGCATTAAACCATTGAAATGTTTTCGTATTGCATATATATGATATAACTGTTGCATCAAAGGTCGTACAAAACGGACAGTGAACCCACAGCAGCAAGCAGAAGCGACTGATGAGACACAAACAAAGGGTGTGCAATATGAAGAAGTCCATGGGCAACATAAAACATTCAAATAAGCAAAAAATGAATAAAGCCAAAACTTATTTCCATATATCTAAATGACTGCAAGCATTTACGGTTCTTGGCTACGGTTAATGATTTGGTTAATATACGTGCAACAACATGTAATGAAATTCGAAGAGGAAATGGCATACGCTAGTAGTTACAAAAAAATTATCTGTTATCCTTGGAGATTTCTTTATTTTTCTTTTTCAATCCTTGACTTGTGCCAAAAAGACCGATTAATAGATCCATGGTCGACCAAAGCGTTAATGGGGCCATGAGCAGACTTTGATTTTGGCGCTGCCATAGACTTTACGGGCCCCTGAGTGGAATTGGATTTAGGGCTTCTTGAGGGCCCTCTTTCGAGCACATGAGCTGCTTAGTTACCTTATGCCTCGGGCTGGTTCTGAATAGATATTTTACTTTCGTCAAATTTGTATTTTATCGAATATGAATATTACAAAGGACTCTCTCATACTCTCAATAACATATGTTACATAATGGATGTGAAAAATGGAGTGATTTTCCAATGTTTTTGATATTTTCATATGGCTCTTCCAGCCTGGTAGGTTTTAATCCGTCCACGTGCTCACATAACACATTTTAAAGGATTGTAAGAAAAAAACTTCTAAAATATTAGATCGACAATAAGAATAAAATCTCATATATATATATATATGAATAAAATCTTATATATATATATATATATATATATATATATATATATATATATATATATTATATCCAAATATAAGGGTTGGAAGCAAAAATTTTTCAATGTATTAGATCGACAATAAGAATAAAATCTCATACGTGAAAGAATGATTCAAAGAATGAAATATCCTCCGATTCATTTGTGAATATTTGTATATATATATATATATATATATATATATATATATATATCCTCTGGATTGATAGGCTATCGACTACGTTGGTGACGGTTACAGTCACCTCACCTCAGTAATCGAATCTTCCATCGTCTTGGTGAAAAAAATGAATAAAAATGGAATAGACGGGGGGAAGAAAGGTAAATGAAAATAATGAGACAAGCCCAATGATACGTCACAACAGACGCTACGGTCTGCGTCAGTTCTATGTATACAAAAAAAGAAAGGGTTGAAGAAAGAAAAGAAAGGAAGAGAGCATTATTAAACTGCTTTTCTTTTCCGCTTCCGTCTTCACATGCCCTTTTTAACATAACAATTCAATTCGTTTCCTTTCTCTCTCTCTCTCTCTCTCTTTCTCTCTTCTTCTGTTTCTTTCCACGTCCTCATCTATCTTTCTACCCTCTCATTAGCTATCTTCCTCTTTTTCCCATTTTTTCTGCCTTTGTTGAAGTGTTACATTTTTTTAATTGTAAACAAAGCTCCATAAAGGATTAAGTGTTCCATTTTTTTTTTTAATTAAAAACGTCCAATAAAATATAAAAACAAACCAATTCATACGCATTCAACATTAAACATTGTTAGAGTAGAACTTGGAATATGATGAAGTTATGATTTGCTACACAAACACGTTTATGTTTCTTCCCTGTTTGACTTCTTCGGGCGAATCATATATATATATATATATATATATATATATATATATATATATATATATATATATATATATATAAGAGAGAGAGGTGAACTAATTGTATGTGAAGGGAAGAGATAGAGAGGATTTATCTATTTATTTTCCAATCAATTGCCTCACGATTACGGACATCCTGCTATATGCATTTACAAGCAGAAAACCGTCAGATACGGTAGATTTTTAGCAAGTATCGTATAATGTAATTATACTTGCAGTTCATATTTCTAAATGCATATTGGTTGCATCTTGAGTTTCGGTTGCCTAGTCTCCTGAGTGTCGATGTGTGGGAGTCCTATATGTGCAGGGGTCAGTGTTCAAAGGGTTAAAAAGTTTGAACCACCTAAGACTGGGTCAAAGTCCCCAACCATCATCACCCCAACAAGATCCATTACTCTTTTCCGTTTGTGTGAGCCGCTGTTACAACTGACTTGACCTTATCCGTTGCTGACTCGTCAATTAAATCTCTCTCATCATTAATGTGAAGTAGCTCGGCCACTTGATAGCCGACCAAGGGCGTGGTGTTGTAATTCGCTTCTTCCGATATTTTCCGACCCGAAAAGTAAATGAGCAACAATTGTTTTCTTTAAATTCGTTTTGTCACCCCTTGTCCTTCTGACATATTACTTCCCTTAGTCTATATTTAATTTCAAGTTACAATTAGCAGTGATTATTTCATACACGGTAGAACTTTCACATTAGAATTAATTGTTAGCGCTAGTAAATATTTATTAATTTGCCAGGCTATAAATACAAAACCTTTTTTTAAAACCAGAAGCAACTAATTAATCTCATCTTAACACACTGAAAAGGAGGAAAATGCTAAAATGGATATTTTACAGTAAGATTGTGAAACTAGTGATTAAGTGAAATCTTTACAGATTTTGTAAAATCCATGCATATGCCAGTAATATGATGAAATTCTCAGATTCACAATCAATGTGGTAATGGTTAACAAGCTTGTGATACTGACTATTACTACAGTAATTAGTTCAATCCTTTTAATGGCCTTGTGTGAAACTGAACTAAACTTAGCAAATATCAAGTATATTCTGGTTCAGTCTATATACACTACGACAGTTACGTTTTCTTGGGCACTGAAAATTTAATTTAGTGAATCCGGTCATGATTCAAACTTCAGACCAAGAAATAGACAGGCAAATGACACATTCATTAGGCCACTGTTCTGCTGCTTGAATATCGGGTGAAGTTAACTTGGGAATACCAAAAGCCTTTTTATTTTTGATCTGTTGAACTCATTTAAAACACTGAATTTAACATTTTCTTTAAGTTTGTATTATATTTTAACATTACAGCTGTCGCTTCAACGTTTAAAATCAATCACCACCTTTTTGATAACTTTTCAACTAAGGGTCAATTTTTTATTATTGGCATATCAAATTCATAGGTGGAAAATAAAAAGAAAATTTGATACTATTTTAACGTACGATGTACGGAATATTGCTGATAGAAGAAAAATCCAACATGGCGGCAAGGACCTCTTAACTGTTCCCGTTCACCGTCTTTAAAAAAGAAATGTTATTACATTTTATTTTTATTGCAGCTGATTGATTGCAAAGTTATAATCAAGGCTGCAACTGTCTCTCAAGACATTCAAAATGGCTGGATACTTTCCAGGCAGACCTTGTATACTTGCATGTCTTTGCAGGTTGATACAACAATCAGATGGCATGAATGGAATTACTCGTCATCAGAATAGCTCATCGATTTTCTGCACCTCGATGAGAGAGAGAAAAGATAGGGAGAGGAAGTAGCAATTTGGTGGAAAGGATGATTCAAATTTTATTCCATACGTGCATACAGCCGGTTCTGGCATCTGTTTACTGCGGAGTGTTTCGAACCTAGGTTTCGAATATACCTAGATCAGCCGTACTACTGGAATAGCCCTCTTTAGGAGCGACAGATCCTGACAGCCAGTACTGACATCTGCCAACTGCATAGTATGCTGGGCCCATGTTTCTAGCCAGTCTAGATCAACTGTTCTATTGTCACTCCCAAGAGAGGCAGCATAGTCCTATAGCTAGCTCTGGCATTTGCTTACCATAAAGTGTCCAAGACCTGTGTTTCAATTTACCTAGATCAGCCATACTATCGGAATACTCCTCTGAAGTGGCGATAGACCTCTAAGGCCGGCTCTGGCATCTGACTGGGAGAAGGTAACTCCAACAAAACCTACGATCTAGGCAACTACCAATGCGATGGACCATGGCATCCAATCCCTTGGTTCAAATGGTTTGGTCGGTCATGCACACATGTCACTTAAAAGAATTCTTTACGCAGGCTTTAGGTCTACTTCACGTAGAGGCCTAACCTTGACGGCCTGAAAGTCGTGAAAAAACTCCAAAATCTTCATCTGCGAAGCCAAGCCTGTGACATAACAAATTGGAAGAGATGACGGAGGTAATGCTAACAGACGAACCCCTGATTGCTGCTCTACTATGTGTGCAGCTGTTGATAATCTAACGAACGCACTGACACAAAAAGTGTTCTGTTGGGTGTTACTGCTGACAATATAACTACAAATGCTACTACTTGTGCTGATATGTCATTTACGTTTTCCACCCGAAATGAATACAATAATTTTAGTCAACACGATTTCGCAATAAATCACTGGAAAAAAAACATTGACACAGATCACGGAAAGTGAAAAAAAGCAGCTCAAGATTTTGTTAGGATAGCCTCTATGGATGAAAAAAAAGATTTTGTAGCCAAAGAGGCTCTCCTTAATCTGCTGATAGTTGATCACACTGAACCTGGTGTGAGATAAATTGCCAAATTATGCACAGGGAGAGCTTTCATCCCTTATGTAGAACTCTTAAACTACTATTCCAAATCAACGTCTGTGATTGGGTCACGACCGAATTAGGGTAGGCGGTCGGCACTCTGATCAAGAATTAACGAGCCATGCTAGTATGAATATGACTGGTTTGAGGAATTGAAGTAAGACGGCTCCCCCTGCTTCGGGAATTCGAGCCCTGTCGTATGGATAAAGCCACAATTCAAGAAACGCATTTCATTTGTGACGATGGTCATGCGTTTGAAAATAGGTTATCCGTTTATGCAGCGTGTGGTGATAACAATTCTCAAGGTGTGACCTTGTTGGTTCAGAGTTCTTAACCACACTCTCTGACCTTTTTCACGCCAGGGTGACGAGTGAGTTGTGTGTGGTTGGAGTTGCTGTGGGAAGTAGCTTTTCAAACCGTTGCAGTTTATGTGACCAACGACTTCTTGGTAGCATTACCAATACTTACTAGTTACGGTCGTTTCTGACAGCTTTTGGGCAGCTAGGGCTAATTGGTTGTAAGAATGCCATCCGCAAATCCAGACAGGAAGTGTGGAGCTACCAGGCTTAATAATCCTGCGGGAGATCAAAGTCTGGTTAATTTGACGATTTGCCACTCTTCGATAGATTTCAGGATAATCACTTGAATCAGGATATGTAAACGTGAGTTATTTGATAGAATTTTAGTTCTAGTGGACGATTCGAACATCAGATTGCCAAGCGTTCCACTGACTAGAAAATGTTATCAAAATCATAACACCTTGCAGGTGCAAATGTGGTTGGGTGATTAGCAAAGGATGATTAGTTGGAGCAAATCAAATACGCCCTAGCAAGACATGCGTGATTTCATGAAAGACTTTAATATAAATAAATCAGAAGGAATTAGTGGTGTAGTTATTAGAAATAAGAGTTGGGTCAACCTTAAAAGATATATTATAATAATGCACAACGTCTCGCTTTGTATAAACCTCACGTCGCCTCAGCACTAAAGGATTGGCTATCACTGACAGCTGTGGTTCGGTGACGTAAGTGTTATCTAAAAAATACTGGGAGTGTTTGGATAGTAAGCGCTGCCAAGATGAGGTTGTGAGTTGTGAACACTGGCACATATTTGTGCAAAGAAGATCTATAGTGTGGCACTTATTACACAAGATGGGCGTCACCGGATATAGAAATGGAGGAGGGTGTTGAACGCAAGGGTACAGCGTGTACCAACTTTTCAATTTTCAGGATTTTTGTACGTTCAATGTTTACTAATGGAAACATTACCGTATATCTCAAATCTCAGCTTTACCGTATACCTAGTTTCCATAACACATTTTCATCACTGGGCGTCACCTTTAAACAATAGCCAGTATCTGCAGTGGCTCCCAGGAACATATCTGAGGGTTGTTCACCCGAGAGTCTGATCTGTGCAAAAAGATGTTTCGTGGCTATATTAGCTTCTCGAACGAAATGGCTAGCTACAAAGGACCGATTATTAAAGATATATTCCCGAGAACGCTGAAATAAGTCGATAGAAAAAAAAAAATCAACGTTTATGGATGGTTTACTCAATGAATTCTTGAAGCTGCCGTCTATATTTATCTTTTCGACATTTGTGTGCGATATTAGGTTTAAAAGGAAAATCATCTTGCAGGATATAATCAAGGATGTTGGAACTTAAAAGAACGACGGATACAAACTAAATAGATGACCAATGGGTTTTGGTCAAGACTTCGTCGAAACACTTGCTAACAGCAGATTGCTCGTCTCTAACAGACTTTGGGGAAAATCATAGAAGAGACTGGGAATAGTAGTGGTCACGCTGATCATTTGGAACTGTCCAGAATATTTAATAGGGTGTCACCATCAATAACAGGTGGTTGATATGGAGGTTGCTGGGTTCTAACTGGCATTAAGCACCTGGGATCTCTGTGTTGCAGTGCAAGTTGACTGGAAACGTGATAAACTCTTTCGGCAGGGGTAACCTCAGTTGCTCTCACTCATGTATCTTGCGTTGGGACCCTGTGCAGAATTAAAATGATGTAAAGCAATCGGTCCCGTGAAATCGTGCCAGTGTCTCTGTAAGTAGGCGTATGGAGATTGTGCACGAGGCGATTGAACATTATGACCAGTTGACTGAAGCCAAGATTAACTGAAACAAGCCTGCCCGTTTGCCATTAGGCACGTAAAAATTTCCTAGATAAATATCAGGACTTTGTTCGAGAAATCATCGGATATGAAATTATCAATGGTGGTCAGAAAGCTGAAACCTCTTGAAAAAAAAAAAGAATGGAAATAATTGAAACCATCTCTTGTTATTGAAACAGCAAAAGCACTAGGTATCGATGACGTAAAAATCTATATAATTAAGATAAACCAATGACCTCTCTCTCTCTCTCTCTCTCTCTATATATATATATATATATATGTATGACGTTGTATTGTATAGAAACTTATTAGAAATGATCTTCCGTCGTTACATGGGTAGTGTATCACTCACCCTAGACAAGGTAAATAGAATAAACAATTGGAGAAAATGGGAGAGGGGAAACTACCACCGATTGGGTAGCCACTTCAACGTACCCATGCTCTTACCATTGAGCTCAATAGACACTGGTATGACAAAGGCCAGAATACCTGTTTTCACACCTAATTCTCATCTTGCTTATTCTCTGTCTATCCGCTTCTAACTGTCGGTCTATTCGCCTTTTTCCATACAACAGTTATGTACTAAAAAATGAAGCAGAGAGACCGAGAATAAACGAGATGAGACTTTGGTGCGAAAGTAGGTATTTCGGCCTTTGGTATTCCCGGTGGCAATTTAGCTCAATGGTAAGAGAATTAGTGCGTTGAAGCTATCACTGGCAGGCTCGAATCCTGCAGCAGCCACGTTTTCTCCTATTGCTTATTCTATTTACGTTGTCTAGGGTGAGTGATACATTACCCGACGGGGGATCATTTCAAATAAGTTTGTATATAACATGACGCAATTTATAGTAATTCTCTGGATCAAACACATACACGTATATATATATATATATATATATATATATATTAATTACCATGAAGACGGCAAATGTTTATCTTACAAGTGTAAGTCTCACGGACTCTCAAACAGTTGCAAAAATTGTTGCTAAGGGTAAATTAATACCATAATTAACATAAAATACGTGTCGTCAACCTCTGAGGTCCTACTGGTCTATTTGAGGTCAAAACTACCCCACACCCTGTAATCTTCAAGTTTTTTTTTCATGTAAAGATTCATTTATATCTTTTTAAAAAATGTCACCAATGGCAGAAAAATTAAATCGGTGAAACGAGTTAAAAGTGGGAACATGAATTTTCTGTTTCGAGAAATTTATAAAGATTTTAATTCTTCATTCTCTATCCTTTAAAATAGTAAAAACATATCCTCCCTTTGCAATCTCTCTATTTTCCCTCCAAAAATTAATTCTGTACAATTTAATCAACAACATATGAAAGTAATTGAAAAATCTTATGTATTCCAGTTGGTAGAGAAAATGATTTTTTTTTAATTAAAAATACTCTTGCAACTAGTTAACAATTGACCTCTAATACTACCTCCCTGAAAGTTTTGAAGAACTCTGGTGAAAAGGGGTACTAATATTCTTAATGATAAACTTTACTAATTTGTGCCCCCCCCCCAAAAAAAAACGAAAAAAAAACAACAAACAAACAAAAAACCTACGCCTTTTTTTAGTTTTGGAGTGCAGTCGAACTGGAGGAAAAGAGGCATTTTGAGGTGACGGTGGAGGAAAGAGAAGCAAAATGAAGTTTAGTCGGTTTGTTGAGGAAGGAAGCATGAGAAATTTAAAAAAAAAAATTACTGACTAAACGTGAGCTGAAAAGGACTTTGTTTTGGGTGAAACTATTTTCATATCGGCTGACCTAGTAAGTTTGAAAAAATTTTGCATCATTATTCATTAATAATTGTTCCAAAAAAAAGTGCGACTTGTTTTTGGTCGTGAAGTTTAGATATGTAAGGTACATCCTTCCTTTAGACTACGTTATCCAGTCAATCATAATGGAAGAATCGATACATATTCAACTTGTTGTACTCTCCTTGGATCATAGATTCTGGGTTTAGCCTCACCACTACACTGCTCAGGATGTTCTGAAATAATCAGATATCAGATAAACATGATCCAGATAACAGATTAAAGTTCCACGATTGTCAACTCATCATCATCATCAGTCTTTTAACGTCCGTTGTTGGACGTTGACTTTTCCCATGATCCACCAGATTTCTCTATCATGGGCGTTGCAGAGCCAGTATTTTCTGAATTTGTCTAGTTCATCTCCCTATCATATATTTTGTCGGCCTTGGTTTCGCATATAGTCTCTGGGGATCCATTTTGTGAGTAGTGATGTCCATCGGTTTTCTGTCATTCTCGCAACATGATCAGCCCATTACCATTTGAGTTTTCTAATAGATTCTATGATGTCTCTAATTCCTGTTTTCTTATATTTCTATATACTGTGCTGTCTTGTGATCTCTCCGAGTGAGGTTGAGCATGATTCTCTCATGTGCGCGTCGCATATTTCTCAGTTTGCAGGTTTGTCTTCTTGGTTAGGTTCCATGTTTCAGCTCCATAAGTGACTATTCGGGGGATGCACTGGTTGTATACTCTTCCTTTAAGAATTATTGGGATTGTCTTGTTTTTGAAAGTTGAGCTTGCTCTGCTGAAGGCTTACCATCCTAGGATGATTTTCCGCTTGATCCTGTCTTCTTTAGTTAAAGCCAACAGGTGAGATCTGGTTGTCCTCCTGTTGGCTTTTGTAATGACATATATCCTTGATAATCTACGGGAGTACGTTTGCATTTAAAGAAAAGAAGTGAAACAGAGGCGACAACAAGTTCGTGCTCCATTATTATATCAAAAGTAACTCCTTTCAAAGAGAATACAGGAAAAGAATCTTAGAAATATGAACCACGGAAGCAACAATTTCTATAACCACCCAGAGTCTTTTGACCAAGCAAAATATATTTTAAAGAAAGACTACTTCATCATCATCATCATCATCATCATCATCATCATCATCATCATCATCGTAGTCGTTGTTGTTGTTGTTGTTGGTAGTTGTGGTGCTGGTGGTGATAGTGATATTTGTAGTTGTAGTATGAGAAGTATATTTCATAATTGTATTGCTCCATAATCATGAGGACTGGCTGAAAACCCGCCCTTTGAGTGTCATTCCCAACTCTATTGAGCACATGGCCGTGAAACATCGAATCATCGCGTAACACGCAGTTTTACGGTCGTAACCCCCACATAGCTGGGGGATAACCATACAGCTGGAGGGCTATTTCAGTTAGTGTTTAAAAACTTGTATAATTCATAAGTAAATAGCAGTCATTTCTTACGGAACACTCACATCAGTTTACTGTTTGAATTATTACAAATTGGAATAAGAGAGTAAATTTCGATGAAGATACTCGTTTTTTTTTTTTAGCTTCAAGTTTTATTTACTGCAGATAAATATAAAAAGGTGACGAAATTTGAGTAAAGAATTGGAGTTATGACAGTAACTTTAGTACTAAAAAAATAATTATCAATATTCGGTTTCAACTTATTTTTTGTGTCCGTAAATCTCCAAGGCATCCTAATACTCGAAGAGTAAATGTGTAATTTCATCGATAAGACGTCTGTTACGTTTTGGAAAGTTCAATTTTGGAAGAAAGACATTTTTTTTTGTTTGATGGGCAACATTCAACACACGTTATAACTATAATGCTGACACACACACCTTTACTTTACAGCAGTGATACGAAAGTACGGCTTTGGAGTATTCAGGTCACATCCGATGAATAAATAAATTATCTCGGGGATTTTTCTTTGTTTGATTTATGTTCAGATAAATTTTTGCGTTTTTCATGGATGATATGTTATGGTTTACAATAGACGGGACGTAAGTTTCCAGTAAAGCATTATATTTAAATCGTAAATAGCGCCTTCAAACCAAAACCTTTTTTCGTAACAACTGACACTTATCTAAAGTTAACAGAAATGTTCGTGATTGAAAGCATCAAAAATCTTTGGGAAACAAATTTTCAATACGCTTCTTGCTTTTACTGGTAAGAGAAGTCATAAGTTAAAAACCAACACAATTAAACTAGAAATAAAAAATTAGGATGAAGGTAGTTGTAGTCGAAAGTTTATAATGAATGTTTACGATGGAACTCCTTTTTATTCGTGACCGACGAGACAAATCTACAGGAGGTCCAATACTGAGTGGTAAAAAAAAACAAACAAAACAATACGCACCAATACACTTAGTCTTTAGTCGTAAATTTTTTATAACAGAACATAAACCCCCGTCCCGAAAAAATTGCAAAATATAATTTACGGTATTATCATTTATTTCGTTCCTTATGGAAACATACTATTTAAAAGAAAAAATAATTAAATGTTACAGGAATGAAATTTGGATCCATAAAATCATTGAATAGTATTGAGTTATTTCACAATAATCACTAATATGAATAAATATTTGAACTGAGATTTTAAAAAAAAAGCAACAACAACTCTAAATACATTATTATTGTTATACCAATAATCTTCACAGATAGATGGAGAGTCTCAGATGAATAGTCCGGTTCTCGCTAGTTAACTCTCTACACAGTATAAATGGTTGCTGATGGTAGCGCTGCTGGTAACTTTATTCATCTTACTTTGCTCCCTTTTCTACCAATGTAAGATGAACACACAAACGTACAGAAAATGATATATATATGTATATATATATATATATATATATATATATATACACACATATGTATATATGTATATATATATATATATATATATATATATATATATATATATATATATATATATATATATGCTTACACATACACTCATACACATATGTATTTATAAGTGTGTGAATAACTTTGTCAAGGTAACTCATATTCAGTATCTTACTGTAATCCCCTATTATTTGTTTCAATCTACAGTTACTTTTAATCTATTTCGATGCATTTAATTTTGTGAAGAACTAAACGATGGATTTTTGACGCAAAGACCAAAAGGTCTATGGTCCAAATACGAGTACTGAAATTCGACATACTTAGATTCAGACCAAAACTTACATTAATGGTTACGAATATCAAAACTAGATGGACATCCTGGAGTAACAACATACTCAGGCCATAGTGTTATATGAATACTATTTTTGTGTTCCTATATCTGAATTTTCTGGGCGTAGTTAGTTGTATTTCATTCAGTAAAATACTTAAAATCGGAAACGTAATAGAGTTAATTTCAAGCATTTTTTTAACAAACAGATTAAATTAATCGTTTTTTAAATTTGGATATTTAACAGCCTTTAAATCAAGTTCAAATTACGTACCTGGTAACAAACAGTTTTGGGCCACAGTTTAGCACCTATGAAACTGGAATAGGGCATAGAGGAACATCTTCAGGTGGCAAAGGTCATTCGCAATGCGAGGTTGATCTGAAGAGTTATTTGAGGTCACCATAGGTGATATCTGGATATTTCTAGTCAAATTTTCAGGACACAATGTTTCGTCCAGGATGCTGAAATTTAGCATACATCTCACACCAAAGGTAACAGGTTAAACGATGTTGACCTTGAAGGTCATTCAACGAAACCAGATATCATTTCTACTCAACGCACCTATGTAACTGAAATTTGGCATAGGGGTAACAGTTTTCTTGGCGAAAGTCATTTCATTTGGCATGGAAGTTGATTCTTTCACGGCCAAAGTATTCATAGGTATGATTTTGACACCGGGTTCATTCGTGGTTACCATGTGTCAGTTCTGCTCATTTCTAGCGAATTTTATAAGTTGTTGGCCACAATCTTGCACCTAGGATTCAGAAATTAGCATAGGAATATATCTTTAGACGGTTATAGGCGATATCAGGTCGATGCTGAACGCAGAGGTCACCTGATGTTGTTCGTGTAAATTGTAACTAAGCACAAAGGATTATCTCCCAACATTGTTGGCCTTTACATGACTTATTCATACTTTTCCCATGAACAGTTATGTATTGGTGGTTAAGAGGCTGGATCTTCAATCAACTTTTTGACGCTAGCACCGAACGGGAGAAACTCAGCGATGACATTGTTTGTTTTTTTTCATTTTTTTTTTCAAAATATTCCTTCCGACACAGCTATCCCTTCATGAGTACATAATGTAAATAATTATTGTTTCATTAGTTTTGTCGTGTAAGAAGAAATCAATCAAAGAACGTATTTTTCTCCCCCACCATATATATATATATATATATATATATATATATATATATATATATATATACATATATATATATATATATATATATATATATATATATAGAGAGAGAGAGAGAGAGAGAGAGAGAGAGAAAGAGAGAGAGAGAGAGAGAAAGAGAGAAAGAGGGGGGAGGGAGAGAAGTAGGTTTATAAATTCCGCAATAGGGGTTGAATAAATTTTAAAAGAAAGTGAAAAAAAAAAAACCAAACTTAACAGTTATGGTTAAGATGAGTATTTTCAATAAGCCTTGACTGGATTCATAAATGTCTCTAGAAGGTAAATGTAATTCAGTATCTGGACATTACTGTCCACTGTCTTGTAAATGGGATTAAATTCAGATTATTTGTAAATCAATCTTGATTTGAATCCAAATTCTGTGGGTGTCATAAAATTCCAATTGTTGATGAGTGTTTTGAGAAGGGGAAGGGTAATGATGCTGGAAGTCCCTTTAAGGAGTGATGTTAAAGGTGGTCAGTGGAGAGTGAAGTCCAGAAACAAAAATTGCATTATCCTTCTGAAGACATATACGGAAGGCTCATAAAAAAGGATATATATATATATATATATATATATGTATATATATATATATACTTATTTATTCTTTATTCTTAAATCAATTCTCAGCGATAAAAATGTAACGTCGTCTGTGTTCTTTATTCAAGAGGAGCAAGAGCCTGTTTAAGATGACTTACATCGCAATGTTTATTGATTGTACATGGATACCTTGAATAGTGGTATTTTTATTTGTGTATGCCAAGGTACATTTTTTTCACTTTCAGGGATCAAAATCAAGAGAAGATGTTTTCCACTTTTAAGGACTCGAAATCCAAGGGAATTTTTCTTTTGCTGGTAGGAGTCAATATTGAGGGGAGTACTTTTAGGGGTTAGAATCGAGGGGGATATTTTTTCATGTTCAGGGTTCAAAATCGTGCGGGAGAATGTTTTCACTCACTTCCGGAGGTTGAAATCCATGGGATTTTTTCATTCACTTTCAAAGGGCCAAAATCGAAGGAGAATATTTTCACTTTGACGAGGGAAAATTGATGGGTATTTTTTCTTTTACTTTTAGGCGTTGAAATCCAAGTGATTATTTTTTTTCAAAATGAGCACGAAGAGTTTTTTTCAAATTTAGGGGTCAAAATTGGGGGAAGATTTCTTTTTCACTTCTAGGGGTCCAAATAGAGAGAAAACTTTCTTTCCACTTCCAGAGGGAATTCACTTTCACTTTTATGGGTCGAATAGAGGAGATTTTTCTTCACATATAGTTTGAGTGGTGGGTGGAATTTCTCATCACTTTCATGGGTCAAAATCGAGGGGAAGATTTTTTCTATATTGGGGCAAAAAATTGCGATGGTACTTCCATTTATTGCTATTATGGGTCGAAATTGAGGGGTATTTCTTTTTTTTTAAATTTTATGGGTCTAAATCGAACGAGGAGATTTTTTTCGCTTTTTGAGGTAAAAATCTAGGAGTTATTCTTTTCTTTTATTTTGAAAAAAAAATCGAAGGGTATTTTTCTTTTTTCACTTCAAGGGTCAAATTTGTGGGGGGGGGGATTTCTTTTCAACTTGTAGAGATCAAAATCGAGGGAACTCTTTCTCCTCTTTCAACATCATCCTTAACGCCCCTTTTTCCCTATTTGTTAAGTTTCCTAACATTAGCCCACACTTCTAACAATAGTTTCTTTTTTCTTAACATTACTCCATTTACCCCATTTTTACGTGAAAGCTCTCCTTTTAAACTTTCAACTATTTTTTAACCTCAGATCCATCTTTTTCCCCCAAACCAGCCCCCTATTTCTTTTCTATCATTAACGCCCGTTTTTAACTTTCCCTCCCATGACCCTTTTTTTTTTCTTTTTACCTTAGCCCGGTCCTTTTTTCAGATCAGCCGAACATCCTTTTTCAAATTAGCATCCCATATTTTCTACATTAGCCCACCTTTTTTTCTAACAGTGTAAAACGCAATATCAAATCAATCGATTAAACGCTATCTGATTTCCATTCATCTATCTTGCTATTTCTTTTTTGGACGGCAATTCCTTCCACCCGTTAGAGCAGGTGTTTAGTCTAGTGACAATAATTCGAGGATATGTTACATTAAATTTCATTATATTATCATTATAATAGCCCTAACAACAAAGATATTGAGTACTCTACTCATATAAATTGCAACAATCTATCTATCTATCTATCTATCTCCCTCTCTCTCTCTCTCTCTCTCTCTCTATATATATATATATATATATATATATATATATATAAAAGTGAACTATAAGGAATGAGACTAACTCTTGAGTACACGTTCATGGTAACTTTATTAGTTAATTAATTTTGCAAATTAATCAATTAGTATGCTAAACAGGTTTCAGGGAGGGTTCCCATCTTCAGTAGTATGTGTGTACCTTTTAGTGGGTAAAAAGTCAAGTTTCTGTAAAAAACAAATGTAGCGATAATTGAAGCAAAAATTGAAATTAAAATTGAATATCCATGGGAAGCCACAGTTGTGAATCAGGACTGTTTTCTCTACGTGAAAGAACATATTGTGGTTTGGTTGGATTTTTCGTCGGAAATAGAAGCAACAGCTATGGGCATTTTATGGGCTGCTTTGGTCAAGGTAGATCGATATTCTTATGAATTGGCTATCACGGCTATTGGGAATCTGGGTCATGGCCCTATGCTAAGCTACAAGAATAATTAGTCAGGTAATATAAGATCCTTGCATAGACATGTTTATATGTTGAATAGTCCATAGATGCATACATGTATCCATAGCCTTATATATATATATATATATATATATATATATATATATATATATATATATATATATATATATATAAGCAGCTATCCTATCAGTCACAGGTCCAATTCCTGCTGCAGCCCCATTTTATTTAAATGTTTGTTCTGTTGATGTTGTCTGGGTTAATTGATACATTATTCATTAAATGTCTGGGGATCATTTCAAATAATTTTTTCTATATAATAGAACGCTATTTAAGATCATTCTGTCGGATCATATACATCCGTTTCTTAAGGCATATACATATACATATACACATATATTGACAGCATTTTTTCCGCACTCTACTCATATAAATGCAACAATATATATATATATATATATATATATATATATATATATATATATATATATATATATATATGTATACACACACACACACGGATAATTTTTGTCGATTGAACTTGTTTAATAATTTCTCTTATTTGAAAAAAATGTGTGTGTGTGTGTGCGTGTGAGTGTGTGTTCATTCATCTATTTTTCGTGTGTCCATAAACTAAAATACAAATACGCGTACACGTAAATCTATGCATATATATATATATATATATATATATATATATATATATATATATGTGTGTGTGTGTGTGTGTGTGTGTGTGTGTGTATGTATGTGTGTGTGTGTGTATATGTATATATATGTATTCTTATATCGGTGCTGTGTTTAGGTGTTAAATTCCGAGTTGCATCCCCTTGATTAGGTGACCTATTTACTTATGTTGTGATAAAGTAAACATATGGATTAAGAAAATAATCTGACCATATCTTACACAAAAAATACATGAATAGGGGAAGGAAAGAGAATGCGTTGAGAAGCGGGGAGAGATAGGCTGACGAACTACTTCATAAGTCATATGATAGAATAATTTTTGTGACTGAGTAAGATTCGAATCTTGAGTTTTAAAGGCTTAATAATCCCTCTCTCTCTCTCTCTCTCTCT
>OY735201.1:44135096-44295096 GCA_963457665.1 Thysanoteuthis rhombus
CCTGTTCAGACGTTAAGTTTTTTCTGCTCTTTCGGGGCACACGGTCTAGTTCGGGTGTGGAGGAGATTACACAAGGATATGGATTCAGCCTTGTCGGGGTGTTGCGCAAGCTTGTATTGGCTCTGAGATGGTGTAGGATGTATACCGTTGGAGTTCACAATGAGAGTATGTTTTGAAAGGTGTTATATACAATAGTCTCGTTGCAGACCATCTGTACCCTTTTATGCTCGGCGTGTGTCCTTGTGGCGATGGCTTGTTCCAGCAAGATGATGCAATCCCTTATCGTTCATGGGGGACGAGAAATTGGTTCTAGGAACACTGGGCTGGTTTCAAGGTACCCCGTTGACTACGACACTCAACAAATTTAAACCATATTGAGCACATGAGGAGTATGTCACAGCCCTCATTGAATTCTGCGCAGTCACTCTCACCACACTTAGTTATAGACAGTTATACGACTCCAGTACCTTTTAGACTCAATTCCATAGCTGCCGTTATTCATGCGAAGGGGGGGGAGCTATACGTTATTAAGTTACTGTCTCTAATATTTGTACTTCAATTCATATGAATATAGATAACATATATCCAACAAAACCCTTGCTTTGTCATGGAAGGTGGGAAAGGCCTTTGTCCTGCATAAGATCTGCAACGGCTGTTTACATTGGGAGAAGAGATTGCCTCACGATCTCACCAGTCTCTCGTTATTCTAAAGTGTCCATTATTTATCGCCAATCGCGGTTTTTTCACAAAAATGGAACAGTTATGCTACATCTAAGTAGAGAATTGTACGTGGAAATACAAACACAGTAGTATTTTTTATCCTGTTTAAATAACGTGGAGGCCACACATCGAAGCCACTGACATAATTAAGTTGGTGCTAATGATTCCAATGCTTGATTTGGATATTTTGAGCGTGTAAGCGTATCTTAAGTGTCTTAACGTTGATCATTCACAAATAACATCACGATCATTAGTTGCTATCAACCTCAACTGTCTTACCCGACCATGGAGCATCGTTCAACGAGAAATCTCCAATTTTAGCACATTCGACAAACACAGTAGTCTCCCTTCAATTTTTTGCATATGATTCGCTTGCTTACCCTTTTCAAGGTAATGTATCATCATCATCATCATCATCATCATCATCATCATCATCATCAGTCGTTCAACGTCCGTCGTTAGACATAGACGTTCCCCAGGATTTGCCACACTTTTCTATCATGGGCGTCGCAGAGTCAGTACTTTCTGAATTAGTTTAGCTTGTCTTTCCATCTAATATTCTGCTGGCCTCGGTTGCGAAAATGTTGCTTATCTCCCTTCATCTTCAATGTAAGAATAAAAATACACTGTTTTTATAATGAAAAATAAACAAACCGTACACACTGATATGGGAGACTGGGGCTAATTGGTACAACTTAAACTTGGAAACGCAGAAATGACGAAAAGTTACCATGGAAGTGACCTTCAAGTCAAAAACATTGATTAAATATATTTTTCAGGAAGTGTTCCGACCTAACCCAAACAATGGGGATAGTTGGTACAATCTGACTTATCAAATTAGTTCACTTGCTAATCACTACAGATGTGATGAATCATATTGTTATGATTGAGAAATGGATTCATCAGTGTTGTTAGATGTTCATATACTTTTGTTTTCTTTCACTTTTTTATCTCATAATACATTTTTAACTTGTTTGAAGTTTAGTTTTGTTATTTTACAGGTTTGGGGGATTTTCCTCTGCTTCAATACGTATTTTTTTTTTTTACTTTATATTCACAGAAGGAGTTCTGCGGGAAGATCCTAGAAATGTTGGTTGTATACAGTTTATTGCCACTTCTCATAAACATAAACTGTGCTATCATTAACAGTTCATTACTGCATGAACTAGGCACTGGTTTGTCAGAGTGAAAGTATTACTTACCAGGGTGAAAAACGTTTCCCATTCAAAACAATTCGTGCTTACCATACATATGATCAAAATTTTGTTGAAAAATGGCCGAAATTTTTCTTCTCAAAATGAGGCTACCAATGCCGCCATCAAGTGACGGAAAGAAAATTCAAGCACGTGATTCAAGTTGACCCTGTTCCAAACTAGCTACTACACGAGTATATTCTTGTTTGTGTTTGTGTGTGTATGTTTTTTTTGTGTTTGTGTGAGTCTACCTGGAGGTTGTTGATTTTACCTGAGTATGGTATTCCCTTGACAAATCTTTCATGATATGAAAGTTCTTTTTATTATTAATTGTGACTAGTTTTTACCCATGCTCCAAATTGGTTATGCTTTTTTGTCTTCATAAGAATTCTGATTGGGAATGTAGCATAGTAGTGAAGACAATGGCATGATTCCTTCATGGTCTAAAATTCTCTCTCAGAGGTTGGATCAGTGATAATTGCCATAGCCTCTAGATTTTGAACTGCGCGACGCTGGGATTTTTTTTCTCAACTTAGCATGTCTTACACCAAATAAAATCAGCAGAACTCTTATCACACATACATACACACGCACACATACACATCAGATGCGCGCACATATCCACGCATACACACACACACACACACACACACATATATATATATATATATATATATATATATATATATATATATATATATATATATATATAAGCACACATGCATATTCCCACCTTCTGTGTACTTTTTTCTTTAACCTTTCATCCCTGTTTAGATACGATTAGCAAATGTCTCCCTCCTTCTCAACATAAAGTCTACCCTCTGGGCATAGCAGCGAAAACTTTGACTATTGCTTCATTGTCTTTTTTGAAACTTGTGTACAAAAATCATGTTTATTTCGGCCTGTATCATCTGATAGCGCCGGCATTTTATTGCCATCGACAAATAGCAGGACGACCAAGTTTTGCCAAATCTAAATAGAAAACAAATAAAGAAAAAGAAATCTGACAAGCATTAAAATTTAAGAGCTGTACAAGTCGGAAGAGAGATGCCTTTGCACAATTAACTCACTCACAATTCACGATTCATGATTACGCCACTGAAAGAAGGAAGGTGATAACGGCGATTGATGAAACCAATATTTACGGTCGCTAGACATGGCTCCTTTTTTTGCCGATTCTCCTTTTTTAAATTTCTTTCAAAAAGAAGCTTCTATTCCTGCTATCTGTACGACAACATTAATTTTAAACAATATTCTTTTTTCCTGACGAGGAAGGTTCTGAAAATTTTAATGTACAAAGGAACTGTTTAATTCTCTACCGCATTGTAACACACTGTGTTGATTGTTCAGCGGTAGCCTGGCAGTTGATAAAATAAAGCTAGTTTGCATGTAATGTTTATGGGTTCAAAAAATCGGACAAGTTCTTACTATAATGATGACTGTGGCTTGCTATTTAAACGAAAACAGTGAATTGAAATTGAGCTACTATCCCTGGCAAAAAGTATGGAATGATCACATTCAGAGGATGTTAATCCATGTCTTTTTACTTAGCAGAAAAAATACAAATCACGGATATGACAGAAATTTGTTTAATAGCAGAACAGTTTGACTCCATAGAATGCATTACAAAGTAATTTGAATAACTCAAATTACTTGCATATTTCTTCCAGTTCAATTAGAAGGAGAAAAAATATGGAATCACTCAATGTTGAGAATCAAATTATGGAATCATCTGGTAACTTGCATTTCTAAAAGAAATAACAGCACAAATCTAGATAAGCAAATTAGTCTGCAGGTGGATTAGGATGCGTACAGATCTCGACAAGTTGTTGGATGGGCTTAGCTAATCGAACGAAAATATGGCTCCAACAAGAGAGCTCTCAATTGGAACGATGGAATGGATTATCGAACCCCTTCGAACAAGAAGAGTGGCGAAACATGCTGGTTGTTCACAGACAGCCCGCTATGTTAGACCCTGGAAGACACCAAAGCCTCAGGATAGAAAAACTCAAAGCAATTCGCCTTGAAAAATAGAAAAAGCACAACAAAATAAATGAAAAACAAATTAGCGGAAACAAGAATCAGTGTTTGAGAAAAAAACCGTGAGAAGTCTACTGTATGAAGTGGGATTTACACACAGAAAAGCCCCAAATACTAAAATCTAAACAGAAGGAAACAAGGTTAGAGTTGGCTAAATAGAATCGATCATTGAGTGGATAATTGGATGGAAGTAATATTCAGTGAAAAATCATGAATCTGCATTAGCCAAGACGATGATGCTGGAACATGTTTCTGGTGAAAATGAAAAATATAAAGATGGCTACCTGAAGAAACCAACCAAAATATCCAACTCATTTATCATATGAGTGGGTAAGTCAAGTAAAAGTCCTAATCAGATGGCGATCCTCACCTTAACAGTCAAGGCACAGGTGTACCTTGACATTTTGGATAATTTTCTCATTCCATTCATAGAAAATAGATTTAGTGATGGTAAAATCATTTTGTCGGATAATAATGTATCTTATCACAGAGCAAAGAGTGTTAAAGCTTTTCTTCGGGAAAGGCATTCCAACTCAATGCCAGTAAACTGTCAGATTCTCGATCCATTGGGAATTCAGGAAAATGTTCCATGACAAGGCTCCATCCAGCAACGCTGATCTGTCAACCGCTATTCGAGAAAATAAGAATCAGCTCAAAGGAGATGATTATTTTTTCATTGTTGAGATCTATGCCTAGAAAAATTCAGGTCATCATAAACACCCAAGTTCGAGCAACGCATTATTCATTGTGATTTTTCTCTTAATGATTCTGTAATTTATTTCCTCTACTTGATCTGGTAAAATATGCCATTCATTTTATGATTTAAATTTTTTGTTTGAGATGAATGTTTCATGAAGCCTAAACGTTCAGCTATTGAACAAAAATTGTTTTGTATCATATCTGTGATTTGTTTATTTTCTGTGAAGTAAAAAAGCCAAGTGGACATCCCCTATGTGTAATGATCCCATAGCTTTTACCAAAGATTGTAGAACAATATCTCTTGAAATAGTTCAAACAAGGCAACCGAGTCTATAAGAGGCATTATATTCAAATAATACTCTAGAAGTTTCAATATTGGTAAAATTAAAGAAAAATAAACTTGAAGGAACATGAACAAAATTAACAGATTTTGCTACATTTGTTTCTCATGCAGCAGAAAGAACTTTCCATGTGTCAGATCGATCAAGACCCATTCTAAGAGCCAGTATCTTACTATGTGATTTCACCGGAACTCAGATCCCCTTATCCTGCAAGCTTATCGACTCTCTTGACTGTGGTATCAAATCATATTTGGTTTCTCTACCAATCATAATTATGATGTATCAATATCAATCAATTATGATATAATGATTCGTGTTCGTGTTTAAAGTGAGTAAAGATTCGTTCAAATAAATTATCTACCACTGGAATAGTTTTAGTTCGAGAAACAAGTATCTTCATTAGAAATGTACTGTAATTTTTTTGACACTGTTTTAGCCCGCAGACAGAATTATAGTATCTGCTTCTCTTTTCATAGAGAGGTGTTTGCTGCTATTTGTCGTGAGTCAATATATCTACTTACATAAAAATCCGACTTACTTCTAATGAAGAGTCACATTCTTATGCATGTACATATATTCGCTCTCAACTTATAACTGTAAATATCTATCAAAGAAAAAAGGACACATATCGTAATTTCGTCCATTTATTTTGTTCCAACCTGACGAAAAGCAAAATTCGTTCAAGAAAGGTTCATGTTTAAGCTATGAGTATCATAGATTTTACACGTACATCAGTTTTATCTTTTGCTAATGGGCAAATATTTATACAGATTATAATCAATTTTATTAGCACGAGACCTGGCGTTAAACAAGGCAAGCCTTTCGTTGGTGATAAAGCGTTTCATTGAATCGAGTGGCCAAGTCTGACGTCATTTGGCGTAATTCCAGTTTCAATGTATCGTAAGATTGAAAAGGAAAAAATCACACCATTTTTTTTCATTATTGTGGCTCTGATTTTACGCAGTTAAGACAGTCAGTTAATACTGAATAGGGATTTCTGATACTTTTTAATCATTTTATCGATTTTCATTCTTTTTTCACACAAAAACTTAGAGCAAACGCTAACAAACTGCTGGCAACAAAATATTGATAATATCATATAACGTATACATATTAATAATAACATCTGACATATTGATAAAAATGTCTGAAACTAGTACCATGTTGATTTTATTGTAATATACTTTGTGTTATTGATAAGATGAAACTTTGAAGAACATTTTCATGTAAAAAACTAAATAAACCAGAACATGTGTTCGAAAACTTATGTTTACACTTGAAAAATAAAAATGTTGTAACATGATACGCAATTAAGTTTGCAGATTTAGCCCAGAACACAGGGACTTGAAAAGAATGTGCCGATTTCAAAAGAATCGTTGGTATTCATTTCTGAATGAATTTTGTTATGAAAAGTGTATGTATACCTTTTTACGTAAGTTCTACCTCCTAAATCGAGCACTCTTCATGCATAAATAACTCAACTAAAAAATAACAACGATACATATATATATATATATGTGTGTGTGTGTGTGTGTGTGTGTGTGTGTGTGTGTGAGCTGTTTCTTCGTCTTTTTGCTTGTTTACCCGCTTTGTTCATTCAAGCCATTTCATCACAAAAACTACAAGGCATATCGATCAGATATTCTGCATGTAAACTTAAAACATAAGCTTCTTAGCATTTATGAGACTGGAATTAAGCATTAAGGTACATCTTCCCATGACGCAATGCAGGTTTGACCACTGACGTATTTGACGTTACCAGAGGTCTTTTATAATCATTTATAATCAATTTTCAACGTTGAGAGCCACGATAATGCACCTATGGTGCTGAGATTGAGAATATATCTTTCCACTTTGAAGGCGATAGGCTGAGCATATTGACCTTGGAGATAATTCAGTGTCATTGGAGGTCAATTCTGGTCTTTTCTACTTAATTTTCCAAGTTTTGGGCGATAGTTCCGCACTTATGGGACTAAAATTAGGCATAAGGATAAACCCTTTCTTGGCAAAGGTCAAAGGCAATGCAGTATTGACCTCAGAATTCATTTGAGGTCACCCAGTTCATTTTTGGTCAATTGTAGCAAATTTTGGAAGTTGTTAACCACAATTTTGCACCTATGAATCCAAAATTTGGGATAAGGGTAGATTCTTTCCCTGCCTACGTATTTAGAAATTTGACGTCGGGGTTATTCGAGATCACCATACGTCATTTCTGGTAATATCTAGCACTGGGATTACTGCAACCGGTTGTCAGGTTAAATAAAAATCAGTAACTTTAAACTGTGAAGTTTATGCCCCCAGGAGAAGGTTATCTACCCGTTTCCTTTATTATTCCTTCAATTCCTGCTCACTTTTACTCTATAGGTAACTGATGAATTAACTCTGCAGGAATCATAGCCGTGGTGTGCATTTCCAGAATTATTTTGGTAATTCGTACATCATGTTGTTAAAATCAAAATATTTTATGAAACTATCGTCTTCGAATTTGCTGTTTTCGGTTAAGCTGAATTCATATTTTGTTTTCCTGGTGATCTCAGTAAAGAGAGATCAGCTATCTTTTAGTACCATTCTGGCCGTCAATGGAGAAAGGAATAAGTTGCCATTTAATTATTCGTCTTCGGTAATTCGAAATTGAAGGTAAGAATTTCTTTCATTCAAGATAAAAACTTCAAGTTTCAACCATTATATTTAATGAGGAACCGTGCTTTTACCACATTTTTAGAATATTTATGTGTTGTGTTACTATAAATCCTACGTCCTATATATATATATATATATATATATATATATATATATATATGTGTGTGTGTGTGTGTGTGTGTGTATACATTCCCTATAATTCTGCACTTATGTATTATACTTCCCTGGTTTTGTGTCTTTTCAGATTTAGTGAATGGATTAAACAGAAACACACTCACACACACACACACACACATATATATATATATATGATATAATATAATTTTGGTGTTCTAATAGGATTCCGAATTAATTTTTGAGTTGACTAATTAAACCAATTCGACATGCCTTAGGCAAATTTCATTGAGTCCAAATTACTCGAGTAAGCATTCCAGATCACTTGCAAGAAAGATATAGGGTCATTCCTCAGACAGAGAACTTTTAGAGTTATTATGTGGTGTAGATAGATAGCTACAATGTAGGGCAGATAATCGGGAATGGATCCGCTCCAACCAAAATTTGAGCACCTTCTCCATATCTATTGCCTGCTATTCCACATCATGTAAGACAGAGAATTTTCGGATGTATTTTGTGGAACTCTATTACAGCGCCAGGACTAAATTGCCAAGTTCTCACCAGACAATACGTCTATTTCCATTGAACATTCTTCCAAGCAAAGGTATTTCAATCACAACAAAAGTTTTGATTTAAATCCAATACTTTCCTTTCAGTGTTTTGCAGAGCAGAATAAAAACAGTCAGATTTCCAAGTTCTCTTGAAAGCACTAAAGGACAAAATTATAAAGCAGTTATAATAATGAAAAAATTTCAAAAAGGAATGAAATAATGGAACAAAGATTTGGCATTTGGTGATAAGTGAAAAAAAAAGGAAAGAAAAATAACTTTCAAGAATAGAGATTATGTCCCTTTATTTTTAAAATCGTTTTTAATTTTTCCATTGGTTTCAGGAATAAAGGTGTGATTGAAGTAATACTGTTGATGGCACCAGGATTTCATGCGATATGAAAATGAGATACGTGCATGCAAAGAAGTGGAAAAAATAAAATGTTAAAAATACAAGTTTAAAACGAGAAAGACCAGAAAAGACATTATTAAGAGTGAGTGATAACATGTAAATAGGAACGCCCTGCTTTCATGAAAAGAAATAACGACGACACGGCGTGGCATAGATAGGTGGAAGTGGGGAATGATTGGAGCGTTGAAAAGAATTAAGCAAGAAAATAAAGAGAGTGATACAGAACCTTGATTAAATCAAGCATATATTGAACGAGATAAGCCTGAGGTGTCTCATTTTGTAACAAGGACAGCCAAATTTTCAAAATTTGAGTTTTATTTCAGAACGGTAAAATACCATAGCATAAAATAAACTGATAAAGAGTTGGGTATGTCATATTTCGTGAACGAGAACAAACTATGAAAAATGAAAAAAAAAAAAAAATAATAAATAAAAAAAACAATAAGGACATTGAATGAAAGCTTTAATCATAGAAAAATGGCAACCATAATACAAACAGTTTTGAGATTAACTGGACGACCCTGTGATCTGTTGTGTCAGCCTTTAAGAGGAAATTAGTGCAATCTGATATGACCAGAATGAACCTATATTTTTTACGCATTTGTAATTAAATACATAATTAAGGGAAACTACTCTATAATCAGTATCTAACTGTTACCTTCCTTCACAAATGGTTTATTGAAATACATAGATTATGATGACATTACAATATTATCATTCTGTTGCAAATCGCCCGGATTCTTTTTTTGCATTCTTCAAGTTAATGCATTTTAAGAGTACAATAATTCAATACCTCTAGGTACAATTTACCTTTTTGACAACTTAGAGAATACTAATGAGCAAAATCAGACTTTTAGCATGATATAGATAATGAAAATTAATACGCAGTAACCTTGTTTTTATTCTTTTAATTCTGGAGTCTACCCAAATAATATGGTAATGCTGAACGTAGTCATGATTATGAATTTAATGAACTTTTAAGAATAAAACGTGAAGTAAGGTGCTGAAAGGATTGTGAAACTCTGATCGACTGTACCACTGTGCCACAAGGGAATATCCCCTGACCCCAAATATTAATCGGTCTACATCAATTTTGTTAACATATAAAAGAAACTGCATAAAAAGAGGTCCATTTTGTAAGAAGAGAAAAAAAACAACTTTGATGATAAATAGTAAAACAAAGCAAAACAAAAACAGACCCCTACTTTCTGGGGTTCAATTTTTGCCATTAATTGCCTCTAGCTAACAGACCCACCCTCTGCGTTGCATCAAGATGGAGAGATCTAAACATTTTCATTCTTTTCTTTTTAAATTTTAAGCGGTACTTTTATATTACAAGCAGCAGTATGGGAGAGCGTGGATATTCCTGATTTACAACTGATCAAGAAATTCTTCTTGACAGCTTTTAAATTTGGCGGTAATTAGCTCTCCAACTAGTTTTCTTCCATTGAAATATCTCTCTTTCCAAGTTAAAACTTGAAAGAAATGAGGGAGAGATATGATCAGGCCAATACCACTCACGTAACTACTTGAGGATTGAGTTAATCCGAGGAGAGGAAAAAGGCGAGAAGAGAAATTGTGGTTCAATCTTCGAAAAACAATTAACGATCACTTATTGTTTACGCAATCACGATCAGTCAGAATATAAACTGTAAAACTGAAGAAAGAAAGAGTTAATCAAGGCTGGTAAGCTGAACCTTCATAACAAGAAATCTCATTTATCCTAAAAAGGAGGGTATACAATCAATGCATCCTCCTGATAGTCACCTATAGAGCTGGAACATGGAACCTAAGCAAAAGAATGACCCTCAAACTGAAAACCATGCAACGTGCACAAGAGAGAATTATGCTCACAGTAAGATCACATGGAAAGATCACAAGAAAGCATAGTATATTTAAGAACAACTAGGATCAGAGATATCACAGAATTCATTAGAAAACTGAAATGGCAACGGGCTGGTCATGTTGCAAGAATGACAGACAACCGCTGGCCATCATTCCTTACAACGTGGATCTCTGGGGATCATCAACAAAGCTGTCGGAGTGGGGGCAGGCAAACATTACAAGTTGTTTTATATGAAAGTTTCCCTTCATTTGTATCCCCTTAAAGAATTATAAGAAGAGATGCATATACATATACGTATATCGAATAGAAAGTTAGGGTCCAGTACAGCACTATAGTTAGATTGCGAATTGATAAAATAAAATCTAAAACTGTAAAATTATTTTTCGTGGGACTTCTACTGTACCCCTCCCCCATCTTATTTCCATTGAGTGTACATGCAATTTGGGGGGGGGGGGCTGTGCCCTTGTTTGGATGATTCCTATAACGTGTCAGACAAACAAACAAATAAACAGATAGACAGGCAGACAGTATGACACCCCTCACTATATACATATTGTCGTTTATGTTGAGGTTTACACTTCGTGAAAAGAAGTCTTTTTATTAGAAACTTCTGCCTATTACTGTATGAAAGTGCATATAAATCACCAAAGGGAATAGAGACAATATGTTGAAAAACCTTACTGTTGCCAGTTCATACTTCACACCTATTCCTATTCCAAGTGAAAAAAATCACTGCAAACTATTTTTATTGTATATTTGATAAACAAATTTAATGTTACATAAGTCTTGTCAGTTAAGATCAGTTGGTGAGAGAGCAGCCTACTAATCATCAGATCGTGATTTCGAATCATGTTAGAGTAATCTTAACTTTATATTTTGGTTTAACGCAACATAGTAGATGGACAGTGAAAACTACGAAAATGATCCGGTCCAGAAGTTTGGAAAGACGATCAAAACTTTTGAAAAATACTAATCCCACTTTTGTGTATCATACTTTGGGAATTATTCAATTAACCCCTATAATCTGGGATTTAAAAATCAAAAAGATTCATTAGATTCCTCGAGAACTGCTGATCCGAAAAATTCACTCCCGGCCCTGCACTGTCTTGTGTACTAACGTCTGTACAATGGTCAGTTGTCGAGTATCGTTGTGTATTATATTTATTGCAACCGCAGATCCAAACAACTTGAAACTCGACACTACAATGTCTGGTGTGTTGACCAATATATGTACGGCGAATATAAACTTCGTACAATGGCCTGTTGTCGAGATATCTCGGCGCATAAACATACGGACACACACGCGCGCACAGATTTCTCCAGTTCGTGTAGTTAGATGAGGACACATACATATCTTATAATTTTCTCTGAAATAACTTTCTCATTGATTAAAACTTGATATCACTTGTATGAACGAGAAAGGTAGCTTATTGACGCTAGTCGCCGATATGAATCATCATCATCATCAGTCTTTTAACGTCTGTTGTTGGACATAGACCTTCCCTAGGATGTGCCACATTTCTCTATCATGGGCGTCGCAGAGTCAGTACTTTCTGAATTTGTCTAGCTCGTTCCTCCATCTAATATTCTGCTGGCCTCGGTTGCGCACGTGATCACGGAGGATCCATGTCGTGAGTTGCAATGTCTGTCAGTTGTCTGCCATTCTTGCACATGGCCAGCCCACCGCCATTTGAGAGTATTAATGGATTCTATGATGTTTCTGACTCTTGCCTTTTCCTGGATGTACTGTGCTGTCTTGTGGTCTCTCCATGCGAAGCCCAGCATAATTCTTTCATGTGCACGTTACATAGTTCTCAGTTTGTGGATCTGTCTCTTGGTTAGGTTCCATGTTTCAGCTCCGTAAGTGACTATTGGGAGGATGCAGGTGAATATATAACTAAAAACGTTCAACATTGCTGTAATAAATCTTAGTCAACGATACAGCTTTGAAGAAAAAAAAAGGAAAATATAGACCCTTTTTGCAAGCTTTTTTTTTACTGTTGAAATATGATTAAATGAATGTACATTTTGTAAAGTGACACATACACCGTATATTATGCCCAGGGGACCAATCTATGCATAGGGTTAAAGTTATTTCAAGTTCACAAGATATTTATTGACCCTGGTTTTGAAAAGATGGATGTTATATCTAGTAGGAAAGCACGCTTTGGGAAGTTTGTTTTGGGGGAAGAAGCTTTTTGAGTGGAAAATGCATCAGGTACGTCGAATGATCAGAAAGTTTGGATGGGACTCACCAGAAAATCGCGTTATGACTGGGGAATTTCTTCCTGATAGAAACAGATGATTGGGCTCCTTTGAAAACACTTTCCATGAAAATATCTCATATATATATATATATATATATATATATATATATATATATATATATATAGCGTTATATTATATAGAAAATTATTTGAGATGATCTTCCGTCCTTACACAGTTAGTATATCACTGGCCCTAGGCAACATTAATATAATAAACAATTAAAGAAAATGGGACTGCTGCAGGAATCGAACCTACCACCAATATGGTAGCTGTGTCAACGTAGCGATGCTCTCATCGTCGAGCTTAACAGCCACCAGTAATGCAAAGGCCCAAATAACTGCTTTCAACCCGAATTCTCATCTCATTTAAACTTGATCTGCACGCTTCTTTCAATGCGACAGTTATGTATCAAGAAATCGACATATTCAGTCCGACAAAATGAATTATGAATTACGTTATATCATATAGCAACTTATTTGAGATGATCTCTCATCGGTACATGGTTAATATACTACTCACCCTAGACAACATAAATAGAATAAACAATTAAAGAAATCGATTCCTGTAGCAGTTCCATTTTCTTTTGTTTTCATCTTGTTTTATTTTTCAGCTTTTAATTGCAGCAAACTTTTAAAAGGATATTGTATCTTGGGAAGGTTTACTTCTACTCAATAATTTCTCCTCTATTTGAATAAGTTTATCAATTGAGTTTATCAATTAACAATTTTTGTTATTATCTTTTTTGCCATTTGACTATTCGTGTAGAGTCTGTTAAGTTGAAATTTAAAATTTAACCACTAGTAGTTGATTTTGACCTTATGGTTAATGGAAGAAAATCAATAATAATAATAAAAGAAACTCATCTTGTTAGTCACTCAATAGAAACCGTGATGTGACCAACGTCTTTTGGTGACATACTGAATGAGGGGTAATACATCAAAGAATTGGAAAAAAAGGATGTCAATAAATAACTCTCTCCTACCGTCTTTTGTGGGACAGTGATCATTAAAAAATTTCAAATAAAAAAGAAAAAAGCGAGCATGAATGGTGCCAGACACAAACTAAGGAACCAATCTAGCATAAATCTATATTGCAGGATATATTTGTTTTTTTTTTCGATATAATTAATAGTAACTTTTTAAATATTCAGCGCTACAAATCTGTTGGTATGACCTGTACGCGTGGTACATACATAAATACATACACAGATAGTCAGCAAGACCAACATGAAAACTGAAGAAAACTGTTTTGTCAGTTTTGGATGACGTTTTCCAGTAAGGTAATGAGGGCCAAGTGCTAACAAATGTCTTGATCGTTGTAAACTAAATCTCATGAATACTAGCTGGTATTATTCGTATGTTCTGAACAGCTGCGAGACAATCTGTCTTAATTACTTGATTAAAAATATCTTGTTTAGCTCTCATCTGATCAAAGAAATTAAACATGTCTATCTTGAAGTTATCTAGTCTGGGAAATGACAATGTTTTTTATAAGCTTTAGAGTAAATTAGTTTGAATCGTTCATGACTAAATCAAACATAACATTGAGACACACTTACTGAAACTCAAGGAAGTAACATAAAACAGTGATATAAATACCGAACAATCCCACAAAACGTGAACACAAGTATAAGCCTTAAAGACAGTACAGAAAGCACTAGACCGTTAGTATTATATTCACAGATCAATTTATAATATGGCTAACCATTTAAAGCCAAGGCATGTGCACTTCCAATGCTTCATGCACTGACGGGCTGAGCCACTATCTCAAACTTTGTTGACCATTGAACAAAGGCTACAAGAGCTGCTTAGACTGTTTATCCAGAGCTTATACATGCCCTTATAAGATAATATTTTGCCCCAGATGACATACCACAGAAGGTAACAGCCACGATCGAGAGGTTCATTATCCTGCTCTATGAACGAACCAGCACATGTACAGGAATAGGTAAGGCAAGGAGAAAAGCTTTTTTGTGAAGAAGCACAATATGCAGTTAATCCTTCCAACAGAGGATGTCTCAGATGAGCATGTTAAGAGAACAGTGTACCAATGATGTCATATGTAGAGTCAGATGCAAGTCTTACATCAGACCTACCTTAACAGTGTTGATGAGGCTGGTCAAAGACATTCGAGGGATACTATGAACCCTTTTTAACTTGCATACTAGAATGGCCATTCGAGCAATGAAAATTTCTCCTGCAAAGGTGAGAAGGGTTTTTTTAGCCAGTGTAAGTGGAAGTGCAAAAAAAAGCGGCTTCAGACTGCAAAGCCCTCTGTTATTATGAAGAAGGGTTGCCGAAGAAACTTTCCCACGGTAGACCCTAGCTTTGGGCAGTCATTGTTATCACTCATTTTGAGTCTTGAATTGTCTGATAGAACCAAGCTTCTAGGCGATTCTTAAGTTCCAAATTCGAATTCCGCTGACAGTCATATTAAAATAGCTGTCATGGACGACATATTGCAAATTAAGGGAGGCCCAATATCAAATTTCTCCTGGAATGCCTTTGACTGTGAATGCACCAAATTATATGCTTTTAACACAAAATGCACAATTGGCTTGAAGTTTCTACTGTTTGCTTTTTCGTTCCATGTGTTCAAATGTTAAAATATTCAGCCCTATAGCTCTGTTGGCATGACCTGTACGTGTGATACATGCATAAATACATGTATGCATAGCCAGCGACAACAGCTTAAAAACTGTAGAAAACTGAAAAACATACCTGAGAGAGTAGCATATGTCCGGACTGCATTTACAGTGTTTTTCAGATTTGTCTGAAGCAAAACTATGAACAACGCTCTTCTTCCTTATAATCGAGAACCTGAAACATCCTCAACTTATAAAAGATGTGTGATATATCGGCGAACCGGAAATGTATTCACACATACACCGTTCTAGTGAATGTAAGTAAACTCCTGGGCATGATTATATATCTACCATTTTCCTATTCATTCGTATTGTATCAAAAATACCTCTTATATATCCATTTCTGATGTTTATAGACACACAACTATTGTTATAAATCAACTGGTATATCCGTAAAGCGTTTAATCAGAATATGGCAATAAAATCCGCTTTAACGTCTTGAAATGAAGCAAATTATATTTTCTAGTGAAAGAGGAGAAAGAATCAAAAGGCACATGCCCTTTATATTCGCTGTTGTTTTTATTTTTTCCCGATATATCGTTTACTACAGAATTTTACTATCACTTCCTCTTGGCTCGCTTTCAGCCGTTGATTTAAGTTTCTTCTGATAAAAGAAATGACTTAGGGTGATCTCTGTTTATGCCCTGAAATCTATCTGATCATCCAAAACGCAACCTACTTTTTGCGCTTGTGTCAGAAATTAATTGTAAAATGAATGAATAGGCCTGGGCATAGGTTGAGGGGGCAGTGGGGTCAGTTTGTCTGACCCTACGGATTTGAGGTAGTCTACTCCAGAGGCGCACATGCATATGCCATACATAATTTGTATTTAGCAGGGATTACAGAAATACTTGAGCCAGTTTGAAAACGGGACTTACATTTCCAATCTGGCCAGGACTATAACCAGCTCTGCCCGGTCCAGCAACAAACATGTTTTTTTTTCATTTGATTTTTCTAAAAGACAATCAAGGCGATGACAGAGGTCTTGAATCATAGCTGAGGTAATAGTGTATTTTTCATCTATGTCTGTGGACAGTGTTTTAGCCAAGGTAAGAGAAGGGATTTCAAGTGCTGATTTTTAACGTAACTGGACCCATCCTACAAAGAGCAGTATCACAATTCCATCTTCGTATCCTTTAAATCTCATGCACTTTTGTGTTGGTTCATACATGTATTAATGTAAATATATGTGTATGCGTGTATGTATGTTTGTATACGTATGTATCCAATGTTATATTACAAAAATCTCAAGTTATACAAGCAGAAAGTTGTCAAAGTTTATAAACAAAAATTGATTTTGATATAAAGGATTACGAATTTTATGGAACCATGATAACCAATCTTTTTTTTTCACCATTGCCATGAAAGAATTCCAACTCAAAAGTGTGGTGTCATCCAGTGCCGACGCAAAAGTTTCATTTGCCCCAAGCAAAACTTGTATAGTGCATGAGGGTTTCATGTGTCTTGGCGAGACATAATTGTGCCTCTGGTTGCATACTAGAGTTGTTTTTTTTAGTTTGGAGTGCACCATTGGATGTTTGAGTTCTAGGCGAATTTATATACCAGTCGCATTTTCCTTGCTCTACTAAAACTCACAAATTTCGCTTTTCTAGCTTTTCTTGGTTTCCTTGTAATTTATTCTCAGATTCAAAATGAGATATTTCCGTCACTTAGATAGTCCTAAGTACATCGTGAAAACAAGAACCAAATGATGTAAAATAATGGTTATAAGGATGATGATATACATTCTGCTATTTCCTAATATCCAGATAATAATACAATTTAAAGAGAAACGAATTTAATGATCTGATTTATACTATTTACGTACACTGAAAATGTATACATTTTAAAATATGGTGCCTTCTCACGGGTATTTTTTTTTCGAAGTTTATTCTTTATGTTCTAATTCACTGAAAGACTCCAACTAAGAGTTTAGTTCAGTTTATATATACCGCAAAAGATCATCACTTTTATTTCCTTTCTCTCATGCGCGCTCAGTTAGTATTTTTTCAAAGTTGAGAAAGAAATATAGTTTTATTTGTGCTCTATCAAAACAGTTGACATAGAGAAAGAGAGAGAGAAAGAGAGAGAAAGAGAGAGAGAGAAAGAAGTGGATTTGTATGTGTAAAAGCATTTATCCTAGGATGTCTGAAGCAAACTGTTGCAAGATTTATGGAACGTTCATTCATTTTCAAATATTGCAGGTACGCCCTAGAAAGACTCTGCACATGTGTTAGCATCGTGAATTATTTAGTGGTAACAATATCAGCGTGTGACACCGACAGAGAAATTTATCTCTAGAATAGACCATAGGAATATTTTTGTACAAATAATAAAGACAACGAGTCATGATATCCTTACGTACAAATGTCTATTATTGCATAAGTACAGCAACCCCAAGATGAATTAAATACTTGGATTACGAGTCAATATGTGCACTGACAAGATCGTGAAGAAAATAATGTGAAAACTAGACTTCTAGAATGGAACCACACATCCCCTAAAATGGTTGAACAGGGCACACTGTTTGGTGAATAGGGAGGTTCTCATTCTATTGTATGCAGCAAAAATGATGCTTTTAAACATCCATTAATGAAAGATGTAAATGTTTCTGAACTTTGTTGACACACTCGATCTCTCGTCCACATATTACCATTTCAACTATCTACACGATTTTCTTACAGGAAAAATCAAACTGAAAAAGCCTTGAATTGATCTATTAGTCCTTCAAATGAACGATTCTCCACTAATGGAATTGACAAATTGACTTCCGAGAGGAAATAAATAAATAGAGACCCAGAGGGAAAGTTTTGAGAGTACGAGTATTTTCAATTTTTTTTTCAATTTTTTTCATTCTAATAAAATTTACTTTTTTATTTCTTGAGTAATAAGTACTACTTTCTGATTGATTATGTCTAAAAACGACTATTATTCTCTTTAAACTGTTTTTGTGATCAGAACATTGGCATTTTGTGATTTACCCATTTTTGTCTTGGGCAGTGTAGGGAAGGTACTTGCAGGTTGCAATTTACAGCCATGACAAATTGTTTCATAAGGCCTACTTTTATGTGCAGTGGCAGCATCAACCTCTCCGGGGGTCAACCTATGGTTCCCACAAGACGTAATTAATCTCCACATAGACTTACCCAGTTCTACCTTTTGTAATGCTGCCCCAAAGATATGGCAGTGAAGCTACGAGACCCATAAAAGATTTCATCATTTCGAAGATTCAGGTGACCTCCCAGCCACATGCATCAAATTTCAAAGCATCGAGCAAAGTCTTTATACTTTTATTACATGTGAAATGCAGTACCTTGAATTTGTCCTGATCCCCGATGAGCATTCTGAAATGTGCCTTGTAGGTCTTGTAAATCTCACTGGGGTTCATAGCAAGTTCTTAAACTATGGGGAGTTGGTTAAAATTATGCTGAAAACTGAAGTAAATGGGCTACATAGTGTCCTTCAAAGTCTAATCACATAAATGTAGGCCTTATGATACAATTTGTCACATCTCTTGATAAAGAGTTTGCAACCTGCACATACCTTCCTTAAGCTATCTTTGACACTCATCTTGATAAATTAAAGGAGAACATTGGAGCCTATTTGGTGGATCAAAGAGAATGCATTTCAATCGTAATAAAAAGTCAAGAAAATCATTCTGAAAGAAAGGGTGTTGTCCAGTATTTATCGCTTTTATTTATTTTTTATATCTTAATTCGTTATGATTGCTGGTAAGGTGTGGTCATTCGAATGTCTGCCAATTGATGCTTGACCTGAACTCTTGAATCTTTTTCTTTGTAGTGATTGCAGATGTTTGAAGTTGACTTAACATACGTAGCTTAAATCCAGAGCTGATAAAAGATTGAACTTACTTAAATCGTCATTACTTCAATAAACATGTACATATCTCGAAAAGAGAAAGAGAAAAAATAGAAAAAAATCCTTCTATGATATTTTAATCTTTTTCATAAGTTACTGTCAGTCATCCGCGTGCATCGAGTCGTTTAATTTGAAATCTTAAGTTTTTATCGAGAAGTTATTTGATTCACTCACAGAACGTTTTTCAATTGTTCTTCTTAGCGGAACTATAACCTGATGAAAGAGACGAAAGGGAATTTGCTCCCATCCTAGTCTATCACAAAACATAGCCCATCGAACAATGGCTTTTGTTCCCTGTCAATGAAATGAGGCTCTTAGAGCAGACACCAATATGGATTACTGCACGAATTGCTACCCATCCAAGCGTTTTAACGGACATGACGCTCCTGTCAGACAATGAAAAGAAGATCGAGTCGCGAGCAACCCTAACAGCGTTATATCTCATCATTGAATACCTTGAAGAAGTTGTTACTGAAACGGAGGATTTAGAGAGGCCGTAAATCAAGACGACTGCTCCTCTTTAAATTTTATGTAAACGTAAAAAAAAAAAGCAACATGAAAATATATCAAGAGTAACATTCATAGTCGAGTTTGTCAAAGGTGAACCTAACAGGAAATTGAAGTATGCTTCTAGCGGGGTTATTTGAATTACAATATTATTAAATCTTACTATAATATATTAAATCAGGTACAGGTATCACCGGTTTCGCTTTACGCTACTTGACTTTTACGAAACACCTATATTAGTTCACGTTCCTCTGCTAACCGAAATGGCGTTGAGCAAAGAGACAGTTACCATTAATTTATATAGTAAAAATATGTATCTCAAATTGATTTTGGTTACTATGCTTTTCTTATCTCGTATAACATCCAAACGTTATGATTAACGCCTAAAAGTATTTGAACACACTTGAGAATTACCTTGGTTATATATAAGTATGCGTGTTCAAGTGTGCGTAAGAATGCACACAAATGAAAATTGCTACGTATATATTCAAGCGTGTATACATATGTGTATGCGTATCTTCACAGGTTATATATACATATATATGTGTATGTGTGCATGTGTATGAATGTAAATATATATATACGTATACACGGATAGCATATCTATTCTTTGGTGCATAAAAAATGAGTGAAATAATTACATTTGTGATTGAATAATTATTTACAAATTTATTTTTTACACTTTACGTCAGAGTTATTGCTTTGTAACTTATCAGAAAAAAACTGCGTTGTGTGCGTGCATGTAAATAATTAAAGAATAGGTGGGAATAGAAATGTACCTTTATGCCATTTGATCGAATCACAACATTTAAGATGAAGGGAATAAAAAATAGATCCATATCTACAACCTGAAGATATGGATCTCTTTGGTATTCCTTTTGCAGAATGCAGGGAATTTTATGAGGATGCGTCAAGTTGCCAAAAACTGGGAAAAGAGATAAGACATCAAGAACACAACAATAGCAGTTAGAATTAAGTATGGGGATGGTTACACAAACGACAGGCAATTGGAAGACAAATAGCTAAAAGGAAATAACATTTACTTACAGGTTCCTGATCGAGAATAAAGAGAAAATTAATCGACAGAAACGTCCATATACATATCCTCTTATCTCATATGTTTATGCATGAATTCTTTAATGAGTCTAAAAGGGGAACCACCCCATCCATTAATAGGTCAAAAGTGAAGGAATAATTTTCCTCCTTGCAAAGGGTCGAGAGTGACTCTATACTTTTTGCTCTTTTGATATATATATATATATATATATATATATATATATATATATATATATATATATATATATATATATATATATATATATATATATATATATATATATATATATATATTATCTAACCTCCTTAGATATATACGTGAGACTTGTCTGTATGTGCGTTTGTCTGTCACGCTATAAAACAGACTTAAACATGGGGGCAGCCCAGTAAAATTTGGCATGCTAACTCAATGGACCTGGGGACGGGGTTTGAAACAAAACATTTTCAGAAAAATATTTTTGAGGTGTTCTAGAGGGAGTTACCCTCACAAATAAAACGCTTGAGTGGAATCTACTTTCCACCTATATACATTTTATGAGTTTACCTATTATCAAGGGATCAAAATTGAAAGGGATCTCTGTAAAGGGTCGAATGTGGCTGGGAAACTTTTCTTCTTTTTGGGTGTCAAATCGAAGGATGACTTTTCCTCATCTTAAGGGATCAACAAAAAAGGGAGACCCTACCTCTCCTTAAGCGGCCAAGAGTGAAGGGAAACTTTTCCCGTCCTTTGAGGAGTACAACTGGAGGGGAAATTTTCAACCATGTGAAGGGTCAAAGGTGACAGTAGACTTTCCCCTTTTAAAAGGATAAAAGTGAAGAAGGATTTTTTAAGATTTCAAAGGAGAGCAAAGGACTTTCACCATTCTTTGAGGGGGTCAAAAGTGAAGGAGACTTTTTTCTAAATTCGAAAGTTATGAGAAAAATGCATTTTTAAAGATTTTAGAGTGGGGGGTTCTAATTGACATACAACTAAAATGCAAAAATTGACCCTTATTTCCGTTGTCGGTTTTGTTCGATAATTCTTGAGATGTTATAAGATCAAATAAGAGTTTTATTGTGTAAAAAAGATTTCTACTCATGATTTTTACAAATAAACCTCTTCATAAATGAATTCGTTATTGAATCAATAAATACTTAAAAATATTCTAATCCCTTTGAAAAGTGGTATTTTACCAGATTTTTGTCTACATTTAGCACTGAAGGTTTCCAAATGATTTTCTAAGTTTTTTTTTTTTTTTTACAAATATAAATACATTTAAGAAAAAAAAAACAACAAATCACTTCGTTTTTATCAAATAGAAAAATATAGATTTTAAGATCTGCCAAGATTTAATTTTGAAATAGAATAGAAATTAGCTAAAGCAAAGAAAGTAGCAGGCGCCATAACAGACATAGACACAGACACAAATAATTCAACTGCGAATGCGTAAGGGCAACAAGCAAAGGCAGAATTTCAACTGCCTTCATACTGCGTCATCAAATGTGGCTTGTATCAGTGGAGGTGCAACATTTGGAATAGTCATCGCCACGTGTATTATGCATACTGAGATTGATAAGAGCCGGTAAATCATACCTATCTAAAATGAACATGATAACCATCTATTGAATTGTTTCTTCAATTTAGTGCAGTTTTTTGCTGCAGTGATGTTATCTGAATGGTTTGGATTCTCTTTCAGATCTCTAATTCTTCCTAACGTTAGGCAGGCTCTTTTGGACCGTTCAAAGCGCCAAGGCATTGATGGGCATGGCAGTCACCTTCATGTTCCATGTTAAGAAAAAAATAATCTTGCGAAATTTAGATATTTTTTTTCAGCTTTTGAATCTTTGAACATTTTACTCTGCGTTCTGCTGGTACTGAAAAATCATTTCCCTTATTTTTGTATCATTTTTTAGACAACTTGTTGCATTCACCAATTATATGACTGATAGTCGCATTTATATCGACGCAATCTGCATTATCTATTTGTCCTTTGTCTTGTCTATTTTGACTTTTATATGATTGGTTCTTATGTTATTGTTATAGGCTGCCATTATTAATGATACTCTCTCTTTCATCGGAAGTCCTCTCTGCTACCATGTCCACGTCTTCTCATTTGCAATTCTTTTTATTTCTGTCTTGAAATCCGCATAGTTTCTTTTCTTCCAATTTTTGTTTATTGTTTTGAAATTTATTACTCCTCTATTCATCTTTCCGTTAGTTCTATAACAGTTTTGGGCTGATGTAATTAGCCTTTCCCCACTCTGTCTTGTGTAGTTCTTGATAGTCCCTTGATAGCTGAGTCTCCGATGCTGACGACACTTCTTCTTCCCGCTTTCCTTTCCACATCATCTCTTGGGTGGAAGGCTTCATGCATAGTCATCGATTTCCTTGTTTTCAGATCTAGCTTCAATCCTTCTATTGTCTTGTTTCAACAGGGTCCTGAATATCTCACTGTAGAAACTTCCTCGATCAAGTTTCTGCAGATGAGTTGGGTTTCTAAATTTTTCATTGTTTTCTGAGGTACTTTTTGTCGACCCTTCTTCAATCTCATTTCGAATTATTGGATTCATTTCGAGTATTTCTAAAAAGAAGTAATTTTCTTACCCGTTGAGCGGTTTAGTTTGGTAATTCAATTTCTACTGGTTTTTCTTAGTTCCTTTATGCATCAATAGCATTACACGTTTGTCGATTTCAAATTACATTCCAGTCTCCTGGCAGAAAATTCCGACTGTTTATATTCAGTATTGTTTATAACGGTACATGTATTCACAAATATTCTAGAGAAACACCCTATTTCACTATCACTGAAACAGGCCGTCCCGTATATGTATGAGTGAGTTCTGAGGTGGCACGCCAGTATTAGGAGCTATGCAAACTCACACTCTCAAGTATACATCGTACAGATCTTTAATTGCCTTTTGTCTTTGAAAAAAAAAAAGTTTTTCTAATGCATAAAGTGATTGGACCTTTCCTGCGATTTTGGAAATCTATATTCATCGCCATAATTCCGAAAAATGTGATTGAGCGGTACTATTGTTCTGATGAATAGTAAGAGATCAAGAGTTTCCTTGGACAATACTTCTTCCCTTGTGTATTTCGGCGAAAGAAATATTCACCGAAGGTTAGTTCTACTCTCCAATTATCCATTGCTTTCGTTATAAACTTAACCACCTGTTTTGAAATTTTCAGTAGCTTATCTAATATTTTAATATCTAATTTCATGACACAGTAGTTCATCCATGTCAAGGTTGAATATCTTATTTCTTTTTACTCCTTTCAAAATATCTTGATCTGGGAATAGTAGGTTACTTGTTCTTAGATAGTAATCCCCGGCTTTCAAGCGAGCAATAGTTCTCTACAGGAAGTTGTTCTTTCCACTACGATGAATACAACTCTCGGCTGTTTTTTTATCTAACATTTTTTTTTCATAATCTGGTTTGTAATCCGTTGTTGTGGTCTGGCACATTTTTGATTATGTTGAGTCTCTTTGCAACTTCGTTATCTATTTTTCGAATCTGATTTCTCAATTTATTTTGTTGCCAATGAATATATTAATCCATCTTGATTCTTGCACCAGGGTAAATCAGATCATTCAACTAGTGTCATCTCTTTTTTTCTATCGTTTTTTAATTATGAATATAAGATATTTTTTTCCCTTCTTTTGGGATAGCTGCTCGAGTTTGAAACCTCTTTGTCGTCGACTTCTGCTTCCTCGTTCATGATATTTGTGTTGACAGATCCTTCCAATAATTGGTCTCGTTCTTTTTTATTCTACATCTTCATTATTCACAGATATAGATCTAACATCCAATCATCCAATCTATTTTCGAGGTCTACTTGGCTTGATCAGCTATTCTCTGGTTCGGAGTTTCTATGAGGCTTTTCTTTTCTCTCTCAATTACAAACATTCGTTCCCAATCACCTTTAATAGTTTGTTTAATTTTCATGTAGCATTATATTACTAACATGCTATCCATTTCCTTTTTCTTTGACCAAAAATTACTGAAGAACCACTGTGTCTCACCAGTTGGCCATCAAGGGAACCCAAACCGGAATTGAAACCACCAATCACAGGAGGTCAACAGAGTCTCTTATGTCGGCTACCAAGGAACACCTGCTAGTCATGACGCGAAACGCTGGTATTTGTGCATCATATTTATTGATCAATATTATTTGTTTGCAATGAGAAATGGTGATTTGATATCTCACCAAACCAAACGAAGGATGATAGATTGTTTTTTTTTCAGTTCGGGATATTCTGTAGCTCTCTATCGACCTCATCACCAAAAAGTATCCTATATCTGTCATACGTGGATCTGTGCACAAAATTGTATGAGACTGACTCTAGTGAAATGTGCATCACACACACACGCGCATACGTTCGCACACACATGCATGCAAGTACACACACATATGTACTAACATACATCCTCCAACACATACGTATATGTATACATACGTATATGTGTACATACTTATATGTGTACATACATATACAAATTATAATACTGATTTAATTGTGTATATCATAATTCGATGAATCAAACAGTGGCTATTGCAACTAATAATAGTCCAGGTTATTCCAAAATATGCAAATTTTATTTCGGCAGGTAAATTCAACTTTTAATACTTTTAATCTTCCATTATAGTTCTGTTTCTGATTCTGATTATTGGAGGCGAGCCCACGATCCCCCATATCATAAGATAGTAGGACCTTCCAAGCTCCCCTTACAATATGGGTATATATTCTTACTATATTGGGATTAAATAGCATTGAATTTTGTTACAAATCTCTCACTGCATTCAGCGTGTTTGAGCGTCGCATTTTTTACAGTAGAGCAGACAGAGAAAAATTTTTTCTTCACCCAAACGTTGTTTTTCAATAGCTTATCCTCCATGTATAAATAAAAGAAAGCAACGTTCCAGTAGCTTTTTAGCGTCCGTAGTTGGACAGAGCTTCCCCAAGATTCGTCAGACCTTTCTATCATGGACACCTCTGGACTCTTCCCAGGGTTCCGACTACAATAAGCACTACTGTTATCTTTAAGTTCCACAGCTTCTTCGGCTCCTAGACAAGGTCTAGGTGTTTTTCTAATTCTCCATTTTCTTTCAGCCTCACCCTGTTGTCTGCTGGAATAGCGAAACCCACTACCTGATACGCTATTCTTCACTATCATAGGACCTGATCTCTAGGCTTGAATTGGGTGATCATTTTGAATCTCAAAGTCCAAGGGAATTTCAAGTTTTGTTCTCTATCATTCAGCTTCTGGGGTTATAGCATAAGTCGATATGAAAATAATCTGATAGGCAAACTTCTGATGACAAAAACTAGAAAGTATGGTGACTTACCGTAAGTATAAAATATCAAAGATCAAACATCCCTGAAAGTTCACAAGAGCTCTCATGGCCCCACATTTGTTCATACGACAGTTAATATTATGGTTCTATGGCTCTTGCGTACTTCTGTAATCTAACGCTATTCAATTTCTGTGTCCTCCAAGCAAAAGTCCAATATGCATAATATAAGTTGAAGTATAATTTCAACACTTGAGAAATTATTTTGAATTTTTAAGAAAGTGGCATTTCAGATAAATTTAGGCACTTCAGTCTTTTGGATGATGTGTGTAACATAAAACATCGGATTGCTCTTCATACAAATAAATTAATATAGACATTGATACCCACTGAGATAATGAAGCAAGTTCTCAATCCAAGTTTAAGCGCATTGAATGGGAACTTGCAAATTAAGTTTAATGACTATGATTGAATAAAGTAAGAAACAGAGCCACCTCTGGGGGAGAGACTTGGCGTCACATTAGTCAGCAGACAAAAAGTGATTCATTAACTTTAGACATTTTCTGTGAAAGCTTAGGTAATCTCAAATATGGCCATATTAGCCGATAATCAAGTTATTTCTACTCTCACCAATTACGGTTAGAGACTTGTTTGGCTCTATGGTAACATTTTCATTCCAATTTTGTGGTCAGTACTGCATCACGATCCAAACAGGGTGATTGGGTGCCGATAGCAATTCTGTGCCTGGCAGTCAGTAAGTTTAGGAGTATTAATTGAACTGTCTTCTGTTCTACTACACCACATTGGCCATTATGACAAACATGATAACGAAAAATGAAAGTTTGAAGCATCTGGAGATTTGAAGATGAAAGAATCTGAAGAAGAAGTAGAAGAAGAAAAAGCGACTGAGGATAGAAAAAGTAAAAAAACTGGTTGAACGATAACAGTTGATGCTACATAGCAACGACTACAGTGATTGACTAAAAATATTGAGCAGACACCATCAACAAAAACTGTCACCAGAACTGTCAACAGGTTTCTTCAGTTTTTTAGTTGGTCTGGCTAGCTGGCTGGCTGGTTGGCTCCGAATGTATGTATTACGCACTCAGGCTGCGCCAATGGAGCTGCTGTTCTGAAAATTTGAAGATTTTACCCGTTAACATATTTAGAAAAAAATCATTTATTCAATTTCTTTTTAAAATCCCAAGGGTTTTCGGTAGAGTAGGGGCAATTTGCAAGGCAAGTTTCTACCTGAATTGGTCCCTTATTATGAGTCTTGCAGCTTTTTTTTATATATACAAATGATCACTACCCCAAAAAAGGTTAGAAAAATAATTTATTCATTGATCAACCCTTTTTCATTTTTAATTGATCACCCCCAAATACGTTGGTGACGATTTCTATCGTTTTTTATTAGGTTAGAAGTGTGGCTGTGTTATTTGTTTCTGGTAAGGGAAAGGACACCTAATCTCTGAGGGTAATGGCGTTCCTCGGGTTGGTGTTACTCAGGACAGTAATTCAAGGTGTCACCCTGCTTACCCTATTCCCGGGATATCTAGAAATTCGGCGGTCTTTCTGTAGTACAGATAATCGTACCTCAAAAGATACACAAAATTTCCTTTTTGTATGAAATCTGTGGGAAATTCTTTCCATGTATGCTACGACCAAGAAATTTTTATGATCCAATAATTGCAAGTTGTGAAAGTGAGAATGATAAGGATTTCTTACCTGCAGGTTTTATCGTGTTGGGCGACCTTATTCTTTTTTTGATAGGGAAGGGAGCTTCTAGTTAATTGACAACCCCTGTCCGTGTCCATACAAGATCTTTTTTTAAAGTAGATTTAAAAAAATTTTAATTAAAATGACTTCAAGTATGATGAGTTTCTCTTTTGCAATTGGATTTATGGAGTATTTACGTGTTGTTGACCAGAATTTGGTGTATTGGTGTTCGAAATGGCGTATGCTTGTTTAAATGATCTCTTATGGCACTCTGATTGGAGATATGGTGGGTTAGAGGTCTAGATAATATGATAGTGATGTGTCCTATAAATGTATTCGAAGATTGTGAAGGGGAGAAACATTCTCTTGAAGGGTATGTGAATTCATATGAAACATTAGTTTGGTTTATATTTATTCATGGTCAGCAAGGGTATTATTAATAAAAAGGTTAGAAAATTAAATTTTTCATAACAAATCATTTGTTTTATGTAATTAGAAGCTTCACCCAGGGAGATGTATTGGCATATTGTGTGTTTCATTACATTCTCACCTTATTTGTATTTTTTGTATTTTCTGTCTATCTGATAATATATATATATATATATATATATATATATATATATATATATATATATATATATATGTGTGTGTGTGTGTGTGTGTGTATGTATGTGTGTGTGTGTGGAATATATAAATGTAAGGTGTCTGTTAGAGGGTTTGTCGGTCATGCTATAAAAATATCCAACAAAATTTGGCATGCCTACTTGATGGATATGGGGGAAAATTTTAAAACAGATTTTCCCGAGAAAAAGAAAAAATTGAGTGTTTTTTTGGTGGTTCTATTTACAACGTAACTATGATAATAAAGTGGGAACTTACTTCCCATCCGTATATATACTTTTTTATTTATATAATCAGGAACGTATTAAATAACCCAACATCCCCTCCTTCAGTTATGCCATTACTTCCACTTTTGAAGGGTTTTCGACGGTGGAGTTTTTGTTTGGTTGAGGTATCAAAAATGAAGGGAAAATTTCCCCTTTCTAAAGAGTCAAAAATGAAAGGTGACTTGTATGCCTTTTAAGTGTTTGAAAGAGAACAGGAAACTCTCAACCCTTTTTCGGGGTCAAAGGTGAACGAATACTTTTTCACGGTTTAAGGGGTCAAAAATGTAGAGAAGCTGTTCTCCTTTTGAGGGATTGAAAATGCATTGAGACTTTTCCTCCCTTTAAGGAGTTTAAGGGGTATTAATGGGAGACTTTCCTCCTTAAAGGGTCAGAAGTAAAAGACATTCTCCCCTTCTTTTAGCTTTCAAAACAGAATTTTTTTTCACCTTTAAGCAGTCAGAGATGAAGGTAAAGTTTACTTTCCACTTAGAGGTGTGAGAAATAAAGGGAAGCTTTTATCCTCAGTAGGGGTCAAAAGTGGAGGGAAGCCTTTTTTTTATGTGTCTGAAAGTTTTAGTATTTTTTTACACCTGGGATATTTATCGGGTAGAGACATGTACTCCAGCTATTTGTATATAAAAGATTTAAGGTATTTACATGGGAGTTCTACATGATTATAATGTAACTATAATGCGAAAGTGGAACCTCATTTCCCGTCTAATATTAATACTTTTTTATTCTAAATGCTCAAAATGAGGAGAGACTCACTTTCCAAGGGGTTAGAAGAGAACAAATTTTTTTTTCTCCAACATAGGGTCAAAATTGAAGGCAAAGGTGTAAATGAGGGAGGGGATACGGAAGCTATTTCAAAAGGACTCCCCATATGCTTTATAAATAGTAATTCACTTACTGCATCTCTAACTGTATTATACAATGAATACTCTCACTAAAGGAACGTAGCTTCCCAGGTCCCCAAATCTGTAGCTACTGCCCTCAGTGGAGCGAATCTATCTAACATGTTTGAAAACTTTAGTCTTTTTAAAAATGCCATAGATTTTTACCCGGCGTAGACGGGTACTCTAGCTAAATATATATATATATATATATATATATATATATATATATATATATATATATATATATATATATATATATATATATATATATATATTTCATCAGTTCAATTGCTTCGATTGAAGATTCTGTCCGAACGAAGTTTATATGTAAATTTAACTGGAGATGATTTGTCTTTTTCGAATTAACAACGTTTCTTAGTCAAATATAAACGCTCGTGTTCTATGTGAAGATAAGAGGAGAGTAGAAAAATGAAATTGTGTGGAACCATATTGACTCAAAACTAGAGACGCAAAACCTCTAAAACTGATGATAGATCTTGTTTCACTCGAAACACTGGCCTGTTTATGCACTGGACAGGCTGCACCAAGAATAATAGGACTTTGGAGATATCAGTTGTTGTGTCATGCTGACAGTCAGAGCGGTGAAGACTGGACGATGTGCTGAAGCTAAGGCCAGCAGACAGTCATGTATATTCATTTAGTGCAGATGTTAATCTCAGCTCACTGGCATATGATTCATCTGTCGTTCTCCGAGTTTGCTTTTCTAACAAATTCTAATTACCGCATGCTAATTGTCCCGTTCGAGGAAGCTACACAAATGCCATCGGTCAAACGAGGACATTGTCCAAAGATATGATGGAGAATGCTTGATTGCCACCGGTCCGGGAAGAAACTTTTGCAGAGTAGGAAGTTTGTAAGTGAGAGATAATAAGGGACGGAGCACGGGGTTGGGGTTGGGGTTGGGGGTTTGGAGAGCAGGAACGATCCGGCAATCAGTGACCTGATTCGGCTTAAAGAGGGGTGGTAACGCGAAGCGACTTATTACCGCTTTCTGACTTGACAAATCAGGGGTCAGTCGATTGACCCCGCCGATAATAAGTCATTCAGTTTCTTGCAAGGAAATCCAGCCTCGCAGTCAACAACCAAGTCGGTGACTGCAGAATTGGCAAGCGTCGTCTGTTTGATTGTTTTGATTACTCTGCCATCACATCGGCTGTCGTCGTTGAGCTGCCGACGAAAATGAGATGCAAAGTGCCTTGGATATTTCGCTTTCTGTCTATTTACTTACCCGTCATTCTGGAAGCCTTCTGTACATATCTGCCTTTCCTTTCTCCAATCTCCCTTATACATCTGCATAAACATCTCTCCATCTGTCAACTCAAACTCAGTCTACAGCATAATAGTTTATTAGATTTCATAAGTATAAGATAAAGTATTGGATGCACAGCGTCATTGTTTGGGTTTAAAACTAATTTTCCTCAGAGACAGTTAACCGTAATAACGAGAATAACCAACCCAGCAAGTCAGATGATGCCTGTTTGCATGTCCAATAACTAAAGAAAAAAAATATCTTTCTTCACGTGTATCTTATACATCTGCCGACGGGTCAGAGTATTTGAATTCAATAACACACATTCTCATTTAGTCTTGAGAATTTTGAGCCAAAATATCAGACTGAACGTGTAGTTTTTGATCACTAACAATCAACAATTTCAGTCTGACTATATATAAATTTCTATCATTTACTTCAATTAAAACGTCCTTTCTTTATACAAAACGTATCCGTCGACCATTTGGGATTTACATGTTTCTGTCATAATTTCTACTTCTGTTAAACTGATGTATAATTAGTGTTATATTGTTTTGATATTCTTGTAAGGATGGCGTTTTGAATTTTATGTTTAACGAAAAGTGTTGAAAACGTAGAAATAAGTACAGGAACAAATGTTTCCTTGTTTTGTTTTGTTTTTGTATTGGGAAGAACAGATGTAATAGATGCCTCACTCTTGACTGTTTTGATACCATGTAATTTACGTTTTACATAAGATTTGTGTCATTATTTATAAAAATTTGGAAAAAAAACGATAATGCACCAGAATATAATCTAACATTTTTACTCTTTTCATTTATTATGCAATGTTGAATATAGATATCAAATCAACAGTTATTACTTCATGAATAGCACGTTGTATGCATGAATTTACTGGATCTATTGAGGGGATTTCTTCTGTCGATTGACTAACTTTTGGGACTGACGTTAGTGTGTGTATTTTATATTATTTATACTAAACACGTGAATCTATTTCATGCCAAAGCACGCACATATACGTATCATATCTATGTATACATATAAGAAAAGCATATTGCATATTACGTGCCCATATATTGGTGCATCCTCATATCAGGTAAGCAGGTAGAAAGCGGTGAAAATCAACAATCATCGTACAATATGTATTTCACTAAATTAATAAATAATGGCTGCGATAAACTTGACTATATTTGAGCAGGAACCAACTAATGACGCAATGTTTTTTATGCAAATCTAAAAATATTCATTTATATTTAAGGATTGATTTGTATTCTCTCACACACATACACACATATACATATATATACATCTGTGTGTGCATCTGCTTGTGTGTATCTGTGAGTGTGTGTGTGTCTCTCTGTGTATATATATAAATATATATGTATCTCTCTCTCTCTCTTTCTATATATATATACATATGTGTGTGTGTGTGTGTGTGATTATAAATTGCTTATATTATACACAAATTTTAAATTCGGAATGATCTTCTGTCATTAAATTGTTAATGTATCACTTTAGCATTGTCAACGTAAATAGAATAAATAATTAGAGAAAATGGGACTGCGGTAGGAATCGAACCTGCTACCCGAAATGTAGCTGCTACAATGAAATAGCAGCTCCATTAAAAAAAATTGTTTATTCTATTTATGCTGTCTAGGTAAAGTGATACATTATCATTTCGAATAAAAGTTTCAATGTAATATAACGCAATCTATAATCATTCCGTCAGATCATATATATCCATTTCTTAGTATATATATATATATATATATATATATATGTGTGTGTGTGTGTGTGTGTGTGTGTGTGTGTGCACAAAAGTTTTTTTTTGAGTTGTAAACTAATTTCATTACTTCAAATCTATTTGCAGTAAGGATCCCGCTGAAAAACTACCAATAATTCACGCCTTATAAACACATCAACATTGCAAAATTTTTTGTAAGGGAATTAGACGAAAAAGAAATTCTGTATGTTTGTTTCAATGTGATGTAAACTAGAGATAATTAATTCTCAGGTATGAACCCGGTAAAACAATCTGCACTGTCTGTTCGTTCGAGTACAATCATTAGTTGCTTTATTTTTGTTCTTTCATAACTATAACAAAAATACAATCCTTCAAAAGCAAAACTAGTGTAGAATAATCGTTCATCGGCTCCTATAATCAAAAGTAATTCATATTTTGACGATACTTTTTTTCTTTGTTCAGTTTTATTCCGAATTCGATTACTTCCAAACAAATTAATGTTTTACTTTAATTCAGATTCACTAACAACGCTTTGAAAATAGGATTATCATTATCTTAGTGACATATGTCAGGTGTATATGAGTAACTTAAATAGGAAAAATATAAATGAATGTTAAGCTTCCGCGTGATTAATAAGGCAAATAATTAACTATTGTTTATTTTAGCATGTGAAAACAATATAAATCATGTTTACATTGACAAAGGTGAATTGCATACCTAACATAATTCATATAAGCATTTTTAACAAATCTTTGTATTCCACCACTCTTTCTTTCTTTCTTTCTTTCTTTCTCCACACGCACGCATACACACACACACACACATATATATATATATATATATATATATATATATATATATATATATATATATATATATATATGTATGTGTGTGTGATTGCATGTGCATCTCTGTGTGTGTGCTTGCGAGAAAGAGAGTGAGGGGTTGAGGATATATACATATGTGTGTGTATGTGTGTGTATGAGCTTATTTGTGTGGGCAAGCACATGCATGGATGCGTGCGTGTGTATGCATGATTAGAGTACCCCCAAACTCATAAATGTGTTGTTTCTGTCTTTACTTCATTTCATATTTCCAGGAAACATTTCAGTGAAAATTCCCAAGTTCATTATTGAACTTTTCTAAACCATTTGTCATGCGAGAATGGAAATATATCGCTGTGGTAATGAAGTGTCTATGAATAAAGTACAAGCATTTACACATACAAAACGTGAGTGCGCACACGTGCACACTTGCACGCACACGTGCACACTTGTACGCACGCATATATATATATATATATATATATATATATATATATATATATATATATATATATATATATATATATATACTCATTTTCGAACTAGATGTTTCACTTATTTCTTCAACACATTTAGTATCCTGATATTTTGACCTTGAGTTATTTTATTAGTGTCAATTATTCGGGGGCTTTTAGTACTATTGACACAGATCAGGATACCTGTTTTGTCATCAAGATATGACGAAGGAGAGTGGGTGGAGAGGCTTGTCCCTTGAGGGAAATGTTCGTCAATATAAATGAGAATAGCACTTTGATTGGATAAGTATCGGTTACCAATCGATACGAAATCATTCTGATACGGCCAACGTACCACCACTATCCATCCATCCATCCATCCATCCATCCGTCTATCTATCATACAAATTTATTGAATTTGAAATATCCATGAGCCGTACTGATAATGCACAAAAGTATCTAAACAAACACAAACTCTGTTTTTTGCATTCCTATAAATGTACTTGCCTAATTTAAGGCTTTTCAAATAACAACTCAGAGAAACTCTTGCAAATAACAATGTTTTAGCCTTCTCTATCTCCTTTCTGATTGATTCCGTTTAGTTCATTCAAATTAATTTTCTGAAATTTGTCCTGAACGCAATAAAATTTGTTTTTTTCTTGCACAAAGTTCTTTTTTTTACGCCCAAGCCCATGCATTCAAAATTCGTTACTTTTGAATAGTACTGCATACATACATATATATATATATATATATATATATATATATATATATATATATATATATATATATATATATATATATATATATATATATATATATATATATATATATATATATATATATATGCGATTCAGGCATCTGCCTCATTCTCTTCAATTGTTTATTCTATTTCATTGTCCAGGCAAAGTGACACATTAACTGTGTAATGGTGGGGAATCATTTCGAACTCAAGTTTTTATACAATATTATGCATTTTATAATCATTACGTCGGACCATATATAGCCATCTCTTGATGTATACATTTATATATATGTATATATATGTGTGTGTGTGTGTGTGTGTGTGTGTGTAAAGCAATACATTTAGATGACTTTCAGACCTGATTGAGTATTATTACACTAACTACTTGTTTATTGTTTTTTTAAATTCTTGCCATTTAATCAATATTTAAGAATATATATATATATATGTATATATTCGACCACAAATATGATAATACAGAAAAATATTATAACGTGCTTGCCTCTACACATATTCAAGTACATATACTGTAATTACTCTCCCTTTTTCTTTTTCTATCTTCCTCTCTCGACTTTCTCCTTTCTCTCTCTTTATCTGCATGAAAAATATTATGAATGAGTTGTTTTGAGTTGTCTTCTCTACTTGTTATACCACTGTTTATATCGTTGCAAGAACATTTATTTTCCCACAATAAAGACTGAACCTCTGATTTATGAATGGAGTTACGATAGACTCGATACTGAATTATTTGAAAACATGTTATACCAGCATTTTATATTGGAAAAGTGCACAATTAAGCATTGCGTATCGGCGATATTTCATGATGACAACAAAATGGCTGACACTTTGCTCAGCCAGTTACGTTATCGCATAATGTTTTGCGCGCTGTGGCGTCTCACCATATTTATTTGATGTCCTGAGTGCACCAAGCTATCAGATGAAATCATAATAATAATAATAATAATAATAATAATAATAATAATAATAATAATAATAATAATAATAATAATAATAATAATAATAATAATAATAATAATAATAATAATAATAATAATAATAATCAGAGACCTTGAAAAGAATCCTAAAGAAAATTTCCAATTGGTAAATACCAGTCACGATGGGATCCACGGCTTTTGGTTCAAAAGATTCACGGCAATACACGATAGACTGACAATATACTACACCTTTAAAAGCCAATAATGAAGGCAATAGAAAGCTGGAAAGTAGAACTAATTGTAGGAGGAAAGTACCTGGTCAAGGTCAAAATAAAAAAAGAGGTATCTTTCAAGGCGGTTCATTGTACTCGCTATTATTCGTCATAACAATAAATACCGCTGAACTGTGTATTGCGAAGATGTGACGGAGGATATAGAGCCATAAAGTTGAATGAAAAGGTAAATCACCTCATGTATAAGGATAACCCCGAAATGTTTGTGAAAAACGAAAGGAATCGAAAACTCATGTAAACGCTCAAGATTTCAGTCGAGATATTGATTTAAACTTTGACATTCAGAAATGCACAATGCTTGTTATGAACGAAGGAAAAATTAAAGAAACAACAGAAAGAATCGAATTACCCAACCAGAAATCGAATAACTCAACGGGAAAGAAAAAATTCTCTTGCCTGGGTATTTTGGAAGTAGACACGATCGAACAGAAGGAGATGAAAGAGAAGGAAGGCAAAGAATACGTCAGGAGATCAAGAAAAATTCTACAAACCAAACCCAGCAGCAGAAACTGGATCAAATGAATAATTTCCGGATCAGTTTCCATTGCGAGATACTCCGGACCCTCCTTAGACTGGTTAAGAAAGGAAGTCAAATACCTGAACGATAGAACGAGAAAACTGCTGACAAGGTATGAAGCCTTACCCCCTGCAAGAGACGATATCGACAGAAAGTGGGGAATAAGATGACTTGTTGGCATCGAGGATCACGTCGACACTGCAATCAAGGGAATTTAAGATTTCACGAGAAAAAGCAAGAGAAGGTTGATTACAATAAGCTAAGAATGCAGTAAAGCTGACAGGATAGCGACTAGGGGACCAGGAAACAGAAAATCGAAAATCCAAGAGAGACGAGCAAAACAACTCTTCAGACTTTTCAGCAACGAAGAAAGATAAAATATTGACAGAAATTTTAAAACCGCTCATCCACAAAATAAGATAAAACGCATTGCCGACAAAAATAATGCACATAGTTAGCAGACGACACCAGAAAAGAGAAACTGAGTCCCTCGTCATTGCAGCCCATGACAAATACATCTCAACTAATTGCACCGAAGCCCAAATCTAGAAAAGATTACAAATGTCGCTTTCGTGGGGAAAATGAATACAGCAAGTTGACTTGAAACATCGTATCTAGTATATTTGGCACACTTAGGATGATGTAAAAAAAAACAAAACAAAACAAACAAACAACAAAAAACAAACTCTAGAATTGAGATTGGATGCCACGAAAATTAGAGGGAAATAATTTTAACTATCAAAACTACAGCCGTTCTGGGGTCTGCTAAGATACTAAAAAATGCTTGAGATTCGAGGGAAACGTCATTTATCATCTAATCACCAATCATTTGGTGTGAACATATGAATGAATGAATGAATGAATGAATGAATAATAATAATAATAATAATAATAATAATAATAATGATAATAATAATAATAATAATGAAGACCTGAGGAGACATACTGTCACTCAGCCCTCAGCGAGAGCCACCGGGCAACCAGTGTGAATCTGTAAACCACAGCACTGCTATGGACTGTGAGAATGTGAAGAGGGGAGTTGGAGACCTGGGGAGACTTGTTGTCACTCAGCATCCAGCTGTGACCAACAGGCAACTGGTGTGAAAATCATTATTATTAATAATAATAATAATAATAATAATAATAATAATAATAACAACAACAACAGACTTGTAGCACTCTCACAGACTCTTGTGGATTTGAATATGAAGCAAGGCTTTCATACTCAGTAAAACTGGAGAAAACTGACAGAATACCCAAGCATAAGTGCCTTGACGAAAGATCCTGCGTATGAAAGGAGAATCGACCCAGATAATTTCTCAAACTTATCACACTTTCTGAAACTTCTGCGTCTATTTCGCACATAATGATTACTCAAGGCACTGGTATGTATGTATATATGTGTGCATATTTACTTATAAAAAAACCCAAGTGACTTGGGTCTATAATTAATATGTGATGGGCAGAGAAACTCTGTCAAACTTAACGTTGCGTATTTTCATAAGCTCCTCCACCAAGAGAGAATACTCTTGGTGCTAAAGGCCGGTGGAGCCCTGATGTTCCTCAGACTGGAATCAGTCCCGACCAATCCATCATGGTATCCTTCCGTACACCAAACGGTTGGTAAGCCTCACTAACCCTGGATGGCCACTATCCTAGAGATTGTGTCACAACAAAAATACATTTCGACGCTAAGAATAAGATGCAATTCCATGTGCTTCATGAGAAAGTATACCGGATCGGTCGTCACCCTGGATGACAAAGACCACGCCCGTTCCCCATGGAGGAACCAGTCTGGGGCTAAAAAGTATACTACCGTAACAAACTTCTCTAGCAACTTGGACGGTTATTTGAACAGGACTAATCCTAACCCAATCCTTCAAAACCCAACAACAGAAAAAAAACAAAAAACAAAAACAAAACATAAATGAAACGGTAAAATGGACCCTTGAGGCGCACGGAGAATTAGTGTACACGTTCTCTCGCTCAATTGATAAACCATAAGGCATGAACCGTACCGATAGTGCCTGTAAAATAGGGAAAGAACGTATGGTAGACAATCCCCGAAACCTGGATGAAGACTAGCTTACGAATGCAAGGAGGGACATGGTGAAGAATAAGAGACATACAGACGCAGGACTGAATAAGATCAAACCAAGTCAGAATATATTTGAACATACAAGCAGTGGCGTACTGACCATGGCGGTGAGTACATGGATCGGAGGGTTGGAAGAGCAAAATGAAGCGCTGCAAAGACTGCAGTGGCGGGATGTTTCGATTTGTGAACAAGAACAGGCGCTAAAAGATCATTCAAATGGAAATCACTTTGACAAGGTGATTTATTTTGGCTTTTCTCCCTTTCATGCTGCCACGATAATATAGCAAGGCAGTATAATGAGATATTGAACTCACATGAAAGAACACCAGATTGGCTGGTAAAGAGGGTTACATACCTCCTACCTAAAACGGAAGATACAGGTAAACCTAAAAAATTATAGACCCATCACATGTCTTCTTACTACTTGCAATACTCTTGCACCAATATCGATTGAGAGAACATGAGGCAAAACGGTTTATTCTCGATAGAAGATAAAGGCTACCGGAGGGTCTTATGGATGTAAGGACCAACTATATACCGTTGTAGACCGATATACCGCCTGATACAAGAAAATTGCCACATAAAACACAAGAACCTGAGCACTGCATGGATCAACTACAAAAAAAGAGTTCGGTAGTGTTCCCCACTCTTGGATAATAAAAGCCTTGGAACTCATCAAGTTATCCTCAGCGTTGGTGAACTTCTTGTGACATAATATGTCATTGTGGAACACATACCTTTTCCTTCCTCAGTTGAATGGGATCATAACATCCAACAATGTCAGCATGAACTATGGAACATTCCAAGAGGACTCATTATCTATCCTGCTTTTCAGTATCTCACAAATTCCTTTATCTATTGAGCTACACAAAACTGGATATGTATACAAATTTAGAGCCAGTGTAATTAGCCACCAATTTTATAAGGACGATGACAATGAACGAAGGTTTTTTTAGAGACCATTCTTTTAGTGGACATAAGAACGGAATTTGACCTGGATAAGTGTGCTGCGACCATGTTCAAAAGCGTAGGCTAGAGAAAACCAATTCCATAGAAATGGGCATAGAAACAGCAATAACAAGAACTATAACAGGGAGAGGTATTAAAGTATTTTGGTTTTAATGAAGGAAATGGAATTCAACATACCAGTATGAGAGAAAAGTAAGGAAAGAGTGTTTGAAAAGAGACCGTGCAATACTGAAACTAAGCTGAATTCAAAAAAAGAAATATGAACCATCAATAAGCTAGTTATCCCTGTTGTAAGACATAGTTTTGATATGATTGATTGGAATCTAGATAAGACAAGGAGATGATGACTCAAAAATAAAGAAACTACTAACGTGCCACAAAATGTACCACCTCAAAGACAACATTGGTCGACTGCATATGCCAAGTGGTAACGGTGGTAGGAGAATGCTGTAACTCGAACTAACATACAAAACAGCAACAATGTGATCACACCAGGAGCGCGAAATTACTTAATGTTAAAACTAGTTAACGAACATGAAAACAAGAAAGAGAGCAAAAGCAAAAGGTTTGAAAGAGAACTGGATATTATCTTGGAGAGTGGAGAATATTCACATAATATGCAAGTGAAAAAGATTGGGTAACATGCAAAGGTGCAGGGCCATAAACAGCTTGAAGTATAATGAGGATAGAAACCTCTGCACAGACAATACGCTTTCCGAAGCAAAGACGTTGATGTGGACCAGAAAAACGCCAACCAATGGCTCTTGAACAGTGGATTGAAAGCAGAATCAGGGGGATTTATATTAACCTCTTGAAATTAAAGCTTGTCCACCGAAACTTTCAAGCAATTATCATAAAAAATGTTGCCGACCCAATATGCCGCTTCTATGATTTGCATGTAGAAATGATAGACCACCTCGTGTCTGGCGGCCCTGTTTTAACACCAACAGAATGCAACTCCAGACATTACAGAGTGGACAAGTTTCAACAATCTGGAAGCATTATGGAATACCGATACAATAGCTGGTATGAGCATCAAGCAGATGCAGTAACTGAAAGGCAGAATGCCACGATATTTTGGGACTTAGTAATAAATATCGACAGGACCATTAAGATAAATAGACCCGACAAAGTAATCAAGGACCACCATGAAAGAACTTACCTCTTAATTGATATTATTATGCCTTCTGATTGAAACATAGCAGTAATGGAACTTGTGAAACTAGGTAAGTACAAGAACCTTGAGGGCAAAATACAGACGATGTGGTACTTGAAAACACAAACACTAAGGGTAATCAAGAGAGATACTGGAAAAAATCTGAATGAAATCCCTGGCAACCTTATTCTCTATGGAATCAAGAAAAAAGTGCTTACAAGTAATGCCCGTGTATTGAGAAGAGAACTATCATTTATTGTATACTAATGTAAAATGCAACACAAAAACCCCCCAAAGAAAACAAGCGAACTGCAACGTGCAAAATCATTCGGAGATAAAAAAAATTGGGCGTCAATTCAAACTCCTTTTGCCTTAAGTTGTTGGTAACGACTCGGCAATAGATTGTAACGAACAGAGATAATAATAATAATAATAATAATAATAATAATAATAATAATAATAATAATAATAATGATTATTATTATAATAATAATAATGATTATAATAATAATGATAATAATAATTATAATAATAATGACAATAATGATAATAATTATGATAATAAATACAATAATAATAATAATTATAATAATCATGACAATAATAATTATAATAATGATACTTATAATAATAATAATGACAATGATAATAATGATAATGACAATAATAATAATGATAATAATCTGTCGGTAAGAAAAGTATCTAGCTCAATCAATTTAGTCAGTTTAGGAGGTGTTACGTTTATTATTTGTCAAATTTCTTATTGAAAATCGTTGACACTTTTGCTTTGAAAATCCACGTGTGATATTGAAAACATAAATCACAACATAAGTGATTTTCTGTAGAACAAACACTTTGGTTCCAAGGAAAACTTTCGTTTTGCTTCGAAACTATCTCCGTGGTTGGATGCAAGTAAAGCTTCGATCCTCTCGAGCGGCGCATTTCCTTTTGAGTTTTTGTTAACTGTATGATGCTGATTAAACTAAACTAGGTTTATACATTCTTCCACAAAATTCATCTTTTCGAGACAAGATGCTGGGGTACGATTCGAATGAACAGGGGGTTCTCTAAACTGAGACATTTGATAAAGCATTGAAATTTTAAAGAATTCCTTTAAAGGAAATTGGATACCTTTTTGTGAAATCGAAGTTGCGTGGCACGACCTGGTTGTACAGAAAGAGAAAAAGTTAACGATTGGCTTTCTAATTAAAACTAATATTCTGAAGAAAAACAATTAAAATGGAAATAGATGTATGCCCTTTTCAAGTTCCTGTTTTTTTATATCAATTATTTGATCAGAAAAATCTGAATCAGAATGATTTTTGTATCTGTCTTTTTGCCGTCGAACTGACGTAGTAAAAAAAGCGAAAACAGCTTCTTTCTTGCTTCTTTATTTCGAATGATATCGAATTAGATTGATAGTTCTAAATGAAGAATTAGATAAGGACGATTGTTCTGGTAGAATACAATGACTAAGGCGTATGCGTTGGAATATTGTGGTTGTTTGAAAGTTGCGTTAATTGGAAACCTTCTTTGTGATTAGTTATACACGTCGTGCAACTATTGATAAGTGTTTCATTTTTGAACGTTTGAAAAGCCTATTTCTTGCAATACATTTTTTTGTTCTTCTACCTCTTCCGCTTTTTTCTTCTTCATTTCTAGATGTTTATTTTCTTTCCTTCTCAATCTGTAGATGTCTATGTTCAATAAGTAAAATTAAGTAAGATTTTAAATAAATGCCTACGTTGGCTGCAGGCCACAAGAATATTGCCTTGGGCCAAATTTGGCCTGCGGGCCTATGCTTACCCACATGTGTCCTAAATGAGCACATATCTCTTAATTCACACCTCTCTCACTGTAAAATTTGTGATATAACTGTTGAGCTGTACTTTGATGCGCCTGTTCATTCGATTAAGTCTTCGTGCTTTGAGGCAATAATTCAATGCTAAGGAATCAGTGAAGCGTCGGACAAAAGGTCAGGCTCTTGTGCTCGTCCATACCGTGAACATTTCTATTGAGTTTCCTGAACTGTGAATTTATAATTTTGATGAAAAAAAAGAAAAATGAATAAAGAAAGAAATATAGAAAGAAGACGGGAAGTGAAGAACGAACGAGAACAACAAAAAAAAAATGTAAAGAAAGCAAAATAAAAGAAACATGCAGTGAAGACAATAAATGATCCAAAATGACGACTCTGTTTTATTCACCCGATTAAACTCAGAACAAGTGGTGTTCTGTCTGGTCTGGTCTGGTCTCTTAACTCTCTGCTGGTATCAAAACTGGGCCTTTAACGTTTGTGAGTTATTTTTTTTTTTTTAACATTTTTGTTTTCAGAATATTATATTCAGCTTTTCCTATACATCCTTTGATCTCATGTCGTGTAGAGATCATTCTGCTTCACTACCAATACCAGGTGTCAATAACTTTTTCTCGAGATTGATAGTAAGGAAAATGGTGTATTCGAAGCGCGCTCGCACGCATGCACTCAATCATGCGCATATATAAATACGTGTGTTCGTAAATGTGATAGCGCGTGTATACATTCAAATGCATGAAAATGAGTCAAGAGATTTGTGAAAACAAACGTTAGTTGTACATGGACGAATACGACGACGAAAAACACGCCCAGTAGTATAATGAGTATAAATACAACGGCGAAGTACAATGTATTGCACAAAGTAATTTACGGTCTACACATGCGCCGGATTTTTGAAGGTCTTATTAACAGGCAGAACAAAAACCGGGAGAGCAAAGGTAGATCATAATGAACACCAACAGTCTAGTTCATTTTTATTTTGGCTGCTTCGAGATTAAATAGATATAAACACGCATAGGTGTAAATATACATATGAAAACTTTCAGAGAGCGCGAGAAGCACTTAGTATGCGTATGTGAGCAAACTTCTTTCTTTATCTGTTAGTCTCCCTCAGTCTCTTCTCTCTCTCTCTCTCTCTCTCTCTCTCTCTCTCTCTCTCTCTCTCTCTCTCTCTCTCTCTCTCTCTCTCTCTCTAAATCCATGTGTATGCCTGAAGCGTGCTGTTTACCCATTAGGCTGACTTTGGAATAGTTCCATGACCAAAGCTCTATGTACCCGAAAGAACTAAGTTACCTCCCTTAACAGGTCTGTTATGGTTGGAAAAGAAAAGAAATGTTTAAAAAAATAGATAGATAAGTAAATAGATAAATAAATCAATTAGATAAAATAATATGCCTAGTTATGAAAAAGACAGACTACACAGTTTTCTAACACGTTTAGCAATCGGTGGTATTTTCAATACATATGCACAAGAACTCAAATGTATGAGGTTTTATATACTCAAGTACATTTTGGCTCACTGGTTAGAGGTTATCCATTCTATTCTTGTCTGTAGATATCATACGTTTTGCTCCCCCAGACTTATGCCAACCTCCAGATAAATAAATAGATACAGATAGATATGTAGATTATCAGAGAAGGGAAAACAAAGAGAGAGAGAGAGAGAGTTATTTGATTTTCAATGAAAGAAGTAAGGAACCAGATGGATATTAAATGCCCGCTTATTAACATCGACTTCATATCAGTACAATAAATACCTATTTTATGAGAGAAACAAGTAAGATCAGTAACATCTGTGATACATGCTCTTGGGACTTCTTTTCGTTTTTTCGCTTTTTTTATTCACTGTGATACAGAAAACAGATTTTGTGCGGTTTGAAATGTCATTGCTAAAGCAAGGTTACAAGTTATCACAAACACAAACAACTGAACTGAAACAGATTTGAAAGAGGAATCCTCTAAAATATTCATGAATTGTAGACTTTATGAATCTACAACGAAAATATTACTCCTGAATAAAAAAACAAAATCATTTATATTAAAGTGATAAAGATGATGACCTGATATTGCTTTATTTTATCAAGATTTATTTGATTTATGTCTCATTCTCGAATTCATAGGTATACAAAACCTACAAATGATATGTAACATTATTTCTTTCCATTTTTCCGAGAGATATTATCAAGAATTCATTTAGTTAAAAAAAAGAAAAGATTTATTTTTCTCCTCATTACCAACTCTATCTATTACCATTTAAACTGTCTGCTATTTTCTTATCGGTAAGTTACTTAAGATTTTTCAGAAAAAAAAATCTCAGCGTATTTATTCAACTTCGAAAATTGTTCGCAACTTTAGCATGGGTTTCCAACTTTTGCAAAAGTTTCATCAACAAGGCGATTTCTCTTAAATATGAGCTGTTTATATATATATTTTATTTCATTATCTTTTCAATTTCATTTCTGCTCCTGGATATTCTCACATTTTCTCATTTCCAACACTTATCAACATTCACTTCGTGTTTTCATGGTCACACTAAAATGTGTAATTTCTTTATGAATTCATCAGAATAAAATTATAGTCTGAAGTATCATATTTTACACATTCTTTTTTTAAATGAACATATTTCTGTGATAGATGCACTTTTAAGTATGCTCAAATAACCTTATAAGCTTATGACAAGTAACAGTCCTCCGTGCTGCACTAATTTGAATTTTAATCTTAATTTTATTTTTTTGTTGTTGCTGAATAGAAAATATTCCAAAATTTGTTTTATAAAAAGAAACATAATTATTTTTGTGGTTTCAAACCAGAATTCTAGAAGTTTAAAAGCTGTGTAGGCAAAAAATGAATTTCGCCAATTACGCCATATTTGTTGTTCATTTTGAGTAAAAAGTTTAGATTTTAAAACCCTTGTTGAAAATCTTCTAGAAAAATAAAGTGACCATCAGAGGAAAAAAAAATTCGATCAAAAAAGTTGATTTAATGATTACTGAACTGAATTACGAAAAAAAAAAAGTTCACTACTTTTGCATAAAATAAACCAAAAAGAAATTCAGATTTTAAAAAGATGGTAGGTATTTCAATGAATACCAAAAATGAAAATCTATCATACAATGTGTTATTAAACAGTAATTTTTGCAGTTTTTATTTTTTTATACGTCAAACAAATATATTACTTTTTCCGCTGATGATTCACAAATCAAATAAACGGAAACTATTTCTGTTCGGAATAATTGTTAATATGAAATAAAAATCTATTGAACACAGAGATGAATAACTGGCGGATCTATAAAATTAATTCAGGTGGTTTTTCGAATTAAAGAAAACCTTTTTCTCAATCTAATTTCAGGAAAATCTAACAAAAATTAATCACAACTGAAACATGCACAAAAAGTTGAAATCCAATAATTATTTGAATTTACGCAGTTTTTAAAATATGTGAGTAGTGAGCGAAATTGATTTTCATACTGACATCCAGTAACAACATTAAATAGCCTGTTGAAACATTAATATCTCCAACGTTACATTTCGTAAGCGAATAATTTTATAACATGTTTCTCTATCTTTCTGAAAATCGAATTTACTTACATGTATGATTTAAGATATTCTTTCTGAGGTATCATCTCACACCATTTCTTTAATTAGCGTACCTAGATATGCATATCTATTTGGGTGTGAGTATATATGTGAGAAGATCTGTCTGGCATATTTGTTTATGTAAATCTATGTTTTCCATGATTGAATTGATCAAAATATTTCCCTATCCTTAACAAGCTCATGATAAGAGCTTGAATTCCCTGAGCTCTCCCAACAATTGAATTTTACCTCCAAAAATTATGATTTTCGATCGAAAGTAGTTTATTAAAGGAAAAAACTCATAAAGAAATAGGGATGACAGAAACCAATCATTAGTAAGGTGTACATAGAATATGGAAGAGAAAAGGAAATTTTTACAAGACTAGCGCATATAAAGATATGCATCAGTTTTTACTGATGTTTTGTTTTAATGGCCGATGTAGCTAGCTTTTTAATTTATTCCGCTGTTTTTTAATTTTTTCATTTCTTTTTCAATTTTACTGATTTCCTTTGTACTAACTGTATTATAAGCAGAAAATGAATTTTTTCTTCTGAAGGAAAGTTATGCCTTAATCTTTAAAAACACCGTAGTTTATTCTAAGTTGATAAATCCACGCACTACTCACTAAAAACTTAAAAACCTATTGCAATAATTTAAATATCTTCTTTTAAGTTTTAATTTGGGTTTCAATTATAAGGAAAATTGCAAATTGGTCTTTAAAAAAAGAAATGTGCATTTAAGAGAGGTTTAAGACTGTTTTAAAATCAATACTTTTTTTTTGTAAAAATTAGTTTAATTTTGATACATGAACTGGAGTTGATAAAAAAAAATCCAAGCTCTGTAAATAAAAATCTTCCCAAAATACAACAGCCGTCATTGAAATAATTTTTGACAAAAATTAGTTAGTTTAACAGTTACTTTACTGAATTTTCAAAAAAATATTACTTACTTTTAAACTTAATACATACTGCAAAATATATATGTTCACACCAGATGTCTCCCATTTACGCAAAATCTGATAAAAAATGATTGATAACGGAAAATAATGCTTCCTTATCAGATTATTAGGACAACCGATATTGATAAAACTTGGCTGGCAAGGGAGCTAATAATAAGGACTAACAATGAAGTTAATAAGTTAGTTTATGCGTTTCACACCTACGTATGTTTCAAATGCATAACATATGTACTTTAAAAAAGGGATATTAAAAGCGTTCCATTTGATTACTGTTTTTGGCTGATTAATACGATTCAAAATTGTTAAAACGCCTTTGTTATTTGGAAGTACAAAAAATCTGATACTGCAGTACATTGGATAGTTTCACTTTTCCTCACTTGTAGAAATAGACTCAGCCAAATGACGTACGTGTGACGTAATAGGTAAAGAGGTAGTGTATGGGACGCTGACATGAAATAACACTGCTTGACGTAAGGTGACTGTTGGGTACAGAAAGATGTCTCCGGGGTAGCAATTGCACTAGGCATTTCACGGGCAACTGTAGCAAAGAGTCCCCTGAAAAATACTCATACGAAATAAGCCCACACGAAAATTCTGCATAGAAAAAAGCCCACACTCATAAATGCGTACGTAAAAAATGCCCACGTGGGAAAATACCCACACCGAAAAATGCCCGCTAAAAGAAATGCTAGAATGCCAAAAGAATGCCAACACGAAAACACTATCACAGAAAAATTCTCACACGGTAAATCGCCCACGCAGAGAAATGCCAACACGGAAAAGAATTTTCACGTGGACTTTCATTGTGCAAGCGTTTTTCATAGAACCTAATCTCATACATTGTTCATTATTTGGGATTTCAATTGTAGATTCTATGAAAAATCAAATTTGTAGAAGTTAACTAATTACCTGTACTGTATAAGATATTAAAAGAAAGTAAGCAAAAAAGTGAGAAGTCAAATCTGTACTAAATTTTAAGCGCCCAAAACTATATCTTTTCTATTTTCTGCCTTTAAAATTTGTTAAATCTCGTTTCAGTCTTGAATAATTCAATTGGAATATTAAGGTAGTTTAGTGATGCACCACAAAAACCCACATCATGGTAAATAGGCTGAGCAGTATAAACAAAAAGTAAAAAGTTTAGGATCGTTTATGAAATCATAAATGTATCGCTATGATACTTGTTTTATTAATTTATTTATGTGAACAATATAAACCCAATTCATATGCAGAATAAATACCCGTGAACCGGGTAGTCGAACGGTATTTTAGATATTAAATTTTTTTTCCAATCCACTGAGCTGTGAACGAAATAATTCATTTATTTTTAGTTGATGAAATATTGTAAATCATTATTAACATTTTTTTTTCATTTTTATGCTATTGCTCCCCTTCATCTCGGTACTTTTGCCGCTCTTTATCGCAACTTTTCTAAGACCGGATGAAAATTAAGAATAAAAGCAACAAAAATATTAAGACGAATGTAAACAGTTGCACATTAATCAAGTGTATACATGTCTTTTTTATAGCAACTACTTTTCAACAAATTACAATAAATACTTATCTTTTTTGAAAATGTGGCTATAACTGCAAGAAAATTGCATGAAGTTAGAAAAACAAAAAAAAAAAATAAAACCAAACATACTTTTTGCCTACACACAGAGGATTTTGGGGCAGATTATGGCTGTTCCGTTTTTTATAAAAAAATATACTAGCAACTACTTTTCAACGAATTGCAATCGATATATATCTTCTTTGAAAGTGTGCAAGGAAATAGCGTAAAGTTAGGAAACAAAACAAAACAAAAAAATACTTTTGCGTAGACACGGAGGATTTTTGAACAGATTAAAACATCGATTCCGCTAGAAAAAAATGACGTCAAGTCTTGAAATTCAAAATTTTACTGCGTGGGTTACTTTATTCATTTGAAAGATTTATTTGTACATTTGCAAATTCTGAATAGTAAAATGTTAGCCCACTGTTTAGGTAAAAGATTCACGGATTTTGGAAACCGATGGGGTCCAGTGTGGTGGGGGTGGGATCAGTAAGAATTGGTCACTGATTCTCGCATTCGTAGCCTCCTGGTGTCCCTAAGCCCCACGAATATCGAGGGGCAACTGTAAATTAAAAAAAATTAAAAAAAAACAACAGCAACAAAAAAGGATGGATTTTTTCTCAAGTTTGAACACCGTAATTCGAATACAAAGTACTTGAAGAAAAAAAATTCTTAATTATCATAAAATAAATTATAATTGAATTTTGAAATTTATTTTCCACAAAGAAAATTCCAATAATCAATGAATAATGAACTATTTACTATAATTATTTAAAAAATTATTCACACATTAAAATTAACCCAACCTTAATGTTTCTAAGCGTTAACCAACATGAATTAAGTATAGTCAAAACTGTAACTGATTTTTCCTGGGGTGCATTTTCCGTGTGAGCATTTTCCCGTGTGTGCATTTTCCCTTGTAGACATTTTTCCATGTGTGAATCAACCATGGAGCTATTTTCCGTATGAGCATTTTTCATGTGCGCTCTTTTGCGTTGGAAATTTTTGTATAGGCTTTTTGGATGTAATCATGTACTTCTGGTCACCGTAGCAAGGTTACACTTGGAATTTGTAAATTCCAGACAGACACCAGCGGCACGTGAAAACTGTGGAGCCCATAAGTGATGTAAGAACGAGAGCACCAATGATAAGCAAGAATGGTAACCGTACAGCAAACAAAAACATTACGTCAAATCACATCCTAATTCAACAATGGCGCCGTTCAGCCCACCAGTTATCAGAATGTATAACGTACACTGCATTCCATAGAGTTTCATAGTCGTCAACCAACATGGGTACAAATAATGACCCCACGGCATCAATCATTGCACCTCACCTGAGCTAGGGGACAGAGCCATGGTAGATTAGCGCCGTGTGATCTGGTCAGGTGACCACTTTTCCAGCGAAGTGGGAAGCTGTGCTTGATTAGGTAGCTGTTTCTAATTTATTGGCAGTTTATATAAAAACAAAACTTCAGGTCTAACCACTAAACATGATCATTACAAACAGAATTTCCAAAAATTCAAAATAGATTACGTTCTATGGAAATCTTTGAAAAATGATGTAATTTTTTCGTTTTGCCCGTCTTGACTGAACAATACGGAGACTTGCCATCGAGACAGTGAGACGAAAGAGGACTGATGGGAAGAGTGGAGAGAACGCAGACAGCAATTATAGCACCTTTGAGGCCAGGCTCAGACCACACCTGCAAAAGATAACCCTAATCCTGACGCATGAAAAGGCTACAGCATTTTGTCACTTGACCATTGGGTTGTTCAGTCACGACATACACCAATTCATGGCACACACTCAATTGTCCTTCGAGACAGAGGAACCCAAACAACATATATATATATATATATATATATATATATATATATATATATATATATATATATACATATATATATATATATATATATATATATATATATATATATATATATATATATATATATATATATACATATATAGATATATATAGATATATAGTAGAATGTGGACTTGCTACACAAATGAGCTTTATATTATCAATATATTATTATATTATGCTATAATGGTAGCCTGATCTGTACGATATGTATTACATATATCTATCTATCTATCTATCTATCTATCTATCTATATATATATATATATATATATATATATATATATATATATATATATATATATATATATATATATATATATATATGTTTCGTTAAATATGACTCACAAGGAGTATCTCTTTTAATTCCTCAGTAACCTTTTTTGTTTTCGTACAAGCGAACACGTCTTTGGTTCAAATGATTGTTCAAAAGATGAAGGGCTTTAGGCACTGATATTTTTTAGTATCATGGGAGAATCGTGTCTTGTTGAATAACTTCACTATTCAATTTTTGCTGTTAAATCATTGCACAGAAATCAAGACATCGAACTCGATTATTACCAACAACCTCCATCCCGAATTAGTTTGACTATTTTCATATGTGAGTCCACTTGACCTTTGAGGTATTGTGTCCCATATCATAAGCATCCATCTAGCTCGTATATTGGACATACTAGGATATATATATATATATATATATATATATATATATGTGTGTGTGTGTGTGTGTGTGTGTGTATAAACCACAAAGCATATACATATATGTATATTCAAACACAAACCATATATATATATATATATATATATATATATATATATATCTTTTATCCCTAGGAATTGTACCTGATGTCTTTTGTCCTTTTATGACTGTTTATTATTTTTCTTCCCAGCTCTACATATGTAGACATGCACACACGCAAATCATAGTATTTCTTTTTAGGTATCTTCAATTTTTGCCGGTTTTCCTAGCCTTTGCTACATCAGACTCGAACGACAACAGCGGCACCATGATCAATAGAAGCAGTCCCAAACAAGAAGGGGTGATTTCAAAGGTACTAGAGAGTTTCGTCTGAGAGAAATCTTTCTAAATTGATGGTTTGCTTTAGAAGTGTGCTTCAGGCTGCTGCACATATTCGTCCATCTCATCACAATGATCTGAAGGATTCGTGGTCTGCACGCTCCTTGGGCAGTTTTTTCTCTGAATGCCATTTCTGTGTTTAGCAATATAAATCTGTCGTTGGACAGGACTAGACGCTATTTATTTATAGGCCTTTTCACCGTGATTAGAACGACGCACCAGAAGATATTGCATGAAGACCAAAATCTTTTTCTTCCAATGGGATGATTTATTGCTTTAAGCATAAGTTTAAAGTAGAGATCGGAGGCAAAGATTAAATATCCTCTCCAATGGAATTCAGGAAAACATTAGTTGATGTCGCTCTTGTGCAGTATGAAAGGTGCTAACCTTGAGTGACATGTCGAAATTAAGGGTGGAAATCTTTCAAACTGAAAACAAAGTTTATATTATCTTGAGCGTGAGTAGTCATCGATTCAATTCTTATTTCTTATGTCTCTATCTTTGGTAATAAACTCAACCCCCTCTTCTCAATTAGATGGCAGAGAGCAGTGATCTTTGGTCATGGAACAAGCTGTTTGTGTAGAGTCGATAGCTGAGTCTCTAAAACCCTTCTTGTTGAACTTTTTGTTCTCTAAGCTTTAGCACAATCTTTTCAACCGGTAAATTTGTTTTTCTATCATATTACTTTAAATTGAAAGGAGCTTTACAGACTATTTATAAAAATGATTGATTTAGTTTTTTTTAATGTTTTCTTCATCGCTTCACCAGTCACTTTTCAATATATATATATATATATATATATATATATATATATATATATATATATATATATATATATATATATATATATATATATATATATATCGTGGAATTCATAATTAGTACGATCCTATATAGTTGTGCAATAGAATAAATGTTTTTATTTATTGCAGTATGAAGTTTAATCTATTTTCTGTACGTCAGAAATTCAGCCATTCAAATTTAGTAGAAAGTATACAATGAAATAGGCAACTAATACACACATATCACGAGGGCAATTATCGTACTGAATTTTCAACTTTGAATATATATATATATATATATATATATATATATATATATATATATATATATATGTATATATAATCTGATTGTTCATCACCACACTAATGATATTGTTGAAAAGGAAAACAAATAATCCTTACAGCTGTACACATTTCGAACAATAGAAACTGATTAAAATGTGCTTTGTCAGTATATACATTGCACATTGCGTTGAAATAAAAAAAAAATGCACCTTTGAATATAAACTTGTAGGAATTATTTACAAATTTCATACTTCCAAATGTACTTGATTGAATAACATCACTAGAAGTTAACAAACCTTCACTCCTACTCCAATTCAAGCAAAAAGTGACTTCTGCAAATTTTGTATTGTATTTATAATAAATACATTCGTTCAAGTATAAGACATGTCAGTTTGGCTCTGTTGATAAAAAGGCCGCCTGGCAATCACTAATTTCTAATTTCAAGACCCGGTAGAGAAATATTTATTGTATATTTAGAATAACGTGATGGGATAGAAAAACTGAAGAGTTTACTCCCCTAAATTAACTGAAGTTAGATAATTATTTTCCCACAAAAAGTTCCACTGAACACGTCAATATGATGCAAACAGAATACTACAGAATACTGTACCAATCATTATGCATAATAGTGATCCATATTGATTTCATAGAAGTCATGTATTATGATTTTTCTAATTTCACAAAAGTGTTCTTCCTTCACTGCTTGCTGCTCGACACATATTTAAAAGTAGTTATTCCAAGTCATAAAATTCGTGAATCAATCACGCTATGAAACTATTACGAATAGATGAAATGGTAAAAGAAAAGAAATTTCATGTTCTTTTTTAATTTCAAAGACCGAATATTTTCTTTCAAGTCAAATTTATCGATGTAACAAGATTGCTATTCTAGTAGAATTATTAGTTCTATCTAGTGATAGCAAGCGTATTGTCAGTTATCCAACGACAATAATGAACTCGTAGACACCTGTATATAGTAACTAATAAAAAGATTAAAAAATTCTCAACAATTCTTATGCTGCCTATGAAATAACTGAAAACAAAGTTTATTAGGAGTAATGAAGAATGATTTCTTAATATCATTTCAATATTTGAACATAGAATATGAATACATTTTACTAGGCTTACAATGATTGAAATAGTGGGTGCATAATGATGATCGAATTCGCTAATTGTCACATGGCTCTTCGACAACACCCTGGATTTAAAAAAAAATGTACCCAGACTTCACATATAACAAGTATTTCAATCTCAGCTTTTTTCGATGTTTGTGATGTGTGAAATAGACTTGTGGCGACAAGAACCTGAAGTGGCGTCACTCACTTCATCCATACATAAATTAAAAGCAGAAAATGCAAGTTCAGCGAGAAGCAACAGGTTATCTGAGTATAGGCTAATTTAGCGTTAATGAAAGAATATCATTGAGGACTGTGTGCTTTTAATTACGGTTTCCCTGTGAATTTTCGTGTGCTTAAATTTGTGTTGTCTTGAATTTTGCAGGTTGAGTTGTCCATTTGCTTTTTTTTCCTCTTCACTTCACCATCACTGTGAACCCACACAAAAATGTGATTCTCGTTCTACGATATTAATTTATTTATAAAGATCTGTCTGTCTATTCATGCCTTCATAATTTAGATCTTCGGTTATCTTTTGAAGATTAGTTAGTTGCAATCATCTGGAAGGGGGCTATGCACTTCTGAAGTAGAGATGCCTGTTTTGAACAATCATTTTACATATTAACCACCCTTTCCATTTGTGGTTTTGGAATATTTATTTTTCTTTTTCATTTGATTTCTCCAGGAATTAACGTAAAGTGATATTCATTCTCCTTCATTGATTTCAAAAGCTTAGAAGGAAAGAGAGAAATGCTTAATATCACATCGCTGCATTATTATTCTTGTGATGTTAGCTACTGGCAAATTTATGGTAACTTGTTAGAAACTGGTAGTTGCATTTGTTCATTGTGTCATTTGGGTTTTATACAATTTGATACGGAGCATCACCGGACCCATGATTTGACGTTTGCTGCAGCCAATAGTTAGCATATTTCACGGATATTTGACAACACAGACACACACTAATACATATGTTTGACACATACATACACTCACACACACACACACACACACACACACACACACACACACACACACACACACACACACACACACACACACACACACACACACGTTTATATATATGTATATGCTCGACACACAGGAGCAAACAGAGGCATACAAACAGAAAGACAGACAGACGTACTCACATACACGCACACTCACATATACATACACGCACACACAAACACACACACTCACACATACACACACGCACACACACACATACACACACACACACATATATATATATATATATATATATATATATATATATATGCAAATACATATAATTGCTTGTGAATTGTAAAGACGTGAAAAACCCTCACAAATCTTCGTTCATATATAGATATGTGTGTGTGTATGTGTGTGTGTGTGCTATATGTTATTTCAATAGAAAATCTTTTGGCTTTAAAGTCCCTGAAACAGTTACATGGTGAATAACTGATGAACAAATATCATAATATCAAATATGTGTAAAACATAAAAGACACTGACGAAAATTCCATAAATCACGTTAACAGATATTGGGAAATAAGTCACTGAAGTGACACAAAAAAACTTTTGAAAGAATTTTCTAATGTGTTTTGTGTTTAAAGCTGTTAAGCTTTTCAGAATATTTATATATATATGTGTGTGTGTGTGTGTGTGTTTGTGTGTGTGTGTGTGTGTGTGTGTGTGTGTGTTTGCTTGAGTGTGTTGAAAATTCATCAAATATTTCGTCAGGCAACTGAAATATTTACTAATTATTTCATGTTTATTCAAAAAAAAAAAAAGTTTTGATATGTGAAAGAAACCCTGATAATGCAAATTCTTAGAATTGAGTTTAAAAGAGATAAAAATTAACTTCTTTTTCGGAGAGAATGTAGTGAAAGTGAGCTTCACGTGGAGCTAAAATATTTTTCATCATAATTCATATACCCCTTAAGAAAGAAGAGTTTTTTTTCTCGAAGATGATAATGATCATTATCAGCAGTTCTTTAGTGTCTGTCGTTGGACACAGAACTTCCATAAATTTAGCCAAACCTCTCTATCGTGGAAGTCTCGGAGTCAGTACTTTCTGAACTTATCTATTTCGTTACACCATCATATTTTTTGTCGGCCCCGATTTCGCTTGTGATCTCTAGGGATCAACTTCGTGAGTCCTGATGTCCAGCAGTTGCCATTTAAATTTTCTTATTGATTCTATGGTATCCCTAACTCCTGATTTTCCTCTACTATATTGTGATATCTTGTGATCTCTCCATATCAGGTTGAGCATGATTCTCTCTTTAGCCCGTTCCATGGTTCTTACTTTGAGGGTCAGTCTATTGGTCAAGTTCCATGTTCCAGCTCCATAGTTGACTATCGGGAGGATGCATCGACTGTATACCCTCCTTTTTAGCAGTAGAACATTGATTCATGTTTTTTTCAGGATTTCATGGAAATGTATAATTAAATACAAGTTTACCCCTTGCTGTCAGAGAATGGCGTCAATTATCAAGTAATTTGGCAATTATAAATGTAAAATAAGTAAATATACAATTCATCTAGTGTAACGTAACATAAAATTCTATTTCTACTAAATTACGTCAGCAGACGTCTCTGATGACGTGCGGGTTACAGATGACAAATGCTCATTGCTAATCACTATACGTGAGGATGTGACACTCAAGTATCTGAAGTCTACTCCTGTGTAACCAGTGCCAAATATGTTACAATTCAATGAATTATTAGAGGGAAATTGTGATCAGTCTTCTCTCTCATCCTTCTTTCTCTTTCTCACATACACACATATATATGCGTATATATATATATATATATATATATATATATGTGTGTGTGTGTGTGTGTGTATGTGTATGTGTGTATGTGCGTGTTGTGCTGTGGAAATGTCGTTTGCTTACCTTGTTCGAAATGGGGAACAGTGTTCCCCCATTGTTTTTAGGCTACTAAAATCTAATTCTGCTAATAATTTTGTACCCTCAAAGTAGCCAAAACTGTGCATTGTAGCTATAAATATCGAATAAAGGTACCCCAAATTGAAGAATGCGTAAAAAACTTGGGCCAATCGCGAGAGAAGATAGCCCTTCGCTCCCTCACTTTTTTATCATTACATCACTATATATATATATATATATATATATATATATATATATATATATATAGAGAGAGAGAGAGAGAGAGAGAGAGAGTCGTGGGTGAGTATACCCCGCTATAACGAACAAATTCAGGGGTGTTGTCAAAGTTCGTTATACCCAATGTTTTTTCCCCTGATCGGTGAATTAGTCAGCTAGTTCGCAGCATTTAACGAACATCGTTTGGTAAATCCCTAAAGCAGTTCGGTCGCCCCTCTTTCTTTTTTCGACCTACAACTTCGTATTTGCAGCATTTATTCAACTCTGTTCGGTAAATAAGAAGAAAGTTCGGTACTTTCCAATTTCGTGGGTTTTGACAAACACAAAAGAGTCACTTACAAAATGATGTATCAGTGCTGGTCAAAACAAAAACAGTGCCGGAGAATGATGAAATAGCGTTCGTAATTTTAAATTCAATTTCGTTATATAACCTTTGAGAAAATAATCAAATCCATCCGGATGTTACCCGAAATAATAACTGCGCCAAAGATTTCCGACAAATCAAAATAAGGACACAGTGTTCTCGATTTCAAATTCGATTTCAATCACATGATTTTTTCTAGAATTTTTATTTGATTTGAATTTTTTCATTAGTTTTTAATTCATTTTGCAAAATTGTATCTCAATTTACAAAAATACGTGACAAAACATTTTCAAATTTGAAGTTTACATTTAAAATTCAATCCAATCGGTCCGAAAAGAATATCCACTCCAGTCTTAAAAATCATAAATACTCATATCATTTTTAGTATAAATTTTTATTTACTACTTACCTCCATCAGGATACTCTCTTTGATTTTTATTGCATTTCATTTAATTCATATAAAATTTCATTTAAAGTCGTTGCATCATGGATTTAGCTGAAATCGTAATACACACACACACACACACACACACACACACACACACACACATATATATATACATATATATATATATATATATATATATATATATATATATATATATATATATATATATATATATACAGCACATATGAAGCCACTGCTACTACGTTCAAACTTAAGATTTGTTTTTCCTAAATTGTGTACAATAATTGTTAATGAATTATTTTGCTTAGTAAAATGTTGTTTGTTCCCAAAGTGAATCATTGTTTTGTTTTTTGTGTGTAAAAACTTGAAATTTGCGGAGAATTCATTTAATATTATGGCATTATCTTCAGCAGGGTTATTGTTTCGGCAAACACCGGTTTGATATTTTGCAAGAGATTTTTTTCGTGTTTGTCCCAATCCACGAGTCGGTAAAGCACAGGAAGTTCATTATAGTTCATCACGTGTTGATCTGATTTACTGAAAAAAGTCGGTTAAGATGGATCCACGAGTTTGTTAAAACTGAAATTCATTATCCTGAGGTTTGTTGTAGTGAGTGTTTGCAACACATACACACACACACACACTCACTCTCACATACACACACTCACACACTTGCACGCACGCACAAACACACACTCACACACACATATATATATGCTTGTATACATTTGTATATATATGTATGTGTGTATATATATATATATATATATATGCATAAATACATATACATATGCATATGCATATATACATTTATACACATGTATGTGCATATATATATATATATATATATATATATATATATATATATATATATATATATATAAAAGACATTCTAATTGGGAGTTATGGATACTTCAGAGAATTCCATCTGTAGAATTTTTCCATTGATCTAGTATGTTTTAAGATGCTAAAGTAACAATCACTCCTTTCACTTTAATTTACTCAATCATGTACAGACGTATTAGAATAAAAAAAATGTAACCTCCAGGTAGCCAACCCTTCAAAGAACATATTCTTCACCAGAATTGATCCATATCTAACATAAGTAGTCAATCATTCTGTCCAATACCAAGTTACTCATTTTGAGAATCCTAATGTTATCTGTATAACAAATATGTAGAAAATAAACTTTAGTTTCACTGTCTTATGATATTGATTACACCGTGAAAGATGTGGGGGATACGCTTATCTATCTATCTATCTATCTATCTATCTATCTATCTATATATATATATATATATATATATATATATATATGTAAAAACAAGAAGCACGATTAGATGTATGATGATGTTAAAATGACCCCTCTGGAGAGCATTGAATACTATACATATATATATATATATATATATATATATATATATATATATATATGTATGTGTGTGTGTGTGTGTGTGTGTGTGTGTGTGTGTGTGCGTGTGTATGTACATGTGTATATGTGAGCTGACACTTCCGGATCAAACAATTACTTATTTCAATTGAATACTCACACACACACACACACACTCACATATATGTATGTATATGTATATATATATATATATATATATATATATATATATATATATATATATATATATATGTGTGTGTGTGTGTGTGTGTGCGTGTGTGTAAGGAACCCATGCACGGTCAATAGCTAAGACATACATAATAGAGTACTATGATATCTACACGCATGAAAACGTACGAAAACGAGTCTAAATGATGTACACAAATGCGGAATACGAAGGTCTGCTCCTGATATATCTAACAAACTCACCTGAGGGCAAATCCTTTTTTTACTATTTGCTGTCATTCATTTCTGGTCTCCGCTTGTCAAGACTGCCAAACGATGCTTGTTACTACTTATCAGAATTTCCTTGGTCATCACTTATTTTGGTGGGAATAAACATGGGGGGAAAATGAGTTAAAATGAAAGAAAGTATGCTTTGAAAAGAAAGAAGCATAGACAGACATACAGACAGATAGACAGACAGGCAGGCAGAATAACAAATGAGAGAAGATGGACATTCTGATTGAGTGAACCAATAAAGAGAGACAACAGAGCTAAAGACATATAATCATAATGAAAGCCCAAGCAGGAAGCATGAATAACGACGCCAAAGAAAAACGTTTTTTCTCGTCTTTAAAATTCTATGAGGAATCAGTTTCTCTAATACTTGGAATTATTTAGCTATTTTCGGTGAATTTCGTTGATTAAGACGAGGAGATGTTGATGTTGTGATCTCAATTTTCGGACACAGTTTTGGTTAGAAAAATAGTTTCATCTAAATAGCTACTACAGGGATTACAAATATTATCATTTTTTGTTGAAAAAATCCCCCAAAACAATGGAGAAATAATAATGGGAGAAAATCATGCCTTATAATGGATTTTGCTGTTCCAGTAGACCACAGAGTGATTAAAAACAGCCAAAAGTGGATTGAGCATTTGGATACCGCCTGGGAACTGAAAAAAGCATGGAACGTGAACATGACGGTCGTGCCAATCGTGATTGGGGCTCTGTGAATGACCCCTAAATACCCAGCAAAAAGGTTGAAAAAAAAGAAGAATCTGAGTGAAAATCAAGACCTTCTAGACAACGGTACTACTGAAAATAGAATAGTGAGGGTGCTGGAATATTGAGGAAACTTTCAATCACTCAATCTCCATTGTAAACCATCGATTGCTCCGACTTACTTCAACCCCCACGAGAAAAGGATGTGACATACAGTTGGTTTTTAACGTTGGGGGATGCCACACACGCAAACGTGGGTGTAGGAACTTGGAAAAAATATCGTTGTCTTCGCAAATAATGTTGCAAAGACTTGAGCTTGGTCTTCTTACTCAGGGTGGACCCTGATCACACTTGTCTTGACTTCACAGAGTACTACCATGCCTGATGAGGCAAAACCCCATTAGTTATGGCACCACACTTGCGTCCATCTTGTTTTAAATGTTCTGATCTCTAGAAACTACCTGTTGCAACTGGCATGAAAACTCAGTGAGTGCAAAAATAATCAGAAAAAAATAAAAAAGAAAGAGAATAATGGTATTTCTGCAAAGTGACTTCACGCAGCAGTATTGGATTGAAAGTTTGTACCGAAAATGGCTGACCAAATGTGTCTTCTATTAATGTAAGAAGCATCAAGATTTCGAAATAGCAGGGGTTGTTTTTCATTTAGTATTTGCGATTTGCTAAACTAGGGTAGTCCTTGTTCCTAAGGTGCGTGTTTGAAAAGGGTCAGACTTCATTGTGTGTCCAGCAGCCCTCTATAATTGTCATGTAAAATAATTTTCCGTGTGTCTTACAGAACTACGGCATTGGGGGTATTTCGGTTTAATTTAGATATTTTATACGTAAATCTAGACAATCCTAGATGTTCCATTAGTCTTACTATATCTCCCAAAAATTGCAGATTCAAACAACTTCAAACTTGATATTACCATGCCTTGTATGTTGTCTACTATACATGGCAAATATCAACTTTGTACAAAGGCCAGTTGTTGATTAATCTCGGTACGCACACAGACACAGATCTCTCCAATTACAGAAAAGCCGCGAAGGGATATTTGAAGGGAAGGGAAGTGAGACGGGGAAAAATCCACCCCAACCGCATGTCGATTGAAGGTGAGGGTAAGTGCATGGGTGAAATGGAGAGCAGCTTTTGATACAAGGGAAATGACTCCACTGAAATCAGTGTAGATATTTGAACTAAAATGTACTTGAAACTTTCGTCCTCGAACAATGAGGGAATCATTAACGTTCGGTAACACAAAAAGGATTTTAAATAAATCAAAAGTAGTGAAATGTTCGAGGTATGCTCGTTATTTTTGTCAACGGATCTGTCTTTTTGTGCGGATATAATGACATGCTTTTGTCAGCCTTGTCGGCAAACCTGACAGATCTGTTTTCTTTTTTCTTTTTTCTTTTTTTTACTTTTCTTTTACTGTACTTAGTGTCTCGGCACATCTCCGAAGGGTTCTTTGAGGGTTTGGTGAAATCCTTTTTTCCGTCTTAACCACTTCACACCATCCAATTTAAAAACAACGTTGTCTTCAATGATAATGAAGATTCATACTTCATGGTTGAGGGAAATTGAGGTTTCATCTAACGTATGTCTTTAGTTTCGGTCTTCGCATATGCCTCTCCAAAATTATCTGATTGCTGACAATTGTAACCATGTGGCATGTACCACAATCACATCAAGAATAGGGACATAATTGTCTAAATCGAAGATGCAAAACCGGGGAAAGTAGACCACTACATCTACCAAGGACAAGGAATCTCTATGAAATCCACAAAAGAAGAAATTGAGCGGAGAATCACCCTAGGATGGCAAGCTTTCGGCAAAGCTAGCTCATCCTTGAAAAACAAGATCCCAATAATCCGAAAAAGAAGAGTATACAACTAATGCATCCTCCTGATAGTCACTTATAGAGCTAAAACATGGAACCTAACCAAGAGACAGACCTACAAACTGAGAAGCATGCAACGTGCAAATGAAAGAATCATGCTCAACCTCACATGGAGAGATCACAATTTATCAGAAAGAAAACAGGGGTTAGAGACATCGTAGAATCCATAAGAAAACTCAAATGGCAATGGGCTGATCATGTTGCGAGAATGAAAGACAACCGATGGACATCACGACTCACAACATGAATTCCCAGAGACCACATGCGAAACTGAGGCCGACAAAAAACAAGATGGGGGGATGAACTAAATAAATTCAGAAAATACTGGCTCTGCGATGCCCATGATAGAAAAATGTCGCAGATCTTGGAGAAGGTCTATGTCCAACGACGGACGTTAAAAGACTGATGATGATGATGATGATGATGGCTGTCAGCCATTGATCACTACTGGCAGTCGTTAACATAAGCAGACAAGCACATCCAGGTCAATGTCAAAGTTTTCCTTTTTTACGAAAACATAGGTATGGAAGTCTCCAGTGTCTCGTTGCGGTCGACAACTGGGGAAATTCCCTCGATGCTGCCATAGAGCTTAAAAAATGTCCCGACATGGTCTTGACTGATATCAATGGGGGCGTCAAACACGAGCATTCGTTTTCGGTTCCCATCTGTATTCTGTTTGTAGCCTCAGGCCGTCTTTTGACATTGTTCTTCTTTGTCTAGGAGAATGTCCCAAGTAGTAAAACACAATTGTACCTGATAGGCTGTAAGAGACTTCTATGTTGTTTCCCTAGTGGCTGTAGTTAGCTTTCTGATCTTAATATCCTATGCCAATAGGGAAATTGTACTTGATGCAATGGCAGTCATCCCCTCTGGTATGGTGAGCAGCTTGTTTTCTTTGATATAGTATTTGTATTTTGACGCCTCTTTGATGAAACAATCTGTCTACTCTACCGGCTTTCTATTAACCCATAGCTGCTGTTTTTTGTTTTTTTCATTATCCATGACCTGGCTTTTTTCCTTGTCGAATTTACTTTCCTCGTCCTAACTGCTATTTCTCCTGAAATCGAAGTTCCTTCTTCACTGATAGCATTTGATTAGATGAAACCAACCGCTTCTTCCACACTGATGTTTTTTTTTCTTCACTGAGCGATGTTATCTGCTTATCCCAACATTTGGGTTTTGGCGAATTATCGTTCTTTGTCGTGAGATCAGCTAATTCTGGCCAATCTTCTTTAATCAGGTTCAATTCATCTGGGGAATCGTTGTCATTGCTTTGTCTAGCTGGATTTTTTTAATCCCTTTTTCAGACTTCACAGGTTTTCGATGTTCTTCTTGCAGTCTCTCTTCGTGGTTGTCTTTGCAGTGGTGCAGAAAGCTTTTTATAGAAAATATATCTGCAGACGCAGTATACTCAATGATGTTTCAGTTGCTGCAACGACGGACTCTAACAGAAACACGTACGAAAAACGAATGACTCGCCAAGGAAACAATTACCGACTCACACAAAAAGATTGATGTTCAAATTCGAACAGATTATGCGGTCATGAATGTGTAAAAACCTACGGTTGATTGTTATAAGCGGTCAAATCGATTTAAAATAGTAATTCATGAGTAGCATCATATCACAAAGATGTTAAGTTTATTGATACATACTGAAGGTATGTTTGAGCCTTCTCTCTAAAGGCGCGGATTATGAATTAAAATGGATGATCAAATTTTGATCTTTGAATCGAATCGTGATTCAGGCATTTTCAAGACCAATAGGACAAACGTTACATTCTAACATACGCACACAAAATCATGGAAGATATGGCTTTTTGAATGGTAAAATTTATTTTTAGATACCCACTCAAACATTGGCGAGGAGATGTAACGACAAAACATAGACTTACGCATGCGCACAGAACACTCTTTCTCCATATATTATGACACAGATTGAAAGCTCAAGCGAGAATAAAGTACAGCACTGAGGAGGATATCACTGTGGTGAGTTTTTTTTTAAATGTTGAAACAAGTTGAATCCCCGTGAATAGATAGTGGAGACCTAGTGTCTATGGCAAAGCTTCAGATTGTCGTCTTCGGTGTTGAGCCGTGCCAGCCCCGAGGCCTTCCTGTGCCCAGCGTGATGGATGATAACATTGCTCTTGCTAGCAGTCGTCTTGTCGGACAGCTTTTACCGTTGGACTGCTTCTATCAGAAACACAAAAACAGATCTGGGAATATTTTCCAGTTTTCGTAAGATCTCACCATAAAAGAAAAAAAATTTTTTTATGATTTTACGTTAATTGTATAATTGGTTTGGTGGAAGCTCGTGGTTACATTCGTGCGAAAAAACAACTCTTTTTTTTAATAGATTTTTTGTCTCCCGGTCACATCAAATCTGTACGTCTTGCTCCTTCATAAGGCTTTGCTCTATCGTGACACAACTGCTATCAGTATTTTCTTCTAGAGTAAAAGAACGACATAGCCAATGCAAACTATCTATGGTTTTAAGATTGCAATAGAGTTTCCTATGAATCAAATTTGTCTCTTAATATATAAATAAAAATCGAAGTAAATGAACAAAGTTGCGATAACATTCTAAATAAATTGATATGATTTGCGATATAACACATCAAGTATTTGCATAAGCATTATGAAGATGATATAGTAACACTTAATGTTCCTAATATTTGCAGACATTACTTCTAGATATTTCTATAACCATGTTAATAATACATTCGAGTGTCTGAAGTTTTTTTAATAGTCTTTAGTTGATCGTTTGATTGAAAACAAGGAATACGTCATAATACAAGGGTTAAATTCTCGATCATGAATAAATACATTGGTCAATTTGGTTATTCAAGAATAGGTTGGTTTTATTAAGTATACAAACGTTCAAATTCATAAAGGGAAAGTAAAGGTCCCATTAGAAAATTAGGTTTAGAAATGATTCAGAAGGATATGAGTAAATATTTGAAAGTAATTTTGGTATACAAAATGAAACTGGCGTGAGATAACAAACCCGGATAACATTGAAGGATACAATATAGATGTCTTGGACTGGAAAATGTAAATCTTCAATTCAATACATTGATTAATGTGATAACCGATCATTCTGTGAATATTGACTTCAGGAAGATCTATTAACGCTTCAAAATGACTAAGATCGTGTTTGTGTAGAGCAAGTTTTTACTATTTTCTTTTGACACCACCCCAAAAGAAAACTGAGAATAAATCTTTATTTATTTCAGTATGCTTTAAAAGGTGCCATTTAACTTTGGAGCACATGCAAAGAACATTATTGAAAGTTTTTGATGATCTATTCTGATCAAATTTACCACTCATTATAACAGGTTCCATTCGATATATGAATCAAACGACATTCGACCCGTTATGTTAAGTGTTTCCCTAACTAATCATTCTATAATCTTCTATAATAATTTTATTGTATAGGAATAACATAATAACCAACTCTCTCCTTCGTGGTAATCCTATCTAAACAGGCCTATCGCGATCGATCTAAGGGTTACATGTATTTCTTTTTAGCTTTGTGTTATTATAAATATCTCATCATTAAATGTACGTCCTATTTGTTTCTCAAAACCTTCTTGTGTTTCTTTATAACGATTACAAACTCTGTTTAATCTCTGCATCCACATCCAAACTTGCTGCGCTTATTCTCCCTTCTATCGTGGCGATTATCGTCTACCTTCATCAACACTTATTGTGACGTCAGGATTTGTAAGAAAAACAAAACACGTGGAGACTAATTCCTTTACCCTCTACAACTACACCATCCTGTCGCTTCATAGAATCAACTATCATTACTACTCTCCCTCACGTATTGGAACCATGAGGCCTATACTCATTTACAGTAAAAATGTTTACGTTCTATTGGATTCAGAGTTTCCCATGTAGTGAATGTGTATGAATGACACTTCACGTGATTACTACAGTTGTATTTGTAAATCTTCACATTTGTTTTAGGTTAAACATAATCAAATTGAAAATAGTGGTCAAAGTTGAACATTCGACTGACTTTAACCGCTTAACTTACTAAAAAAAGTATGTCTAATTGAAAGAAGCACGACAAGAATTTTTTTGTAGAAAATTATTTACTGTGAACAAATTTCTGTTGGGTTCAATACAATGGATTTTCTTTTTTTTTGTGCAAAAGTACTTGAATAAAATAAAGAAATTATCATCTCCGTCATACGCACCCCCTTCTCTCTCTCTCTCTCTCTCTCTCTCAAAAGTAGCAACATGAGAAATTGTCGATATAGATCTGGCATTGGCATGTAATTGAAAAAAAACACAGGTCTGGTTAGTCACTCAATAGACACCGTCCTGCGACCAACATCTTTTGGTAGCATGCCGTTTTGGGGACAATCGATTAGAACAAATTGAAAAGGGGGTGATAAACTCCCTAGTCTGTTGAGCAATGATCACTGATTAGGTTTTTAAAAAAATTGTGGGCATAAACTGATGGATCAGTTCTTATTCTAAAGAATTATAAAGGTATTCAAGGTTGGTGGTGAAAAAAAAAACGTAAAGAAAAAGTTTTTTTAGACATGAAAAGAATCGAACGTTCAAATCTTCAGCCTCTAATTTGGTACGGCCTGTACACGTGATACATACATAGCCAGCCAACCAGTCAGTCAGCAGGACCAACTCAAAAACTGAAGAAACCTATCTTGACAGTTTTGAATGATGGTTTCTAATATACAAAAACACGACGAGAAGAAGCAGACGTTTTTGTGTCCAAAGAAGAGATGTTTTCAACAATCCAAACAATTAAGAAATATTTCATGATATGTATTATATGTGTCATTAGGATAATTTCATTTTTTTGCTCCAGGAATCAGCTTCATCAGATCTGGTTCATCTTTTGTGAAATATCCAACTAGGCTGCCTTGAAAACATGGACTAAATCTTTGGTGAAAAGTGGTTTTCCGGGAATTAATTCACGACCCAAAATGGCATAAACATATTCAATAGGATTCATGTCAGGAGATTAGCTCGACCAAGAGGGTCACCTTATAACTGATGCATGACACGGAGCTCTATTCTCCATTAAAGGGTTGATGTATTTGTTTAATCAAGTGTTTACGAGTTAAATAATATTTTGAAGCACCTTCTACAAAATGAATACGTATTTTTCTGAACTGATATTCTCAGTGCTCTAGAACCTTTGAGAGACGAGCGATCTAAAATGCTTTCTAACCAGAAATCCGCCGCGTTGAAACAAAATCTTGGTCTTGACAACCTTGGTCCCCAAAATAGTTCTCTGTTTAGAATTTTGTAAATGATGAAAAAAATGTCCGTGTGCCACTTGCCTTGAGTATTTATCTGGAAATTCGACAGAGCATAGGACTTCAGAGGATCTGTCCACCATATCAGTTGCGCATTGTTTTGACAAAGTTTTCTTCAAATTCAGCCGTTGGTATCTTGTATTCCGTTTGAATTCTATTTCATTTGAATTGACATTGATAATCAGCGAGTTTTTACAAACCAATGTCGGACAGCACATTTCCTATGTAAATCGCAGTGCAAGTCAGTATAATCCATAACATGCTCGGTTAAGAGACCTGGATCACTATTTTATCTTTTGAGTGACTGGGTATAACGATATCTCCAAAGGTATTGCCTCATATTCAGAATTGGGGAATCAAAAATTGATAACGTCATTACATTAATTTTCACATAAAAATCAACATGAAATCCCAGATGCATACGAGAAAAGGCATCCATTCACTTCTCATCATTTGAGTAAGTTGGATTGTGATTTTATACGAAAATATGTTCGCTACAGGAGAAATCTGAGGGAAAGACAAGTTTAAAATCAGCGTGTGACAAAACTTGAGAGTCTGTCCTCCTTTTCATTAAGTAATAAAAGTTGCAAGATGAAAATGATTATCAAAGCCGTTAGCTCGGTAGCATTTTTGACAACAAGGTGACATGTGTCGAGGGGAAACACCCGAAACTTGTAATACGTTACTTTTATCGTTATAATCTTTGTGCCCTCAGTAAGTAGACAAATATCTTTTAAAAATTCTTATATAAAAAAATTATGCATGTCTGCAATATAGACTTAGAGATATTTGTGTTTGAAAAGTTGTTTACACCGTGAAAAAAGTTGTGACGTAATAATTTCTATTAAGAAACTTTTAGGTGAAAACACTCTCTGATTTTGCAGTTCTTCCAGAGATCGACTAATGATCAGATTTTAATGGACTTTGGGAACTTATTCATTTATGAATGATTTTTGTAATCAAAAGAGTATTTTGTGAGAAAAACAAATTGAAATAAGTCAGTTTTGTTGAAGATCGTGATAGATATATAGGTGCTGGCGAAATATTTATATTCGCCTGTCGCGCATGTGGTCGGCATGACTGAATCATCACCAACGCCTTCGAGTGAACAAAGTAAACAATCTTGGTAATTCAACTCGTGGCAGAACATTTTTTTTTGTAAAAGGTACAGCCTTTCCAGATTACGCCAACAGAATTAATGACCCATAGTCCGAATAAAACTCTCAAAATTAAAACAGAGAGATTTCATTGGAATGCTTGTTTGCCTAAATTCACAGAAAAAACAAAAACAAAAAAAAAGTGAATAAATCATAAAAGAAGGTGAAAGGCAAGCTCAGAGTTATCAGTTACTGAACAATCCACTTATAATCAGCGATATAAATGAACGTAATATGTGCTGGAATCGTGAAGCAGGTTTCCACGGAAGGAAAGCATTCCTGGTTTTCGTGTAAATCTATTCCATTTTATAATTCGGACACCTGAATATGAACAGATATTGAAAAAATCGAGTTTTCAAGAAAATACTCGTTTTACAAAATTGCAGATACTTCTTCCAAAAAATGTCAACCTAAACGGTCTCCAAGACTGTCAACATTAGTTTCTTTTGGTTTTCGAGCTAGCCGGCTATGTATGTATGTATGTATGTATGTATGTATGTATGTATGTATTCATGTATATATGTATGTATGTATATATGTATGTATGTATATATGTATGCATGGATGCATATATGTATGTATGTATGTAGTTATATATGTATTTATATATATATATATATATATGTATATATATATATATATATATATATATATATATATATGTGTGCGTGTGTATGTATGTATGTATATATGTATGTATGTATGTATTATTGCGCATACAGAACGCACGAATAGAGTTAGAGGGCTGAAAATCTAAATATTTGCTTCTTATCATATCTAGAAAGCAGTCTTTTTAAAAAATAACTTTCTAGATAGGTTTTTAGTGGGGGTTCAATTTGCAATGTAACTTTATGCAAAGTTGATCTCTTAGTTTTTTGCTGAAAATTCGGTATTAGCAATACAACCAAAGGCGAAAGAAGAAAAAACCATTGATCACTTTTTTCTAATTTTTTAATTGATCATCCCCTGCACAGTATGTTGCCAAAAGACGCTGGTCTCGTGAGGGTTACTATCGAATGAGTAACCATACCAGTTCCACTTTTATTTATAAAAATGATTATAGATAATTTCTAATTAAATAAATACCTATTTTTACCGCTTCAAACTCTTTATTCGTTGGCTGAACTGGAAGGAATTCAGGTAAGAAGATTATATATAATCTCATTTAGATTTCCAAAGTCACTCAAATTAACCATGAGCGAACAATTGTCAAAATTCGATCCAGAAACTATAAGGCTTCTAGAAAATCTGAAGAGAAGGAACTAAGCTAATCACGAGGTAACAATTTACCTTAAGGATCAAATGGCCTTTGGGGTCTTCTGGATATAAGGGCAGGTGTTTCATTCAAAACGCTGAGAGGATCAAGCACACGATTTATTACACGAACAGCGCAGTTTCTACTGCATTGACTGTAGATTAGCCTTTTGTGATTTTCTTGGTGTTTGTGACTTGACTTTTTGTAGATAGGTCGTTGGAGTAGAAAAACGTTTCGTTAACTGATTAGGAACGAAAGTTTCCAGGGGACAATGTTTAGAATGTATCACAATATTTAGGGTCGTTGTTTTAAACGCAACTCTATTCACCAATGTTCTCGGAGATCATTCCATACAGGCAATAATTTCTTAAGTATCAAAGTATGCTTTACGGGGGTAACACGCAAAAATATATTTTGGAAAAGAAAAATCTAAAAAATAGTACTTTCAGTTGTGTCTTGTCAACTCATTTCCCTACAAAATGGCGTTTGTTCGATGAAAATCGGTTCATATTTATGGGAGGAGAGCTCAAATTTGAAAAATATAATTTTGAAAATATGCATACGATATTTACATTATATATTTATAGAATATACAATATTTACATGATACTGACAATTTTTAAAAATAAAGTATGAATGCTGCCAGTGTCTGCCGGTGACTCACTTCTGTTATACCCTATATCCTATTTATAAACGGCGCCAGGCGTGAGATATCTTTCTAAAATGCCTCATTATTATATACCATTCAAAAGGAAATCGATTTTTCTATAAGATAAGAAACCAAACATGTCAAAACTTGGCCAAATTAGGCATGAGTCCCCCTTAATGCTTTCATGACTTATAGCATACTATCGATTATGGATATAGCAAATACTAAAAGCATATATTTGTGAAGTATGGAGAAGCCAAAATTCCTACAGTACATTAACCCCGTTAACAGATTTTGCTATAATGATATTGTTAATTCAGAAAGTTGATTATTTAATAGCTATCTATTTTCTGTTTAAATGTGAAATATCAACTTTTAGATTTGCCCAGAGGATAGACAGAGTATCGTAGTTTCTTTATTCCTTTAAGAACGTTAAAGCTTTTTGCAGTCAACATATTTACGAATTTAGTATATCGAAAATTACAAGGGTTGATTAATGGCTGATTTTTTTATCGCTCATATACATAACTCATATTGTTTTTTGCTTGATGCATTTTTCATTTCTGCCTCATGAGTGTAAGAAATGTTTCTGATTATAGTTGCGTGGTGCTGAGCATGGTCAACTTCTTTTATCAACGTTTGAAATTATTCTAAAAATCAAAAATAATCTATGAAGACACAATTTCTATCGTGGTTACAACTGAATCCTCTTTTTATTGTCTTTCAATAATAGGATTAGTGATCATGTCATAGTGAACAAATCACCCGTGTACACTGAACATGAACGTATACTTGTAAATGGACGTTTACTAATTGTTTATATATAAACTCTCCTCGTATAGTTATTTACTAAGTTTACCTTAGTCTAACACAAAACAATAAACACTCACCATGTACGTAAAACACAATAGATAAGAACATTAAATACCCACTTATGCAGTGCATGCAGAAGTAGACATGCCCATAATGAAAGAAAGAAAAGGAGAGAGAAAGAGAGAGAGGGAGGGGTGAGGAAATTAACCGACGCTATGCCAGTATACATTTAAAGTTATTGCAATTCAAAGAGGCCATATATTACATATAACAATGATCTTTCACTTCCGTTTGGCCACAATTTAGCATCGATTTATTCGTAAATGGTCCTGCAATTGATTTTTGTCCATAACAAGCAGTGCGAATGCCAACCTAATAGTCTTTCATTTCTATTGTGTTCATCTTGAAGGCTCTCGACATTTGTTATTATTTTTTTCTTTTAATTTTATATTCTCTTTCCAAGCGACTCTTGTATAAGTTGTGGTGATTTATAAACTTGAAAGATGATGGCCGTCCAAGTGTGGAACATTACATCTGTGGGGGTGGTTCGATTCCGGTCGGCAGGACTTCCGCACTTTAGCCAAGTCTAACAGTAAACAAAATGAAATATATTATATATGTAATGCATTCACAATACATAATCACTCGACATATGTTAAGCCACAGTACAAAGAAAACAAAAGCAAAAAAAAAAACGTTTGGCATCACATTTTTTTCGGGCCTATTTTCTTTCATTGAAAATCACAATTAATATAAATGCTGAAGAAAAAATGGAAACGAAAAATTGATGATAACCAGTACATTATGCGTCCACAGATGATATACGACTTATTCTAAAATAGTTTTGCTGATCATAGACGTATAAAGTTGATAATGAAACTCTACTGTAGCCATAACCATACATATAAAACGGGATTTCGCACATGTATAAATCTAGTATATACTCGATTGAGTTATCGCAGATTTTAGCAGACATACTAGTGTACTGACAAATACATTAGGAGGATATTTTGTTGGACTATTTCTATGCCACAAACACAAACGTACGCAATCCATGGCTAACGACCACTGTAAGATGATCGTTGATAAACCCCACTCACTTAGACATGTACATACATTTAGTAGATTAAACTATATTGATAACATCTGTAAATGGCCTGCGGTACCATTTTCCTCCAGAGTGATGCCGATGATGATTTATGACAACTTTCTCTAGATCCGGGTTTCGCAGCATATGGGCTTGTTTACTTCATCTGTTTATTCCAGCCCTCACTGAAGGTGCCTTTGAAATAAACCGAACAGGTTGGATCTATAATGAGTTATTGATATGCACTGAAACAATCTCATTCTTTTCATTTCCATATTTTCAAGTGATACTTGTATGTATAAAAATCATACCTACTAGATAATTACAAAACGTAAATGATGAGGATAAATCCAAAGGTTGTTGCAGCTGATAAATGTTTGACTAAATAAAAAGTACAATCGATTCTGCAGAAACTCGATGTCGTTCACCATTATTTGTCGAATAAAATCGCTTGTTTTTTTGTCTTTTACTATCATTGCGATTAGGAATATTATTAGCACAATAGTCATCACTTGGTAGCTGTATTTTCCATTTAATACTTTCTCGGCCAAATGTAATTTCAGCTTTCTTTATGATCTAACTTCCATTTTCATCTAACTATTTGAACGTTTAACAAATAATCGCTATTTCTTATGTTGTCATTTAGGCTATTATGAAAATGGCTTTATCCCAATCTATCAACAGAATCGTCCAATTTCAAGTGTTGGTTTTATGAAAAGATTTATATCAAACCTTCATTCCTCTGGACTTGGTATATTTCATCGAATGGGCTCCTCGTTGCGATTAGGTATTCGACTAATATGTAGTTTCTCCATATATCTTTCATTATTGATTCATACTTTTTGAAAAAAAAACTTCATTTCACTTTACTTATTCTTCATTCTTAAAAAAAAAACAAAACATTCCTACCAGTTGACATTGGAAGATGGTAACTTGTCGAAACTTCAGTTTAATACATCGAAATTTCCTCTCTTATTTAGCATAAAATAACTATATGTCCTTCTGAACTATATTATACACCAGCACACCGACACAAACATATGAATACACAGACACACACACACACACATATATATATATATATATATATATATATATATATATATATATATATGTAGTGTCATCCGCAGAGTTTCATTGTATAACAGCTCTTCAGTGTAGCTATAGACTCTCCTTTATCCCATCCAGTACCGCAACTCATAATCGAAACCTTAGCTTCAGACCCGGAGGCTGGTATCCTCCCTCTACTCCACGCAACTGGACGGTCAGTCGGGTTAAATCAAGCGATATAATTATTTATCGTACATATTCCTCATCCACCAGAGTGCTCCATTCTATGTTGAAAGAGCATTGCATGTGCATGAATGTCTATATGTATCCCTAGCATTCCTATTTCCATTGAAAAGGACCAGACTGAAGGTTATTATACAAATGATTAACCAACAACAATGGAAATCAGAAGGTTAACCTACTGGTGCCCATGAAGCAGTGAATGCAGTAGGAAAAGACCAGACACAAGATGAATCTATGAGATTGTAAGGTTTCCTGGTGACACATGGCAGATGTCAACGCCATCGTGGTCGTCAAGGAAGGAAAGGCCTTTGTCCAGCAGTCGACCAATAACAGCTGAGGGTGAGGATGTAAGCGTGGAGCACCCAACACAAATCAAATTCACTAAACAGAGTGAGTAGTGTTTAGTAAATTAGTCAAACAGACCAAGCAATGGTCTATTTGACTAGTGTCCTATGCTCTACTCATTGAGGCTCTGTTCATTTGCATTCGTGTTTATTCCACTACTGTTGAATCAAGGAACAGTTCAGCATATTTTAGAGATGAGATATAAATACAATTTCTATCAGCTCTCGATTATTGCGCATCATTAAAATGGAGTGGTGTGTTTCAACTGAACTGCCAGGTTGTGAATGAACAGATATATAAATTCATGACCGGTTACTTGTTACCATCCACAGCCGAAGCCCTTTTTTTTATTGATTCAAAATCAAATTACAGCCGAAGAAGCCTTTGCAAAATAACTCTCTCCTAACATGTCTCCCTACACATAAGAATATATTTGTCCACACACACACACACACACACGCGCGCACGCGCATGCGCGAACGTTCCCGTGCCTCATTCGCTCGAATACACGCGCGCATGCACTCTCAACGTTGGATCTGGGAAGTCTGGTTATATGAACGCGTTCATCTGAATGTTATTTAGGGACAACTCCACAATTTGTAAATGGTATGTCACTAGTTTGTCTTTTTGTGTAAATGGAAGATGAATTTTGGTTTACACCTTGCATTTGATATTCAAATATATAATACATTTTATGAATTTTAAATGCCAAATCTTCATGCAGAAGATTTAACCTTCGTGCTCAGCAGTTGAAACATTAACAGTTATTTTGGACGATATTTTGTTTGTAAACTTAAACCTTCTCCTCCTTTTTCTGCAAATGATAAAGCATCTTGCTTAAGCTGACGACACTCCTATGTTATCTAGTCTATTCTTTCTTCACGCTATTCTTGTTCAACCCACTGGGCCTTATTATGTATTTTTATCCTACATATACTTCTAAAGAGAATTATTTCGAGGGGTATTCCAAAAATATTGATACAAAAAAGAAGAAAAAAAAACCCTTCACTATTAGCTTCAATGATAGAATAGAAGATTGTGAATTATAAAATTCAACATCAGGTAAGTATGGATAAAACCTATGATCACAAATACAGGTAGGAAACTCTTAAAGCTAAGGGTTAAAAAGAAATCAAAGCTGTGTTTTTTTCCTGATATATATAGAATTAGAACTGTAAATAGAATAAATGTCAGTTATAATCAAGTCAAAGAAAAAGAGCAGGAAATAAGAATAAGGGAGTTGTTGGTTGCAGTGTTCCAATGTTTCAGACAGTGTCGGATTTGTATATAGGTCGAGTGAGCTGCTGTAAAGGGCTTTGATCCCTTGCCAAAAAAAAAAAAGAAAGAAAAACAAATCACGGTCAATTTCATTCCATTAGTAACGGTAAAAATCAGGGGCGTACCCAGGACAAATTTTATAAACGTAAGTCCGAAATAAAGTTCAAGGTGTTTATCATTAGAAAGAAAGATATTCAAAAGAAAAAAAAATGAGAAATAGAATGCATCAAAAGCAAAATCTATTTGAAAAGTAATGGACTGCCTTGAGGCATTTTCACAATGAGCACCGGGAGTTTATTTTTCTAGAGATAATTAAAAATTACACTATTTCCATGGTTACACTTGAAAAAAAAAACTCAAATAATTGTACAACCCCCAATTATACTTCTGTGACCCTCAGACCCTCGAAAGGATCCTGACCCTTACTTTGAGAAACCTAGCCCGAGCCAAAGCCGTTCAATTGCTTCAATCCGGCACTAGTGTCAGAGAAAATCATCATAATCATCATCATCATTAGCAACAGCAGTAGCAACATTTTAGCGTCCGTGGTTGGACTTAGACCTTCCCCTAGATTCACCAGGACTGGACATCTAGTTTGTCACGCCATCTTATATTTTATCGGTGCCAGTTTTGTTTTTAATTTCAGGGGATCTGCAACATGAGTCGTGATATCCAACAGATGTCTACCATTCTCGCAATACGACCAGCCCATGGCCATTTAAGTTTTCTAAAAGATTCTGTGATATCTCGGACTCCTATCTCTCCTCTTATATACTATCCCGTATTGTGATCTCTCCATCTTAGGTTAAGTATGATTCTCCCTTTGTATACGTTGTATGATTCTCAGATTAAGAATCAGTGTTTTGGTTACGTTTCATGTTTCAGTTCCATGGGTGACTATCGGGGGGATGCATTGGTTGTATACCCTTCCTTTAAGCACCAGCGGAATTTTCTTCTTCTTGAAGGTTTAGCTTGCCCAGCTGAAAGCTTGCCATCATAGCGTGATTCTTTGCTCGATTTCTTCTTCTTTTGAGCATTTCACGGAGATTCGTTGTTCTTGGCAGATGTAGTTGTCTACCTTCACCAGTTCTGTGTCTTCGATTTCGATTGTTGTACATGACATTTATTTTATCAAAGTTCACGTGGACGCAAACTTTCTTGATTCCTTTGTTCAGTGTATCCAGCATCTACCAGAGGTTATGAAAAATTTAAGCAACCTCAAAGAAAGATGGCGGGGGGGGGGGGCTAAATATGGGCAGAAAGATGAAGATTGAGAAAACGGGGTGCGTTTACAATAATGGAATTGTTGGAGAAATGAAGAGAATAGAATACAAAGAAAATTTAACGTGCAACGCGTAGTTGTAACAAGGAGGGGGGAATGTAATGAATGAATGGGGAAAATGAACAGAGGAAAAATTGATTGACGGTCAAGAGGCGCACAGCCTAACCGTCGGGAGAAATTAAGTGAGGGACATTATCGAAGAGGACGACGAAGTTCACAAATCACAAAGAAACTAAGAATGATCTAGCGGTAGGGTACGATGGAAAAGTTAAAAATAGAAGGTAGAAAGAGAAGCAACGAGAAGTGATTTCACGTGATGAAAACAGAGAGAGAAAGAGCACGAGAGATAGAAAGAGAGACAGAGAGGGAGAGAGAGAGAGGCAGAGAGAGAGAGGGGGGGCAGAGAAAGAAAAGGGGAGAATAGAAAGGGAAATAAAGTTTGAGAGAAACAGAGTGCTAGACTACGATGAGATTGGAGTATATTGAGCTAAGCAAAATGATAAGACGAGAACCCCTCTTTTATGATTAAATTAATTTACGCCGTTGGTCCAGGAAGGGCCGGCCATTTGGTTATTTGGCGTGTGATTCATTATCACTTGGGTTGCTGAAACCAGGCAACGTCATGTCGTGTCATCAGGGCCACGCACGCACACTGTAACATGTGACACGCCTACAATACAACTGTGGTACACTGAAACGGATACGTAAACATCAGCAATACTTGAAAGATATCGTAATTCAAACATCATTTACACCAATATGATTACTTGGCTCCGCGAACGAATATTTATTGGAAGGATCATAGATGGAAGGGCCTTGGTGACGGTCCCTTTTAAAATTCGCCCAACCCCACCGCCTACCCCAGAAACGATGGTGTATTGATTGCTATGACAATAAGAAAACGCATCAACTACAAACAAAATTGTGTTAGAATACTTCCTTTACAATAGCCAATCAGATTCTGAATTATATCGAGAGTCAGAGAGAGGCCAAGTATGTCAAACATTAACAATAGTCGAGAAAGTGTTTCATTGTATCAGTGAAATTAAAACACTCATTATTTTCATTGTTTTCCTCATTTTTCCATCATTTTTTTTTTACTATTTGAGCCCACCTTTGGTTTTCCCTTGCCATTTCTGGCAATTTTTATTTTATTGGGACGTTTAAGCCGACAAATTATTGCAAAAATAATTGTTTGCGTATACAGCACTGATTCCTGCACAAGGAGGAAATGCAAAGGGACACGTTTATTGAAATCGTACGTTTTTATAAATACTACAACTAATGTTTTGTATAGAGGCCACAGAGTGATAGGCTTATGAGACCACTCAGAGATTGGTCAATAACTCGTTAACTATAAGTCTAAATTTTAATGCATATTTATCGCATGACAAGTTTTGTTTATAGAAAGTTTTCCAAAAATATAACAAAATGATATTGTCTTAATGTTTTGTCCATATTTGATAGAATTGTTCAGTGAGAAAAATTGAAATTAATCGCTATTATCAATAGATGAAGATGAATAAATGGAACCAAAAACTGTGCCGTTATTTAGCTTATTTATTAAGCTTTACAATGATATATAGCATAATGGGTATAATGATGGAAATCGCCAAAGGGTTCTAAGCACAGATTCTAGATATTCCAACAATAGCTCAAGTGTCTTGACTACAGAGGTCTGCTAAGCCCTGGGAGTCGTATCCGACGGTGGAGTAGCATGGAGCCACACCTAGAAGAAAACTTTCGTCTATTTATCAAATTTTAACTTAGTATAAGTCCAGACTATCTCAAACAGCTGTTCAAAGCCACTGATGAATCCTCCAATTTACACGTGTAGTCAGTCATTGTACACACTTGCATACTCTCTCATTCCCTCCCGGTTGAGAGCGAAAACGTCCTACTTTACAGCATCACTAAGGACATGACCTTTCCGAATATATGAATAAATGTCATTGTTTCCCCCTCTCTCCTTATCTCTCTCTCTCTCTCACCAACCCTTTCTCTTCCTCTCTTCCTATGATGATGCATCCTACAACATATACTATCCGGTAATTTGAATTCCAGAGAAGGGAAAGGTGTCTCCAGATATAGTATGGTGAGGTCTCTCAAAGAATTTGACTTTTGTCTTGTAGCTTTTGTAGGATAAAGTCTCAACACAGAATTGAATGTTTGCTTCCTATTAGTAGAAGCCATTTTGGCCAGATTTGTACCATGAACTGAAGACCTTTTTAATCTTGATCCAGTTCTTTTATTCTGGCTGCTAATCCTCTCTCTTGATTCTAGTGTACACTTCCGTGAATGTTGGCCAATACTTTTCTTTCTTCCAGCTCCTTTTTAATAATCGTGAAGCTATAAAGCCTTAAAAGGAGATGGTTTTGCCCCTCTTGGCTACGGACAACTATTCATCTCCTTTGGTTAGGACCGTCAAACCTAAAATTAATAGAATAGATCTTGGAAACTGATTAAATCTAAAGGGAAAAAGTCAAGCTGGAAGAAGCTGAATTTTTCTATTTTTCTATTCTCGGTCAAGTATCGAAAATAAAAGCGCTAGAAAAATTTTGTTCGTAAAAATAACTGAAAATTAATTTCCTATACACCATCTGTATCATAATGATCAGTTCCTTGTTTGGGGGTGTGCAGGTACGTGTGTAACAGAGTTTTGTGAGAGTTATACTGTGAAATGCACCCAATTAGAGAATAAAACAATTTCCAGCACAATTTGCGACTTTGTTCGCGCTCACCACGATAATAATGATCCAATTTCTACATATCAATACGTTAAGTATCCGATTTATGTTTGTGGGTCTGTAGGCATGTGTGTTTAGAGCCAAAATAAAGTTGAATCATTGTAATTCTAAGCTGAACATTCATGTCTTAAATTCTTCATCTCTGTTTGTGTAGAAAATTACCCTCTCCATGAATTGTGTTACCAAGTCTTACTATAATTTGATGATTTATTCAAGAGCTTAAGCCATTATAAGACTGCACTCAAATAATAATATATGTTTTATTCTTTTTTTGAAGAATTTACGTACTACAAATTTTGCTTTGTAAATCAATCTCATATCATTATTGATATGTTTTTACTCTGGAGTTCTGACTGCAAATGCACGCTAGATATTATTTGTTTATCGAATCACAAAAGTCGCTTTGTTAAGAAAAACAAGCAGTTTCTGTGCTTTATTTTCCAAAATATTTTCATTGCAAATTTTTCCGCTTGGAATGTTTGAACTGTTCTCAATTCTCCAATTTATATCAATATGAATTATGTGCCACTTGCATCCTTGCAAAATACTCTCTGTCTAACAGAAGGAAACATCACTATGATTCGAACATTAGTCGAAGGAAACTATTATTCACAAAAACGGCGATGACCAAAAACCATAAGCTTAATAAAAGAAAAAAAAACTCATTCAATATTACTTTTAAATGATTCTTTGAAAAAAAATTCGAAAACCTATAAGTTCCCCTAAAAACACCAGATTTAGAAACAGTTTTCTTCTTGTCCTTTTCCCCTAAAGATTATCTTTTAATCAATCTAATTAAAGAAACCTTTCTGAACTTTACATTTTAACGGGTCCATTAACGGATGATTAAATCACTCGCGAGTAATAGGTCAGCCAACAATATTTCATACGCTCAAATAGAGTTAATTCATCCACTAAATATTCTGACTATATACGATTTTTTTTTGATTCAATGTTAAAATCGATCTAGCTTAATTGGTGTGGTGAGAAATGGAGGAAAGGAATAGTGCGATAATCACGTATATAAATTTCTTCAGGAGGCACCAAATTGTGTGCCTTAAGGAAAAATGTTCCAAGTGTATGGATTGATGTGGATCTATTGATCCCCTACTATCGAAAACAGATAGTTATACATATAACCTAACAAATATATACTCATGTGTGTATCTTGCCAGCGAATGAAACTGTGTGTATGCACATAACATATACGTGCAAGATAATAAACATATTGGAATCAGTAATACATTTTCTTCAACAAAGAAACTGATAAATTTCCGACAACTTCAAGATTACAAAATAAAGATGAGCAACTTGAAGATTTTGAGCAGGCTACTCTTCCATATATCAATGTGTGCTCATCTTTTCAATCTTGATTTTAAATAGGATTTTAGAAAGGTAGAAAATATCCCAACAGAGTGGATTGTCCGAGTAGAATCCATTAATATTGAAATGTTGTAGGCTGTGCTGGATCTGGTCACATTTTTCATTGTTTTAGATCGATATTCCTTCTCGTAAGTTCATGAAGAACCAATTTTTTTTTTTTGCATCAGAAGAATTTCTTGAACCCAGTTCCTTCAATGGGAAATAATACCTAACATAGTCCTCTAGTTTGAACTTGAGAAATAGTTTCCATCGTTATGAAAGATCAGGTGGATTCTGTTTGCGAATGGAACTCTTGGAAAATGATTGCCAATAGTCACAGTCCATTAATATTACACTTAAAAGTAGCTAAAACTGTTGATATATATATGAACAGTAGACGGTCAAAAGCAACTATCAATGACCGTAATTTGAGGTTCTTCTCCATGAATGCTTTTATTACAAGCCTAATTTTGTCATAGTTTTTTTTCTTTTAGATCATCATAAGTTGAGTATAGTTATTCAAATGGTGTTTTAAAGTCAAAACCAATCAAAAATGTTTTTATCAAAAGCTTCAAAACAAATGGTCCAAGTAGGTAATGCAAATTGCAAATAGTCCAAAGAGAAAACATGTAACAAGCAAAATAGTCCATTACCAAAACGCCTAGAAGCACAGTTGGTCCAATTCAAAAACATCTGATGCAATCAGGTCCAAGGCAATATACGAAAAGCAATGAGGCCCAATGCTGGAAGTTTCAATGTGAAAACATCCAAAAAAAAAGGACCAATGCAGAAAGGGCCAGCGCAAAACAGCCCAATACAAGAAGGTCCAATGCTAAAAGGGCAATTGTGAAAAAAATCCTATTTGTACATACATACACACAATATACACACATGCTACATACTCAAATATGCATGTAAGCTAACACATACATATACACACACTCCATATGCAAACACATGACCCAGATAACTTTCTTGCATTGGATTTTCCTGCACTGAAACTTTTTACACTGGGCCTTTTGTTTATTACACTTTTTGTACTTTTTTATGTATATGGGGCATGTGTGTATGTATGTGCGTATGTGGTATGTGTGTGCAAGTATATATTTGATTATATAGCTGTGTGCATAAACATCAGTTTATTCATATGCGTATATATGTGCACGTACAGCGTATCTGTATGCCTAGGTATATGTAGTACGTATGTCTGTCGTATGGTGCATGTGTCTATGTGGCTTGTGCATATTTGCCGTGTATGTATGTTTGTATTCCGTATGTGTTTGGTAAGTGTATACATTTACTGCGTACGTATGTGTGTTTATATGCGTATTATATAGCTTTGTAGTGGGGGTTCAATTTGCAACGTACGTTCAGGCTAGATGAGTGCGTTAGCTTGTGTCTGGCAACATTTGAGCTAGTTTTCTGAAAATTCGAACTTTTCTAACGATCACTGCCCAACGAAAATTGAAAGAAATAACATTTTATAACTGATCACCCCCAACACAGCATGCAACTAAAAGACATAGGTAATGTGACAGTTTGTATTAGGTATCTAACCAGACGTTTCTTTAATTTTTCTCATTCCTTTCTTCGTCTTGAAAGCATTCCTTTTCTCTCTGCCTCATCTCCATTTCCTTCCTGTTAAATACTCTTTTCATTTCTTCCTCTTTTTTTGTCTTAATGTCTTTGTCCATCTAAGTTATTTTAATTTTATTTTTTTCCATCTTTTTTCCAATTACACATCTTTTCCCTGGTCAAATCTCCGACTCTTTAAAAATCTCAATAATTCCATCATTTTATGGTTTGGGGGAGACGAATCACTCTAGAGCCAAGAAGCTTCCATCACTATTTGATCCGCGACTGTCAATCATATTTACCAGAAAGATGACGTTAACATTAGCTGCAAAACATGAACTTGACCCCTGCTATCGCTACAACGGATTCTTAAACACAAATGACACCGAATGTCTTCGTATAGTCCTGTGGGTTGGCTCGCATCACTAGTCCAGAGCTAAGTTCATTAGAGCCACGTTTAACCAATTTACGATAAAGGCTTGTAACATTCTGTCTAAATTATTCACGACATATTAGTTTTATAATTACACAGGGAATGTGGATTTTGACTTGGCGCTCTCTAAAGAATTTCCAGCCAATAAAGGTTATAGAAGTGTCAGCGTTACCAGGCTGGCGTGCCAAACATTGCCATGAAGGGAATTGCTGAAGAGAACAAACAAACTCTTAAAATAGATTATTTCATAAATATTTATCTGAAATAAATTGTTTACATAGAACAACAGCCAAGAAAGGACACTCGATGTTAAATATAGGTGCGTTCCTTTAAAGTATTTGTAAAGTAGGAACAAGGTGATGTTATTAGTGGTATTAATGTATGTAATCATATGCGTGTACTAGTATGGGAAAGATGTTGTTTATTTTATTGTCAAGCAATGGATTTCTCGAGTTCAAAAGCAGGCAACAATCGATCGTATTAAGATTTAAAGTTCATAGTTCGATCAAAGATAACTAAAGGTACAAAAAGGTATTGAAATGAAAAATAAAATGATAGTACGTAGTAATTCACGATACCGACGTTGTGACACTCACATCCCAAGTCATTTCTATTCATAAATTCAAGGGAAAGAACTCTGTTTTTACAATAGGCCAGGAAAACTTTTTCAAGCATCAAACTCTCAGCCTACTCAGGCTTTCAAATCGTCAAAGATGACAACTTTATTAGTTGCTGGCACATTTGTCAGAATTATGCTTACTGATTCTCTGTATCAATGTTTCCAATCCCTTTTAAAGTGGGTATTTATTTTCATATCATTCATATACATTAGTGATTGGGGATTGCCTGTAAATTAGTAAATGTGCATCCTAAATCACAATGCAATTAAGCAGTATTATTGCTTTTGCGAATTGGATTAGAGTGTCTCCTTGGTAGATTTTTCTTTTTGTGTTGATCTCGGCTACAGGTTTTTTCTGTGTTTAACTCTAGTCTCCATGTTTTCCATTGCATTAGCTATGAATTTGACCAAGTGTTCTAAAAATCAGGAAGAGAGGTTGGTTTCCGGATTTAAAACTTATGGATATAAACAGAAAAATCAGTAGAGAACAAATGGAATACTTACTTTATTCAACTCAAAGTAGATACGATGAAGCAGAGATTAAAATGATAAAACACTCAACAACTCCCTTAGCTGGATATAAACAACTTAACTGGACAAGGAAAGAAATACATCAACAAATTGAAAGAAAGTGATCTCAAAACACAGACACTTCTATCTCCGAGCAACGTGAGCTGGGAAATTTAATAACTGCTGTATACAGAAATAGACATATAACTCATGTGAAATTTGATGTATGTAAAAGTGCAGTAAATCACGGAAACATTAAATGTTTGTTGAAAGAACAGTTGGAAGAGCTAAAATGCCAAAGCAAGATGAGAGATGAGACTAGAACATATGAAATTTTACACTGAGAGATGAAATTACTTTGAGAATATAAAGTATTGAAAGGCATGATGAAAAATATTAGATAAACTAAAAGGACTAGCCGCTAAAAGAGAAGTAAATTAGAAGATTTTATAATACTTCATCTAATAAAATAAATAATACAATAATTGCATTACTGATATTGATACTACCAGTTCACAAAAACAAAAAATGGTACAGGAGATTGGTGTAGTGAGTGGGTTTAAAGGTTTCATTTGAACTTCTGCCGGTCAACAGCTCAGTTAACCTGGCCTCTCTCCGGTATCGAAGGGCGTAGTGTCTGAACGAAAGCTTACTCTTTATTTGCAAACACTGCTTTTTACTTACTGTCAAAACTGAGTAGAGTAAAGATGAAAAGCAGTTGAAAATTGAGACGAAGATATATGAATCATCATCATCATCATCATCAGTCTCTTAACAACCATCGTCGGACATAGACCTTCCCTAGGATTCACTACACTTGCAAATTGTGGGCGTCGCGGAGCCACTATTTTCTGAACTTGTCTAGCTCGTCTCTTCGGCTAATACTCTGCTGGCCTCGGTTTCACATGTGATCTCTGAAGATCCATGTTGTAAGTCACGATGTCCATCGGTTGTCTGTCATTCTTACAACATGGCCAGCCCTTTGCCATTTGAGTTGTCTAATGGATTCTATGATGTCCCTGACTCCTATCTTCTCCCAGGTGTATTTTGCTGTCTTGTGGTCTCTCCACAATAATTCTTTCAAAGGTTCGTTGCATGGTTCTCCATGGTTCTCAATTTGCAGGTCTGTCTCTTGGTCTCATTGTCCTAGGTGGGATGTTCCAGAATTACGCGAATAAAGTCTACAAATAAAGGCAAATGGAGAAACTCTATAAAATAAAAAGGAAAATCGGACACGAATGAAACAAATATTTAAAGCAATTCATGGATACAGGGAAGAATAAAATTGATGAATACACCAAAAAGGAGCTTCGGGGAAACTTTACCTGCGCACACAAACATTGCACACAAACACACACAAACACACACAGTCAAACAAACACGAATACACACAAACATACTCACACGTGCAAACATGCACTCAAACACAAACATACATACAAGACAAACACACACACAAGCACACACAGTCCAATAAACACCAATACACTCAAACATACTCACACATGCAAACATGTACTCGAATACATACACATATAGACAGGACAGACACACACACAAGCACACACAGTCAAACAAACACACGAATAAACTCAAACATACACGCATGCAAACACACACACACAAACACTTCCATACATGCACATACACACAAACACATACATGCAAACACACACACACACGAACACGTACACACACACACACACGCACACACACACACACACACACACACACACACACACACACATCGGTGTGTCCTCCCAAAGGAGCTGAAACGTGGAACCTAACCGAAAGATTGGTTCTCGAACAGAGAACCATGCAATCCTTTAGAAAACTCAAAATGCAATGGGTTAAACGTGTTGGAGGAATTTCAGGCAATCTCTAGACAACACCAATCACAACGTCAATCCCTGGAGATCATACGCGAAACTGTTGGCGATCAAAAATAAGATGACGTGACGATTTAGGCTGATTCAGGGGATATTAGTGCCGTGACGCCTGCGATAGAGATATCTAGCAGATCTTGTGTAAGGTCTACGTCTAATGACAGATATTAAGAGTCTGATACTGAAAAACAGATAGGGTGTTAAAAAAAGGGACCAGACGTATAAATGATGCATGATAAAATCCCTACAGTTCTTATAATTCACCTTTTTGATATACAGTGATTCGTATGATATTAATTAATTATCCTTATAACTAGCACATTACAATTATTATTTGAGCGTACATTCGTTGTCACATCAGTGCCATCATTGCTAAACCCCAGTCCAAACTGCAGTTGACTTAATTCACCTCTCGCAACCAAAACAAGATTGATCTTCACCTAATTTGGGGGGAGGGGTGACCTCTTTAACTGTTTCTCTATCCTGTCACGTTAAATCAAACCGATATATGAATTAGACACTTCCTAATCGTGATTTGGAAAATCACGACCAAGTGATTAGTAGTCGACTTTCTTACCAAATGGGCCAGACTGACAAATCTTATATCTTATATCTGTGAATTTATTCCAATTCAAAAGTGGCAATAATCATCTTCAGTTGAAATAGAAATAGGAGTGTATTTTTCCCTGAAGCAGTCAGGCTTGCTTTTTTTTGTTTTTTTTTGTTTTTTTTCATCATGGTCGCGCAACGATTGAAGTTGTGTTCTACGTCTCATACTGCCAGAGTGATGAAAGTCAAAACAAAGGGAAAAAATATCAATCATGCTTGTCACAACCAAACCTGAAATCATCTGCTCTTCACTGGTAAAAATATGTTGGCTTTAAAAAGTGAGAAAATGGCGGCGTGCATTTAGAGGAGTGCCGATCAGACTTTGCGGTGTGGAAGACAGTGGTTAGGGTAAGAAAGTGTTTGAGGCGCCGGTGATAATTTCCTCCTTCAATTTTTTTTTTTTTTTTTTATCACTCGCCCCATAACATCCTTTTCTCTGTTTGTTGGTTTTGTTTTGTTTTGTTTTTTTGTTTTGTTTTGTTTTCCAGTTTGTAATTTTTATTTTACTTTTCTTTTTTGTGTGTTTTTAAAAAATTTTTTTTACTTTACTATTTCCATTTTTAGATGATTAACTGATGAAGTTAATTAAGAAATTTTGCTTGAAAATTTAAGGAAAATGTAATTATGAAGATAAAAGAAAGAAATTTCGTGTCACCAAGTCTTGTTCTTTGTCTGGCAATCAGTGTTAGGCAGAGTTGAGGATTATTGACAGTTGAGACTTCGGAATGATGCTATATGACTCCGCGGCTGGATATTTTTCGTCTCTTTTTTTGGGGGGGGGGGGAGAATCATTTCTTGAAACAATGTGAATAAAATTAAAGTCATAAACTTCTGCATCTTTTTATTCGATGTCAGAGGTGCACAGGGGTTCAGAAGGGCAAGGGCTCCGTTTAAAAAAGGGGTATTTTACTAATATTTTTAAAGATTAGATTCTAAATACCAGAAAGAAAATATATGTATATACACAAGAAGAAAAAGGTTGAAATTTCATGTGGTTAATATTTTTCGATTCTATAAAATCCAATGCATTTTTTGTCGTGTCATCTACTAAGATATATTATTCAATTTTGATGGAGAGAGCACTTTTGATATGAAGAGAAAAAAGAGCCGGGGTACAAACACCCGAAGCCCCCCCCCCCCGTACACGTATATGTTAAATGTACGTCAACAAGCATTACTTGTCATTTTTCACTTGGTGATTGGTTAAAACATTAAACTGGTGGTTCAGGGCTGATAAATCTCTGTCCCAAGTTGAAAGTTGTTGATTCTAAAATCATTTCTAATGTTGCTAATGTAAATCACTTGCAGTCTCCATTTGGTATTAAAACTACGATTATTTCTTGCTGGATGATATTCATGCATGCATAAATAAAACATCTGCTTCTATAAATACTGCTACGCTCTAATGTTTTATAGCTGCACATAATGCTCTTCATCTAAATATATTTTAATAGGGCAATGAATTGTAGTATATCAATAGCAGAAGACTGAATAGATGAGGCACATCTATAAAATATCTCAACGTAGCAGTGTATATCGATTCGGCATTTATGCAAGCAAACCCCAGGGTTCGAGCATAACTTGTTCTCATCAAGTTTCACCGTAATAATTTGGTCCCCATCTTTTGAAGTTTCTGACAACACATAACCCGTGAGAACTTGGAATTATGATTTAAGTAAAAACAAAAACCAGGTCACAAGAACTTTATAAACCAGGAAAATATTACACTGAACAGTGATCATAGTCTGGTTATAAGGAAATATATTTGTATTCGTTTTGAAAAGTCTCGTTTATATTTCAAAAATATTCTCCATCTTTATATTACTCGTATATATATTCTTTCCTCATAATGTAAGACACAAGAAATGAGTTTTTCCGGTTTTTTGGATGGCTATGTATGTATCATGCGTACAGACCACACCAAGAGAGCTAAAATATCTCCAACAATCTTGAATGGATTCCAATGAAATATGTAAAATACGCAATAGATTAGGATTAAATGTTGGAGCAGATCCATGCACAATTACCTCCCTACAATGTTGCACTCTGTTAACATGAAATATCTTTGAAATGTCTCAGTCTGTACGCATGATATTTTCTGAAGTTCACAGTGAATTTCAATGAATTTGTGTCGAAGGTTGGAGAGTGCACTGTGAAAAAAGTTAGAAAATCTTGTAGTAGATCCATGAACAATTACCTGTCGTATTCTAGTTGCTCGTAACACACAATACTTCCAAAGGTTTCGTCCACACGATATCTTCAATAGTTCTCGATGAATTTCAAGTCGAAGGGTGAATTATAGGCTACGAAAGAAGCGGATAGATTTTAAGGCAGATTCATCAACAATTGCCTCTCCTATGTTATAGCCATCAATCCACTCAGTCGTTTCATTTTAAAACAACTTAATTACATTTGGTTGTGAATTGCCCGAAATGACTAGCTCTGGAGAATATAGTCCTTTTGTAAACTTTACTCGGAATGAAATTTCCTTTCCAAAGCTACAAAATATGTTCATATTTAATGGCATTTTTCCTTACAGGAGTATCACAGCTAAAACCCGCCATCATGAAAAATGGCGCTAAGAATCTTTTGCAACCGATCTGGAAAGTCCACACGTCACTCACTAAAAGGGATCTCTAGCGTGTTCGATTTGCTTCATTAGTCAACCCAAATATCCTCCGGGGTTCTATCAGAGCGCCAGGAATACAAGTTCAACACTAAGTCGAGCCGTTAATTTAAGGTTTCATGAAGACAACAACAGCAGCAGTAGCGACTCATACTTTATTTCGCCATGGCCCAGTAGGTTGGCTAATGGACTATCAACCTGGTAGTCGAGGGTTTGATCTCCGGTTGGGCTCAGTTAACCTTCTATAACGGCATGGTTTAAAGTGACGGGAAAGACAAACCAAGAAAGTAACAGGGTTTTATATTTATACCTCTCTCTCTCTCTCTCTCTCTCTCTCACACACACACAAACACACATACGTACGCACACACACACACACACACACACATACAGGCACACACCCATATATATGCAACAGTTACGAAAGCAAAACCTGTTTCGAAGGTTCATGTTTGAAAGGGACTGGACTTTATGTAGTGCGGAGCAGCTTGCCGTAAAAGAAACGTTAAATAAATTCTCTTCCGTCGAACAGAACTATGGTAAGTCTCTTCAATGCTGCCAGTTTAAATATTTTGTACATAAATATAGATCCATTGCCGATTCAGATATTTTATCTCCAAATCTAGATCTATGATTTTAGATAAAAGATCCATAATCATTGATTTTTTTTAGTTTATTCATCTTCGTTTGATTTTCCAAGAACTGTTGATCCAAACAAATACTACAATGCCTGGTGCGTTAACCATCAAATATGGTAAATATCAACTTCATACAACGACCAGTTGTCAGGTTATTACACAGTCACATACAGGTTATACATAGGTTATACACAGTCTCGTACACACGTAGAAATTTAATTATAGTTATTTTTCATTTCCAAATGAGCTATATTGTATTTCAGTCGATAAATTTCGTTTCATTTATGATGCAATGATCATTTATTTTTGATTGGACCCCATAATAGGGATTAACTTGAAAAATGAATAAAAAAAACAAAACAAATTGTTTTATAACAGAAACAAATTTTAACAGATTGTATTGTATCGTTGCTTTTAGGAATTTGTCAGTAGTCTTCAACTGAGAAATAAAAAAAAAAGTCAATCTATCATGTTTTCTGCATTGATTCTCATAAAAGATGATTGTGAATTACATTAGTGGTTCGCTATACGTCCAGAAAACAATTTTCCCTTCCGCTATACAGCCTATGTTGCACAATTCCCTCCTCCAATAATATAGCTTTCATTACCTAAACTCTGTCTTTCAGTTTTCGTTCTGTTTTTACGTCGGTTTGAATTACGCTGACTAACAATAATATTTCTTTAATTTCTGCAGTATAACTTTCTTTACCAGATTTTCTCCTCCGGCTATATAGCTTTCTTCACCTACATTCTGTCTTGCACTTATCAACCTCCATATTCGCGGTTTTCTTATTCGTGGTTTTGCTATATTTACTTCTTTTCTTTCTCTTTTTCTTTCGGCTCCATAGCTTCCTCTACCTAAATTCTGTCTTGTCATTTTCACCTTTTATTTTCACGGTTTTCATATTCGTGGTTTTGAGAATTTTCCCTACAACTATATTTCCAATATGTCTTGCAACTTTAACAAAGAACAAAAAAAGTATAGTTTCTCGGGATATGGTGAACCGCTATCGTCATTCACTATTCTTTCGACAGCCACTGGTTTCTTCAGAAGTTATAATATAGCAAGCTGTACATTATATCACATTAGTATCTACAATGGGATTAATTATATATCATGCAGACCGACTCCTTTGCAGTCGAAACAAATTTCAAACCAGCATTTCCCTAATTGCAGTAACTATAGATAACAAATATAAAATTGTTACCTAGTTTTCTTATACTAAGCCGAAAACCAAAATTTAAACCGAGAGTCTTATGTATACAAGAAAAATGTTGAATTCGGTTCCATGAGGTTCTATATTTAATATTACGATTTCTCGAGGCTCGTAGATAAACTGTACATCCACTTTGCTTGAATAAAGTTTTCATTTTTAAAATCTAAAATTAAAACTATGTGTGTAATGATCCATCTTGTACACGTAACAATCGCAAAAACAAAATATTTACATCAAATTAGTTTCGATCAATTTGTTTTTAAAAGAAAGCTTTTAATAAAACTTGAATTTCTGTAAGTGTATATAGAAGCTATTTGAAGGAGAAGAACTTGTTAATTTCTATCATTTCACTGTGAAATTTTTCGATATTTATGAAAAAGGACGTTATTATTTTTTTTTTAACATTTATTCATTTTATCCACTCACAATTAATGGAAAAATGAACAAAGGAATTAAAATTATATCCACAGGGATGAAAGCGGGTACGGTAAGCACGAACAATCAATTTTTTCCTTGGTGTCTGTATCTTGAGGAATAATCAGAGTTATCGTTATTGATTCATCGTCGAGATATGGATTGCGTTTTTCTTTTTTCTTTTTTTTTATTCCTTTATCAAATAAAACATTGAACATGAATTCAAAAAAAAAAAGAGTCATAGTAATTCGCATTAATGTGCATTCTAAATTTAACTTTTTATTTGACACTGTATTGCCCCCGAAGCGATCTGTAATCTATTTTGGAAAGAGTAACTGGGTATTTTTCACTTGTAGAAATTTATCAAATTAACTTAGTTTGAAGGAAATCAAAAAATCAATTACATGATATTTGTAAAAAGATCTCCGGAAAATGACTAACTCCAATTTGTACATACATTGTAAATACAAGCAACGAGACTCAGTGTGAAATGTTACAGAAAAATCAAACAAATTTTACGTGCAGCTTTGATGAAACTCATTATAAAAGTCGTAGCTTTGGAAAAAATTATTCCAAATCATAATTGTTCTTGTCAGTCACATTCCAGTCATGCACTTTGTCCCATAAATTTCGATTCCTTCGTCATTTGGAGTATTTAAAACGCTGTCAGCAAAATTATCGGCGTCTGCCTCTTACAAATATTTTCGTGCTATTAAACCGAAAAAACAAACCTTGTGATGAAAGTCATAGGTGATAAGGTTCAGTTTCTGTAATCTCAATTCATATTTACTCATTGATATAGCAATATTGGTCTCGTATTAGCTGGCATAGTGCAGGGTTTGTTCTCATTGTCTAATGTATTAAGTTAGAGATTACAGGCGTTGGCAAAGAGCTTTCATTTCTACGAACCACTTTTGTTCTTATTGAAAGATAATATTAGAATATGATACCACAGAATACTATGGTATTGTGATATCATATAGTATCATTTCGTATTATATATATACAGGTGTATCCCACTTTACGAAAGTCATCTTTACGAGACTTTTTCGCTTTTTATGAAAAAGTGAAAAGAAAAGCGTTCAGGGTTTGTTTTGTGGTGAGTAATTGTAGAGTCAGCACGCACGTTCTTCTCATTCCTGCAATCCAGTCTACTATACCTACTACTGGGCTAACCTCAGACGTCTTCGCCTAACATACCAACATCACTATTTTGCGGGGTGGGGGGAAATGTTCAAATGTTTCTCCCATATAAATTAATGGCAATCGCTTCAAGCCATTTCGGATTACAAAAAATCTCAGAGGAACGTTTAACTTATAGATAGCAGGGAAATCTGTAGATATTTGCCACTTTTCTTATTACTGGTCAGTTTTACGTAGCCATTGTGATATATATATATATATATATATATATATATATATATATATATATATATATATATATATATATTGTGTGTGTGTGTGTCATCCACAGGCAGCTGTTTCGTTGTATTACAACTCTTCAGTGTAGCCATAAAATATCCAGTACCTCGAGGTAGGATCGAAACCTTAGCTTTTCTCTACTTCACGGAACTGGACGGTCAGTAAGGTTGAATTTAAGCGATATATTTATTAACGCATAGATTCCCCATCCACCATAGTGCTCCATTCCATGTTAGAAGAGCATTGCATAAGCCTACAATGAACGATTTACCTCACTTAGAGAGTTCTCAACCCTGAATAGAGGAAGGTTATAACGTTATATATACACACACACACACACACACATATATATATATATATATATATATATATATATACTGTTTTTAAACGTTGCTTTATCTATAGTTTTTAAATAGTGTCCGTCCATTGCAATGGATAGCCAACTGACTAGTAAAAACGTAATTGCACATGTTTACAGGTTTCCCTGATATCTGAGCGTTGAACATTCCCATAAACACTTTTGTTACCCAAAATGGCATAAAGTGCAAATACAATGTATGTAAACATATATTATCACTTCTCCTGAGATAAGAGTCTCAAAGAACCGAGACATTAGCACGGTTAGCGTAGATTTTCGTTATCTTTAGTAAGTAACGCAGATTTTCTATGTCTTGCAGTAACCGCATTTAAAATCAATCCAAACCAACAATGTGCACGGAATTTTGAGCATGTTTGAAACTAATCATCTTTCGAACTCTAATTGTAACTTACGATTTGGAGAGGTGGGAACCTCTCTCTCTCTCTCTCTCTCTCTCTCTCTCTCTCTATCTATCTATCTATCTATCTAGCAGCTCTGTCCACTATGCATACATATATATATATATATATATATATATATATATATATATATATATATATATATATGTGTGTGTGTGTGTGTGTATGTGTGTTAAGAAATGTACACATTTGATCTGGCAGAATGAATCATATATTGCGTTATATTATATAGAAACTTATCTGAGATGATGTCCTGTAGTTACACGGTCAATTTATCACTAACCCTAGATAACGTAAATAAAATAAACAATTAAGGTAGCCGGTTTGATTCCTGCAGCGGACCCATTTTCTTTAATTGTCTATTCTATTTATGTTGTCTAGGACAAGTGATATATTAACTGTGTAAGGATGGGAGATCATCTCAAATGAGTTTCTTTGTAATATAAGGCAATTTATAATTCACATACATATGTGTGTATATGTGTGTGTGTGTGTGTGTATTTCATCTCGTTTAATTATGATTGTTACCCACATTTATGCTTATTCCCAAGGAAACTAAAAAGTCTTATATGAATGGATGATGTTTCAAATAAGAAGTCTCTTATTTAGTAAGTACTTTTTTCGAATTTTTGCAACAAAGGAAACAATACTTGGCGCTACCCCATACACATAGATGTCCCTAATTTATGCTTTAATTTCTGCTACTTAATCACAGGTCGTAACATTTCAAGAGGTGGCAATTTTGTATTATGCCATTTATTCTCTTTTGTCTCTCTTTTCTGTAATGAGCCAGTGTTGCCACAACACACTTATCTATAAATTCATTTGGCCCATTTCCAAAGTAGATATCGGCAGAATTCCGGCATAACAACCTATCTTTTATATCTACGCCGGGTTGTATTCGTTTTCCGTTTTTCTTCTTTAAAGAATAAGAACTGGAAAAATGTTGAAAATTTTGCATTACACCGTTTTGCAGTAATTGGACAAGTGTGTTGAAAAGACATAAAAGAGCGGGTGAGATGAGAGAGAAGGAGAGATAAAATGGCGAAGGAAATAGGCTTGTAAGAGATGAAGGAATTAAGTGGGTGATGAGGAGAGCGTTAAAGCTAAGAAGCAGTAAAGAAGGGAGGAGAAGGGTTTTTCAAGTAGAATGATTGCTTTCATTTATACATGCATGTCTTTGCAAGTTTATTTCCCGTTTATATTCGAGAATAGATGTTAGTGGTTTTAAAACAATGGAGAGAGACCGGGAGAATGCGTAGGAGGCAAGAGAGAGGGTGATAGGAAGAAAGAGCTACGAAGCAAAAAAAAAAAGTAAGTTACGCAAAAGTATAAATTATTTCATTTACCTTCACGTATCTTTCCCTCTATTACTACTACTACTACTACTACTACTACTCATCATCATCATCATCATCATCATCATCATCATCATTATCATCATCATCGTGATCAGCCATCATAAATCCGCTTTAACCTCTTCTAGTTCCTTTCCATGACCACAGTGATTGAGTTAACCTCAGCGATGTCTTACTGGTGTACTTTTCTATCTCATCTTTCTATTTTGTCTGATCTTTTCCTCTTGCGTCTGTTCTTCCTTGGGCTTCGATCGGCTAATCATCTGTTCCATCTCTTATCCTTCTGTCTAGGTAAGTGTCCTGCCCATCTCCATTTTTGTTGCTTGAATACTTGTATAATATTTTTTTGTCTGTTATCGGATCCAGGTTGATTTTTTTCTAAATCTGAATGTTATTCTCTGCATTGCCTTTTTCTGCGGTTCTCTATACGATTCTGATTCTGTTTTCACGTGGTTTTGTTGCCATGTATCGCATCCAGGCGCCATAGCTGGAATTATGCATTCATTGTACACTTTACATTTTAAGCAAAGTGACGAAGTGCGTTTAAATCGTATTACGTCACTTTATTTTGCTTTCATGGCCTTTTCCCAAGTTTATTACCTGATTTGAGTAAATGTATTTCATTCTTATGGTCTTTTCTGTGACTTTATTGTTGAGCATTAATTTTGTCATCCATTTTCCCTTACGTAGAACTCAATACGATTTCTTCCTCTCCCCACTGAGATCGTTCAACATGTTTTGTGACTCATCCGATGTCTCTGGTGTAATTGCAATATCATCAGCAAATCTTAAATGGTTAGAATATTTTCCGTTAATGTTTACTCCTATTTGTCTTATATGTATATTATTTAGTGAATTAACAGCTTTGGGCTGATATTGCCTCGATGGTTTGACCAAGTTTTGACTCATCTGCTCTCTTCTCCGTTAACTATCATGGCATGCCAGTGGCGAGACATTTTGTCCAGGAAGGATCTGTGTCTCCATGGTATTTGTTCAGTGTAAACATAAGCAGTCACAGCTGAAATTCTAACTCGTTTCACCGTTTTCTGTGGCCTTTAACCGTTACGGCACACTCCACATCCATTTGTTACGAGTAACCTACAATGTGGAAATGAAAGTAAAACATGTGTTACATCACAAAATCTGGGATAAAACTTCATCCATTTCTCCCTGGAAGCGTCATCGAAACTTCCCCTTTTCTCTCTCTCTCTCTCTAGGACACAACCAACTAACATATTCGTTTATTTCTAGCTTATTTTCAACGCGTACCAGTTGGTCACTACATTTTTATGTACAGCATAAACTTCTGATGACGCCTGTGAAAAGGCAAAATGCATAAAGTTTTAACATTTGTTTCCATCACTGTCAATCACTACCATCATTCTGTCGGATTGTCTCACATTGGTAAGTGTCAGAGTCAATGTCGTAGACTGCAGTCAGTTCTTTTCTTAGCACTATATGGATGGTGGTTATCAAAATTCAGATATCATTGGCTTCTGATATTCATATGTCAACGTCTCCATTAGTTTATATATATATGAATACTGGTGAGTGGTACCCCCCCCCCCAAAAAAAAGAGTCAATTTATGCCGAAACCTGAGAGAGCTTCATCTGTAGCAACGTTGGTAAACAGGCTCACAACGTCCAAACTCACAATTTTGGTTGGAATGGATAAAAAGGCATCAATAATCATCTTCACTAAGTTGATAGAATTTTTAATATCGGGTGGAGACTCACATGTCTGTAGGTTGACAATATGTACCAGGTATCTGTTCGGTGAGTGACGTAATAATCAATAAGCTAAATAATAAACCCGGAAAAGAAAGTATGCCACCACCCGATTGTCAAATCAGAAGCTAAAGATCATACTAGACAATACAATTTTGTTTGTTGACGAGCAAGTGATCTGATTAGACAAGCCTCCCAAAAGAAGCCCACATACAGTCTCTATAAAGCGGCTTGTTTCTGGTCAACAAGGCATTGATAATGCTAAAACTATAGAAATAAAAAATTAATGACAAAAGCAGAGTGGAAATGTCTGATCAGATACTTGTTTCTAGACCGAACGCGTTTAGAATTTTCTGATTGTTTCAAATTATTGATGAATCACTGTTTAGTCTGATTAGCTGGTGACTAAGACTGAAACACTTATGAATTCCGCTGTTTATTACGTTCTGGATTTTTATTTTATTATTGTACATTATTGGCTTACAATAATAAAGGTATATTTAAAGGAAATAAAAAAAAGAAAAGGGAAAAAAGATAATAACAAAAGTAACAATGACATCAACAATGCTAATTATAACACCGGCAACAATAATAATAACAATAATATCAGAAATTACAATTATTATTATTCTTATTATTGCCTGGCATGTAACAAGGTTTGTCGATGATATCGATCAGGCATTATTGGCTGCTGCAAGCTCACGTGTTAGCGTATCTTTCCACTCCTCGTTGACCTGCATGTCGACACATGCTCAATAACACATCATTCGACCTATAGATAGTTGCCTTTCTACAAGATCAGATGTTTTGATCTTTGCTTTTATATAGCAGTTCAAGGCCAGGTGTTAGCGAATCTGTAAGGCGTTGGCATCGATCTGCATGGTCTACTGATCATTCGTTAACGGCTGTGACAATAGGTGTGGTGTGTCATCTAATCGTTCAAGCACCAGGCTTCTAACCAACAAACAAACAGACTTTCCCACAACCTGTCATTTAATTGCTGCGAACACAAAGCATTTTTTCATGTCCCTTGTTAAAAAAAAAAAAAAAAAGGTTAAGTTTAGGTTCTTTGAACCACGCAGTTCTCCGAGAAGAATTTTTTTTTCCATTCAAAATTTTTTTTTGTGCTTTGAATATATTAAACCCTAGAGCAGTCCGTATATTTGTTAGTTTTTGGAAAGATAATTTTTGAAGTTTTAAGTGTGGATCTCTATTTACAGTGTAAATATAATGCTTAAGTTGGCACTCAATTTCCGTCATTTTTCCTGAAGTACGGCTTTGTCCATCTTCCGGTTATCTTCTTCAATACTATCATAGCGTATACTCCTTGTGAATTGGGATTTTTTTCATTAGATCAGATTAAAACATTGAGATCATGACTGCATTTATCGAATCGATCGATCAGAACGCATTTTCAGTGTTCGCCTCTTGATAATACAGAATTTTTCTGTTTTTCATTTTTCAAAAATTGTCTGAGCAAAGCGAAGATCTACTCTCATAACCCATTTGGCAAGAGAGTCAGTACCATTCACAGTTTCTTCAAATTAAGTTGTTTCGTAGATTGTCGGATTTAGCTAAAATTCGGTACTGGAGACTACTGGAACAAGACGCAACTTTTTCATTCATTGAACAGTAAGAAGTGCTCTCCACGCTGGCTATGCTTCAAGCGTCTAATGGATTAAAAGCACCTAAAACTGATCCCCTTCACTTTAAGTGCAGAGATTCTAAAACAGTCTGAACCGGCTCTAAGTGCCCTAAAATATTAGCATCTATAGATAATTATAAAAAATATTCCATTTAAAATTTAATTATGGGCGCTATAAATCAAATCTACGCAAATTAGTGGACTCCACTGCGTTGGAATAAATGGAAGTGTTACTATATTTTCATTGAAGGATATGAATCACGCAAGCTGCGATACTACTGCATCAAGGTGGAGCTGAAATTGCAGATTCCCAGTGTACGGAATTTCTTTCTCGAATTCAGTTTTTTTTTTTTTTTTAGGTGCCATTTTAGCATTGGATGTGCACCGGTGTGTAGTGTGAGAATTTTACACCGTGCACACCCAATGCTAAAAATAGCACAAAAATAGAATCAGACGAAAAGGGGTATAACTCGTGTGAACCACATATCCGTCCGTATTTCTGAAATTTAGCGAAAAATGAGAACTGCATAGTTAAAAAAAAAAGATAAATCTTGATCAAAAAAAGTTGCTCCTTTTCTCTCTCCGTTTTCTTAATACTTGTCTTATCTTAATCTTCATAAGCATACACCCAGACTAATATAACAATAAAGCTATTTACGTATATGCTTAAAGGTGCATGCAGCTGTGGAGAAAAAAAAAGGAATGAAAGTCTTACTGCATTTATATGGGTATATTGGATAAAGTAAGCACATAAGAGTAGGCTTATACTTGTTCACATTTGAATAGTAATTAACCATACCACTTTTTAATTTTGCAATATGCATCGCTCAGGTTACTGATATAGGAATCAAGCATAAACATCCGATACAAATATCCCTTATGCAAACTCATCGAAGCATAAGCTTTTTGTACACACGGTCACAATTTTTAAATAGCAGGCTTATTTGATCATCACCATTATTTCAACGGTGAAGTAAATGAACAACTATATAAGTAAAGATGTTTCTATTAGTTCTCCAAAAGACACCAGATGAAAGTGAAAATTAATATCTGAAGCTGCCCTAGGTGACATTTGACTCAACAAAGTAGTTAATAAATCTGCACAGTCTGTCGTTGGCGAGCCACCGACAAAATAAGATGAAAGGATCCTATTGTCAGCGATAAGAGTTGACCTTGTATATTACCGGTTAATGTTGAGCCTCCTTACAGCCTAAAATTAAAAGCAGGAACCTGATGATACGTGATCTATATAGCCATAGAAATGAGCATCTGTATGTACCTTTATTTAAAGGTTGTTTATATATCTGAGAAAGCGGAGCCACGGAGATGAAATACCAGAGGTCATTTCGTGTTATTCAAAAAAGAACAAAAACAAAAACCTATTAACCCCTTGAATTTGGTAAAATTGCCGAGATATGTCAAAACGGGATTTTAAAAAGATCAAAAAAACAAAACCCCCAGAAAAAACCCACAAACCAGAAACGAAAATATTTAATCGCAAATGATCTGAATCTTCGAGTTGGGATCATATGCAAATCAAACACATTAATTCCCTTTTTCGCTGGGGTAACGATCATTTAAAAGCTAATTGGCGCCAGGAAATCTCTCTTGGCCCTGGGGAAGCAAATATCATGGACATCTAATAGAGCTGTCGTCACTAGGGACAATGTAAAATAGATCAAGTCGACTTCCGAATTCCACGTTCTCGGGGACTACAAGCATTCCCAACGCACCATCAAATAATGCTGCGAGTAAAACTCTTTGGATAAAAACTCTACACCGTCTTACGATGAGGTAAAGACTAAATCGTACGAGTTTATTCGGACATTAATCACATTTCTTCAAATTCATTTTTGCATTCATACGTATTGTGTTTTCTGCGAGACCTTCTTAACTAAAGAAAAGAGATCTCATCAAACGTACTCTGCACACAAAAACATTCTCCATCGGAGAATATTCAACCCCCAAAAGAACTCTTTATTTGGCGCGTGTTCCAAATAAACATTCCATCGCCCAAACGGGGAATAAGGTAAACTAAACACACGTGGCCATTATGAAATCTCATTTCTGGATTCGCTTGAATTCCAATCTAAAATCCATTTCAGATTTAAACTTTTGTGCGTCTTACTAGCGTCTTAGATAGTTAACGGTCAATTTTCCTCTTGGTAATTTCTTAACAATACTTGGGCGCAGTCTTTTCTAAATTTATAAATATCAATATAAATGCTTGACAAATCATAAGAATACATTTCTAGTTTGATATCTACTCTCAAGTAAGTTAAAAATGATCTCACAAATTTATGAAAATCAGATACCTCTTTTGGATAGTAGTAGTTGCATCGCAGTTAGCTCGTAGGGACGCCATATTACCTCATTGGGACAAAAAGCTCATTCAAGTTCATTTAGCATTCACCATTGCTATGATGATCCATGCCTCTTTTCTACTTGCTTATATTCTGGTTGGTTCAAACACACTGTTGTTACTTTTGTCAAGAATGGTTGCACAGTACTTCTGTCCTCCCGGCTCACTTCACACCACTGAGTTGTTGTATGGAAATAGCTAGTTGCTTAAATGATTTCCCTTTCAGAACTTTTAACCAAATTGTTGAAGTCTTATTAACTGCCCAAGTTACAAATTAACCTTTGTAAACATTACATTCGTTAAGAATTTATGGAACGAATTGGTTCGCAGTTTTAGCTTGGCGTCAATCAAGTTCGTGTTTTCATCCAAAGAGAAAATTAACTTTCGAAGTCTACAAAAGACGACAGCGAAGCTTTGCAGAATAAATATCCAAAGCATTTATGAACCGCTTATAGTTCAAAGAGCATCCCATGCGATTGAAACCCGTCTTGTGGTTCCTGTTGTTAGAATGACCATTCTACGGCCTTTCTCAGATGTACTATCCGAATGTAAAGTAAGATATTTCTCTATGACATATTCCCTTTCCCTGTTGGGCCAGTGTTTCCATTACTTGTCCCTGACAGTACACCTGGATCAGACGAAACGTCGGGTTAATCGCATAAACAACAAGGAGTTGAATGGTATGGAAAAAAAACTCTTTGAATGTTACTAACTATTTTCAAAACCATAGACAGTATACTAAAAGCTCTACTAAAAGATATAACCATATGATCGGAATATTTTCTTACAAAGTAGGTACCTATGTATTTTGCATTTAAACAAATAAAAGATATTTCAGCCAAATGAATTCTCAAGTCAAAGTTAATCAGTGATAAAAGAAATAGAATGTTCCACACACTTAAAATAAAAACAGGAGTAATGAATAATTAAATGCCTGGCTGGAGTCAATAATATCATGAGCCAATCACTCGCAGAGTCACGTTTGAACAAGTCGATCCGATCAAAGCTCTGTGACATAGCATTTCTAAGTCGGTTTAAAGCTGTCGACGTACTAAATAACATATTTGCTGTTTGTTTGGCCTGCGTGGGGAAGGTTTCCGATGATGAAAACTAAATAAATAAGGTGATGTTGATATTGCATAGAATTGTGTGGTTTGGACACAAAACGGTATTTCAAAAGTGCAAGTTTCTGTGAAGCAGATTGAAGCGATTATGAAGTGAAGAGCTATACCTGAACATATTTAAATGAAGTATGAGAAAAAAAACTTCCATTAGACTATTTTTGCTAATACTTTAGGGAATAATCAATGCACATATGAATATTTATAAATTTCCACCAATATGTACACATAAACGATCATTTACACTTACACATATGCATTTGCACATGTATACGTATAATGTCCATATGTCTGGAAAGTATCTAGCCATTTAATATCAACGAAAAAAGAATAGCTTACCTAGGGCAAGTTCCCTTGGAGTACGTCCCTTTGGACCTCACATATTCATCCTGGTACCCCTTACACTTTTCAAAACAGTCAATGTTCTCCATTCACTGCCTTGATAATAATTTGATAATTTAAAGAAAAAAAAAACAAACCTATGGAAGTGAGATGGTATACGATGTGGAAAGATCAACTTTAAAGTTGGTGAAAAAAAATGTCAAAGTCTCCAGTTGAATATTTTTTGGTAGAAAATCTACTCAAAGAAGTTTTCCTGTGTAAGAAGTTTTCTTAAAGATAATATCATGAATGCATGCTGAGATGAAAACTGATACAACGGATTTGATATTCATATGGGTGAACACTCAATAAAAGTGATACGAACAACGAGTCATGTCTTTTGTTATACTTACTGATCCCTCATCGTTGAATACGTTTTTTGAGTAACCCGTTTAAAAGTAAGCCCTGTTTCAAAAACATTCAATGATGTGTAGTATAAAATGATATCCGTGTACAATATATTATGATAATATCCTATATAAAGTAACAAACTGCTTGTATGACATAAGCTATATATTGAAATCATGGCTGAAAAGGAGGTGATGAGTGATGAATACTGCTGGGGTGCGATGTTAATATAACTTTTATTTTCAAAATCCCCTGAACGGTTACATGGTGAACAACTGATGATCCAAAGAAGAGAAAATTTATACATACTACCATAATAACTATGTATAAGTAAGACATAAAAAAATACTGAAGAAAATTACATAAATTACATAAATAGATTTTGGGAAATAAGTGATTGGTAACGCAAAAACATTTTCGGAGAAGTTATCTTAATGTGTTTTGTGCATGACGCTGTAAAGCGTCCTAGACTCTCTCTCCCTCTCTCTGTTTGTCTCTCTTTCTCTCTCTCTTTCTCTCTCTCTCTCTCTCTATCTATATATATATGTGTGTGTGTGTTTGTGTGTATATATATGATGGAGTAAGAGCTTAAGATCTACTCCAAATCAACTTAATGTTTAATGTTGAATTTATCGAGCACTTTATGAAATAAACCCACATCGGATATTATATATATATATATATATATATATATATATATATATATATATATATATATATATATATATATATATATGTGTGTGTGTGTGTGTGTGTGTGTAAGTGATTGAGTGAACAAATGTGCCATAAAATTCGAGGCAGCAGTACACTGGACGGTTTTCCCCGTCCCAACCTGTAAAAATGGACTGAATGACGTATGTGAGAAAGTAATAAGTAAAAAAAAAATAAAAGTACTCTACCTGTGACTACCATGGGACGCTGACAGGATTTAACACTGATCGTGGAATGTTTGTTTGAGATGAGGAGGTAGTGGGTACTCAATATTCAAATAGGCAACTGCTCTGTTCTATTTTTTTTTTCTTTCTCGGGCAACAGTAGCAAGGAAGGATATGTCAGGAATTTCAGAATTCCAGCATCGGTGGCACGTGAAAACTGCGGGTGCCAACAGGTGTTGCAAGAATGCAGTGCCACTATCAAAGCCAATTTTTTTTATCCCATTATTATTTTGAACTTTTTTTCCCCTTACATCAGTTTTAAAGATTTTCATAAAAGATGTTCGTGGAGTGAACAAATATTATGCATCGCCAAAAGATGCAATCTTTACTTTTATCTTATCCCATGCCTATAGAGACGTGGCCGTAGTTAGAACTGTTTTATTACCTCTTGCTTGGTTATTTACTTATTATTATAAAAGATTAAGATACGTAGTCCCCATCGATTACAAAATATAATCATAATCAAATGCTTGTTAGACGATTTGTACGTTTCCGTAAACGCAAATCTAGTATCCCAATAACACAACTCCGATGTACGAAAAAAAAAACTGGGTATGACCTGTCCAGTCCAATCGAGCATGCGCTGTGGACAGTGATTCTACAACCAAAAACACCCAATGAGGGCTGGAGGGTACACAGCCGAAAAGTTATGAAAAAAAATAAAGATGGGGAAAATAGTCCTAACATATACATAATGATTGTAGCAGTGCGTCGCAGAATTACTATCGTGGGTGATACAGCCGTAATTTTTGAAGTAGCATTGATTCAACCTAATTTTCCGGAGTGGGGGGGGGGGTAATTTGCTGAAAGAAAATTGTGCTAAATTGATCGCTTAGTCTGTGTCCCATAGCATTCACCCTTGCTTTTTTTTTGTTGAAAATTCAGACTTTTTTAAGTTACCAGTGCCCAACATAAGATAATAGAATAACCTATCCATTGATCATATTTTTCCAATTTTTTAATTGATCACCCTCAACACGGCATGCTCCAAAAGACGTTGGTCACTTGACGGTTTCTATAGTGGGACTAACGAGATATCTATATCGAGACTTTCTTACGTATACGCATGAAGCAATCTGCTATCCCTTCATATCCTCTAATAATTGAATTCATACATAAGTTCAATTTTAAAGCTTGATCGAAAAAATTGCACCTCCTAAATAATCATTCACTTACTTGGAAAAAAACCCTATGAAATCTATAGAGGCAATAATGATAACAACGTAATATATGCCATGTGTTGCATTTGTATAATTAAAGCTTACAAAGTTTACTGAACCGTTGATATATATATAAATTTACTCAATACGCCTTTTGTCTCTTTGAATAAGGGTGTGCCTCGTAGCACTGACCCTCTCTTATTACATGCCAACGCATGTATTTATTATAAAAAAATAATCTATTTCAGAAACTGTTCAATCATATTCAAGATGAGATGTTCGATCTGTAACGAAACACAAGCTCTGCAGAAAGTTTGCCAAAATCATAAATTATTCTTTTAGTCATCTGGAGGTTTTCAGGATATCAGATCTAAAATAATGCAACGCCTCTGCAGAGATTTTTGATTCTGAACCTTATTTTCGCACTTACATATATACATGCAATTATACCTGCAAACGTATATTATGCAACCAGCTGTTGTTTCACAAGACACAATACAGTGGTATTGAGAAGAGACCAGTGATAGTTGGTACATTTTTCACTTACGTAGCTGTAACTTCCTAGGAAATTAATTGATTAAAAAGCAAATTTGACTAAAAGTTACTTTGGAAGAGAGACTTCTTTGGATGGATCGTTCAAGTAAAACATATTAGTTAAGTTTATCATATTATCATTTAAACATTCGGAAAGATGTATCAACCTAGGGATAGTTGGTACAATCTGATTGGGCAAGTTAGTGATCTTGTCAGTGGGTACAGATGTGACGGATACATTGTTATAATTGAGAAATCTAAATTTTCAACCACGCAGAAGTATTATTATTCATTACAGTAAAGAAAAAGAATATAATAACCACATGGATTGATCAGCGTTGAATGTGTTCTTCCTTTTTCATTTGTTTCTGTTCCCTATTCCGCTTTTCCTTTTCCTCTGAATACTTTTTGACTTGTTTGCAGTTTATTGGATTATTTCGCCAGCTTTTTTTTTTTGGTTTGTCCACGGTTTCAATTGCATACAATCATAGCGTATTACAGCATGATTAAGACACTCCTCTGTCAAAGTGAAATACAGACTAGAGAGGATGAAAAATCGTTGTTCATGCAGAACTTTTCATGCTTACACTATATGTGACTCAAACTTGGTAGAAGAGAAGCCAAATTTTTCCTGCACGAAATCAGGCTACCAGTGGTGCAATCAAAAGATAGAAACAAAAGGAAAGGAAGTGATTCAACCGTGCCCAACTAGTTCCAGTCTCCCCATAGCAAAAAAGTTCGGAATTTTTGTAATTCGGATCGGATTGCCTAATCTATCGAGTGGTCTGTTAAGACGTCTAATATGGCTTTATATATATATATATATATATATATATATATATATATATATATATATATATATATATATATATATATACATTCCTAAAAGAGGTCACACGGGATGATTTACCTCAGAAAACGAAGTCGAAGTCAGTATTCTTCCGTACCTAACTGTCCTTCTGTCTGTACATCTGTCTGTCTGTCTGTCTGCGTGATACCTTCAAAAGTTCTTAATGAATGTCAATGAAATTTTGTGGAAAAGTGTGCAATGGACTATGTAAGAGTGATTAAACTTTGGGGCGTTTCCATGATTTTTCCTCCCCTGCATCGTAGCTATACGTACACACCATGCAATATCTCAAAAGATTCTCAATGAAATTTTGTGGAACAGTGGACGATGGGTACGGAAGGAATAAATGAAGTTTTGGGCGGGTCTATTAATTTTCACAAATACCTACCCTGCATCGTAGTTATTTGTCTGCACAATATTTCCTAAATATTTTGATGGGCTTCAATGAAATTTTCTGCAATGGGTAGTTCATGGGACAAGGAAAAATCTGTTGAATATTGGGAACGATCCAGGAAACCTTTTTATTCGTTCATGTATCACTCATGATTGTCATTCGGTTTTTAGTGTCAATGGCGTTGATGGAGGTGTATGCACGCTGAACGGTTTTTAGGTCTCGCATATTTACTTTCAGGAAAACCTCTTGCTATGTATCTTCTGTTTCAAAACACAATGAGGAAAGCTTCATATCATAAAAAAGTTTAATAACATTAACGCCGATATAAATATCTTATTACCTCCAACTAATGATAGATGAACTAAATGAAGAAAGCAAGAAAGTCTGCCTACACATGAACTTCAGCAAGACAAAGATCATGTGCAACAACCACATCGGAGATAAAAACACCAAGATTAAAATCGAGGACACACAACTGGAGGAAGGAGATCACTACATCTACCGAGGACAACAGATCTCCATGAGTCCCCCAAAAGAAGAAGAAATCAAGCGAAGAATCACACTAGGATGGCAAGCCTTTGGCAGAGCAAGCTCAACCTTCAAAAATACGATCCTAAAAAGAAGGTTGTATAATCAATGCATCCTCCCAATAGTCACTTATGGAACCTAATCAAGAGACAGATCTGCATGTTGAGAACCATGCAACGTGCACATGAAAGAATTATGCTGGGCCTCATATGAAGAGACCACAAGACAGCACTGTACATCCGAGAAAAGACAAGAGTCAGGGACATCATAGAATCTATTAATAATCTCAAACGTTGGTGGGCTGGCCATGTTGCAAGAATAGCAGACAACCGATGAACATCAGAACTCAAGACATGGATCCTCCGAGATCACATGCAGAACCGAGGCTGGCAGAATATTACATGGAGAGATGAGCTAGACAAGTTCAGAAAGTACTGGTTCTGTGATGCCCATGATAGAGAAGTTTGGCAAGGTCTATGTCCAACGACGGACGTTAAAAGACTGATGATGATGATGATGATTTTAATAACTAATTTCAATAACAGAAAACACTCAGAGGGTACATAAATCTGCCAACGCATTTGTCAAGGGAAATAATTGTACATTGATCTGCTCTAAAATGCAATCACTTCAATTACGGCCTGTTGCCCACCCGTTTACGAAGTGTCGTTTTAAATTCATTGAGAACTTTCATAGATATCGTGTGAACAGACATGGACTTTGGGCGATATCATGTGGTGTTGACATGTAATTACGACGAGGGGGAAGTAATTCTACACCGATCTACCCTTAAATTCAATCTTTCCTCCTGTCGCCTATTACCCACCCGACCATATAACAACAGTGAAATCTATTTGGGACTTTTGAAGATATCGCGTGGACTGTCATGAACGTGAACATAAATGTAGGGAAAAATAAAGGGGAAATATTCATCATTTAAATGACATTCAAATTTAACGAACTTCTTATCCTATCGACCATCTTTTCACAAGATTCCGTTGAAATTCATTGAGTATTTTTGATTATATTATGTTGATAGACAGACTGGCTGACGGACGGATAGATAGGCGGAAAGACGTAACTGAATATCTATCTATTTATCTATCTATCTATCTATCTATATATATATATATATATATATGTATATATATATATATGTATATATGTATATATATATATATGTATATATGTATATATATATATATATATATATGTATATATATATATATATGTATATATATATATTTATATATAGTAGAATGTGGATTTGCTGCACAGACTAGCTTCGCGAATTCGCCTGATGAGGCCCGAAGAGGGCAGAAACATGAGCTAGTTTGTGTGGTGAATCCCCACTCTGCTATTTATTTTCAGCTCTACTCTAAAACAACTCAACTTGAAGAACAAAAAGTTGTATGTAACGAGCACTTTATGAAATAAATCCATTGCATTTTAGAAGTCGCTTTATATTATTGATATATTATTGTATTATGTTATACTGCTAGCCTGATTTGTATCATTCATATATATATATATATATATATATATATATATATATATATATATATATATATATATATATATATATATATATATATCCAACTACGTTGGCGAAGGTAATAAATGCAATCTTCATAAAACCGGAAGTGTCATCGTACAAAGTACCTGATAAGTTTTATGATGAAGGTCAATATTTTTTTTATGTCTCTCACTAATTCGAATATCGATATTTAACCGAAAAGAATATAATATGTTGGCTGATAACCCTATCATCGATTTTCAAATCCCTTCAGCATAGATGGTCACCCCCTCAGTTCCCCTTTCTTGATTAATATTCGTCCTTGTCAATAATCAAATAACATGATTTTAGTCAAATCATAATTGATTTAAGACATGTGATTCCATGGCAGAATCAATTTAATTAGAATATCAATATACTTATCAGCAACGCAAATTCAAAGATAATCAGTTTTTACGAATTATTTTTTTAATTAAATTGATCTTGATATAGATTATCTCTTCTGTTCGTACTATCCTATTTTTTGATTTTTTAAAATCATATTTACTTATAATGATCAAAGACCCAGAAGATATCAACCGCATTTATTTGCTTGTGATGGGGATATTATTGCGGGGGACATTTATCACGATGATTATGATGATGATACCGGAAGCTGAATGAAGAAAGTATCGTTGAAATGAACTGCAGTATGGATATACTGATTAACTGATAACACCTGCCGATATTTCTCAGTGACAAAAAAGAAACAATAAAATGTGGATTTCTATCACTAATACTGGAAAGCAAGGACTGGAATCACTCAATAAAAATATAATGTGATACACACCCTTACACGCCCAAGATTAGTAAAACTCAAGTACAATTCACATAAAATTACTAATATAATTACCAATAATCAGGAAGCATTCAGAGAGCGCAAACCTCTGTCAATGCCATTGTCAGGGGGAGGTAATTGTGCATTGATCCGTTCCAGAACGTTATTGGAATTTTTAAAAAACTTTCAGCGTTAACATACATGGATTTTGGGGGGATATCATGTGGTGCGGACATATGACTATAACGTGAAGAGATAATTGTTTATTGATCCACGCCAAAAATCTAATCACTTCTTCCATGGCCTATTACGCACCTTTCGCAGAATTTCATTGGAATTTACCGAGAACACATCAGACAATCATTTGTCGCCATTTTTAGATTGATTCAATGCGAACGTTTGTATCAATTGTTTTTTTGTTTTTTTTTACGGGAACAGGGTGCTATTTCGAAGCTCAAGATGAATTGCCTTACACGGTTGAAGGGCCCCAACTGCGATGCTATTTAACCATAGCTGGGAAAGAGAAATGAATACACGCCTTTTCGAAGTGAAATACTGCCAAATGAATCCTAAACAGTCTCAGCCAGAGTTCGAACTTGTTTCGCTAATTCTTTTCTCCGTGTCATTTACAACTGGACCACCTACACCTCGTCTAGATACAAAAATATGTAGATTGATACGTAAAATGCCATTGACTTCTGATCTTCGTTTGCGCATGAACATATTGTTTGAAGTATCATTTCTGGACCTAATATGCCTTATAGATTAACCCTCAGTGTGTATTTTTCAAAATGATTTGAAGAAGAAGTGTATGTCATTACTCTTTTACTATGAACGACTGCAATCTTTAGATCCTATCGAAATTACTATTTCTGTAAAATATACACTAATGCAAATTCTATCATGGTAACCATTTCTTTTACTAAATCCACCATGTTTACAATTTATGTATCTAGTTTCATAAGGTCCCAATTAGCATTCCCATAATTTAAAAAAAAAATCATCATTTGAATTATTGCAGTAGCAAAAAGTGAATAAATAGATCGATGGATGAAAAAAAAAACGAGAAGAGAGAAGCATTGTAACTATTTCGTTAGTTCATTCATAACATTATGCTCCTGTTAAATTTATAATGATTATTATAATTCTTAGAAACTGTCAAAAAATACTGTTAAATAGTTTTCTTCAGTTTTTAAGTTGCTCTGACTGGCTGGCTATGTACGTATGCATTACGCATACAGACCGCACAAACGGAGCCTTAAATGTTCACCCTTTATTATGCTTTTTTAAAAAAACAACGTTTTTTTACCTCCCCCAGTTCTTTTTTGTATGGAGTCAATTTACAATGTGAGTTTATATCAAATTGGTCCATTTATTTGAGTCTGGCAGTATTTATGCTTCTTAGAAGTAAATTTGGACTTTTTTTTAGAGATCACTGCCCAGCAAAATACGAGAGAAGAAACTTATTCATTGATCATCCCTTTTCAAATTTTTTTAATTGATCATCCCCAGCACGATATGCTGCCAAGAGACGTGTGACAGTTTCTATTGAGTGACGTACAAGACCTGCTTATTTTATTTTATTTTATTTTATTTTTTACATCTGTGTGTATTGTTCACTTTCGTGTACACAATTTTCAAATCAAATGTAGGTGAGATTTATTTCTATGATAGGGCAATCAGTAGCGGTTCATGACGCTTGAGCGTAAGCCGGAACGTTGAATACATAATTGCAATATTGACGCATGTTAACACCCTCAATTAAATTAACTAATAATTAGATTAATAATCACCGGGAGCATTTTGCAATATAAATTCACTTATTCGTGCTGCATCTTCATCTCTTTGTCATCGTTAATATGATCTTTGTAGCCACATAAAAATTTCTATATTAATTCGTTTTAGATTTAATGTCTTTATTTTGTGTATCTTTTTAAATACTGATTTTGAAGAAAAAAAAAAGAACTTTAAAAATCTTTGTGGTTTGCCGAACGAAGTATATTTCCTTTCTTGTAGCCTGTGTTTATGAGATGTATGATGAGATGTATAATTGTTTACCTATGTTCCTAACATTGTCATGTATCGATCTGTGCAAGATAGAAGGAAAATAGATGGGCGGGGAAGGTGTGCTTCGTGTCACCTCCCTTGAAATTTTTTATTTATTTTTTATTTTTTTTATTTTCTTCTGAATCGATAATGTGTAAAGTCGTTTTAATATTTTAATCTTGTCAGGATGCTCCACCGGGCGCAGGCGTTGAATTTGAAGCTGAGAAGGTGATAAAGATAAGAGGAGAATGAGAGAAAGGAATAGACACATAGAGTGAAAGAGGGAAAGTGAGGGAGAGAGAAAGAGGAAGAAGGAGAAGAAAAGGAAGAGATGTAGGAGTTAAGAGGGGAGAAGACGGAAGAATGTAAAGGGGCAAAAAAGAAGAGGGGGAATGGGTCGGAGAGTGTCAGGAGTGGATGAGGATGGAAATAGAATCGAAGTTTGAAGATGGAGAATGGCATAAAGAAAAAAAAACAAATGTAAAACGAGATAAAAAGTAAAGAGGTCAGGTTAGTTCTTCAATAGAAGCTGTCGCGTGGCCAACGTCCTTTGGTAGTTTGTCGTGTTGGGGGCAATCAACTAAAAAATACGAAAATGTGTGATTGATGAATAATCTATTTTTTTCTCTTTTCTATTTTGTTGTCCGGAGATCACTAGAAATAAGTCCAAATTGTTGGGAAAAAAACCAAACCAAATCAACCCAAACAAGCGTGAGTGTTGTTGGGCACAAACAAATGGATCAGTTTAGCATTAACTTACATTGTAAGTACACCCCCCACTGAAAAAAAAGATCAAACAATTGATGAATTAAAAGAACAGAAGGAAAACGTTTTTGTAGCTGTAATAAGTAGTAAATGGTTAAATCCTCAGCTGTCTAGCTCAATTGGTACGGTTTGTACGTGGGATACATCTATAACCAGCCAGTCAGCCAGCCAGCCAGCCAGCCAGACCAACTTGAAAATTTAAGATATCTATGTTGACGTCGACAGTTTTGATTGACGATAGCTGATAAATCTTGAACGTAATAAAGAAAAGAAGAATATAACAGAAAGGATTAAGGAATAAAAGAAACATTTCAGATTCGTAGCGTTGGGAAATGAGAAGATAAACCAAAAGTCTTGAAAGAAAGAAAAAGTTTACAAAATCTGTCAATATTTGCTGTACGTATGAATTGTATCGTGAGGCTAGAAGAAGCGAAAAAGACTGAATTTCAAACCAGAAGACTGGATATAACGAAGAATGCGTTACTGGAAAGAAAATAAACGATAGGATAGAGAAGTGATATAGCTCGAAATGACTTACTCTGAGGTATACGGTCCTTCTGTGAACATAAATCAGCATGATATCTTTCTTTCCATGTACAATACGCACGTATTTAATGACATTTTTCCTTACTAAGGCAGCATAGCAATAATCCACCAACATGAAAAATCATGCTAAAACTTCTTTTTGCAACTGTTCTGGAATGTCTACTCAAGATATCATTATTCACAGAAGGTCCCTTAAATATGTCTAATTGGTTTAATTGATCCAAAATTCCTATCAAAGCGTCAGGACAATTCATCATCATCAGTCTTTTAACGTCCATCGTTGGACATAGACCTTCCCCAGGATTCGCCACAATTCCCTATCATGGGCGTCGTGGAGCCAGTATTTCCTGAATTTGTCTAGATCATCACTCTATCTCGTGTTCTGTTTTCCTCAGTTTCTCGTGTGATCTCTGGTGATCCATGGTGTAAGTCGTGATGTCCATCAGTTGTCTTTCATTCTTGCAACATGGCCTGCCAATTACCATTTTAGTTTTTTAATAGATTCTATGATGTCTCGGGCTCCCGTTTTCTTCCTTATGTACTGTGCTGTCTTGTGATCTCTCCACGTAAGGTTGAGCATGATTTTCTCATGCGCATGCTACACGCTTCTTACTTTCTCTTTCTGTTTCAATTATGCATGTACAATTTAAATTTATCTTTGGGTCGTAAACAATACCATTCGCTGTATCATGGGCAACACTAGAACTCATGTATGATAGCTAAATGATCATGTTGCTTTTGAATGGCGCAAGCAATTAATCCCAGCTTCACTTCTCGGGTCGTCATTCAGGCTTGTATGCTTCAAATCTCTGATATTCAACTAATGTACGTCAATTGTTCGGAACTTTTTATTACTTTCATTTCAGATGAGACTAAGATATTTGCAGAAAAATCAAGTTGAACTTTTAAATATTAATCTCCAATCAAAAAGTCTTCAACTCGGCAAAATGTTGTTGATAAAAAGAAAATCTTTAAAAAATGAATGCAAAAGTAATAGTAGTTTTGACCACGGCTGAGATTGGAAACCTTCAACCAAAACTGTCCCCGAAACTGTCACCACAGTTTTTTTCACTTTTTAAGTTGGTCTAGCTAGCTGACCATGTGCAAATGTGTCACGCGTACAGGCAATAATTATGAAGCTGGAGGGCAGTAGATGTAAGCATTTACTCCAAATTAAGTCTATAAAGTTAGAGGGTTCAATTTAAAATGTTTATGATAAATTGGTCCTGGGTTTAATGTCTAGCTGTTTTTTGAAAGCTCGGACATTTTAGTGAACCCACAAAAGGTGAGAAAAGTAACTTATTCATCGATCACCGCTTTTTAAAATGTTTTAATTCATCGATCCGAACATGCCATGCTGCCAAGAAACGTTGATCAGGTGACGGTTTCTATTGAGTGACTAACCAGACCAGTCATTTTTTGGGGGGTTCAAAATATGTGATATTGATAATTACCTCTCTCAGAACTACACGTTCGTTTTTCTTAGTTAGCTAAACTTACAAATGTAACCCAGATAATTTGTTTGTCCCCCTGATAATAATTGTCACTAGTTTGAAATTGATTTTTTCGCATTAAAATGCTGTCTCATAACGCATATTTGCCGGTTTGTCTTGAATTTCAAAGTTTTTGAAGGAACATTATAAGTTTTTACTTTATAATTTACATAAGGTATTTTGACTTGGAAATGATTTTAGAATTGTTCAATTAGTATTTTCACTATTTAGAATTAATTATTTGGGCTTGAAATATTTTACAACACCAATGAAATCCTTTAAAGATTTCACTTTCCCTATTTTTGGCTTCTCATCCATTAATCTCTGAACGTTCGACATCTAACTATTTTCATTCTCCATTTTTTTTCTTTTGGCAAATTATATAATCGAATCTGGCATGATTTATTTCATTTGTCATTTATGTTATGATCATTTTGTACATATTTCCAATAATTTTCTTCCGGGATTTTATCAAGATCTTTTTTTGCAATCTTTAATAAGATTTTGTTGTAAAAATTGATCCCTTGTTCTGTTGGTCATGCAGTAATAAAAAAACTATTCTATTCAAATGATTGCTTGAATGATGAGGTGCATTAACAGTTCACATGAATAGTCATTTGGGCAAAACAAAAGGTAATTTTACTGAGTAGAGTTAATATCTGACTTTTGTATGTGTATTGTGAATTTCATCCGTGTAGAAGTAATATATATATATATATATATATATATATATATATATATATATATATAATTGTGTCATTCACAAACAGCTGTTCCGTTGTATTACAGCTCTTTTGTAAGGCTATAGACGATCCAGTATCCTTTCCAGTACCACTAGGTAGTATTGAAACTTTCCACCCAGAGGTTGACATTCTACCCCTTCCCTATACAGAAATGGACGGTCAGTAGGATCTACTTAAGTGATATATTCACTTATGCATAATTCCCCATCTACCAGAGCACTCCATTCCAGAGCTGGAAGAGCATTGCTATAATAGCTTATGATGGACGAGTTGCCCTACCTAAGAGTGCTCAACCCTAAAGAAGGGGGTGTTAATTATAATAATTAACAAATCACTTTATATATATATATATATATATATATATATATATATATATATATATATATATAATGGTGGTGACTTGCAAGATAACAATGTTCAATATGAGTCTAAAATAATGGCCCAGAATATAATCTCTCTGAATATAAATGGAAAACGAAAAATGTTTTTAAAAGAAATACATCGAACTAATGTAAATCAGAAAAGTATATTTTGCGGAAAAAATCGTAATTTTTCGGTTTCAGCCCTCGCACCGGTCTACAAAAAATTTCTGTCACCATTGGCTTAACGGCAGTGACCTTATCGTCCTATACCTCAGCACTACATCGTGTCTACATACACTGTCTGTCTGATGCAATACTTGTAGAGCCAAAACGAGGCTGCAGGGTCCGATATTCCCGAATCTGCCGACCGGTCTTCTAAAATGGCTGCTACCAGTCGAAGAAAACAACAAAAAAGTAAAGAACATTCCAAATGTTGTTCTTGCTTGGCGCTGTTATGTTTGGAGTGGATAAATTAGATCAGATTACTGATCAGTATGCTTGTGAGCTTAGAATTAAGAAATGTTGGAGAATAGGTCATGTTTCACTTCTTTAATATAACCCTAGTATATATATATATATATATATATGTATATATATAAATATATATATATGTATATATATATATATATATATATATATATATATATATATATATCTTATGCAAGAAGAATATAAACTTCCTTTGACACAAGTGAAATTCTAATCAGTAATACAAGGATATTGATGAGTAAGGAACTGCGCCAAGGGATAGACTGACCCAGTATCGGTGATCAATTAGCAAAAGCGGGTGAGATGATTAAAAGTGCGTAACCAAGGCAAAACAAGCTAGTTACAAAGGCCCAAGAATTGGTACATTGTGTTGGGGTGGGTTGCAATGAGTGCTTCGAAAAGTATAATATAAAAAGACAAACTCACAATCCATATACCTTCCGTAGTCTTTATGTAACCACAAGTATGGTTGATAAACGGTTAATACAAAAAATATGCCTTGATTCTAAGAGGATATCCTTGATTCTAAAAGAAATTGAGGTCACATTATTGTAATTTTTCAGTTCACAGAGTGATACTGTATAGCTGGCAGAAAATCGATAAGTAAAAGGGTTAATATTGATTTTGTTAGTTGTATAAATACTGGACAGATCGATTTTGGGATCCTAAATTTCTATATGCTAACAATAAAACATGCAAACATCCCATTGGATTTTTTTAATCAAATTAGAATTTTCACTCTTATTGGCATTTGCCGTTTTTATACATCCTGATTTTGTTTAATCGAAGAAGTTTACAAGTGAAAGTAAAGTCCTAAACCAGGTAGGCATCTTCACCATTATGAAATAATTTCTCCTGTTAACTATATATATATATATATATTTGTGTCATCCACAGACAGCTGTTTCGATGTATTACATCTCTTCAGTGTGGCTATAGACTTTCCGTTATCCCATCTAGTACCACGAGGCAGGATTGAAATCTTTGCTTCAGACCCGGAGGCCGATATCCGACCTCTGAGCTACGGAACTAGAGGTCAGTAAGGCTGAATTTTAGCGACATATTTATTTACGGATAAATTCCCCAACCACCAGAGTGCTCTATTCCTATGGAAGAGCATTGCATAAGCTCACAATGGATGAGTTAGCGTTAGCAAAGAAGTAGTTTAAAAAAATATTGTTTTTAATAAAAAGATTTTTCATTGCCAACCTCCTAAGTTTTTCTATTGAATCATTAACTGAAATTTTTCTTAATGATTTACTAAAAGCTACCGAAAGGAATGTAAATATCTACTTAAAAAGGGAAATATTTTACTTGAATTAAGTTAATACGTATTCTTATTCATAAAGACACTACTTTGAATAGTTCTCGATGGTTGGTATATTTGTAAATGATCTTAATGAGTTTCAATCTTGTACCACTAGAAATTATAATTAATTCTTGCAACATTCGATTAGATAAGTATAAAGGACCAAACACTTACAATTTCTCACTACAGGGTATATTTTTGCTCGTCTTTTGTTATGAATATTTACACAAATGCATTGAGATACTTATGCGATTATTTCATTGAAAAGCTAGAACTTCGTTGGAGGTTTTGAAGTCATTATGTAAATGGAATCAAGTTTTTATTATAAAAAAAGTATCTTTGCTCAATTCTTCTGCCATTTTCCCTTAATGTATTGCAGATTGCCTGCTCAATTTTTTCTCGAGTTTCCTAGCCTATCATATTTTAGTTTGGTGGACGACGTTTCTTTCACAGGTAATGATTGCATATGATATGAAGTCACTTTCGATCTCAAAGATAAATGACGATAATGTCTGTTGTTTTAAAGTCGATATTTCTGTATTAACACAATAGTTTCAACGTTTATTTTCTGATCTAAATATTACGTCCTGAAAGCGTATTTTGTACTTCTATACGAAGTGTGATCATTCTGATTAGTCACCAAGTTTTCTGATGTAAATTACTATTGTTCATAAACAAAGGTCTCCCTTGATTATTGTTAGTATATTTTTAATCGTACGAGTTTTATACTTTGTACATAATAGTTTTACTTACATTTATATTTATTCTTTTCCATTCCATTCTTTATTCTTTTCCGTACATTTCTTCTTTTGCTTTTTCAGTTTCTTTAGCTTCCACCAATTGAATTTCTTTTATTTTCTTCCCTTTTTTGTATCTTTTTTCCTCCATTTCTTTCTTTCTCTTCACCACCGACAACATTGACATTATTAGTCACTATCCTGTTTCCCGTTTTATGGTAATCATTCATTATTGTCTATTAAGAATACGCCGGTGTAATGAATCCTGTATAAACCATAGGCCTCTCCGTTATACTTACTTTTTTCCAGTCGCAGTCTAAGTGAAAATTGAATCCGCTGAAAATTTGTAACAGTTTCCAATGATTCGTATAAAAGTAACCTGGAAATTTGGTGAAAAAAAAGTTTCATTCATTCGAGCGACATTTCAAATTCATTTGGTTAACCTAAGAGAAAATAAATGCAAAACAAAATTGTCCCCTTCCCATTATCCAGCAGATTCTTCTTTTCTTTTCCTCAATTTTCTGTGCTATTTTTTTTCTTTAAATTTCCCATTTAATAATGAACTTTTGTGATGATATCAATTGTTTTTGATTTTGATATTCAAACAAGCTTTTCATTTGGGAAAATGAAATAAATGCAAGAAAATTTCAGAGAGAAAACAAAACTTGACATTACTACAAAACACAAAGGGTCTTCGGAATGTTAGAAGTTACATTTCTGAGTAGCCCTCAATGAAATTAAAAGAACTGCAGTTTTTAGCAGGGAATCTCAAAGTATTAAACAGTTCTTGCGTTCACAAAAGAACATGAAAAGATCAATTTCAGAGTACAAAAACTAAAACGAAAAAGGTCGATTACACATTATTGACAATACTCCTTAAAGAGGCTTAATTTGATCTCATGGAATTCTAACATTCCTTTTGGATAAGAATTTAATTAAAAATTTGCCATAATCTCTATTGCAAAGCAAATTATATCACGAGAGAATTTAAATTGCCTTGGAATTATTTTTAGAGTCTTAAAAAATAACCTTATGAGTGCACTTCTTCGAAAGTTAGTAATCAATTTCACTTTTATTGAAGAAATAAACGAAAAAGAATGCATTCATTTGTGTTCAGTTTATAATCATGAATGTCGGCAACATCAGAGCTTATTGTATAATTTTCGTAGATGTCTGAACTGATTTCAACTCTGTGCATTATGAGTGTACAAATCCAGAAAAAATGATCTTGCAACAGAGAAATCGACCCAATTATATTGTAAAAATTCAGTCAAGATACACAACAAAAACAAACATCATCATCATCATAATGATGATAATAATGATGATGATGAAAATAAAATTAATAATGATGATGATGATGGTGATGATGATACTACTACTACTACTACTACTGTCTGAATGGTGTCTTCGACCACAAGAGGAGAGCAAACATTTTTTTAGGGCAAGTGTAATTCAATACCATTAACTTTTGGAGGTATCCAGTAATGTGAAAAAAAGCAATGATTCAGGGGAGATAACTATGCATGAATTGCCCTTCCCATCGCTCCCGTTTTTTTTTTTTTTTGATTTAAGATTCTTGCATGTTACTCGGTTAGGAGCAAATTCCGGTTCCGGTCAGTCGAGTAGTTTTATGAGTTATGAAATTTAGGACAAATAGCTACGATACAGGGAAGATAACTGTATGGATCCATCACAAAATTTGAATTCAATATATATAAATATATATATATACACACACATACATATATACACACACACACACACACACACACACATATATATATATATATATATATATATATATATATATATATACTCATACGTATATATATACATACATATTTAAACTATATACCTATTTATGCATATATATACATATACGTATATAAAGATATATATCTATTCATGCATATATGTACATGCATATGTGGATAAGGATGGGCAGTTTTAGGAATTAATTATGTTCGAACCGAATTCTTCACGGTTGAGAGCAAAACAATAGGGATGATCAGAAAATGAAGAAATGAGCCCCGGGTGAGATTTTAACCCACAACCACTGGAGCACCTAGGTCTACGCTAACCGATTGAGCTACTATACTCTGACGGTAAATGAGTTAGGGTTCAAATCCTCCCAAGGCTCATTTCTTTTTTTTCCAATCATCGACGTTGTTTCGCTCGATACCGTCAATAATTCGGTTCGGGCAAAATTTAGTTCCTAAATATACGAACATAGACAATAGCCTATTAATTAAAGGTCTCGAACTTCTGGCGAACGTTTTACATCTATACACAAATCATCAGCAGATCGTTTCTCTAATGTCATCAACGACCCACAGCAAAACCGAGAATGGCTAACCCAAGGCATTATTTATTCACTCCCCAAAACGTAGGATACGTTTTGTCAACCTCTAAAATTACCAACCTATCAAATGTTTATTCACAACATATAAAATACTGAAGTTGATATTTTACTGAAGAAAACGTATGTATTCCTTGATAGTAGTGAGATACTCTCTGAAGAGCAAAAAGGACGCAAAAGAGGTTCTTACAGCTGCAAAGATCAGTTGTTGATCATCAAGATGTTACTAGGAAAATACCGTTCAAAACTTAAGAACAAGAGCACTACATGGACAACTTATGATAAAAAGTCACTAGGATTACTGACAACGTTTCCCTCTTTTATTAACTTTCTCTGAATCTGTACGAAAAAAAATACTTCCTTAATCCTCAACCACCTTAAAAGATGAAATCAGATGCAATAAACTACAGATCAGCAGCGGAATATTTTAATAGTCTCTCTCTCGCCTAATTATTCTGTATTGCATTAATACCCCACTCAAACGAACTGAATAACACAAGTTATGGCTATCACATATTCAGTGATCATTTGTTCAACTTGTTCGCCAAAAATAATAATGAATCAGAAAGTATGTAAGCAACAGTAAAAAAAAACAAACTTATCTGCATGGAATTTGGCCAAGATAAATGTGTTGGGGTAACCTTTAAAAGAGGAAAGTTGGTGCAGACACCGGTTATGGAAGTAGATAAGGAGACCGTGATCCGTGAACTGGACGAGGAAGAAGTATAGAAATATCTTGAAATCAACGAAGGACAAGGCAACCAACGAGCAGCAATGGGAGAGAAAGTTAGGAAAGAATGCTTAATTTCAACTACGGGCGTTGAACAAAACTAAGACCAAATACATAAAATAAGTTTGAAGCCATTAATACCTTAGCACTGCCTATTGTTACATACTTTTTTAACGTGAAAAATTGGAATCTTAAAGAGGTGTGGGGAATTGATAGAAAGATCAGAAAGCTTTTGACCATGTAAAGCATGCATTACTCCAAAGATGTATATCGCTTGTACCCGTCGAGAGCAGAAGCGGGTAGGGGATTAATCCTGTTAGAGCTCACATATAAGACCACAAACGTTGGACTCGAGGTATATCTGAAGTTGATAAATGGCTGGATGTTAAAACCTGTACGAATCAACTACAAAGCCACACACAATAACAAAAGAGAGCCAACGTTTCAAACAAGATATACACCTAAACGGGCAGGGTGGAATGGGGAGCAAAATCCTAACAAGGGGGGCTAAACATAAGGGCCTAACCAACCTGAAAACCAACTGGGAGGAAAAATCTTTACATGGCCGATACTCATGGGAGCGCAAAACCTTAATGTTGACAACAGTGATTGCAGAACCCTTGGTTGACACTGGAAACAGAAGGGTTTATCCTTGATGTTCAAGGCTAGCGCCTGCTGACAAAATCTTACCTAGCACATATGTACGTAACAGGATTGAATCATAAATGTCACTTTTGTGCACACGCTGAGGAGACTATTGACCATTTAATATTTGGTTGCTCTTACCCAAGCCCCAAATATATTTTCAAAGAAATGATTAAGTAGGGCAATACCTTCATTGAAAGATATGCCAACATTATGACCTACCGGTCAGACTGAAGACAAGAACACCAGATTTAAAGACATCTAACTCAGACTAAGAACATCTAATGTCCGTGACATTCAACTACAAAATACGGAAAGAACTAACACACTATGACTCATAAAAATGCAAAATAGACGTAATACAGCAATAAGAAATAAAAACCAAAGAGGAAATCGATACCAAAGAGACTGGTAGACGGCTCCTGTCGATGACAATGCGGGAGTCGGCTCACTAACTAACATTATTAAATCATTCAATCTTTTAGCCAATTGGAAAATTACCTGCATCCTTTTTTACACCTCAAACAACTACGATATTTCGCAGTTACAATGATATTTTTCTTTGAAATTGCTAATAAAACTAAATAAATACCTCCCGCAACCCCAAAATGTCCATTCCTAAGTTGTATATCTAATTTGTTTCACCTTGATATAGAATGATTTGTAAATTAATAATTCGTATTTTTGAAGCATTCACCGGGTGATTGATGAGATAAACAAGACGTAGAAGAATCTTGACCTCTCGGCTGCGAAAAATTATGTAAGGAAAGACGACTAACTGATTTAGGGGAAACATCATGTGAACAGGGGAGTAACGCCAAAACAGAGACTCAGAAATGATTCTGACAATAAACAAATAAACTAGACAACACACAGAGAGCACACACGCCATTTTCGGGGAGAGTAATTGTGCGTAGATCTGTCTTGAAATTTAATCTCTTCTTTCAAGGCCCATTGATCACGCTTCCACTCAATTTCATAATCATTCATTCAGAAAATTTGGAGATATCGTGTGGACAGACACAAAATCTGGGCGATATTATGCGGTTTGGAAACATAACTATGACGTAGTTCCCTATGCTGAAAGGCAAAAAATATTTACGAACAGAATCGAATTTTAAAAGCTACTAATACCATTAGGATCGGAAAATAAGAATATGATTATCTAAAATTGTCTTTCTAAATTCAAACTGACTGCAACGCACGTCAAAGATATGAATAGATTGAGATAGATAGATAGATAGATAGATAGATAGATAGATAGATAGATGGATGCATATCAAGTTTGTAGAACGTTTTGGGCTTTTGACTGAAATGAAAGTGTTAAACCATTGCATGGATTGATGATATGGTGTAAAATTCTAAAAAGAGACTGAATAAAACGTTGGCAAGGTTGCCAAATTGGCCATTTTTCAGCTAGATCCGGCTGAATTTTTTCGAAATTTAGCCAATGAAAATGCATGATTAAATCTCCCTGTTATAGGTAAAATAATGGAGCATACTTGACCCCTTAGCCTGGTAAGGTAATTACATCGCTGCTAACTCCAAGTGATATGAAGTGATGCTTTCTTTTTACTCTTTAAATATTCAACCTTGTATACTCCAGCTTATGCATGTGGATGACTTGAAAATCTTTGCAAAGGAGACTGTAATGATAGTAAAAACAACAGGACATCGGAATGAAGAATTGTGCAATGTTGGTGATGCACAAAGGAGAAAGAAAGAACACAGCAGAAGGAATTGAATTAGCAAACGATAGAATTATCTGAGCGCTCAAAGGCAAAGAAAATTGTATGTATCGAAGAATTTTGAAAGTGGATTCAATCATGCAGAATGTAACGAGAGGATAAATCGGAAGGAAATGCCTCAGAAAAAGGATTGAATATTAGAAACTAAACTTGACAGCAGACATTTGATAGAGGGAAAACATACTTGGACAGTTTCTATTTAAGACACTCTTGAAACTGGACACAAGAATAACAGAGAAAGTTGAATTGGAAACCAAAAGAGTTCATGACGATGCTTAATGCCTTGCACACAAGAGAGGGCGTCGATGAATCATATGTAAAGGTAAGACAGAGGAAGAGCGGTCATCCGTATTAAAGATTGCGTAAGCCCAAAGGACTTGAGGACTGTACAGGGCAGGGTGATGAAAGACTAATTACAACGACGAACATTTGCAGCAGAACTAATACGATGATGAACAGAGGAAGAGGGAGTTCCGCAAGGAGAATTCATAATTGGAAGGAGCACTATTGTACAGGCATTTGGGGGAATCAATTGAAGGAAATACAGATAAAGCAACATGGACTTGTTTGTGACGAGGGCATCTAATGAGAGAAATCGAATCGTTATTAATGACAGCCAAGACCAACATTATAAGAACCAATTTTATGGAGGCAAAGATAGATAAATAAGGAATAGTAGTGCAGCTAGTCTGGAAATGATTATGTAGCTGTCAATTATATCATTAGCAAACGCAGAAAGTTGGATCTAAGAGAGTACGAAGATAGGCATGTGTGGACGGGGAGCATAATTCATAAGAAACTGTGCAAATTAGGATTTGACCATATAAACTAATTTTATGTGTACCAACCAGAATCTCTTCGAGAATAAAGTATACAAAATTCTCTGTGTCTTTGGTGTTCAATCAGATCGCACATTTCAAACCAGAAGACAAGTTATTGTAAACAAGGAGAAGGACATTTGCCATGTAGTGGATTTCATTGTTCCAACAAATCACAGGGTAATACTGAAAGGAGGTGAGAAGCTGGGCAAATATGTACACCTTGCAAGAAAACTAAAAACATTGAGAATCATGAAACTGACAATTGAGCACATCGTAAAGTTATACAAACTGCTAGAGTTAGAGAAAGGCCAGCATTGATGAAGAATACGGTGTCGCCATAAAGAATTCCAAAACATTATTTTGGTTTATTGCTTCAACCCAAAAAACCTGTAAGATAGGGAAATGGAAATTTAGGTGTGCAGATTAATAGAAGCTGATAAATAAAAAAAAAAGGGACATTTTCTGGTGTCGTGGTTTTTCGTAAAAGCGGTAAATAACAAGCTGCGTTCTGTGGATCAGTGAATAATGATCACAGGTATCAGTTTATTTAAGATCACGCGCTGGCTGTCAGATTGCCTTTCGATTTTCCACGCGTGCACTTTGAATATCCTTCAAATTTTTGCGTGAATTGAACGTCTACGAGAATATAATCAACGCCTGTTTCAAGTTGGGCACTTTCTCTCCCTTGATAAATTCGGTATGGCTAGTGTGTGAGGAAACCTCAGCCCCAGCTCTCGAACTTTTTAAAATTAAAAGATGAAAAAAAAAAGAAGAATAAATGAAAGAAAAACAGCAGTAAGTTGTGCCAAAAGTTTTTAATAAAACCTTACTCATCTTCCTGTATGGACAAATTAAGTTTTGATGTGCACTTTTTCTCCTTTGATGAATTCAAAATGGGCACTCCCCACCTCCCTGATAAATTCGAGTTGGGCACATTTCCTGCTGGACACTTTCCCGGATACCAATCTAACGACGTGATGAATTGACAAAACATGGAACACTGCAAAAAGAACTAAAAGCTATAATAATTGAAAAAAAGAAGAAAGAAATCACCTAAGGAAGATAAGATAAAGATACACTAATACACAATTTCATAATACAGACGGAATAGAATGATTCAGAATGAATGAAGGAATTTTTACTGTCAGGTTACAAGAATGGTGGACAACCGATGGTTGGTATAACCAATGCATCCTCCCAATAATCACTTATGGAGCTGAAACATGGAACCCAACCAAGAGACAAATCTGCAAATTGAGAACCATGCAACGTGCACATGAAAGAATTATGCAAGGCCTCACATGGAGAGACCACAAGACAGCACAGTGCATCCTAGAGAAGACAAGAGTCAGGGACATCATCGAAAATCTCAAATGGCGGTGGGCTGCAAGAATGACGGACAACCGATGGACATCACGATTCACGAAATGGATCCCCCGAGATCACATGCAAAACCGAGGCCGGCAGAATATTAGATGGAGAGAGGAGCTAGATAAGTTCAGAAGGTACTGACTCCGCGACGCCCATGATAGAGAAGTGTGGCGAATCCTGGGGAAGGTCTATGTCCAACGACGTACGTTAAAAGACCGATGATGATGATGATGATGATGATGATGATGATGATGATGATGATGATGATGATGATGATGATGAAATGGGGAAACGATAGAGGAAAGTGGGCAATCTGATGTGATTGAAATCTATTATAGAGCTGCTTATGAGCATGTAAAAAGGAAATCAGTTGAAAATTTATTAACCTTAAAACAGAGAAAAACAACTGTACAGATGTTCCGAACAAAAAGAAGCATCTTCAGTTGGGATGATATGGATAGGGTTACGAAGTGGGAAATCGAAGATAAAAACTGAATGTCTATTCATAGCAGCCCAAAACAATTTTCCAGGAACAAATTATATCCAAGTCAGAATAGATTGGGCACGACAGAATAGTAAGTATCACCTGTAGATAAATGAGACCGTCAGTTGTATAATAAACGAATGCAGTCAGTTTGCCCAGGGAAATTACAAATCGGAAACGACTGGGTGGGAAAAGTTATCCACTGAGAATAGTGCAAACGACTGGGGTTCAAACATTCAAACCATGGTATATGCACTAACAATTTTATTCTCCTAGAGAATAAAAAAGTAAAATTCTTCGCGACTGGGAAATTTGAACGGATCATCGAACCCGAAGTAAAAGACCAACTATACTATATGCGTGAATAAAATTCTCAGCTGGCGGATGTCGTTGTTCCTGATGACCAGATTATTGAAGGAAATTAAAAAGCTGGAAAAAACATCTAGACCTTGCCAGTGAACTGAAACTTTGTTAAACATAAAGGTGACACTTGTAAGAATCAATTATTTACGCACACTTTGAACAGTGTGGAAGAGCCTCGAATCTGAAAGAATCGGAAATACAGATGAAAATTGATGACAACATTAGTGAAATCAGATTAAAATCAGAGAAAGGCACTAGATTATTGAAGAGAGGTTAATGCTAATTTGGTCCCTTAACTTATGTCTGGTAGGTTTAATCATCGTTATTTGAAAATCGAGACCATCTTAGTGATCAATGGCAAAGAGCGGGAGATGTAACATTCATTTCCACTTTTCTCAATTTTTTAATTGATCACCCCCAAACATGGCACACTGACAAAATACGTTGATTACGTGATGATTTCTATTGAGTGACTATCTGGACTTGTCCTTTTCTCTATCATTTTTAATCCTTCTCTTCTTTCCCCATCAATAATTCTTTCTTGGTCGATAATTCTTTCTTGGTCGATAATTCTTTCTTGGCCATGCTTAAAATTATGTTGATTTGTTGACGAAGAAAAAAGTGTTGTGTTTGTCAATCGTCTATTCGACTTCCTGTTGTACTGTACTTTAACTTGATTCTCTCACGTAGCAAGTGAATGTAAAATCAAGCAAATGTACGCGCCTGGCCACACCTGAGATATTATGCCCGATGATGCAACCGGACCTGAAGAGCAAGTGAGCCACTAAACCACCCAGCCAACCAGCCATACACCGGCGATTTTCTGGACTGCTTTAGCGACACCAGTTCTAATCACTCACTTGTCTGCTTGTTTACCGATCTAATCAATTGCCTCCTTGGGAAATCAATGAAGTTGTTCTCCCAAGAAGGATCGTTAGCAAGAGTAGAAAGTCGGGTTGAAGAGAGAGTATTTGTATTAGTATAGATATGAATTAACACATGTGAAGATAAAACTCGCTTATGCCAGCGACGAGATAATATTGACAGTAGAAAAAGGTTGATACAGGCTTGGTTGGAATTATTAACGCCGCTGGAACGTAAGTATGCATATATTGTTGTTTCTTATTTACAGCCATAATGAAAATGATGTATTGTTATTCCTTTCTTTCACGCTCACTCATCATACGTAGAATAATTGAGAAATACACAAAGACAAAATTCTGAACAGTATGCAGTATCTTTTTTGTGTGTTTTGGTGCCTCGTGTCCTATCCCAAAAGTAATTGAACAGGAACGATAAGTCCAACCAGGCGCCCACTATCTGTGGCATAAGTATCAAGGTGAGGAGAGAGATAATAATGCTTAACCCGAAGGTCTAGACCAATTTTTTTTATATACCAATCCAAAATTACACAGCTCAAGAAATTGACATCTAGCTTTACGTGTCGTGGAAGTTGTATCTGGTGGAAGAAGATTCACCCAAAAGTCTGGGCTAATTTTCATATCAATCCAACACGATACAGCTGAGAAATTTGAAATCTAACACATCATGGACCGACCAACCGTTCCACTGACCGAAAGGTGTTTTATAAGAGATGCATGATACAGCTAAAAGAAAAACAAAACAAAACAAAACAAACTGCATTAATTCTACTATTGCATTTTCCGTACTTCATAAATTTGATTGTGAACGATTTATTTTTATTTATTTTATCCAAAATCTCTAACGTTTTCTGAAGCCTTTTACACTGATCTTACCCCTGATCGACATCACATTAACAAATCATTTGTTTACCTTTGCTGGATGAAATTTATTTTCTGCAATGAGCTATTCTATTTTGGACATCTAATGAAAGCATAGCAGTATTACGACATGATACTGTTAATACAAGTATACTATGATATTATGATAACAGTAACACAAACAATCATCTTTATCTAATGAACTTAACCCCATGGTTCAATTTGCTTCCAGGAATATAATTGTTTAGCAACAATATGGCTGGAAAAAGGTACTATTTTAATCCAAAATTGACCTCTGGTATCTTCCAATGACCATGAAGGTCATCATCACCTATCCTATGCCCAAGTGAACTACATACTAATTTACCTTCAATTATATGATTGCATCGGCGCAAAATATCTAAGGAGAACTAATCAAATTTCTCTACCGTGCTTTGGAATCACGACCACGTAATTGGTAGGTAGCTCTCTTACCAATTAATCCAAATGTTCAAGTCTCATAAATCTACGAATTTATTCATTATAGTTATATATAATACAAAAGTTCCAGGCTGCATCTTCATTTGGAATCGAGTGGAAGAAGAATTTGAGTATGACCCTGCACCAGCCGGGCTTGCTTTAATCCCAAATCAATCTCTGATAACTTTCTACGACCGTTTAGGTCAGCATCACTTATCCTTTTGAATTTAACCTCATCTTCTCGGCCATTTGTAAGATCAAAAAATTTTTGTACTTCTTGGCTAATTCAATATCACGTTAGAAATTGCTTCAACAGGTTAGAAATAACCAGAAATGACCCCTGAAGGCATTGAAAGATCTCCAAAAATGGCCTGAAATAGTCAATGGACTGCGGTTGCGTAAAATTTTAGCATAGTGAGTGCAAAAGCGTGGCCAAGAACTTGTAGGGACACGCCTTACGCATACTACACACGTACATACACTCATACCACATACACGCATATGCCATATAAGCACACATACATACATAAACACACACACACATACACATATGCCACGTACGCACACACATGCTAACTTCACCATATATACACGCATGCCTTAAACACAGAAACACATGTGCTACACATATGAGATGCATACACATACTACAAACATGCATGCTATAAACACACGCACATGTACACATATGCCACATAGATATATTTACTCATTTACGAATGCATACCATAAATACAACATAACACATATACATATACTTACATACTGACGCAGAATATGCAACCAATGTATCCTCCCAATAGTCACCTATGGAGCTGAAACATGGAACCTAACCAAGAGAATGACCCTCAAGCTGACAACCATGCAACGTGCATATCAAAGAACCATGCTCAACCACACATGGAGAGATCACAAGATAGCAAAATACATTAGGGAAAAGACAACAGAATATAAGATGGCAAGACGGACAAGACAAGTTCTGAAAGTATCGAATCCGCGATACGTATGATAGAGAGATCTGGCGAATTCTGGAGAAGGTCTATTTTCAACGACGGACGATAAAAGACTGATGATGATGATGATGATGATGATGATGATGATGATGATGATGATGATCGGCAAAGCCTTAGAATTATGATGGATGAACAAGTTCTCAGTGTACAGTCTGGCCATCTGTGAAAAAGGATGGACGCATCTTTGTTGAATTATCCTCTGTCTGAATTCATGTAAAACAATACAGACCGAGAGTAATTCTACATCTTTAATTGATTCTGAAAGTTGGCAGAGATCTTTGAAAACTTGTGCAAGAGAGCTGCCAGCAAGTGGATTTATTATATCGACAAGAAAGCAGCACAAGTGATATGCTGACCTTACTGGCTGATAACGGCCGTCGTGGAATACTTTCTTTATGAATCTTACGGAAGCCGCGTGCTAATTCTCCTCATCTGGAGTTAAGTTCAGATAATGGACTCCTTACTCCGTTGGAGTTATTGAAATGGAGAAAGATTGGTGTTTTGCTTTGACCTTTTTTATTTTTTGTCAATTTCTCTGAGGATCGCTCTATGATTTTTTTTTTAGTTTGGTCAGGTTGACACGTAGCCCTCACCCCACTCTCCTTAATGAGTAACGAGAATAAAATTATGGAGTATGGAAAAGGCATTGTACTTGTTATTGTTGTTACTCTTACTCTTCTTCTTCTTCTTCTTCTTCATCTTCTTCTTCTTCTTCTTCTTCTTCTTCTTCTTCTTCATCATCTTCTTCTTCTTCTTCTTCTTCTTCTTCTTATTATTATTATTATTATTATTGTTGTTGTTGTTGTTGTTGTAGTCGTTGTTGTTTTGGTAAAGTATCGTAACACCACATTTTTATAAATAATTAAGATGACGGTAAAAACTAGTCAAAACTAATCATGAAAATAAAACATCTTTTTAACGAGTGCCTCAGCTTGATTTCTAAAACTCCATTTTCAATTAGAATTGTTTTGGTTTTAATTCTTTTTCCCCAAAGTAGCATGTGAAATCAACATTCTAGCATAGGTTTCCTGGTTGTTGCTTTTTGTTTTGTTTTGTTTTTTTTTTCTTTCAAGTAGATATTAGTTTATCGGTAAAAAAAAAAAGAGAGGATAGAAATGAAAGTATAGAACAGTCAAAGACTAAATAGATGACGATACGGACGGCAGACATTTGCCAAGGGTGAAAGGACTGACTTTTATTTTAAGGGTAAAATGAAATCTCTATGGGAACTAATGTTTTCGTAATAAATAATGCTATTGCCTGAGCAACCAATGATTCCCTTCACATCTTTGTTTCTTTTTCTTTCTCTACAGACAACATTACCAGGCTGTGCCATTTCAATTCACTAAACGAACAGAGAATTGTGATTTAGTGTCCCTACAAACACAATGACTGACCATTGTCCGAATGATAACACTTGAATGGACACTGATTTGGTGTTTGTGTTAGCAGGCTCTTAGTTATGGTGATGGTACGGCGTCTCGCCGGTGGGCTGTATAGATGAAGGGAGTTGTTTTCAGCTGGAACTATTCAACCAGTATGTTTGTGTGTGAGAATTTATTTGTTAAGCGTACAACAGCGTTTCCACATGCGGACTAAATTTTCTGCTCTGTTTATGTGTCTATATTTGTCTGGTGGCACAGTTGGGGGCTTCTCTGAAAAAAAGGGGTCGAAATAAAAAGCAATGGATTCAGGAAGATGCAGGACTGAACTGTAATAATTTTTTTGTTGATAGTGTCGTGAAACCAAACCTGAAAAATGACTCAATTGCTTTGTGTGAAAATGAAAAGGAAAGAGAAGAAGAATTTGTTTTTCCTATGGTAAACAATGAATAATTGATTTTTGTTGTGATTAATTTTGTTATGCATAGGTGACTAGAATGAAAACCAATTGTAAAAAGAAAATAGGGAAACGTGCATATCATTCAGGTGTGACTCTTGCCAGATTGGTTCAATGACAAAGAAAAACTCATGTGCAATTTGTTATCCTAAACTCAGGATTAAAAACCAACCTTAGAAGATACTTTCCTCAATCGACCATTCAAACAAATATGATGTCCTTCCAGCGGATCTGAATAGAAGATAATATATCTGAGAGCAAATCTATGATTTGAGTATCACTGAGATATTAAAGCTCAGCTCAATTCTCCGAAAGATTTCGTAATTCAATCAGTGTTCTTCAGTCTTATCTCTAAAGAGGATAAATATCGAACGATCATGTTTAAGATAGAATGAAAATTTAAATTTAAAAGAGACACATAACTGAAGAACTGCCAATAAAAACCTGCTGATTTCTTCTGGAGAAAGATGCTTGGTAATAAATACGCCTTGGTACATTACTTTTAAAACTTTATGATTATGGAATTTTTAGAATGAGTATTTTACATCTGTTTAGTTCAGCCTCGGTAAATTATCAATTCACCTTCATAAAAAATGCACAGACACCTGCATGGTCACCATTTGGGATTTTCAACATAGCCACCATGAAATGTATATTTTGCACTATTAGTCAGGTTCATTATGTATTTTCGTTGTAAATTTTGTAGATTAACCAAACTATATATTTTTGGAATCTTCAAAGCATGGTGAATCAAAAATAAAAACGTTGACATTTGCATAGATACTTGCATGGCTGTAATTTTGGACTTTCAACATGTCCACCGTGAAATATAAAATTTGCACTGTCTTGGCTTCTAGGCTGCCTAGGAACATAATTAGAAAGTCTACACCTATGTTTTCTGGGTCAAAATATCTATAAAATAACGTGTCAAATACTGTTTATGATCTTATAAGAGTAATAAAATAATTTTTTTTACATATTTTGCATTATCCTTTTGTTGTTTTTTTTAAATCTTCAGCGCATGTAGAATCGTAAAAAGCATAATTTCTGCTACCTCAGCTTCTGATAAACTAAGAAACTTAATTAAATATGCTATTCCTGTGTTTTCTATGTCAATGAATTGTGATATAACTTTATTACGTAACACGTTGCAAGTCCTCTGAAGTAATAAGAATGGATTTATGAAACAAGTTATGGGTCCAATTATAAGTTATATATGCTTTTACATACCTTCATCGTTATCAGTGTCATTTTTGCAGTCACTTCCATAACAAATGAAGGTCTGTGCAAGCCAAGTTGTGTCTCCTGCATGAACACCAATGTGTAATTCAATGACTCACACATCAACAACTCTACAATGGCCCGTGGGACAAGTAGAACCTTCGTGGTGGTAAGTAGTATCTCACCATGTTCAGTCTGATAATTTGCCATGTTTGAATGGGTCGAACAGATGTCATATCATGGTGGCCTGGCACCACATCTTACACTGTACCTGCACATTCTCCGGGCTCCCCAAGGGCACCAACTATAAGGAACATCTTATTATTTTCTACCTGATGTTTTCAAAACCAATGCCATCTTAGGTCAGGTATCCATGTTATATGGATACCCTTTGGTCAGTATATCATGCTTACAAAGTCGGCCAATGTACCCGTCACTCACTCTGCCTGTTTTATCAAAGTTTTTGACAATTTCTATCAACTATTGAAACTACTTGTTTTTGTTCAACCCATACTATCTTCTGTGAATGTGTAAAATACTGGTAACGCTGATTTCTTTTCTCATCTTGGCGTAATCCAGATACGCCCAATCTGAAAAAGTACCTGCGAAGTTCTTGCAGAGCTTGTCGTAGTGTGCAACTGCCAGAACCAAGACAACATTATCTGGGCTGAAGAAGACCATACGTGCTTCAGAGTTGTGATGCACAGGCTGGTAAGAAGGTCATCAATACGTCAGCTACCTCATAGTTTTCATCTTCAAACAGTATTTTTCAGTTGCTTCTTGTACAGATTGATACTGATGTGATCACGAAGTTTTTGGAGTTTGCGTTATGCTAGAATACAGCTTCTGTAAACTTCTGTAAACTAATATCAGTAAAGTAGTTTTTTGTGAGATTGGAAGCGTCACATTGGTATGCGTTTATCATTTGAGCCGTCACCAATCTGGTACTGAGTGACACATTTGCTTTGTTGTCGTTTGTCCCCTGTTTTCTGTTCCAACGAGTCAACTCTGCAGGTGTCAAACACGATAATAACCGAGTCAAAATCTGCTGTCAACACCAGCAGCATGTCATTGAAGTGCTGGCCATGGTCTTTGATTGTGACTATTGTCCCAAGGTTTTTTTTAGCCATTTATTATTTCATTGACGATGACAATCTTTGGGCTCTCGGGGGTGGGGGTACTGAAGATATTTTTGCTTCACAAAGTTGATCCTCAGATGCTGGTGTCGTGCATTTTGATTGGTGTCATTGTTCTTTTCAACTTTTTCCATGCAATGCATGAGCTTATACTTGACAGAACATGGAAGGAACGGTGGAGTCATCTGGATGTCTGAGTAATCTCATTGTAACCAATTACATTCTTCTGATCGATGTCCCTGTTGGATGTGGTTAGAACCATAAACCAAGCGTAGAATTATTTTGTTTCTTTCAGATCCATCGAACCATAACAGTTTTCTTCTTGTTTCTTGACAGGATCTTCAGTTTGTTCTGCTTCTTGACTGGTTCCCATGGGCTGACGTCCACAGTGATGTTTACCAATGGGCAATGAAGTTTCAGGCTACTTTCGTTGATATTAAAAGTCTGCAGGACATTCTCCCGAGGAACTCATGCATCTGCCATGGAATGGTGAAACTGATCTCCTTCTGTATTTGAGGGATCCTGATAACTCAGTAGCCAGCCCTAATCTTGTTGACAGTATCATGCTCTTTTCTTACTTGACGGACTCTCAGAAGTCTGCAGAACTCAGTGTCGAAACCATTGATTCTATTCGAATTAAATGCTTTTGCACTAGTGTTGATTATATTTTTGAGGGCCCAGCTAGGTTTCAGATAATATTTAGGTACCAAAATACTTCATATTGGGGATGCCATGGAGTAGGGGTTTGGGGGCACAAACCAGGTCTCAGGAACAAGTATATTCCACGTGTTTGAGCCACAGAAATTGGAAACTAGAAGATGCTGTGAAGATGGATGTCATGAATTGATACTCTAGTCATCTAGGATTGACTAAACTGTGCCAATTTCTGTTGCTCTGTTTGATTATAATGCCTGTATGAATAATCATAAACGGTGGAGTGGCCTTGTAATGCAGACAGATGACAAACCTTTGGATGTTATCAAATTCATGCATCTTTATAGCCAAGGGTGATCACTACATTGGTCTCTTAACGGGTGACATTTGTTGGTTCTTGAGAACCATTCTGATACGTAAATTGTTTACTCTAAGCACAGTATTAGGAAGACAGTATAACCTCCGGGACAGTGACATTAGAAAAATATTAAAAAGATATCAGAAATAAAGTGATGCAGTGTGATCCAATTTTAGATAATATAGATAGAGGAAATAATGTGAAAAGTCATCCATTTTTTCTAACAAAAGCGTGTGAAAAAGTGTTCATCCTATTCTATTATTGCGTTCATCTTAGTCTAATATCCAAATGATGTTTATGTGTATGCGCTCCCAGGAGTCCACGGAGCCAGGTTTCAAAACCACTGAACAATAGATGGAATAATGTTGAATGTTTTCAATTTGCATTAAATGCAAGTAAATTGGTGTCAATTATGTTCCAGTGGGCCAACTAATAATCAGATGATATTTATGTAACGAAAACTTCATATGGTGCATTCCCTGAAAACCAAAATGTTGAATGTGAGATGGAATGACCCCTGAGTGGAGCAAAAGTAAGGATTAAAACTTTAATGATGCCTCTGGTGTTTATTCGACCCAAAACATGAAATCAGACAGTTCAAAATACATAATGAGTCTGCCTGTGCAAAATATGTACGTTATGTAATAAAGTTATATCACAAATATGAAGATGATGGTTTTTAATTACTTTTTATTGATTTTCTATAATGGAATTCTTTATTGGATTCCTTGACCCAGAAAACAAATTAGCCTATCTATGTTACTGATCTGACTACAAGCAAATCATATATTTTACAGCAGCCATGTTGATAATCCAAAATGATGATCATCCATGAATCTACACGAGCTCCAACATCATCTCTTTGAATCTCTGCGCTCTGAAGATCCCCAAAATATTTAATTTAGCTAATTTACAAATATTTTTTACGAAAATACAGTAAAAAAAATAGGGCAAAATATGCATTTTATGTTGAAAATCTAAAATGGCGATGATGCAGGTGTCTATGCTCATGCCAACATTTGATTCTCAATGCTCTGAAGATTCAAAAATGTATAGATTGACTTATCTCCAAAAACAGTATACGAAGCTTCTTTCAACGTAGTGAAATGGCCTCGGTGGAAGAAAGATAAGTAGAAAACATCACGTGACCAATGTCTTTGGCAGCAATTTTTGAACATTACGTTGGAGGTGATCAATTCAAAAATTGGAAAACTGAGGCTGATCAATGTATAAGATACATTTCCCTCCTTTTGTTGAATCACTAAAAGGTCCAAATTTTCCAAAATGAAACATACGACTGCTGGATTAAACCCCCAAGACCTAATTAGCATAAACTTACATATTAATTGAACCCCCACTAAAAATCTTGTTTTGTTGATTTTGAAAAGAAAAAAAAACAGTTTTTCCTACACATAGTTGGGAATTAGTGTTAAAATTTCCAGCTCTGTGGCTCGACTGGTGTGACCTATAAACGCAACACAGATAGACAGTCAGTCAGTCATACCCACTTAAAAACTGAAGAGATCTATCTTGACAGTTCTAGTCATAGTTTTGGTTGACAGTTTGTAATAAAGATAAATTAATCGTAGAGGTCTCAGGTGTCAGAGGCAACAGCGTTTGTTTAAGCAGAACGAACGTAACAAAAGAAAGCTTGTGGAAATGAGTTTCACGGAGAAGTGTGTCATAGCAAATCAGAGCATTTTAACAACGGAAGAGAATCCCGAAAACGCTTTCTATTATTAAGCGCTGAGATTTACAGGTGATCAATTTCTGATTATCCTTTCTTCTCTTGTCTACTTACAATCTTCTTTAATCTCCGACTAACGTGAAGGTTGCACATACTGCTGCCCCAGTACTCTTGAAATCACAATCATTGTTACAGCAGCGAGGAGACGATGCGACTAGCTCATTATTTCAGTTGACATTCTGTATCTACGTCTGACAAGAATAAATGATGAGCGTAACACAGTCAGGGAAACGTCTTGCCTTGTCAATCTGAAGTCTTGACTGTACCGGTTCGCATGTGCCAGCGTATCTGAATTCACTGTATGGGTTTCTCCGTTATTTGAGTTACATCGATGCCTTGAAACATGGTTTTTACTTCAACGGATCATTTCTCAGGAATCGAATTTCCAGTGAACCCAGTAGAAAGAAAAACAATAACACGGACTTGAAGAATGACTACCAAGGCACTGGATGGGAGTATTACGTACAAACCCGTGGAGAATAAAATCTGGGGTTTTTGTTGTGTTTCATGAATTTCCTGTTTGTAGTTGGGCTCACTGAGAAAGCTAAGAGCAAGTAAGTAAGTTGAGTAAAACCGTGAAAGCTGGTTCAGTTTGGTTTTGGAAGGTACGTGACCAGAAATGAAGTGCAGGTGTTGTACGTGCAAGTGTTGATCTGAAAAGTAATTTACGCAATCGGCAATTGGATGATGTCTTAGTACATTAGCAAACCCTGTCTACTCCCATAGTAGCTGCCACTTGAAAAGGAAAAGCTGATTGTTCGTTAAAACGAGTAAAACAACGTTGGAGTTGTTCAGTCGTGCAACTGTCCCGTTCCTGCAATAATAGCGGGGTCTGAGCACGTCGCTTAGCTGTTAAATCCCGATAGTTACTAAAGGCTTGGATCCCTCCCCACGGGAGAAAAATAGCCTGAGAAAGCTATTTCAGTATCCATACGACTAACAACCGTAGCAAAGTTTGTCAGTGTAGTAGGTTAGGTTGGTTGATGTGGGGCGAGGCATGTGAAGATGCCCTACCCTCGATTGCATTTTACCATTGGTCCTCCCCTAGATTATGAGAATGACTGTTATGTTGGTGTCACAAGCGTTAGCAACTCAAAAACGCCATGATAACAGTCATGAACGTACGGGAAGTCCTTGGTTAAAGGTAGCAAAATGTTTGATTTGTCTAAATTTACACAGTTTTGTCCTAATTAATCTGATTTGCCCAAAATTACACACTGTTTTGTCCGAATTTTCGCCCCACTCTCCAGCCGCTGACTCGTACGCCTATGAACATATATGTGCGAGAATCAATGACAAACAGGCAGACATTTGATAAATTATGGTAGACTGAATACTTCTCTGCATTCTGCTTATGCGAATCCGAATATAATTATCACAGTTTTCCAAAAACCTTTTCATTCATTAGCTTACATTCTTTCATTACAATTAAACCCTTCATCATTTCCCCAATTCTATCCCATTTATTGCTTTTTTTGTTTGACTTTCTCCCTATACCTTAGTGTTGCTGATGGTCGGGATGGGTTTAGTCAGTGAGAATGCGGGTTAATAGACGAGCAGTCGTTTCATTGTGAATCGGTGTTGGTACTTGACAAAAATACGTATTGATATTGTTGCCAAAATACACATTAATATTATTGTAATCGTTTTTCATAGCTGTAGTGACTAGTGGCTTTAACTACAGATCGAGTGACGCAAGTTTTCACACTACTCCAGCACTCTCCTAAGTATTCTAACTGATTTTTTTTAATGCTGTCGTCTGGATGGTCTGCATTCTTCCTCGGATTCCCAGTTCTTCCAATCCTCTTGCAAGGATCTTAGGGACTGTTCTGACCACATTTCAGACTACTGTTACCTTCAGGCAATATTATATTTTCAGTTTTCTGTTGAATCCAAGATGTTTACGTAGCTTTTCGCTTTTTTTCCGTATCACTATATAATCTACCGAAACAGCGAAATTCACTTTTAAATTTCAAAGTCACAGAGAATTCCACATTCTTCATTCTTTAAAATAGATTCGGGTTTTGTGCAAGTACTATTGGTCTGTATGGTCAAAACATAGTCACTTGCACGGTTCTCAGTATATCATCCTCCCCATCCAGTCATATCTGCTCTTGCACTCCGTTTGTGCTAGTTTGCTGCAATCGATTACAATATAGCTGATGGACTCATTTTTATTTCCGCATAGTCTACGTTTGCTATCCGACTCTGTCTCATCCATCCGACCCTTTTATAAAATTGATCCTTATGGTGTTGTCGTGGGTCGCAATTAAGAGCGACTTAGTTTCTCTCTAAAGGTGTCCTCTGCGAAACCATATCTATCTTTACGTCTGCATGACACAACGAACCCGCCCTAAAATCCAACAGCTGCCTGTTTCCTTCAAAAGTAATATTTTGATGTAGTTACTTCTCTATATTAGTTTGAGCGGCTAGGTCTACCAAGGCAAGGTAGAGATTAATACGAAGAGGATGGACGTTGAAGTTGTAACGCCCCAGCAGCTTCTGACACGTGCCCACAGCGGATGAAAAAGAGACAGTCTGGATAGGTTCACTAACAGGGTTTATTACTCTGAAAACTATTGTAATTTGACGGGTCTCGCGGCAAGGGAATGACAGGAATGTAGTTTGCTCTTCTAATGGGGAAGTGAGTTATTTTTATGCCCTCGTCTGAAAGGGACTCCAAGCCAATCATACCTCGCTTATGTTAAGAAATTATACAGAAGCGAATGAATATTTATCTTTTTCGACCCAAGAATCTGTTGTTTTTTGTTTTTTTCTTTTTTGATTCATAAATTATTTGGCGTTTTCAAATTCGAACGGATCAAACAATCGAGACAAGAAGACCTTACCTAATCATCATCATCAAAGGAGAAAAAAATTCTGTACAGTGTCTTACTTTGCTTAACCAGGTTAGTAATATGAAAAAAAGTTAAAATTTGGAGTTGATTTTAATCCCCTCTCCCCGTAACAAGAACAATCCTCGCCTAATTTAGGGAGTTAATCCTTCACTGTTTGTCTGTCCTAACACGTTGGACCAAACCAAGATATAAAATCATTTCCCAACGGTGATTTGAAATCATAACATAGTGATTGCTAGAGGCGTCTTCATTATCAATTGTGACAAACTAACAAGTTTTGTATATGTTACGAACTTATTTATCATATACAGAATACAGAAGTTGGAACAATCATCTTCAGTTAAATCGAAGTGAGAGTGGAGGTTGACCCTGAAGCCGCCTGACTTGCAATTATTCAACTTTATCATTGTAATGGTCAGTGTGGAAACATTTATTTCGATCGTTGTTTATTTGATTTGATCGATACTTACTTGTGAAATTCCAATATTGATTTCACGGAGTGAGAAGCAAACTTCATGCTAAACAAACAGTTCTTTTTTTGTTGTTTAGTGTCAATGTCTACACCAAAATCATTTTCAGATATCATTATATATATATATATATATATATATATATGTTGAGAAATGGATCTATGATCCAACAGAATGATTCTAAATTGTGTTATACTATATTGGAACTTTTTTAAAAAAATGATCTCCCGTCATTACATGGTTTATATATTGCTTGGCCTAGACGACGTAAATAGAAAAAACAATTCTTTAAAAATCGGGCTGCAGCCAGAAACAGAACTGCAACCAATAGGGTAACTGCTTCAACGTTGCTTTTACAATTGAGCTAAACTTTATTGTTTGTTCTATTTACGTTGTCAAGGCCAAATGATATATTAACCGCGTAATGACTGGAGATCATTTCAAATAAGAGTCACGATTTAAAATACACAATTCATAATCCTATATATATATATATATATATATATATATATATATATATATATATAGTGTTACCCACAGACAGCTGTTTCAGTGTGGCTATAGACTTTCCATTATCCCATCCAGTACCACGAGGCAGGATTAAAACCCTTGCTTCTGACCCGGAGGCTGATATTCTACTTCTGAGCTACGAATCTGGACGGTCAGTAAGGCAAAATTTGAGCGATATATTTATTCACGCATAAATTCCCCATCCACCAGGGTGCTCTATTCTTATAGAAGAGCATTATATATATATATATATATATATATATATATATATATATATATATATATATATATTAGGCTGTTTAAACAAACCAGATATCTCTTCCGTCGTATGGAAGAAATGGAGGAAAGCAAAATAGCCTTACAGTGAAAAGGAATGACAGAAAATGGCAGGTAGAAAAGATAGAAATAAATCGGAACATGGAAGAAGCAAAAGGTAGAAAAAAGAAAATATAGACCAAATTGGGCGTTTAATATTTTCGCTATGAGTTATTCCCTCAAGATAAGACACATGAACTTGTCCACTCGGGTTGCTGATCTTAATTTATTTCAGACCATGGTGGGTGGCTGATATTTATGTCAAAACATATCTTCTCGGTCAAAGATCGAATTCGTCACGCCGGACTGGATCTATTTTCTTTCTGCTTTGTTTTTTTTTATTTTCTACTTTTTATCTTTTATTCCATGGTAAATGTTTCGCAATAAAAACGTAGCAACGCGTTAACTGTTTATATTAGATGCTGGAGTAGTTCAGATAACACTTGTACAAAAAAAAATTCCCTGAACAAAATGACAAGAGACCACGAGCAAAAGACTTTAAATATTCACATTATTTTTTGTATTATTTTAGCTATTTCCCATATATAGGAAACACACACAGGCCCTCACACACATACACACACACGTACACGCATGCACGCACGCACGCACACACGCACACACACACACACACACACACACACATATCTATCTATATGTATATATATCCCTCTTTTATTGCGATACCTATATCTACTTATCTAGCTAGCTAAAACTGGGTAATAACAAAAAATGAATAAAACAAAATATTAAGTGGAGAATATGTCGAGAAGTAAGATGTAGATATTGCCATAAAGGGTATATATATATATATATATATATATATATATATATATATATATATATATATATATATATGTGTGTGTGTGGGGGGGGGGGTGTGGGGGTGTGTGTGTGTGTGTGAGAGAAAAAGAGAGAGAGAGTGTGTGTGTGTGTGTTTATGTGTGTGTGTGTGCGTGTGTGTGTGCGTGTGTGTGTGAGAAAAAGAGAGAGAGTGCGTGTGTGTGTGTGTGTATTCACGAAGGTGAATTAAAAGTATTGCAACCACACCATACAGGCCTTTATCAAACAGAAATATCGATATGAGAAGCAATTATCTCTCGACGTACCCTCCATCTATGTCTATACATTTCTGGAGGTGATGTTTCCGTCTCTCTCACCCTGCCCCGAAGAATTCTGTGATCTTCGATTAGTACCGTGTCAAAAGAGCAGAATCTAGCTACTATTGAATATTTTTTTCAAGATCTGGGAACAAAAAAGTAGTTTGAAGGGGTGAAATCGGGGTTGTGAGGAGGATGGGGGTAAGGACAGACCTTGCAACCCTCGAAGTATGAGCAGATACATTGAGATGGAAAAAAAGATTTTTCGACGTAACTCCTGGGTACATTTCTTGCAAAAGTAATTTTAGGTTTTCTCAAAACTTTTTCATCAATGGTAATTCGACGGTCGTCTTTTACTAATTTCGGAATGTCAATCGCAGTTTCTCCATTGGTCGAAGTTGACTGTCCCCCTCTCTTGGCTCATCTTTGAGGTTGTCTGAACCTTCCTCAAAACGCTTGATGCATCTAAAAACTATTGTTCTGTGTTGGGTTGCGTTTTTGTAAATTCCTTGGAAAGCTTCAGTGAAGATTTCTACACGAATTTCCTTAAAATTCTGGGTTTAGCCATGGCCTCAAAATTGATATTTTCGTACCACAAAAGTACCCTTTTTATGAATGTACCCAAGCGAGTCAAATACAAGTGCATTGATTGGAGGATCTGTCAGCAGCAACCCTCTTAGATCGGTTTTGGTTAGAATAGAATTGTCCATGAATGAACTGGTACACTCGTAACAATACTTTTTGGTCAACGCCAGTGTGTATATACATAGCATCAGAATAATTAGTCACTGCAGAAAAAGCCGTGTCATTCCAAAAAGACTTTGGTAAAAAATGAACAACGACAAATACTTTGATGTAGTATTGGGGGCATACGACTCTGCCGAAACCTCCTTACACATTCTAAATATCATGAATAATTTAATCGAGAAGACAAAAAACATGAGTATATATAGAGATGACGTACCTATAACACAATAATACACAATAATAAACAAAAAACCGATAAAATAAAAGAATCAATCGAAATGATCAAATACCTTCGGTATGAAATGAAAATCAACACAAAATTGAAAGAAGTATTTTTTAGGCATGAACTAAAGCCTAAACAATAATCCTTGAAGACTTTTTTTTAGAAAAGATAATGACACCCAACTCTATATGAACTCTAATTATAAACATCCTCCTCGCATCATTAAACAGACACCTATTTCTGTTGGGGAAAGATTATCTTACGGTTCTGCAAATTGAAAAGTATTTGACAATATAAAAGAACCATAACATAAACGCCTTAACTCAGCAAATTGAACGCCAAGTTGGAGCGCAATACCACAGAAAAGAAGAAAATAAAAGAAGTGCATATATATGTATTTGTACATGTTTGTTTATATATATTTATATAGATATTCTTTTTGAATGTGCTTCTGCGCATATTGCCGATGTATGTGTGTGCTTATGTATAAGAAATATAGTTGTACTTATAGCAAACACCTCGAATGATTACGATCATTTTCTCGAAGAGGTAAACATATCTGGAGCTACGTTTGCAAAAAGAAAAAACAATTTACAAATCATCGTTGCTAAATGGTTGTATTGTATAGGCTAACAAGTGCATCAGTTGTTTTTGCTTTAAGGTGGCATTCGGAGCATTTTATATATCATGCAGCTATAACAACGGCGTGTATGTTTGAAAGAAGTCAAAATTAGTGTATTTCAACAATTACTAGTTGTTGACAAGTACTTCTTAATTTCGGTTTCTTTTTATAGCATTTTCTTTTTCTCCGTGATAGCTTGGATTGATCTTCTGTAATCATCGGCGCTTGCTGTTCTGTATGTAAAGCTGCTATCGTGGTAAAAACAAGTTTCTGGGGGTAAAGAGCGAGTGCCAGTTCGAATTTCTTCGAGAGTTCAATCTTCATTTCCCATCTGTGGCGTTTACCAAGAGTCATAGAATTACACTTTGAGTAGTTATCAAGAAAAACAATTGAAAATTAAGATGAAAAAACGACTAGTTGAAAATTAATAATATTCGACAATTTTACATGTAAAGATTATAAAAATTCAAGATACCATGAATGCAATTTTGCTGACTGACTCGAACAATATAGATGGAAGAATAGAAGAAATGTTTTTGGCATAAAAGCTTTTTCAAGAAAAGCAACGTAAACACAGAAAGAAGATTTGTACATCTTACAGAGACATTACTGTAACTGATCAGACGAATCAAAAGTGGTTTGTGAAGGTCCAGGAAATTTTTCGCTGAACGATGCTACATGGCCAGGGAGTGCAGATCATATTGGAATCGAACGAATAAGGACATTACTTTCGAGTATTCAACGGCATACGACGCAGAAGATAAGAAATATAATCAAAATATCTAAATCAAGCAATAAAAATCATTTGCACCAGTTTGGTTTTGTTAGTTGCTTTGATGTGTGGCTTTCATAGAAGTTAAGCAGGAAAACCGTACTGGATCGTGTTTGTTTCGCTGCTCAAACATAACAAAAATGTTTTTTTTAAAAACTAATTGTGAAGGGCAATGAAAAGTAGATGCTTTACCACAACACGGACAGTAAGATATCGTCGGTCAACAGAAATGGACCACCTCTAATCAAATATTCCTAGTCTGGATCTATTCCAACTGATTGATTTTGCTGTGTGCATTTCAAATCAACTTCTTTTTTTTCTGTTAATCTTTACTTCCTATTACATTTAGTACAATGCTTAAATGTATACATCAAAACTGCCCAACGAAGTCTTTGATAGTTTGTCTTTTAATACTTTTGCATAATAAAAAATGATCATACTCTTGCATTCAGATGAACGATAGATTTCCTTTCTAAAAGCCCTTCAAATATGGTCATGATTCTAGCCTTGAATCACTGTTGAATCCTTGTATCAAGTTTGTTATTTTAAATTTTACATTGGTGATTTTCTTTATTTTTTGTTAATTTCTCGTACATTGTATCTTGGAGAGAACAGACATTGGATTAAAAAGGGAGGGGAAAACTCTCGTTTGTATTCCGAACAGTTATAATGCAACAAATGTATTTATTTTATAATGATCCTGACAACAATTGTTAGCATGTTATTAGGCAGATTACTCTGTCACTGCAAACAGATTGGTGACCCTGGTATGAGTTAAAAAAACGCCCGAAAAACAAAATGGAGACTCTGGCATGAATTTATGTTTGCTTTTATTGCAATGATATAGCCTGGATACATTACAAGCTTCTTGCCATAGACTTACCTTTCTCATAAGTAGACAAATTCAATTGATTTCGGGTCTTTTCTGATCTATTCCAAGAAAATCACAGACGAATGTTTATTTCTCTCTAGAGACACACTGAAAAAATCACCAGAAGGTGTCCAGATAATGATGGCAGGAGATTGTAACCCTACTTTTTATGTCCAGGCCCAGTCCTCTGGGCCCTTCAAATAGAAACAAATGTAGTGCTTATTGAAGAATATTACTTCACAGATCAAGGTTTACCTACACCAAAGTTTGCCATAGACCTTTGCTATTTTATACGTAGCCCACCGACATTTTACGCATGTTCAAAAAAAAAATTGGAATTGGGGTAAAAAAGAAAAAGGAATTCAAATTCAAAGAAAAAGATATTTGAGACACTGTGCTTTCCTTTATTTGAACCAGTTCTCAGCTGAATGGAAATTCCTCATTTGGATCACTTGTTAGCGGGAACTTGATGTTCGTCTTATGCAAGCAATGTGGACTGCTGTAAATGAACTTTTTTAAAAAGTGACTTTTAATCAAAAGAAACTTGAACTTCAATTAAAGCTGAACTTCAATCAAATTTAAACTTCGATTGAAGAACAGTTGACCTTCAAATATAAGAAAAGTTGAATTCCAATTTGAAAAATGTTGATCTCCAATTTAAATAACAGTTGACCTTCAATTAAAAAAAAGTTCACCAATTTGAAAAAAAAGGTGATTTCTTAAGAAATAGAAAAAAAGTTTATATAAGAAAAAAGTTGAAAGTTAGACTCCAAATTAATAGTTGGATTTCATTTTGAAAAGCTAACCTTCAATTCAAAGAAGTTGACCATCAATTGAAATGGTCAGACTTCATGGATTAAGAAAGTTAGACTTCAATTAAAAGTTAGACTTCAATTAAAAGTTAGACTTTAATTAAAAGTCGGACTTGAATATGAGATTTGACTTCAAATAAAATAGTTGGACTTGAGTTTTAAAAAATTGAACGCCAATTTGAAAAGTTATTCTTTCTTTTGCGTGTACCAGTTCTCAAATCCAAGTGGAGCCCATCCTAGATTTGAGACAGAGACCAGTATTCGGACTAAGGTCTGACTCAGTAGCAAGTGTCCTTACACACCATAGGGTGCCAGGGGGTGCCATGACTCCCTATATTGAAGTTGTGTCAACGCAGTGTAGTAACCTGCTTATCACAACATTAAATTCAGTTTTTGACAACCAACTTATAAATTGTTTGACAAGCCATTGGAACATAATCCAACACAGAAAAATGATAGACAGATAATAAAACAAATTCTTTTGTTCCTTTAAAATGAACAATCTCATCGGTAATGCACTGAAAATAATTCAAAATAAATAACACTTCTATCAACATATGATGTGGGTCTGTTCTTTGTTCATTGCGATCTGCTTCGGAAAGGCTTTCTTTCACTAATCCTATATTCCAATGACCAACAACAGGATAAGATCTTACCAACGATTTACCACGAAAAGATGAATTAAGAAAACTGCAATCTCCAGGGGAAGGAGGAGGAAGAGGAAAGTCAGTATGGTTCAGTCGGATATCTAGTTATTGAAAAAAAATAATTCATAAATTCAAATTGAAGTAGGTGTACAATTATCAATAATTTTTTCTGGAGTTTTAGAGTATCGTTATTTTTATATGGGCTTTAGATATGTATATGTAACATTTTAGCTATAAAGTAAGCTGGAAATTGAAAGGTTTAGCCGATTTGAGCAATTTTCCAATTCAGTTCTAGCTTTGATAACAAACAATGCTTGGAAGCACTATAACAAATAACTATCATCTATTGATGAGCTGGGCGTTCCTTTAATGACGTCACGCATTCTACTTCCTCTTCCTGTTGTTTACATAACCAGGGCCGCCTTCCAAAAAGCGTTTAATATCGATATGTGGACATATCTGAAAAAAATTGTAACCAGTTTTTCTGTGAACTTCAAGGGTGGCCATTTTGGAATTCAAAAAAGACTACTGTGATTGTATATTGTTTACAATCTTGACGGGGTCATCGTGCATTGATCCATCCCAAAATTTCAATTACCCTATCACTATATTTCATTGAAATTCAATGAGAACTTTCAGATATATCGAGTGGACAAACAGGAGCAAATACAGAAATGTACAAAAAAAAATTGCAAGAATATCTCTCAATCAAAAACAAATTAATTTCGAGCATTTCTTAGCGAATGAAGAAATTTATTTAGAAGCAGAAAGATACTCTATGCGTTTTTCTTTTTCTGTATTCGGATATCTCAGACATTTCGGAACGGATATCATTCAGATTTTGTAGAAGCATACGGCACAAATTAAGAAATAAATAACTTAATTTGAGGGTGGATCCAGGAATTTGCTTTTGATTGAGAAATATTTCTCTGTATAAATATGTGAGACATTTCTGTGTTCGTTCAGGTCGGGTCACTTGGTATACTCAAAAGTTCTCTACAAATTCCGATTACGTTTCTTGGAAGGGTGTGCCACTTTGTATAGAACAAATGATTAATCATTATGGTAGGTCCAGGAATTTGTTCTCGCTTGAGAGATATTTTTGTGTTTTTAAACATATTCTTACATGAATTCAACTAAATATTTCTTAGGATGTGATTGAATTTGAAGGTGGATCCAGGTATTAACTTTAATTGTGAGATATTTTTTTGTTTTTTCATTTCCACATGTCTTTATTGGCTCCTGTCTCCACATAGAAATTATGAGGAAAGGTGGGTAAGGAAGAAATGATTGAATGTATTTGGGGGCATATCCTGGAATTCGTTCCTGATTTAAAGATATTTCCGTTTTCATATCCTGTCTGTCTATACGATATCTCTTAAGTTCCTTGAAGCATTTCAATGGGATTTTGTGGAAGTGTAAGCCATGTAGCATAGAAGAAGATTTTGAGGTGGATCAACGGATTTATTTTTGACAGAGAGCTATTTTGGCCTTTTCGTCTACATTTGCTCCTGTCTATCCACACGATATCTCCGAAAATTCTCGATGAATTTCAATAAAATATTGTGGAAATGTGGGCAATAGGTTTTAAAAGAAGTGATTAAACTTTTGGACGGATCCATGCACGACAATTTCGAAGAAATATTCATTTGCAGTCGTTCAATTAAAATTTCAAAATGGTTACTGTTTGAGTTCATAGGAAAACTGGCGACAATTTAAAAGAAAGTCTGGATGATTTTCAAGTATGGTACAACCTGGTTTCCAAGATACTATCCTCAAAAAAAAAAAATAACTTCCATTTTTCGATTGAATACATCGACAAAATTGGAGAGACTGTCTATTCTACATTTTTCATGTCGTGGTCGATGGCAACGTTGGGTGAGAAGCCCAAATCTATTTTATTGGCACCATGCAAAATATGGCTCAGCATAAGAGCAACCCTGCATTTTCAGAAAGTCAAAGGAAAACTAAAATGCCAGTTCAAGCCATAGGGAGGGTGTTGAATTGGCAAGTCCGAGCCCTTTGGTGATATTGGATTCCCAAGTCTAAGACCTTGAGGGATGTTGCATTCAATAGTCAGAAACCTTAGGGGATGCTGAATTCTAGAGTCCCCGCCCGTGACCCTCTGAGAGAGAAATAAATAAAAAGGTAGTCAGAAAGACAGGGTCCGGTTTTACATCATGAGTACATTGTAAATTAATCATGCACTTCAGGACGAAATAACTCCCTTCCCTAAAATGTTATCTTTTCGGAAAAACTAAAAAAAAAATTTTTTAAAAATGCAAAGAAATCGCCAAAGTCAGATCCAGTTAAAACAGCCACAGTGTCCGAAAAAATATTCTATAAGGATTACATCAATTCCAAAAAAACGAATCTTGACCCCAAAATCACCTGCAAGAACATTTTTCTAAATTCTCTTTGAAGTAGCAAGAAACTGAGACCCTTTTCCTTTAGAAGCGACTGTTTTGGCCCGTGTTTACAGGTATTGTCTAATTTAAAATCAGAGAAGGTGTTCATAAAATTTTCGATCAATCTTTTGCTCTCACTAATGACACAAACATTTTTCACAGTAAACCTATCTAGAATCTGTATCAATTTCCCAAATTTAAGATTCTTGGAAGTTCTTTTGCTCGAAGCCGATTGGCTGAATCAGAATTGTCCGCAAATAAAAAGAAGACAATTTGAGAGCCTTTGTTTCAGTCAATCAATTGGACTTTGAAAAAAAATCAGTGCGATGGGGGTGTGTCTATGATTTATGAAAATAAAAGCATCTATTGCATAAGCACTATTTATTTACGATAAGATTTAGTATTTACAATAAACAAAATATATTGGATTTATGAGGAGAAAAAAGAGGAGAAGAAAAAGATATTTATGTATGAGAATTAATCAACAAACTAGCTTATTGCATGTACACATATGATCGTACATAGAAAAATCCAACTTAAACGTTGGGCAATTTTTCTCCATGGGGGACCATAAGCGTAAACATCTGCTTTACAAACTAGGTATCTACTTTTTTTCAATCTATCGACCCAATTTAAACGTTTTTACGATTTTAAAAAAATAATTAAAATTTCATTTGATTTTTAGGTGAATTTTTGATTGTTAAATTCATAAGTAAATAACATATTTTACTGGAAATAGAGAGTAAAAAGAAACAAATTAAATTTACAAAGCTGATTTTTTAAACCCACCACACATTCAAAAGAAAAAAACTTTCAATTAAAATTATGCCAATGATTTTTTCATGAATTTCATTTTTCGGATATCTCATTATTATCCATTGGTAGCAATATGATATTAGATAGTAAGCAATTGAAACCTTTTCCGTTTTTAATTAAATTCAGCAATCATTTCCAGCGTTCAGTGTCATGTTCATCTAGAGACCGGAGCAAGTGTCAGTGGAAAGGTTATAAATCAAGTAACTAATCCTAAAAACAACACGAATTCTAGAAACACTAACAATAACTAATATATTTTTTCGTTAAATATAGGTAGTGCAGCGAAAAGGAACGCTGAAAATGGGTGCTGACTAGAGCAGGGAACGATCACAAAGTACTTTGATTTTTATCTTTTACCGGTTGCAATCAATGTTATATCTTTTTCTTATTATATCTTTCTCGAAAAAAAGAAATCCATATGAATGAATACATGTGAATAATTTCCTTTAAATATTTTTTTTCCTTATTTTCTTTAAATACGTGTCTTTTCCTGTAAACTTTCTTGATATGTAAACAGAAGAAACCTGATTTAATTTTCCAAAAACTACACATTTTTGTAAATTAAAAATGAAGGAGACGCACAAAACCACGTATCTATTCAGAAGTGACGTTTATATATTCAGAAATGACGTTAAAAGCTTACATAAAAATCAAGAAATGGAATCAAACTCTTTTTTTTACAAAGGATAAATGAATATATACTTTTGATCAAATTGAAAATACGTAATAATTTAAATTTATTTTTGTAAAAAAAACTCAAAGTTTAAATTGATTTGATTGATTTTTGTAAAAAAAAAGAAAATAGTAAAGAAGACGTATCAGGCATGAGTCTTTTTTGCAAATTCTGTTAAGAGAAAATATATGTTACTTTTGCATTAACTTTAAAGAAAGATAATCACATTAAATGAATAGACAAGAACACGGTTCTCTAAAGCAGATGCTTATGCTCATAGTCCTTTGTGGCGAAAAATCGCCAATCTTTTAAATTGGAATTGTATGTATGATCGTATGTGCTCATGCATACACGATGTATGTTGTACATGATATATTTTTTTGTAAATAAATAGTACTTGAGTAATCTGAGATTCGCGAAATTGAATGCCATCCCAATTTTCCACAGACCCCCCGCTCAGTGATACCTTCGTTGACTGACAGTGGTCTGTGGCTCTCTGGTTGATAACCATGGAAGCACCATAATCTTTTCAGTGCTCAAGGCCTTAAGAGGTCCTAAGCTGGCTTTTTATACCAATACCTGTTTTCTACTTCAAATATACTTACAAAAACTCACCAGCAACAGCTTCACACCTTCTTTTAAAATATGAAGCTATCCCTAATTTGAGAAAGCATTGAACTTACTATTTAATCCATAAAAAATCTCAAGTGGCGGTGGGCTGGCCATGTTGCAAGAATGGCAGACAATCAATGGACATTACGACTCACAACATGGATTCCCCGAGACCACATGCGCAACCGAGGCTGGCAAAATGTTAGATGGAGAGACGAGCTAGACAAGTTCAGGAAGTACTGGCTCCGTGACGCCCATGATAGAGAAGTGTGGCAAATCCTGGGGAAGGTCTATGTCCAACAACGGAGGCTAAAAGACTGATGATGATGAATGATGATGATGACCTCCATCACTTGGAAACCTTTCCCGTCAGCCTTAATTTTATGTTTTAAGGTGCTTCAATACAACTTTGTGCTATCACAGTTCATAGAACATAAAGACTGTAAAAATCATAAACAACCGGATATATATTTAAAATCAACAGATATCCACTAACTGGAAATATTAGTTAATAATCAAAAGGAGGAAAGTTTCATAATAACACTTTGTATTTGATGTGAACGATGATTTTCGATTATTCACTCATGTACTTGTGTTGAATTCATCTTCCATCTTTTCAAATTAATTCCATTCTCTCATTTTAACTAGTGCAACGATAAGCTTTCCTCGTTGCCAGCTTTATGTTGGTGAATCTTGGTCACCATTGTTTGAGTCGATACCATTTATATGCTGTTTAATAGATATACGTCCAACTATCATATCACTGACCGGATGGTATATCCACGTCGTCAGCTGTTATGTTTCGAGAGTTGGTGTATATCTTTGGTGGTACATATTCATTCCTTTAGGCCAAATTATGTTTGTATTTTTTAATATAATCAGAACATGCTGTACTTGGAGAACAGGTGTGCTCAGTATACTGAATTGTCAGGTTCGTCACTGTATGGTTAAATTGTCATGGTTGTTGAAGGCTGACTCACGAATCTCGTCGGCAATCTCATATAATCTCGTATTCCTCGAATGACGCACAGTACCCAAAATAAAATCTATGATATTGAATACTCTTCTTTAGTTCTATGTTTTCATATACTTCTGATAGTGATAAAGTAGTATTAGGACGATGTTAGCTGTTAGTTGTGATGGGGGTATTGGCCGGATTATACACCAGAAATTTGAAACATACAGACATAAAGAAATCTACAATTTACTAGTTGGTATTCAAACCATAAAATAACTTTTTGAAGTAATTTTATATTTTGACATTGAGTCATTAAAAATTCTGTTAATCTGAAAGATTGAAGGAAAATGATGTTTGTCTATTTTGAAATATTTTTCCTTTAGTCCTTTTAATTTCATCTAATGATGCATATATTGAATTGAAAAGCTTCCTGTACGTATCTGTATTGTTATGCACAAATGACGAATTTTTTTTGTGTAGTTCATCTCATGATTTGTTCTCCTGAGTTGAAATTACTTACCATTTCATCCATAGCCAACAATTTCATAAGCTTGTTCATCAAACTACTTCAGGTTCCATTTTCATTCAATTTTCTGTAAAATGAGAAACGGCATTAACGTAAATGATTGTTACTAAAAAAATCCAGTAATTCCCCGACTCATTTCTGAGTCTATCTACGAAAATTGTGAAAATTTTGATACTCTGATATGTGATATACATTGGGACTCTGTAGACACTCAGACAAGAATAGTGTAGATGCCATGACAGCGAGATTTTATGAGCAACAAAGAAGAATTTGAAAACTGGAAAAATCGGAACATAAGGTCAGATTTTAATGCTTGTGACCTCTTTGCGTTACTTCCTGTTGTTCAGTACATAAAAGGACGCTTGTTCCAGTTTCATTCGACCAATATACCTGCTAAAATGCTTAACCGGTTCTGTGTCTCCGCGTGTGTGTGCACCACACGTTAGAAAAAAAACCCTTAGATTCCAATATTTTCATTTGTTCTATTTCCATAAAGACGTTCTGGACTGTTTCCTTTTTTTTTTTGCTGTACGTTTTTCATATGATAAATCATCCCTTTTTCCATCGTAAATATCTAATTGCTCATCGGTGGAATCAACCTATGTTTATTCCTGATTGAAATCAGAGATAACTCTTCGAAACCTCATGATTAACATGAATGAAAAGAAAAATGAAAGAAATAATTCAAAACGAAACTAGCAGCAAAGACGGATTTAGAATTCAAATAACGTGCAGTATTTATATTTCATAATTTTACGAATCGAGAGCGTTAGAAAGCAGAACACATTTTTGGATGAATTTTTTGTTTAACGTGTTTGTTTCTTTACTTTTGATTGAATGGAATAAGACAATTCTGTTTAACAATAGTACAAAATTGAGTGTATATATATATATACATACATATATATTTTTTATAATGGTTGCAACTTACTACACGTTAGAGTAGGTGTTTTGAATACGCTGTTCCAGACGAAACGTGACATTTTCATCTTTCTCGTTGTTTTAAGAACTAATGCATTTTCATGAGTAGATTTTCTGTTCTGTTTATATTCATGAATATAAAGTAACTTGGATCATGGCCTTTTCAACATTACAATAAACAAATAAAAACTTCAGTAAATTTCACAAATTCCCTCTTAAACAAATAACACTGTATGATCATAAGTTATCTTTATATAATAAGCGAGTTGCGTATATAGTTTTATGTTTTGGTGATATCGAGTTGATTTTCGTTTGAGAGTACATAAAGCCATTGAGAAACTCTTTCTTGGCAAATCGTATGAATGGCAACTGAGTTTCAATTCAAATAGCCAATTTAGTCACTTGCTGGAGTGAATGATAAATTTAATGAAAAATTAAATCTTAAGCTTGTTTCAACAGTTATTAGGCTTGTAATATACTGGGGTCATGAATATCTGCTTTTCCTATTCTCTCGTCATTAAAATTCTCATGAAATCTTTTGTCATCAAGTAGTGTGAAATAATATTACTGTTGTGTTACAAATGTTCTTTTTTCTTCAACTACAAATGAATCACTCCGTATATTAAGTAAAAGTCGCTGAAACTGGTGGAGACAAAATTCTCTCGTGAGACATTACATGTTCTGTTCTTTTCAATGTTCATTCATTGAAGCGGCGCATTTTCACTTATAGATGATAGCCATAATTATACAATTTTTTTCTTTTAATGTCTACTGATCATTTTGGTACAATCTATTAAAGAAATCAATGACTGTTATATCTCTATATATAGATATGTATGATAAATGGATACATAATCCAACATAAATAATTATAAATTGCGTTATGTCATTTTGAAACTCTGTTTGAAATGATCTCCCGTTATCAAACAGTGAATGTATCATTTGTCCTAGACAACGCAAATACGATAAACAATTAGAGAAAATGGAGTTGCTGCAGGAATCGAACCTGCGACCGATAGTGTAGCCACTTGAACTTTGCAATGCTCTTGCTATTGATACAAAGGCCCAAATAATTGTTTTAGGATAAAATTTTCATTTCATTCATTAATTGTCAACATCTGCTTTACTTGTTTCTTTTAACATGGATAATTAGATTATCAAGAAATGGATATATAATCTGACAATGGTAACGTTAGGGGCTACGTTGGAGCAGTTACCCTATCGGGTGCATGTTCGATTCTAGAGGCAGCCCCATTTTCTTTAATTGTTTATACATATTCGCTATTTAATAATGGCGGGATATCATTTCAAATAAGAGTTTCAAAATAATATAACACAATCTATAATTATCTATATATGATCTTTTCTGCAAATGTTGTCACACGCTTCTTTCATACAAATTCCAAGTTTTATCCTCATTTGTGACCCCCTGAAGAGGAAGAATGCTTTTCCTAATTTTTGACTCAAAATTTTAAAAAAAATTGTGGGAGGAGATCAAGTAGGAAATGAGACTAGATAAAAACCAACTTGAAAAAAATGTGATCAAAATTAAGATTCTCTCTTGATGCCACAACTTCTTCTTACAACGTCACAGCAAGGATGTGGTTGAGTATTATAGTTACATCATAGATAAAACCCTTTTCATAACACATAATTCAACAGTTGCAAATCACCTGGATTCGTTATATTTTTCAGGTTAGAGCATTTTGAGGGTATAACATTGACAATACACTACCTATAACGTGCCATTTTCCCTTTGTAACGTCAACGTACACACACACACACACACACACACACACACACACACACACATATATATATATATATATATATATATATATGTGTGTATGTATATATGTATATATATATATATATATATATATTTATATATATACACACACATGAATAAATACATACACACTTACACACATACATACATACATGCAGACAAAAATCCGATCATTATAATATATATACGCGTGTTTTTCATAATTTAAACGATTGGAATTTTACTGATATCTCAATGATTTACAATTTAACACTCATAAAAAGGGTTATGTAAAAGGTTGTCTTTTGTGCATTGCCCAACAATGATTAAGTGAACGATGAAATCAAAGCCAATGGAAGTTGATCAACAATAAAATGTATGCTTTAAAAAATGTACTTTGATTACTCTTTGCAACGTTTTATTTTCAATTAAAAAAGAAAGAAAACCTTTTTTTGCTCCTGGGTTATAAGTGCTATTTTCTGATTGATTATATCTAGAAGTCTACAAAAATTGTTATTATTCCCTTAAGACTTTGCTTATGTGACCAGAACATTAATATTTTGAAATTTACCTATTTTGCTTCACACGGCTGGGGGAAGGTACTTGAAAGCTGAAAATCTCTTATCTAGAGCTGTTTGAAATTGTTTCATATGGTGTTATTCTATGAACAGTGGCGGCATCAACACCTTTCGGGTGTTAACCAGTGACTCCCGTGTGATGTTAACGATGTTCAGGTGGCTGTGACCAGTCCAGTCTTTGGTAGTGAGCCAAGGTGTCCCTATTGTCCCAAAAGCAAAGAGACCCATCAGGAATGCCACCATTTTGAAGTCCCCGAAGACCTCCCATTTATCTTATCATACTTCGAGGTGTCTAGCAAGATTTTAACACTATTGCGTTGCAGCTGAAACTAGGTACCCAGAACGTGTCTCGATATTCGATTGGCGTGCCGATATACGCCTTATAGGCATTGCACATTTTAGCGGATGCTGTCACGGAGTACTGTCTGAAACGAAAGGTCAAGGCTGTCTCATTGTCGGACCACACATAAACTAATATGGAGTGAAGGAATCCTCAAGAAGTTTATAAGTAAGGGGGAAACGGAGTTAAAAGGCACTTCTCAATAAATATCATCATTACAAGCATTTTTTTCTCTTTCTAATTTTTAGAAAGATTATTAACACTAAACCCTAGCTGCTAAATCAGGCTTAGTATGATTAAAGACACATATGAAAAAAAACTGGTAATCAATACTTAATATAAATATTGTGCATAGTCTCTTAATTTCTACCCTGGCAACTACACATCACAATACAAAAAATATTGTAATCTGTAATTTAATTTTTCAAGTTCTTGTTACATAAAGGGCTCAAATTATTGTGAGAAATTTTAGCGTTAGTTTATTCATAGAATTGAAATTTCTGTCGAATGTTAGTTTTTACAACTCATTTTCTTCAAAGTACAAACAAGCATCTATTATATCGACTGATAGAATTATTATTGTATTTGTCATATCTGAGTATGTGCATATATATGTATGTTAGAAAGCATTTATGAATATATTTATATATAGACACACACACACACACACACATATATATATATATATATATATATATATAGAGAGAGAGAGAGAGAGAGAGGGGGGGAAGAGACGGAAGAACATATTTTATAAAATCCACCTTGATGGATCTAAATTAAACTCTACTTATTTATTCCCTAGTTATGGTGATACTCGTATTAAACAGATAGCTGAAACAAATCTCTACTCCACAAAATTGTCTTTTTTTTTTCCTTGATTAAATTTTTTCAAACATCTTTCAAGTCATGTGATCCAAGTCCACCATTATTTTTTGCACCTGCCAAATACGATGTTTTACTATTGGTCAAATTCACATTTAATATTTCAGGCATCAAACAAACATGCAGCGAAGAACTTGTCAGATCCATCGAATATCGTCATTACACGTTGGAATACATCATCATCAGTCTTTTAACGTCCGCCGTTGGACATAGACCTTCTCCAGGATTCGCCAGATTTCTCTATCATGGGCGTTGCGGAGCCAGTACTTCCTGAGCTAGATTCAAAGAATTGATTACAAAGAAGTTTCGGATTAACGGTGGAGACTCACATTCAGCCTTAGATGCTCTCAATTCAAAATTCAAGTACAAACCAACTCAATTAAGGATCTCGGTCTTTCGAAATCAACCACATCCTTTCACCCATTAATGTGATTTAGTATTACGTGTTTAAGTATGACATAAATCAACTGATCGTTGGTGGTATGACATACGGGAAAAAATTACGTGAGTTCTATATTGTTTGAAAAAAACTGGAATAAATACACACCGCCAGTTATAAAACGTTTTTCTTTCAATCCGATACCAGTCATAACTATGCATGTGTAGGTGCGTGTATTTATGGATATGTGTGTGTTGGGGTGATATGCGTCTGCCTTTTATTATCTCTCTCTGTAACTTTAGGTGTCTGTGTGTTCGTTGCGAAGCCTGTTTTATCCGCCGTTATCCGTACGTCTATTTCATGGTAGAGTGAGACTGGGACGGAAAATGAAAAGTAGAAACAATTTTACACAAAAAACAAGTGAGATAAATTCAAAAAAGGAAACCAAAGTAGAAAAGCATTCTCGATGGTAGCTTTCAAGTTTCAGTTAGCAGGGCTTGGCCTTTCATGATCTAATGAAAAGCTGTAGTAATATGAAGTGTCTGTATATCATCCGCCTGCAAGAATTGAAAAAAAAAAGAACTTCTATCAAACTCCATTCTATGTCTGGAGTCATCATCAATCTTTCAACGTCTGTCGTTGGACATAGACCTTCCCCAGGATTCGCAACAATTCCCTATCATGGGCATCGCGGAGCCAGTATTTCCAGAATCTGTCTAGTTCATCTCTCCGTCTTGTGTTTTGCCGGCCTCGGTTTCATATGTGTTCTCTGGGGATCCATGTTGTGAGACGTGATGTCCATTGGTTGTCTTTCGTTCTTGAAACATGGCCTGCCCATTGCCATTTGAGTTTTTTAATTGTTTCTAGGATGTCACAGACACCCGTTTTCTTCCTTATATAGTGCTGTCTTGTGATCTCTCCATGTAAGGTTGAGCATGATTCTCTCATGTGCACGTTGCATACTTCTCAGTTTGTAGATATGTCTTTTTGTTAAGTTCCATGTTTCAGCTATGTCTGGAGAAGCAGCCGTTTTTTTTCTACCGTAACAAGAAAAATCAACACCAAATTGTGGCTAGTAAACTCTTCATTGTTTGTCAGTCTCGTTACAAAACCAAACAGAAGATATGAAATTATTATTTTCCTGCCATTTGAAATCACAACCAAGAGATCAGTAAGCGGGTCTCTGACCAAGTGTACTTAAATGGCTTACAAGTCTTAAAAATCTTCAAAAGTTTCCTCTACAAAAATGCAGTACCTTACATCATTCTCATGAATAAATACATTTGTAAAATGAACATTTCTTTATTGCAATTTGAAAAACCAGAAGAGATTGATATGTGGCTATCTTACCAACTGAGCCAAATGGACAAGTCTTACATATCTATGTTAATTTATGCTACAGATAAGTAAGTGCTAATCTCATTCTGATAAGTATGTATCTATACATATAAATACACACACACACACACACACACATATATATATATATATATATATATATATATATACAAATTATTTAAAGATGTTTTTATCTATTATGTATACAATACAAAAGTTGCAATAATCATCTTCAGTCGGAATAGAAGGAGTGAAATGTAATCCTGCAGCAGCTAGGCTTGTTCAATATATATATATATATATGTGTGTGTGTGTGTGTGTGTGTGTGTGTGCATGTGTGTTTATCTATACATATATGTTTTATACTTGTATACTTATCTCGATGAGATGAAAAAAGTTTCAAATATACTCAAAATAAGGGGAAATAAAAGACACTCCTGTGTGATATACTGATTAAATTGCATTCTGCATCTTTTATCCAGATTAATGGTTATCTCAAACTTCAGGAACTGTGTAGCTCGTTTCACGCAAGTTTGCAAGGACACGTTATCTTCTTCAGAAATATCTTTGCAACTTGTTGTGCACAGAACAAATCAAAACTGGGGAAAAAAGATCCCAATAAGCATCTTATTAGCTTTTATCATTTGAAAAGGAACAGATAACAGTTTTTTCAGTTCCCGAGGCCAAATATAAAATAAAAGGATAACCACTTTTCATTACATTTACTTTTAACTACTTTTCAAATCAAGTCTCCAGTAAATACAGTGAAATTAGTCTGCAAATGTTAAGAATGCTTCAAGAGGCAATGTTACTCCAGAGATACCGCATATATGTCAACAAAGACACAAATATGTATACGTGTGTGTGTCGGGGTATATATATATATATATATATATATATATATATATATACTGCAAATATTTGGAGGCACACACACACGTGTACACACGCATAAGATACTGTACATTTCAAATATATATGGATGTCAGTTTTCGTAAATATACATAATATATACATACGCACCACAATCAATTGAGAAAGAAATAGATAAACGAATGCACATATGTATGAGTGTGTGTTAGAGTGTGTGTGTGTGTGTGTGTGTTTTGTTTGCGTGTGCGTTTTTATTGATACTTTTCACGATCAACAAAGGAATTTGTATCAAAAACTCAGTGGGGATTTCAATGATAATGATGAGCAATTATACCATTTAATTTTGAATGATGTACATAAAAAGGTTTTGTTATTAACAACATATATATATATGTGTGTGTGTGTGTGTGTAAGTGTACTATTATATACACACACGTGCACACACACACTATCTCTCTCTATCACACACACGCTCACTCACACACACATACACACACACACACACATATATATATATACATATATATATATATATATATATATATATATATATATATATATATATGCTCGTGAAATACTTATTGATCTCTTATCGTCAAATACAATTTTTGGGGTAACCTCCGTAAGTAAGCCCTACGATTAAAAAAAAAAATAAATGGTGTGTTGTACAAAATAACATCCATACATAAAGATAATACCTTGTATGAAATAACAAACTCTCTGCAGTATGACAAACGCTATTAGAATCATTGCTGAAG
>OY735201.1:44300096-44427596 GCA_963457665.1 Thysanoteuthis rhombus
TTCATATCCGGTTTCAGATTGTATTGAAATAACATGAAAAAATCACGCCTTTTCCCTCTCTTTGCCGATTTCTTCATTATTTCGATGAAAATTTTGCTTTTTTTTTCAAGTATGGTACAGCCAGTTTATACTGTATTGAAAATTATAACGACTGTTTTGTGATTTCATCGTGTTTTTTTTTTGTTGTTGTTTTTTTTTTTTTCAATTGTTTTATCCCTCCGGAGGTTCGTGTAGACTATGTTTACTCTTTTAAATATTGAAACTGGTGAAATTTGATGGATAAGTTACATTAGCATATTATGTTAGACCAGAACTAAGAAACTTCAAATTTTACCAATTATCAGTTAAAAAAATGAGCAGACTTCAATAAAATCTTCAGTACTTATTATTGAATGAACTTAGTTATGAAAAGATATTTTGTAAAAAGAACGTATGAAAATATGTTCAAAGTCCATCGGGCAGTTATTTGGTGGGGGTACTAATGACATTTCATACAGCTATTTAAACCATTAGCGATAAAAAGAAAGAAAAAAAAAACAACATTTAGAGAACAAAAAAAAAACAATAAAATAGAATTATTCATTTATAAGTACATACACACACATACACATACACATACATATATACATATATATATATATACATACATACACACATATCTATACATACTTATATATATACTTACATACACATATATATACATATTTACATATATATATATATACATATATACATATCTATACACATATATGTATATACATATTTACATATATATATAAATACATACATACATACATACATATATACATATATATGTATGTACATATTTACATATATATAAATATACATACACATATATACGTATATATACATATATGTATGTATATATATATGCATATATATATGCATACATACATACATACATACATACACACACACATACATACACACTCACACACACACACACACACACACACACACACACACACATATATATATATATATATATATATATATATATATATATATATATATATATATATATATATATATATTTGTGTGTGTGTGTGTGTGTGTGTGCGTGCGTGTGTGTTGATAATCAAAACAAAAGCATATAAACTTGTACTTTTGATGAAATATTTTTCCAAGGAACTATGTATTTATATTGAAAGCAAAGTTATTTTTTCCTGATGGATTTCATCAATTATAGAATTTTTTTTCATTTTTTTTTTTGCGGGGGGTGGGGGTTGAAAGAGGAAAAGAGTCTGTTTTAATGTGGGAGGTTTCAAAGGAGGAAAAAAAACATTTTCTTGAAAGGAAAAAATGCTTTCCGTAAATACATCTCTTAAAAACTTCAACTAATAAATTTGATTTCTTCAAGACGAAAGGTAGCCTCATTGGCTTTGAAAAATACTTTCATACGTTTTTCTCACAAAATGCCTTTTTCAAAAATGAATACAATTTTTTTTTTTTTTTTTTGAAGTCGGCTCTCCTTTCAGCTAGTAAATGGGAGAAATTCAAAGTCTCTGAATTCTGGGCATTAAATATACTAACGTTAACGTAACTTATCTATCAAAGTACACAGGTTTTATTAAAAAAAAAGTGTAAACATCGTCTGCCCGTATCTCCGGAGGAAATTAAACGAATGAAAAACTCGATACAATGATAAAGGTTATCAAAACTTCCAATATAGTATAAAATGGTAATCCTTCACTTACAAACTAAGCAAAATTTCGGTCGAAGAAAGAAAAGGCGTGATTTTTCCTCTGTTATTTCAATACAATCTGGAACCTGATATAAGCTACGATGTCAGACTTCATCAGTCTATCGATATAAATCAAATTCAATAGAACAACGTCTTTTTCATTAATAATATCAGGTAGTTTATCTGAAAGGCCTAGAGATGTGTTTCTAGATTTCAAATTCAAAACAAATCTGAGTGTGGGTTGTAAAAATGGTCTGATGAAATTTATCGATGAACATTTAATTTTCTTTATTCGAACAGCTTCAATGGAAAGATACTAGTTAAAATAATGTTTTTTTTTTGTTTGTTTGTTTTTTAACCCATAGATAATGCCAGAACTTGGATAAAGATAACGTGGAACTAACTTGAAATATATAATGAATATTGTCTAGATTTTTGTTAATTTGGACGATTGATGGGACTAATTTGCATAATTTCACTTTTTTCCTCTCAAAATGAATCCGTCTTTCATAGAATTAGAAGAGAGAAGCATTTTCAAAAGAAAACATCTATTTTTCATTTAGCAGCAAATAAGACAAAACATCTGGAGAAAATAAAACTACTCAATAAAATTGCTGGAATCCAACACACACGACTCGTTTTCTTCAGGGTTTTTCAAAGAATAAATCTATTATTTTGTTAGGGACACTTATTGTCCAGAACAAAGAACAAAGCAACGGAGTGACAAGGAACAGTAAAAAGTAGGGTGACTCAAATCTAGAAAACTTACCACGTAGATTAATAGTGGAATTATAAATGCTTATATAAGTGTTTATATATGTAATGGCACGGTAACTGTGAAAAATGATGGGATCATTTACGCATGGATCAGTTCTTCTGTCTAAGATCAGAGAATCTGTGAGCTTTCATCATCATCATCATCATCATCATCATCATCATCATCATCATCATCATCATCATCATCATCATCATTCTTCCAACGTCCGTCGTTGGACATACACCTTCACCAGGATTTGCCACACTACTGTATCGTGGGCGTCGCGGAAAGCGACACTCCCTCACCCTCAGCCGAAGATCCGAGTGTAAAATCTGTAGGCTCTGCTTAGAATTAAGGTGTCATCGGGATAAGTATAGTATCTGCGTGTTTATTGAAATGAGTTACTCATACATTAATATATATATATATATATATATATATATATATATATATATATATATATATATATATATATATATATATATGTGTGTGTGTGTGTGTGTGTATGTGTATGTGTGTGTGTTTGTGTGAAAATGAGTATGAATTCCACGATAAGGCTCGAATAAGAAAGGAAAGCCAAACTTTTTAGTTATGGTTTTAGGGTGTAATAATTTTTAATCTCGTACAAGTCCTTAGAAGGCTGATCTGACTCCGTTAGAATCATATCAGTCCTCTGAAGACATGTGCGAAAACAGTTAAGGCTTATTAAAAACTATATATATATATATATATATATATATATATATATATATATATATATATATATATATATATATATATATATGTGTGTGTGTGTGTGTGTGTGTGTGTGTGTGTACTAAAAATGATAATAAGATGATGCGTTCATGATAAAGTTGCTCAATATTTTCCACGAATTTGTTTCATGCTTTCACCAGCACGAAAAAAAAAAACCGTACAAATCAGAATATATATTAGATCACGTATAAATTTTTATGACATCTCATTTGATCACGAAGAAATGTGAAGCAAATTTGTTGTCGGGATTCTGTATGTATAACACACACACACACACACACAAACACTACATGAAATCGCCTTAAAATCTAATTTGTTTCCTGTGTAGTTATATTAGAAGTTTTTCCTGATATACTGTGGGTTCTTTAATGGGTAGAAAGGTTACTGGTCGGTGAAAAGTTGTTACGAGTTCTCCTCTAAATATTTTTGTTTTCAGCATAAATCCTGAATAAAAAAATATTGTAATAATTCAAATGAAAACAGAGTTAACAATATTCTTCGAGGTAGTTACGTATATATGTTAGTCTACTCGTATCTCCAATGTGTCCTTATTGTTCATCTGGCCTATCGTCGAGCATAAAAACAGTGCCCAGCTCAGTTAACTTCTACCCGATATAACCCATTCATTTAAGTTTCACTACTGAAACCATACCCAATTCTGCTTAATATACCAACAGAAATAAATGATTGTTCTTGTTGAATTTGAAACCCGCCATCTCGTCATTTCCTGTCTTAGCCCTGAACATTAGACGGATACAAGTGGGTGCAATTGCAACATGACGCAGCTCACAAATGACGCATCATTGTTCTATATTTCATACTATTACAGTGTAATTATAATTGATATCATAGGCATCATTGTGTTGCCACACGGGTTTCGGTTGGGTTATTCCTTACGTTCTGTACTCAACTGACTAGACTGAAGATAATCGTCTTGTGCCGAATCGTTTAGTTCAGTGACTATCAAAGCTTTGGACTAAAAATCCATTTGGAAGTTCTTTGTCCAATATGCTTCAGTGTTAGGTATGATTAGAATCTCCAGTATTTTTCGGGGCACCCCAGTGTTTTGACATGATTTTGTATTACAAGTTATTATTGATTGATTCCTTTCCTGTTCAATTGCATGACTACCCTAATGTCTTCTCTTCCTCCATAACATTTGTATATGAAAATCGGAGCTCAGATATTTGATTTTGAGCGGAAATTCAAATGGGGGAAAAAAAGTTGATTTTTTTCGGTGCTATTTATTAAGAAATCTTTCTATAGAAAATTAGATTTTCTCTCTGAAAGCAGAGATATAAACTGCATGCATCCAAAATGAATTATAAATAAAACAGGTCTGATTGGTCATTCAGTAGAAACCGTTACCTGAACAATGTCTTTCGTCAGCATAAAGCGTTGGGATAGTCAATTAAAAGATAGGAAAAAGGGGTGATCAATGAATAAGTTACTTCTCTTGCCTTTTGTTGAGCTGTGACCTCTGAATAAGTCTGGATTTTCCAGAATACAAACGTGAATGTTGCTGGACACATACTAAGAGGTCAATTTAGCATGAACTTATATAACAAGATGAACCCCCTTTAAAAACCCAGGGGTGATTAATGAATGTTATTTCTCTTGACTTTTGTTGAGCAGAGACCGCCAAAAAGTCAGGATTTTCAAAATACAAGCGTGAATGTTGCTGGACACAAACTAAGAGATCGATTTAGCATGAACTTGTGCAACAAAATGAACCCCCACTAAAAACCAATTTGGGGAAGGAGCAAACTTTTTTTATGAAAAAAATTATAAATTTTCAGTCCTCTAGCTCCATTGGTGCTGCCTGTACGCATGATGCATATCAGGCCAGCCAGATAGCCTAAAGCAGTTGAAACTGAATAAACCTTTGTCGATGCTGACTAAGTTGATGTGGCAGTCTCGGTTGACTGTTTCAAGTTCAATCATACAAACACAAGAAAGAAAAAAAAAAGAAAGGAAATACACGAAGTACAGTCATAAATAGTCTTGATCGTTGTTTTCAGTCAGAGCTTTCGGAGTGCGAGCTAGGATCAGTTGTATAAAATGGCAGCCCCATGGTTTCTGAATTTCTAAGAACAGAGATGGAAACCTTAGATTTTTACTTTCCGTGTAATCAATTATTGTAAGTAAATTAACGCTTTCCACTCACTTTTAATACACGATCAATAGAAGGTTGTCTCGTCAATACGTAAATGCCTACCAAGTGCAAACCATTTTTTTTTTTCATTGTAGCACAGGTAAACCACCAATATTCCAGTATTGATTGTTCTGACACCTCCTTTAATCCGGACAAATTTACGAGCAGATATTTGAATTTATCACGGCTCTTACGTTAGTTCATTGAATGGCCATAGCTGGTGTGGTGTATGGAGCCAACTTAATTGTTTATACTGCGGGGTCGTTGTTGCTCCATCGATTTTTCATGTTTTTGCATATTTGGTGTAGATCTTTGGACCTTATTGCTGATTAATGTGTTTATAGGAATTAAGAATAATCGATAGAAGGGGAAATGAGACTTTTATTCGAGGAAAAAAAAACCTAGTTACCTCAATTCTGCTCGAGTTGAAATCGGGTCAAGTTATTGCTAAGTCATCGATATCTTTGCTAGCTGAACTCTTGCCCCTTACTCTATGATTATTAGTGAGACTAATTTTTTTGTAAGGGTAACAACACACAGAGAGTTATGGAAGGAGCAATGCTATTGATAACTAAGTGATAGAAAAAAAATTTCCACATGGTTCCGAGGGCAGACAAGAGTGGATAATATCAAACAAATAATTGAGCAATAAAAATGTGGATGGGCTGGGCACATGGTAAGAAGGAAGGACAACAGACGGGACAAAAAGCTAACCAGTTAGGGACTATGGGATAGCAAATGTGTTAGGAAAAGACTATACAAGATGGAGGGATGAGATAGTAATGTTTGCCGGTAAGACATATATAATATATATATATAAGTGTCGCATAATCACGGTCGTCACGGTGATGGGAAAAGCTTCTCTATCCAGAAGTACTCTTATAATATACTGAATGTATTTTTAAAAAAAGATTATGTCTTGTCAATGACTCATTTCTCCGTATTTGGTAATGTAATTTTCCATGTATACAGTATTGATACTTTTCTATCAAATTGAATATTTTATAAAAACTTTTTGTTTGACCATCTAATCACTGGGGTATTGTGAAATCCCTACATCTTAAATTTTCTACAATATGTTCAGGGACCCCAACCCACCACACACCTCTCACATTCGTCTTCATCTTATCATAAACAAGGTGAGTGAGAATTAGAGTTGAATTGTATGCATGCAGCCCTGACATTACGTGACTCCTTCCGTGTGGGGATGGGTGAGGGGGGGTGTACTGCACCGTACCAAAAACTCTGGATCAACTGAAGGAGCGCATTCGACACATTAAGGACAACATAGTCGGATTTTCTCAAGAAATCTATCAAGGTCATTCCAAAACGCTCATAGAAAATTGTGCCTTCGTTGAATTTTAACAGAGCGGGCAAATTCGATCATTGTGTGTTCAAATTAAACGTAGTTTGACAACTATCGACCAATAAATCATGAAGTTATTACCTGTTTCTAATAGGGCATTTCTTTTCACACACGCTGCATATTTTTCCAACTCTACTGTGGTCCTTTTAATAAGCGAATATTGTTCGGGGATAACATTCTAAATCTCCCAACCTCATCAACAATTGTGAGAAGTTTGACCCAGTCTTATATGACTTGATACATATCCAAATAATATCTGCAAACCTCGAAATCAAAACATTCAAATAGAGAACATTATTTCCTCTCCACCCCATCATAATTCAACTGGAACATACACTTACTCATGAGAAATAAGATCGGAAGATATTACGTTGCGATTTTATTCTGATCCAAAATATCAAGAACACACACGCACCCATACACAGAGTCAGGAGAAAAAGGAGAGAGAAAAGTCTTGAATAGTGAGAGGAATAATTGGGGAAACAGAAGAAAATGATTCAGGCTAACGTCTTAACAAAAGATTTCAAATAAAGGATTATCTGTAATTAGTCTGCCCCATTCGCCTTATTCAAAATTTACAATTGTTCATGTTCCATACGTCGCTCAGTCAAAAGAAAACATTCTCATTCATTTGTGATAATCGGCTTCGTAGAACCCAACGTTCGTGTTGCTGTCGAGACCTCTTCTTTTTCCTCTAGATATATTTTTGGACACCGAGCCGTTAACGACATACGTATAATTGTTGTTAGTTATAGATAGGAAAGACCTAACCGCCGTTAGGATCGATTTCTGTCAGCTTATTTTGCCGACGTTTAGGAATAGGGTTTTCATAGGAGTATCTTTGATTTGAGTAAAAGAAAATCAATTGATTTTACTATCGTTACGTTTTATTTGAAGGTGTGCATTAAATGAAGAGAAAAATTAATTAGGATATGTGGATTTCATAGAGCTAGAATGGGGAAATAATTATCTTTGTTGAATATCCAGAAAAATTTAAGGCTCCTTAGAATCAAGCTACTTTTTAACTGAGTTAAAAACCTTATCTTTTATCAACATTCTTATTTTCAGAACTTATCTCAACAATATTAGTCCACTTACTTGACTTTTACACCATAAAGATTTTTGAAAAAATAATAAACTAATATCAAGACACTTTTCATCATATTTTGAATCAGAATAAGATTTTGAAGATGCGTTCAGATCTCACAGTGATTTCTTTGACGTTCTTACAAATTAATATACAAAAAATCAAGCAATCATTTATTTATATAATGAACAGTTCGATTTTCTTAGATCTCTGTCCGTAACCAGGGACTCTTCCATTTAAAGGCTTGAAGGTAATCATATTGCTAATAAATACATCTCCTATTCACCATTTTCAATTATGGATTCTTCCACAATAAGGTGTTTTTCTTTGGTTAGAAATCATCTAATAGAATTCAGATATAGGTTGTAACCGCTTTTCAATAGTTCACTTTTCACGTTTAGGAAAAAAAGCGAAAAGTGAACATAGTGTCGAGATTTTGTTTTGTGATTTGGGTTGGGGAACGCTAAAAATATTTTCCTCGATAAATCAATGGTGATTGCTTACATCCGTATTTTTTCAGGGGGATTATCTAGTTTTCAAAATAATTCAAGTATCACGTGTTGCATTTTTGATTCCATTAAATCAAGAAAAGCCAAGTTTTCGAAGTCATGCTTTCATTTATCTTGGATATTATTGTGAGAACCTCTCCTCCGGTTTTAGATAGACCCTTCCAGATCATCGAACGTGACACAAAAAGTTTCATAACCATTTTTCTAAAAAAAAGATATACATACAGGTTTGGATAGTCAATCAATAGAAACCAACACGTGACCAGTGTCTTTTAGCAGCATGCTGTGTTAGGGGTGATCAATTCAAAAATTGAAGAAAGGCGTGATCAATGAATATATCACTTCTCTCACTTTTTGTATGATGGTGATCACTAAAAAAAAGTGTGGACACGACCGGGCACAAACTAAGGAACCAATTGAGTCCCCCCCCCACTCCCAACACACTAAAAACCTACTTAGGGCAGATTTTAAAAAAGCCTGGCTGTTGTAGGGTCGAACTCCACTCGACTTTCTATTCCAACTGAAGTTAATCACTACATCTTTTGTATTGTATATATAACACATAATAACAATTATAAATGTTTTGCTGTAAAAATGTATTCATCTATTGGTATTAGATAAGCCCCTGCATATCTGTATGATTTCAGCCCTCTAGCTCCATTGGCAAAGCCCGTACTTGTGATGTAAACATAGCCAGCAAGAAAGCCAGACCAACTTAAAAACCGAAGAAACCTATGCTGATGTTGACAATGTTGGTGTTGAAAGTTTTAGTTGACAGTGTAAACGTATGAGACATTCAGCTCTCATTTACCAAGGAAATCGGCTCTTTGTTCTTCATGATACCTTATTTTGGTGAATTCATATTAAAATATCATGAAGAAATTAATATAAGATAAAATCATCAATTCAAGGCGCCATTTCTGTCTTCCATCCTTTCACAAATAAAACATAACAAAAACCTAATGAGATTCGATTTTTCATTTGTAGAAAATGCTTAGCTTTCCTTTTTTCTCCCTTTTCACAAACGTTAGTGACGTCGAATATTTTAAAATAGAATATTTCCGCTGGTTACTCCTCATTTGTTGATACACAAGCAGTGGCTGCGTGCGTCCAACATGTTAAAGGGAGTAATTGCATTGAATTGTGCGCATGGGAGTATGTGGCTATATCCTGTGTATAGGTAAGTGGATCATGAATATACGTGTAGTAGACATGTGCATATCTCTCTCTGTGTCTCCACCTCTCTCTCTCTCTCTCTCTCTCTCTCTCTCTCTCTCTACTGTATCTATCTATGTGGATCATATATATACGAGTAGTAAACATGTGCATTAATCTGTCTCTCTCTCTCTCTCTCTCTCTCTCTCTCTCTCTATATATATATATATATATATATATATATATATATATATATATATATATATATATATATGTATGTATATATATATAAAGATGAACATATGATATATGTACCTATTTTTATGTGACCGTACAGCAAGTTATATTTGATGTGGGTGTTTATTTAGACTACTTGAACTTTTCAGAGTTAGTAACTCAGAAATGTATTGACCTATGCTCAATCAAAGGGGCACTTACAATTGCGTTTTAGTGCGTAGACATAATTCATATCAATTATATAAATATGTATAGATAGGCAGATATATAGATATAAATGCACACGCACACACACACATATTTATTTATGTACATATGTCTCTAAATTCTTATTTTGATATTCAATTATTTTTGTGTATTATGAAAACAAAGATTTCTAGTACTAACAGTTATGCACACATACGTACGTGGATATCTGAAGAGTATCTTCCTCTCAACGCATACTTGACGAATTTTGACTAAATATACACCTAAATTAGTTTTATTTTGACTTTCAATGAAATCCTGTTATTTAATTAGATGTACATTGTTTGATATACACTTATATGCATTCATGATTTGAATATATTTTCAGAAATGATCCTTAGTAGGTGGATGGTTTGGAATCTTACGTTTTAATCTCAAAAGAGATTTACCTTAACAAACCTTGAACTGTAAAAATTGTGGCCTCTAACCTATCGATCGAAACATCATACTTCGTTTCGATCTTCCTTTAAAATCGTATTTAAAATAACATATTTTTTATCAACTTACATTTTCGATTGAGTTAATTTATCAACGCGTACGAAGCAATACTACAGCAAAAGCCGGACGCTTAATTACCAAAAAATGTGAGAAAAAAAATTTTTTTGTGACAATTATCATTTAATGGTTTCCTGATATTTTTTTAATATATATATATGTATATATAGCTGCAGAAAACCGGTTCAACTTTCTTTAAAAATGTCGGGAAACGAATCAAGCATACGATACACAATCAGTAAGTTATATCCTTAAGAAGTGGGAGTCGACATGCCGTAACAAAAACAATCCTCACTTAATAAATCACTCTACGTCCATCCCGTCACATTGAAACAAATCGATTAACATTTCCCAACCGAAACTTGAAAATCACAATCAAGTGATTGCTGGGTGGCTTTCTTACCAACCGAGCCAAACTGACGTGTTATGTAAAAAATTTATTCATCATTATATATATATATATATATATATATATATATATATATATATATATATATATATATATATATATATATATATATACTATACAAATTGCAATAATCATGTTCAGTTGGAATAGAAGTAGGACTGGAGTTTGACCCTAAAGTAGACAGGTTAGCAGATTGTAATGGATTGGCGTTGTAAAAACTATTGGCAAACCGCGGCACTCGTGGTAAATATGCAAGTATCAAAGCCACCGAGTATTGTCTGAATACAGTTAGCTAGTAGGTAGCAAAAACAGCCATAAATTTCACTTAGGGTTCAGCAGTGTTTGTTCATGGACGGGATTTTAAATGCAGATTTTCAAGACTGGACACTTCTTCATTTTTCATTTACTTGGCAGAAAATTGCACCCACTAACCAGATGGAACATTCGTGCTCTAGTAAAATCTGCAATCCCCTAAGGGCTAATAGATATCAGCTTCAACTGGTGAAGAATCAATTGCCCACCTACTCAAGTATTAGTACATTATAGATACGGCTCATCACAAACCATAGGGGTAATACGAATACCAAGGCTTTTCTTGCCATGTGGAATTACAATAAAGAGAAATATACCAGTGCATTTGATGGCATTCATGTGCGTGTAAATGCATAGTCACACGCTGTTCTGTTACATTTTTACAAAGAACGTAAATACATCAATGATATTTCACATATCTGCAGCCACACCTCCTTTGTTTATTTGCTGCATGTGAGAATCTTGGCAATGATATCTTAATGTCCATGTCTTCCTATACTGCGTGTTCACTGCATTCTCTTCGTTGTGCTTCTCTGCATTCGAACACATTTGATTTTCGCGGTAAATTTGTTCGTAAAATATTTACCCTCTAAACTAATCAGAGTGATGTGAATTAAAATATTACTTAGCTATGTCTTTTACGGATACTCTTTGTCCAGAATATAACTCAGGGCCTGAATGCTTCAAAGGGTTTGTTTTCGTTTTTATTTAATTTTTAAAAATTTCAGTCTTAGTTTTTGATAGAATATGATATTTTTTAATCATAAAAACTAATGATTTGCAAATCTAATATTCATAAGAAGTGGTCATACAAGTCAAACAATTTTTATTTGTGGACTATTAATATATTTAGAATTTTCCAGTAAGACTCGATCAGTGAAGGCATCACTGGTATGAATGGTGACTTTGGTAATTAAAAAACGACACGCTATGGTTTGTGAAGTCTGATTAACGCTGTCGATTATCTTTGTTAGGCTCGTTGAGAATTTAATGCACGTGTGGTGTATATACGGTCTGGCTTTTGTGTCATCACATTAAAGCACTTCCTTCATGACTTCCTTTTATGTGTGTGTGAGTGTGAAAAAATCAAAGTATCTGACTTTTGATCCTTTTTAAAATCATTTGCTAAAAGGGCTAGGTGAAAAAATTTTGAAATCCACTAGTTCTGTGTTGTCCAACCCAACCAGAATCAATCAAATCGTTTGCTATAATATATTACAGATATTTCATCGGGCAAGAAATATTGAAAAGATTAATTCCACGTTGACTAAGTGATGGTTATTATAGACGTAAACCAAGACACGCGTCAAATTATATATGCCTGGATAATTAATATGATTTTAACCAATATATAATCTCAAATATTTCAGTGGTTAGTTCAAATGACTCTCCAAATATTTTCGTTAAGATTCAATATTTCCGTGTTTTCTATCATTCTTATTTTCATTCAGTTTCTTCCAGTTTTCTATGCAGTCTTTCGGGGCATTTTCACATGGTCCTGCTATTATAAGTGAGATCGTAGCACATGCTATCAGATACTTGCACTTTCCCATATTCCTTTAATTTTTCAATATTTGTTCCAGGTTCACACCATATTATTATTCATCAATTTTATATCAAACTTTTCAGTAGATAACATAGTGATCGTTTTTTTTCTGAAATTCCCGAGAGTCAAATATTCTTCTTTTCGTACCATAATATTTTTTTAATAGTAAATGCAGCTTTTTAGAGTTGATTTAGTATTTTTCTATTTTTTTAACTATTTTCTGTTTCTCACTATTTTCTGTCTGATTGGGAACTTTTTACTTATTTGACTGTAGCTCCATTGTGTCTACTTTTATGATGAGTCCTTTAAAGCGAACAGACAGTCATTTACTGTTGACATCATTATTGATCATGTCGTGGTCATTCGAATAAAATAAACGGATCACTGATTCAAGAAATGACGGTGGAAAAATGTTAATGAATATGTTTCTTAGATGAGTCTGATATAAATAACGGGAATTTATTACGTGATAGTACAATAAGAGAAGTTTTGTTTATTATTATTTGTTGACATACACTTTGTTTATAATTCCCTCCTTACAGAAACACTGATGAAATTATTTTTCTTTGTTAAATACTATGATCTTTTTCCAAAAAATCATATTTGTAGCATTAGTCGTGGAAAAAATTGGATCCTTGTTATCATTAATATCTCGGAAACAATAAATTTGAAAAGTAAATTTTGTACAACTTTGATTACAACATGCTTTTACCCAATTTGTTTGAATTACCCCCTTCCCCTTCTTTTCGCGCACAAGCACGCAAACTGACGGGAAGATCTTTAAGGACCATCAGTTCCGTACAGCAATATGCACGGACAAGTGACGACTGAAAAAAATAACAAAAATATTTTGAAGTTATTTTATGTAAGAATCCGGCGAGAAACGCACATTTTTTAAAGCAAATTAATGAATACAAACACTATAACATGATCACTTCACAGATTATACACGCATACATACATACATACATACATACATACACACACACACATATATATATATATACATAAATGTATATTCCTATATATATATATATATATATATATATATATATATATATGAAACATATACATATGATATATATACATGATTATATAAATATAAATAAATATATAAATATACGTATAAATATATGTATAAAAATATATATATATATATAAATATATATGTAAATATATGTATAAATATACAAGTAGGTAAATATGCATGTATACATATATATATATATATATATGTATGTATGTATAGATATATGTGTATATATAAATATATATAAATGTATATATATATGTGTGTGTGTATATATATATATATATATATATATATATATATATATATGTATATATATATATATACGAATATAAACATATATATATAAACATATATATATATATATATATATACATATATATGGATAAATATATATAAATATGAATATATACATATATATAAATACATATATATGTCTATATAAATATATATATATATATACGAATATAAATATATATATATATAAATACAAATATATAAATATGTATATGTATATAAATGAATATATATACATATATATAAATACATATATATAAATGTACATATATATATATATGTATAAATATATATACATACACGAATATATCATATATATGTATCATATATATAAATAAACATGTATACATAATTATATATGAATATATTAATATAAGTATATATATATATAAGTGTGTATGTGTATATATATGCATATATATATGAATATGAATAATGCATAATGCATTAATATATTTATATATTTATATATATATATATATATATATATGTGCGTGTGTGTGTGTGTATAGATACGTATAAATATCAATATATACATATAGATATTTATATAGATACATATAAGTACATACATAAATGTATATGTACATAAATATAGGTATATACATAAATATATGCATAAATATATACATACATATATAAATAAATACATTTGTATACGTGTGTGTGTGTGTGTGTGTGTGTGTGTGTGCATGTCTTCTTTTTTCGTCTTAGGTTAGGTCAATGTACAATTCGATAATACAAACAATGCCAAATACGGATAATTATTGGAGGGATACAAGAACAAGATATCCAACTTTCTAATTGGTAAACTTAGTTTAATTCTGTTTGAAAAAAAAATGTCCCAGTAAACGGTGCATATGATGTTCTCCCAGCTGCATTTCAGACGCTTATATTTGGTCTGCTTTCATGAACGTTGATATCATAAGTACCGTTGCATTTGTTATTAATTAATTCTATGCTTATCTGGATAATGTGAAATATTCTTTCAACTACTAAATTTCAGCAAGAAATAGTGATAACGGTCGAATGCTATGATAAGAAGAAAAAAAAATTGAATTAAACATTGACACTCAAGAATTTTTGCGCTAAATATCTGATTCTTTATAATATAAAAACGAAAAATTCTCAGTTATACAAAAATACGGATGTGAAGTGTATGGACGACGGAAACAATATCGAAGATAATGGTGTATCATTGATAACACGAGTCAGAACTCAAAAGGCTAGAGGAAAATGATCAGGGAAGCACCACTACTACTACTACTACTACTACTACTACTACTACTACTACTACTACTACTACTAATAATAATAATAATAATAATAATAATAGAAGTGTTATCTACTCATTTAAAGGATCATTTGATCTTCTTGGTCCTCTGTCCGTAAGCATGGACTCTTCCACTAAGAGGTAAACAGTTGGCTCATGACAATATATCCCACTCATTATTTTAAGCAATGGACTTTTCCATTGAAACGAATATTGAAGTTCCTTTTTAAAGAAAAATTAATAGAATTCAAAATACAGATAACCCTCGCTTCTCGAACTTCGTTTTACGCCACATGTTGCTTTTTCCCCGCCCTTCTTTCTTTCTTGGCGAAAAGCGAAAATGACTTTCAGCTTGTGTTCTTCATCGATCCATTCTTCTCTCCTCTACACCCCAGCCCCCTATACCTCCCTCCACCACGACCTTCGATGACTCGACCTCTTATACTATCCTAACCATTTGGGGGAATCGAGGGATGCTGAAAAAAAATTCCTTTATAAATTAATTGTAACTGCTGTTTCGCTCTTCACCATTTCGGCTTACAAAATGATTTAATTGGATTCTCCATTTTCGCATAACCGGGTGAACCTGTACATTCTTGATATTTTTTTCACGGGGATTATCCAATTAGACTGATAAAATATATAATATCAACAATAAACACAAAGGTAATAATCCTGGAGCAAAATTGTCAAATATAGACCACCTGCATGCATTCATACCTATTTTAATCAAAATTCATAAATGGAAGTATTACTCTGAAATGTTATTGACAATTTTTCCTAATCTTTCTATGTCATTTTTACTCATTCAAAATACATATTTGTGTTGTAACAAGAAAAGAAATGAATTTCAATGCAACGCTATCGTAATTATCCTGTACGAGTGCACAACTGATCCGGGAAACTTTTCAATATACACATAATTATATATATATACATATATATATAAATGCATATATATATATATATATATATATATATATATATATATATATATATATATATATATATATATATATATATATATATATATGTGTGTGTGTGTGTGTGTGTGTGTGTGTGTGTGTATGATTATAAATTGCATAATATTATTTAAAAACTCTTATTCGATATGATCTCCCGTCATTACGCAGGTAATGTATCACTTGGCCAAGACAACATAAATAGAATTAACAATTACAATTAATGTAGGTGTGTGTGTGTGTCAGTAAGTCCATAGCCTAATGACATTATTTATACACAACGAATATATATTTTTTGACATCTTCTTCATTGCCAATGCACTTAATCCAATGGTTCTCCAATCACTTACGTACCGAGGGAGGCGGGTGGGGGCGCACTGAGTGATGCCATCAGAGGGAGAACACCATGACGAGTGCCTATTTCTAAAATCTTTTACTTGATATATTTGTTGATCTAATGAATTATAATCGACTTGGACATATCAACTTCGAAATGATGTGCAATAATTTGCTTTTTTTAAAGGTTTTGTGGATTCTTCAATACTTATACAGGGGTAATATCGGTACTTTTTTCCTTTTGTAACACGACATCTCATCAGTGAAATGGTTAAATTCATAGCCAACCAAAGCCCTGACGGAAAAAAGGGACACGTTTTGAGGTGAAAAACGCTGGGTAAACAAGAAGTGAGATTCAGTAATTTGCCGCCTTTAAGGAACATTGTTCAGTTAATCCAACAGAAGTTCGGTTGCTCCTCGTTCAATTCTCAACTTCATTTTATATTGTACGGTAAATAATGAGAAAGTTCTTGGTACAATCCCAGTTTATGGTCCAGCCTTTCTCAGCATTTAGTTCAAGATCAAAATGTAGTATATTCTCTTCATATCAACGAAAGATAACACCAACTTTTTCCCATTTTATTTTTTTATTTCTAACTTCAAATGTTATTATTGTTGTATCTCATTTTCTTAATAAGTTTCAAGTTAATTGAACCTCAGTTTTATTTTAAAGAGGAAACAAACATTATATAATACATTCCAATTGTTGAATGTTTTTCTTGAATTTATAAAACTATTGAAACAATTATTTAATCTCGAAAATACAAAACTGACAATAATTCAATTCATTGTAATACAAAATTTGATAGTAAGTAATGAGTAAAATATGAGTCAAAGATGTGTAATGAATAGTTATAATAGGTACAAATGATTCACTGAATTACTTGATTTTCTCGTATGAGTGAGACTAACTTCAAAATTAAAAAAAAAACGAATCATATGTTCCGTCAATTGACAATGTATTCTAATCAAATCAAAATCTATGAAGAAAACAATCGAAATACAACCATAAGACGTTTAAAATTGAAAAGTTTCGTTGACGTGGGAAGATACTACAGATACTACACTTTGATTTTCGTATTTACTCATTCCCCCACAAGAGCAAGATGTGACACGATGTCGATTTCAATGTGGGCTTCCAGTTGCAGAAGATCAGCAAACATTGCTCCAGTCTCTAAGACTAGAGTTGTGGAGGCGTCAGGGCAAGTCATACCCATCCTTTTTAGTGCAATGGGACGGTACTTCTCCCCTGAGACAGGCCCAAGTAATTTTTGAAGCCTTTGGACGGATCTTTAAGCCCCTTGCGCTTAGCAATAACGAGTCTCAGGGACCCATCTGCGATCACAGCATTGCACCGATGCAAAGTCAAAGCGTGTCCTGTGAACAAATACTACTCTTTGATCCTGATCTAAAGGCTGCCAAAGGCTTGACCATGAAACTGACATAATTCCAAGTTGGCAATGGTCCACGCTGAATTTATTAGACTCCGTTTGATGAATAAAAAGAAATTTCACTATGCTCCATGTGAGCGTTAAAGCCAAAATTTGATAAATCGAGGTTCGTTAAAACGAGGGTTCATTGTATGTGTATCTCAAAAGGTTCAAAGACACTTATCCAGAACCAACTGCTATTTCTTATTCACAATGTTTATCTCTCTCTCTCTCTCTCTCTCTCTCTCTCTCTCTCTCTCTCTCTCTCTCTCTCTCTCTCAAACTGCTAACGATTGCATTCCTTCATATCGTGGTGCAACTAGGAGTGGGAAGTTTTTCACCTAACCACTCCTAAAATTAGTGATCTTGGATTCAAGATCGTAAGTTCAGTATTTTTAAGAGGTAAATATCTCGTACTGGCTATTTCTAATAAAAAAATCTGCATAGAACCCAGTAATTCTTGCTAATTCAATGGTAAACTTGTCTACATAAGATCTCAACTTTCAATACTCTGAACCAACAGGAAAAATTTTTTGATTTTCAACATATTTCGTGTTGGTGGGACAATTTACGTCGTGCCATGAAAAGCAAAATAAAAAGATAAATTAATGAAAATAAGACTGTGGTTTTGAAATTTATGTATGATTATATCCGTGTCTTTTTTTCTGCTATTGAGGTCAGAATACACAGGACACAGAAAAAAATTCAAGAAACGTATGATTTCTCATCATATATCATTTAAACCGTCTAGGGAATAAATTTCATTGTGTAGGGGCATACATGAAGAAAATTAACCTCAAACTTTATGCAAAAAAGAAATGTTGTGTAACTCTTGTGGTACGTATACCTGTAAAACAAAAGGATCACCAACATTCTAGATATCCTGGGAACAGGGCAAGTTCTGGAAGGTTGGGTGGCACCCAAGTTACCACCCCGATTGACACCAACCCTAGGAATGCCTCACTCTCCATTAAACACACAAATCGAACATTACATACTGAAAGTTTCAACACACACACATGTACACACACGTGTACACACACACACAAATCATTTTCAGCACACATAAGCTTACAAACCATACACACGTGGATTGTCCTACGTATGCACCAACATGCAGACACGAGTGTGGAAGTGTGCTTGAAATAAGTCCTTGAATATTGTATATATATGTGTGTGTGTGTATGTGTGTGATCAACTAAATTCAGAGAAAATAGTATCTTTTTATAACTCCCAAATTTCGACTGCCGTATATAACTCAGACCCAACGAACCTATAATACGAAAATGAAACTATTTCAATGCGAAATGAATAATATCTCCTTCCCACCATTTGAAACTGTGGAATTATCCACTGAAACGTACTTGGTAGTTTCTTTTCTAAAAAATATCATCTCTTAGAAATTCAAATGTATCCGTGAATTTTTTCATTTCGGATATTAACTAGTTGATCATAATTGGTGCTGAGATGGAAAAGGTCACAGGTAACTCAGACAGCTTAAAAGGAAGGAAGTTGATCACCTGGAGCCCAGTCTCATCGATATGATTGCAAAAGGCGAAATCTGCCACAGCTTTACACAATAAAATAATAATCTAGTCGATACTGCTACTACGATCACTAAAATTATCAATCATGATAATTATTGGTCCCAGTCAAAGACGGCAATGGTTTTAACAGCTTTTTTTTCCAACTTTTCATAGCGCCTCGGGGGGCTAGGTAATTACAGGGGAGTGGTAGTGTTCGTTCATCAACTTTCTCCTTCGTCAAACATGGTGGCATGCCATTTTGTCAACATGTTTTGTCCATGGGACAGAGCGCTGAGATGTTCATTCATACCTTTCCCAAGGGTATTAGTTCGAAGTGAACCCGAGCTGCCCTGAATGAATTCGATTTACATATGTTATTATAATTACAATTGAGATAAGGAGGAAGTGATTGGATTTTGAGGGTCAATCCATGTACAGTCACCAGCATAGCAGCCTTTGGTATTAGAATAAACTTCCCCTGAAAGATGAACGTTATGTTATGACAACCAAAAGTTTTGTTCTAAGTGATAAGGAAACGAAAAAAGGATGACCGAACTCTACAATGAAAAGCCAAAAATGGGAGTAAAACAACTTCACGGTTTATTTCAAGAGACAAGCATTAAGAATCAAGGGTGAAATGACATGAAAGTAGTGGCCAAGTGGAAAACTGAAATCGTAATAATGACGAATCGGAACAATTGTATAATAACCAACTCTTTTAGGGTCAGAATAGACAGGACACAGCAAAATAACAAAGGTAAACTATGAATAGATAGAGATGAAACCGTCGATCATGAAAGCAAATGCAGCAAGTTGGCTCAGAAGTGGAAAAAACAACGAAAAAAACAACAAAAAACAGAACAGACATGACTGAGTAGGAAAGGTAATTCGCTGGTAATTGTGCAAACGACTGGTCTTTGGCTGTACAAATACTAATTAGAGTCCTTTCCTAGACGATAAAACACTAAATCTTTGAAATTCAGGGAAATCATCCAATCAAGGCCGGAAGACCAGATCTTTTTAACAAAAAAAATGTTTGATCTCCTCTTGTGGTAAAATACTCCACCACCCCCACAAAAAAAAATGGATGCCGTTATTTCATCAGATCATAGAGACGAACGGAAAGATAATGAAAACCTGAAAAAAATTATCTAGACGCTGTGGGAGAATTAAAAAAAAATGCGTGATACATGAAGGTGAGATTTGTGCCCATCATTATAACCACGCTTGGAAGAGTCCCGAAGAACCTTGCGGATGGGTTGGAAGGATTGGAAATCCTCGGAAGAATCGAAACCATCCAGATATCAGCATCACTGAAATCAGCAAAAATACTGTGGGGAATACTGGCGTATTGAGGAGACTTGCTATCGCTTAATTCCCAATGGAATCCGCCAACTCAATGAGTATAAATAATCATGATAGTAAACAGGATTAAATCGCAAGTAGAGAAAAATTAGGTGCATACTTTTAGAAAGTATTATATAAGATTCTAATCGATTTCATCATAAATATGAGTATATCAGATTTACGTACTGCTTGGTATGCATCTTGAATGTATGAGCATCATTTAGAACTTGCTTTATACATAACCCTCTCTCGTGACCAGTTGGATGATCTTACACCGTGATTTGACCGTAACGAAGGATCCACAATCTTAGTTCTCGGGTCGAGTGCTTCGAGTACCATTCTAGAAGTATTTGGTATGACTCGGTGGATCAAGACACAGCCTACTGAACCCGAGGCGAGCACTCTGCCACTGAGCCACGGGCACTCACACAAACTCATTAAGGAATGTGTAATCGTAATCATACTCTGATATTAGAAAAAAAAATCCTCGGTGTTGAACAAAAATATCTCAAATTGCCAGTTCAATATCAAAATCAATTCTTGGAACTTATTAAATCTGAAGAATAAAACTTGAGAAGCGGTTATTAAAAAGGGAAAAAGTAAGATTACTTTAACTTGAGCGAGTTAATCCTTATTACAGTCCCACCGACTGAACGAAAATCACGAATGTTATATACAGGGGTATAATTACAGAGGATCCCAAACTCTTGGACGAGTCTAAAAATCCGATCACTTTTGCAAGTGATCTTTTCCTTTCATTTTTCCATTGAAAATTGAAATTCATCTCCATTTAGAACATCATTTACAAAACTAAATAAATAAAAGTAATTAGAAAATAGATATGATTAAAAAAATACAAATATAATTAACTTCATAGTACTTCGTATATTTTGGATAGCTAGTATATAACAACGTGTATACATGTACACACACACATTTCTATTATCCATTTCTCCTATTTAATCATTGTTATTTCGAGTTTTCACACGTGGTTTTCACTTGAGGTCAAGTGACATCAACTTCCTCAATACTCAATGACTCTACTCAGTATTCTGGCTGATTTTAGAAGCTCCATCGCTTGAATAGTCAGTTCTTCTCCGGATTCTCCCAGCCTTTTAAGGTCGTTCCTAGGGCTCCGACCATTTTTGACAATACAGTCAGCTTCATGTTCCATAACTTCTTCAGCTCCCTGACTATATCTAAATATCTAATTTTTCACCCTCTGTCAGCTTCGTCTTGCGGTCCGCTGGGACAACGAGATGAACTATCTGACATGTTCTCATTACATTATTCACCAATATTTGGTCTTCTGGCCTGGATGAATGATCCGTTTGAATCTCGAAGTATTTACATTTCAAGCATCCCCATATAAACAGATGTCAGGCCGGTCATAGATGGAGATTGAGTGACAGCAGGACTCTTGAAATCCCAAACACCTTTTTCAATCTCCTCATAGATCATAGCAACGTCATGGTCTGGACAGCTTCTTCAACTCGTCCCGAATTTTTAATTCACCTGCGTCTCCCCACTCTCTCGAGTATAAAAAAAAATTGATCATTTCTTGGATATATTTTTTTGAATCATTTCAACGAGCCGAAACCGTGGAAATTTCACGGATGTTGACAACCAAGAATATTTATTATTTCAAGATTCTGCTCCGGTCTCAGCCGATTCTACTATATTCGTTGCCCGGCCACGTTCTTATCTAATTGTTACAGAAAGATTAGTTTCAAATGCAAGAATTTTCATACTTCCTTCGTGAATAACCGAAATTTATTTTCTCCCCTCTATCTTCTAACCCTCTTATCAAACTATCTGTATTCTCTATCCTCTTTCTTCCTACCCTCTCATCAAACTACCTGACTTCCTTTCTGTAATCTCCCTTCCCATCCTCTTTATTAAACTACTTAATCGTTTCCTTATGGTACCACAGGAAGCGTAACATTCGTATGCAGGGAGGAACAAGCTGAATAATATAGATTATTAGTACATGCAGAGCTTAGTGTGGCTGTTTATTTTCATATTATAATTTAAAAAGTATTACCAGTATGATGATGATGATTACGTTACACGTGTTATCATTAATGTCTCTTCAACACAAATTACGCATTAATATTTTCAACGGTGTTTTTTTTTCTTTTAGAAATCCGCTTTTCAGTTGTATGGTAGGTTATTATGATGAAATTATGACACTGACATTAATTAGAATAGATCCGTTTGATGTTAATAGCTATTGGCTACTCGACAGCAAGTCGTCAAAGGAATATTGATGGCGTCTGGGCGACCTTAAAATCTTCACCTGTGCAAAGAAGCTATAATCTAAAAAGCTACGTTCAGAGCATCTGTAAATTGAAACATCACCTTCCCTTCCCCTCCCCACATTTCCTACCATCTTATGTAATAGTAAGTCATAGTATGGTGCTATTCCAAGGGTCCCATACTATGAAGCTTTATTAAGTGTTCTATTTGTGAACTTCGGGAAACTACTCTACAAATCCTTACTCTCAAAATAATCTGGTAATATTCATATTGCTACGTAAAAAGTATATTCCTGTGAATATTATCCCTATATGAAAAATATTTTCAAATTTTACGAAATGAATAGATATCAAAACGAAAATGAATCGTGAACAAACTACTTCGAAGTTTCATAACTCCTAGTTTAATAAATGTTTCTCATTAAATTGTTTATCAATTTCCCCAAGAAAAGCTAGTTTTATTCGGTCAATATATTGATAACCTGTTTGCTGTGTATTTTCTTGAGACAGAGCTCTATATTTAGCTGGAGTTCTCTTCAAGACAAACGTCACTTGCAACTCTATTTTCATCCACTTTGAAATGACATCTTTTTTCAAATACAATTGCAATTTTATCGACATTTATTATAGTCTTGCTACTCCAGTTAAAATCGGCAACTAAAACTGACATCAAGACTGTCAATATAGGTTTCTTCAGTTTTTGAGTAGGTCTGGCTGGCTATGTTTGTAACACGCGCCCAGGCCACTCCAATGAAGTAAGAGGGAAGACAATTTAAACATTTACACCTTTTTTACTCCAAAAAACATTTTCTGATTTTCTAACCCACTCCCCATAAATAGGTTTTAATGGGGGGGATTTACAATGTAAGTTTACGCTAAATCGCTTCGTTATATTGTGTCCAGCAGTTTTTCTGAAAATTCGTAATTTGTTAGTGTTCACGATCAAACAAAAGGCGAGAAAAGTGATTTATTCATTGATCTCCCCTTCTGAAAAATTTTAATTGATCACCCCAAAAACGTAATTCGACATGTTGCCAAAATACATTGTTCACATGATTGTTCTTATTGGATGACGAAACAGACACGTTATTCAAACAATCAAAATAGACAATATGGTAATGTGACGTTGTTCTTTATTGATATTATTCCCATTGTAGTTATCATTTTTTAATAATGAATATGTAAATAATTATATTACTAATGAAGTTGCTATTTTATCCAATATAACATACTTTCCGTTTGGGTGCTCTTTGTTGATGAAATATTTTAGTGACCACTAGTCTATAAATTGCTGGGTGTTGTACTTTTTTAAAAAAATCAATAGTCTATAGTGGATGAATATTTACTTTGCTCAGTTACTGGTAGGCTCAGTGATATGAAGAAGCAATGTTTTCTTTTCAGGGTTTATGTAACGATTTTTTTCTCGAAAATCAGTTGTCGTCTGAAAATAGCTTTTACCTGGACATTTTGTAAAACTTATTCCCAAGACTTTTTGTCATTCAGTAAACTCTTGTAATGACTAGGACCACTTTAATGTGTTGCCATTCTCAAATCTTCCTTTGATAAGTCACACTATGTTTCACCCTTCTTTTTAAGATGTTTCTTTTTTTTACAGTTACATGGAATGATTTGGTAATAATTACTTTCTTTATCAACCACGGTTATGTCGGATAATTTGTAATATTTTTTGGCATAGTCTTTCAGGCTCTGTCAATATCTTCCTCTTTACATTTGCACAATTTTCCACATTATGTAGACTTTTTTTTCTCACATACTTAATCCTGGTCTACCTATGATTATTATCATTATTATTATGAATATTATTGGTAGTTTTCCAAGTAGTAGTAAGGATTATTATTGTTTTCGATGTTCCATCTTGTATGTATGCAATTTGCATTTAAAAGCATGAGTTTACAGGAAAATGTGTTGAGCGTTTTTATCACATTCTAAATCCTGAAGCCAAGACTATCATTATGTGAACAAAAACCTTTTTCATGACTATAATTGCCATTATTACAATGAATGCTTATTCCCAAAACTATTAATGTCGCAGAAGTTGTTTATCAACTATTAGGAACCGTCAACCAAAAACTGTCAACATAGGTTTCTTCAATTTACAAAGCGGTCTAGCTGACTGACTATACATCGCGCGTACAGGCCGCATCAATGGAGCTAGAAAGCTGAAAATTCAAATGTTCACTCCTTAATATGTCCAGAAAAAAACTTTTTTTTTACCCCCATCCCACTCCTAACACAATTTTAGGGGGAATCAATTTACAATGTAAATTTAGGGTAAATATGACTCTTGGTTCATGTCCGACATCATTCACGTTTTTTTTTTTTTAATTAGAATTTTATTTGGAGATCACGGCCCAACAAGAGGCGAGAGAAGTAATTTATTTATTGATCACCGTATTTTCGACCATTTTTATGTTTTTTATCTAATAATCACCCTAACACGGTATGTTGCCAAAACACGTTGGACACATGACGGTTTCAATTGAGTGACTAATCAGACCTGTTAGCACCACGTTTTTTATGGCAGTCACAGAGCAAAGATATAAAAAAGGTTTGTTAATTTACTTATATAATTAACCCAGCGAAAAAAAAAATCACAGCATCAGTGCCTTGCTTCAATGAAGTAATTTTCAATTTCTTAGATGAGATATCAATCTACAAAATGATTAGATTTTTATCATTTTCTCTTAAAGAAATCCTCAATAAAATATATATATATATATATATATATATATATATATATATATATATATATATATATATATATATATCCGATAGAGATATATTGTGCATCTTACATATTCGTATTTGAAACGCTCGCTCATCCGATCTGAGATCGTACCCGGACGAGTTGAAAAAAAAAACAACAGAAAAAAAAGAAGAAATAAAATGACTACTCGAGTGAGTGGACTTCTAGGCTGGCTGGGGTTGAAATAAAATGTTACTTTCTCTCAATTGAATCTATATTACGTAATGTGCATCACTTATCTAGCACTAAAGGGAGGAAGTCTCGCCTCGCGGCCTCCATTCCGCCACTTTGAACCCTAAGCATTACACAGACAGCCATAGAGAAGTTGCAGCAGACGTCCGTCTCTGATACACAGACACAAACTCGGGCGTAAGATCCGTCTCTTACGACGCCAGGCACGTACTAGAATGGAGAGATATTGGCTTGTGCGAATATTTAAGCATGCAAATGTATACACATACACATACATAAACACTTGAAATGACAAACGTAGTGATAAATTGAAGAATATAAACAGAATATACACCATATCTCGCGTGTGTACCAGAATTGATTATCAACAAAAATTATCTAAAAATATAATCAAGAAATAGATATTCAACAAAAATTATGAAAAAGATTATGTAAAAAAATAAATCTTTTATCAAGAATTATCTAAAAAAAAACATGGGGGTCCAATACGACCATAGTGGCCCCTAAAAGCATAAGTTTGTTTATGGTGTCGAGTGGTGTACGTATGGAGATGTTAAAGGTTTTAGCCCCTAAAATGGGACTAGGATTGCCCAGAGACACAAACATACGCTAGTGTATACACGTATACATGCATAAACATTTGAAAGGATATATGTAGTGATATATATTGGATGATGCAAATAGAAAATTCTCAACTTTTTATATAGGCGTCAAACTTGTAAGTAAAAATCACAACACGTCATCTCATCAAACACGCATGTAAAAAAGATAACAAGTATGTTTCTTACGCATTATCATAGAACGAAACACGAACAAATAAACAGTTTCTCTCCCTTACCACTCCATCTCTATCTCTCTACGTCTATTTATGTAATTAGATCGATATTAATTATTCGATCAACTGTTTCAAATGCTTCGGACAAACATTCCTCAGCAAACACTTACATGCCATAATGTGCCCACACTTAACAACAATATCACAAAAGCCCATTCGAAATTAAATAGGATATCCGAATCTTGCATGAAAGAATCACCATAGCCCGTGCGTGTGCCAGAACTAATTATTAAAAAAAATCATCTAAAATCAAAAAAAAAAAAAAATCCCAACTAAAATCATCTAAAAAGAAAAAAAGGCTTTTTTATATTGAATTATCTGAAAAAAAGGGGGGGGGTCTGATACAACCACAGAGGCCCCAAGAAGCTCTTTTTTTTAAAAAAAAAAAAAGAAAAAAAAGAAAAAGTTTTTGATGATGTTTAGTAGTGTCCGTATGAAAATGTTCAGGGTTCCAGTCTCTAAAATGAGACCAGGATTGCCTGGAGACACGAACAGACACACTGAAACCCGAAGACAGAAGAATCAGTAGCCTCCTTGACAAGTTGGTCGGTCATTTGTGGGGCTACGGTGATTCGATAATTTGGCATCATCTGATCTTAGTTGATTTAGTTGGATGAGTCCAAATGAAGTTGTTTCAGAGAAATGATGACCCGAAACCAGTTCGATGATGTAAAAATATGTCTGCCTGTCTCTTAGAAAACTGTCAACCAAATCTGTCAACAACAGTTTTCAAGTTGGTCTGGCTGGCTATCTAAGTATGCATCGTGTGTGCAGGCCAAAACAATGGAGCTAGAGGGCTAAACACTCAAACATTTAATCTTTATCGTGAGTAGAATTTTTTTTGACGCCCATAGGTTTTGTTGGGAGAGTTCAATTTGCAATGAAAGTTTATGCTAAATTCGTCGCTTAGTTTTTATTCAAATTGATCGTCCCCAACACGACAGGCTGCCAAAAGACGCTGGTCACATTTCTATAGAAAGACTAACCAGAGATGTCTGTCTAATATATATATATATATATATATATATATATATATATATATATATATATATATATATATATATATATATATATATATATATATACATTTATGTGTGTGTGTGTGTGTGTGTGAGAGAGAGAGAGAGAGAGTTTGTGTATTATTAGATTGGACAGTCCATGCGGCAGAATGTGATAACGTGCCAGAATGTGACAATTCATTTGGAAACATGTTTCGTCCGGCACCAGATTAACCAAGTAGCAAAGCGAACAGCTGACCATGTAGGTGAACAAAGAAAATGAACGCCGGGCAGAACTCGAACCCACATCCACCCGGAGGCAGTCTTGAGGCGACTCTGCTCTTCCGCTGGCGCTGTTAACTCAGTCGGTTTCTCAACTTTAAGATCAAATCAGGCCCACATTGTCATTTACCCAGAGAAAACAGTCCTCATTTAACCGCTATGCCAGTCTCAACAGTCTCAACAATCAATAAATATGAATTGATAGGTTCGTTGCTTTGACCCTAAAGCCAGCCCTAACACTTAACTCACTCCTCAACGAGTATACATGACAATTCAATATATATATATATATATATATATATATATATATATATATATATATATATATATATATATATATATATATATATATATATATATATATATATATATATATATATATATATATATATATATATATATATATATATATTTGGAAGTTTAGTTCGAATCAGTCGAAAAGTTAGACAAAGTGGAGACACAGATCAAGAGATACGACTCTGAATATTCCGAAAAATAATCTCAGCGTAGAAGACGCTATCAATTATAGACGATGCAATAAATAACAGCCAAACTAATGAATGGTGTATAAATTGTTTTCGTCTTATTTTTTTCCTCAACAAATGTCCTTATAGTTTAATAAAATAAAATAACAACATAAATCACGGTCTGAAGAGACAAAGAGCAAATCTGGGGGTGGAGCAGTGGCTCATAGGATAACAACATTGATTTTGTCAATCAGTTCAGACAAATCATAAAAAGCGAGGTATTCACTCCTTCCATTCATTGTAATATGTACCTCCCACGATCATTTAACGTGCTTCTAAAATCTGTGATATGGCAAAACTATCCATGAAGTATTTCCATAGTGCCTGTGTACATTTTTATCGTTTCTATAACTCGAAAATAACTAGGGGTTATTTTATTCGTAGGTTTGTGGGTGAGAGAGCATTTAAATCAGTGGCATAGTAAGAGATTTTAGAGGATTTGGGGGCCGAGTTGGATGGCTCCTTGAGGGGGTCTCCCTCCAACATTTTGTGAAATTTGTCAGTAGAAAAGCAGAAGGTGAACAACTATCTGTAAAGCTTTCTGCCCCTTTCATTAGGGATCCGATGCGTTTTTAAATATCCCCCCACAGCTACATGTCTGATTTATATGACGGAATGCTGAGTCTGTGCAAGTGAGCATGTGCCGCATCTTTAAACGTTTGATTAATGTTTTTATTTGCTCCCATTCGTATGTACCAAAAAGTGTGCCTTGTGTACTCACAGCGTTTCCCCTGTTTCTGCTCATGGTCCTTTGGCAATGTCAATATTGTGCAGATGCGTGTGTGTGTGTGTGTGTGTGTGTGTTTTTCCGCGCCTTTCTCTTTCTTCAATAATTGATATAATATTATTCTATCAAGTTTAGCGAAAATGCTGATTAATTTTGTACTAACTTCTTCCTCTTACTAGTTTTATGTCGGAAAGCAAAACCATACCGATCCTAAAAGCTCTTTTCTTATTAAAAAAAAAGAAAAAAAAAAGAAAAAGAAAGAAAAAAAAGAAAAAAAAAAGAAAAAGAAAGAAAAAAAGAAAAAAAAGAAAAGATTTTACGCATTGATTAAACTCATACTTTTCATAGCAAAAAATATTTATGCATGCAAAGTTTCCGATTAAAAAAAAAAATCTTCTCGGGTTATCTATTTTATTCATGCAATTATCATCCTATATTTTCAAATTCTTTTCTCAAGTGTCTTTTAAACAATAAACCAGTCACAAAATAGAGACGTATTACACATTTCACAATAACTAGATTAATACTGAGATAATGTAGAAGGCTCGTCCTAAACCTACCTGAAGCTCTCGTGCATGAAAAAGGTCACCCAATTCAACTGACAAAATACTTCGTGATGGATAAGCTGTCTATTCTAGATATGCAAGATGTAAGTCTTGTTCAAAATTTAGATGTTCATTCATACTAACAATTTATGACAGTATATTTTGCCTTTAGCAGAAAGAACTAAAAAAGATGACATTATGGAGATATTATGCAATTTAGGCATATGATAATGGCATAGGTGAGATAATTGTACATGGATCCGCTCAAAATTTTAATTGGTTCTTTCGAAGTCTATTGTCGACCCTTACACTAAACTGACTGAAATCCATTGAAAACTTTTAGAGATATTTTGCGGACAAAGAAAAAATTCGGGAATATTACGTGGTTTTATCATATAACTGCGACGTAGGTGAGATAACTGTGCATGGATGCGCTCCGAAATTTATTCAGTTCTTCCGTAGCCTTTCGTTCAAACTTCCACAAAATGTAATTTTGGACATATAACTACGACGTAGGGGAGATAATTTATAGAAATTCTCTGAAAACTATTTGAAATATCGTGTGGACAGTCTTGAGCGTATATACAAATACAAGTGAATTTTAAAACCTTACAAACAAAAAAAAAAAAAAACTGAAAATAAATCCAAAAAAAAAGTAATAGATACACCCCATTTAACCACCTCTTTCTTGCCCGATTGCTCACCCTTCTACAAAATTTCATTGAAGTACTTTCGGAGATATCGAGAGGACAGACGAACAAACAAACAAATAGACGAACAGACACGACCACTATACATCTTTTCAATATCGTTGACAAGAGATAGAATATTGCAATATCCTCAAAAGATAACTTCACATTGTATGGATTCCCGTGGCATAATACATATTCTTTTTAAAAAAAATGGGTATTTTTTCTGTTCATAGTTTAACCATGTTAAGATCTTGTAACCTCCTATTTCGAGTTCAGTATCTTCATTCGATATCTATTAAGTGACCCTCTGGATGTTAACGCATCAGATTAATTGCCAAGAATCGAACCTGTTTTTTGTTTGGAGGGGGGGGGGCTTTGATATGCAAGAAAACAAAATGCATTTTAAGCAAACGATCCATAAGCTAGGTCCACTGTACAAAATCCTGGATCCATCCCAAAATTTGATCAATTACTCCTTAGCCTACCCTACACCTCAGCAATATGTCATAGGAATTTAATGAGACATTTTGGAGATATTGTTTTTGTGAACAGGGACGTATACACAGATGTAAGAAAAAATGAGGAAAAAGAATCTCTTAAACGAAAAGGAATTCCTTCTACCCCGAAAATGTAACCAATTCTTCCTCACCCTATGGTCAACCCTTTCATGGAATTTCATTGAGATAAATTTCGGTGTCGGTATTGCGTGGACGTAAAACTACGATGCAGGGAAGGTAACTGAGAATTCATGGATCCATTCCAAAATTTAAACACTCATCTACCGTAGCCCATACTCTCACTACAATTGAGATCCCTCAGAACTAGAGATATCGTGTTGTGTCGACATATAGCTACGATGCAGGAGAGGTAACTGAACGTGGATCAGTCGCCAGATCTAATCAATTCTCCCTCAGCCCACGGCCCACCCTTTCCACAAAATTTCGTAGCAATTCATAGAGAACCTTTGGAAATATTGTGTGCACGGACAGACAGCTGGACGGACGACTGGACAGACGGCTGGACTGACATGAGTGAATACATATATACCTCTAACCTCCCCAAAATTCATTGGCAGATGTAAATGAAATTAAGAATTGGCAGAATTTTCTGAATGAATATGTTTTCTCACGTAAAAATGAGTACATACGCACAATGTGTTTGACAACCGATTGCTCCACTTCCACACCATTGAGAAAGTTGCGTGAATGAAGTATTCATAGCTTTATTGACACTTTAGAAAACAACCTGAAAAAGAAAAAAATGGAAAGGAAAACATTTTTATTATACAGGCAGCATAATTTGTAAGATTTATAATCATCTTTCAGAATTAGAATTAAACATCAACACACAAGTAAAACAATTATATCTAAAGACGGTGTGATGAAGACGTTACCGATCATAAGAATTACATACAATACAAATTAAATTCAACATTCAAATGTTTACAAGATGTTTATATTATCAGACAAAAAAAAAATAAAGCAACCAGGTAAAAGGTGTTGTAGAAACATTAAAATTCAGCAACTAAGTCTTTTCAATTTGTATTGATAGGAATTTAATACGATATTTAAAATGTACTTGTTGCTCAGACTGATGAAATAATTTGTACTTGGAAGTATCATCTTTTTCGCTAATTGAAGGGGTACCGCGATTTTTTATCGAACGACGTTTCATCGAAAATGCAAAATACACACACACACACACACACACACACACACACACACATACACACGCACACACACACACACACACACACACAAACAGAGACATACACGTGCACGCACACATGCACGCGCCACTAACACACACGTACGCACATCAGGGGGCGTACCGAATGAGGGGGCTGTGATTGTTGAGGGTCGCCTCATCCCCGAAGCTCTTTCTTTCAGTCGGCGGACTTTTCAAGGTGGCCAAATTAGCCATTTTTTCCGGCTAGATATGGTTGTTTGTTTTCCGATTTAACCTACAATAAAAATCATTCGGTACGCCCCTGGCGCACATATGCACACGTATCACACGTGAATACACGTAAACCACACTGTGTATGTATTTGTGGCTTGTATGTGTGCATACGTGTTGCATTTTCCATGAAATGTCGTGCCTCGAATTGTTGATGAAGACTACTACGACTACTACTACAACTACTACTACTACCCCGTTTTACCTCGCTTTTTTTTTTTTTGGTTGAAGATCAAGTAATGCCAAGTAGCCCTTGATCTCAAAATAAAAGTTTTTTTTTTACTCATGCCTTCCGCCGTATTGAGCGGTACTGTATTTTTCTCTGTATTTAAATAATACCATTCTACTCCAAATTCTCGTGAAGTGATTTTTTTTACGTTTGTTTTCATGTTTTTCAATAAAAGCGTTTTGTTTTTTTTTTTCTTGTAAATTCGCGAATCTGCGAGCTGGAAGTCATCTTTCGTTTTGTTTTTCGTTCCTTTGCCGATTCATTTTGATCTGCAAATCGTTGTGGTCGGTGATGCTGTTGTAATATAATTGGTTGTAGCGATGACGTTGTTAGATCTGTGCACGCCTGAATGTATCATCTCAATGACAAACAATAATGAAAATAAATTGCTTCATATTTTTTTTTCTCTCCGACGTATAAAATGCCCGCCATTCAGATGGAACCTCGATCAAATCTGCTATTCCAAGTATTAATACCCTTAAGCTAAGCGGTAGCAAGTACGCTTAATTTTCATCATTACTTTTAGCAAGAGGAGTTAATATAACTATTCAGGTATTATTTTATTTACTCTTAGCCATGTTGAAAAAAAATGACAAATGTTATTAGAGATGAAAGCACTACCCTTTGGCTATAGGCATAGTTACGCATGTAAACGTTTTTAGTGCTCTATAACAGATTAATGAAGGTGCGTGCGTGCGAACGCAGGTGCTCATGAGTAAATATGTGTGAGCATGTGTGTGTGTGTGTGTGTGTGTGTATGTGTGTACGTGCGTATTTCTGCCTGCCTGCTTGCTCACCCATGATAGAGTGTGGAGAGCGGGGAGAAGATTGTTTATGCACGCACGTGCGCGTCTGTTTAAGGTTCTATCTATGATAAAAGTTAAGATAATTCCTACATTCTACCAACTACATAAGTAATGACTGCGTATATATTTTTTTTTAATTGAGGGTATGTATGTATGTGTGTGTCTGGGTGTATGTATATGTGTGTGTGTATGAGTGTGTGTGCGTAAAATTAGTATTTTTTGAAAATTATTTGTGTAATCCGATTCTACATCTAATTCCCACCCACCCCCTACCAATAAATATTTATCATTCAATAATTACATTTTCGATCTGATTCTTTTAATTGAGTGATCATCATCTTTTTTTTTTTTTTTTTTTTCAAAATCATTTCGTTCAACATTTCTGTAAATTTACGATAACATTGAAATAATAAAAAACCTCTCTATGACATTTTTTATCATAATTCTCACCACATCTGGATTTTTACGTAGACATTGTTTTTTTATGGGTGTTACATTCATTATGATACATTTTATTTTCCCGTAATACTTTGATTTTTTCAGAATGTTACGAATGAATATTGTTATATATTCTTTTCAATGCGAAGTTAAAAAAATTTTTTAAAATGCGATATGAAAGGAACAATTTGCTCGACAGTTCAAGTGGCTGCATCGAAGTTTTGATTGGAAACAAGCTTGTTATTGAACTTAACACAACGAATATCGTAAATAAATAATCTGCAAGTAAATCCCAAACGCCAGCTTCGATTTGCAAAGCTCTATTGTTTCCCAATACAGGTTTACTTGGATGGCGTGGTTTAGATTTGTTCAGGTTCTGATGTAATACTCATAAAGTATTGTAATAGGATAAGTAATAAGGTATTGCAGAACAAATTAATGAAACTTATGTGTGAACTGAAAACAAAAACCTTAAATCATAATAAGATTTTGAACTGGGCAGAGTCAGAGTCAAGCGGTGCTTAAAATTTTAGAACGAATCAACCGCACTGATCGAGGTGTACGTGAAACACTGCTTTCCGATATTAAAGATCGAAATCAGAATGGCTGACTTAAAAATCAAACAGCATGTTTGAAATTGCAGACAATGAGATAGATAGATATATCAATAGATAGAAAGATAGATTTCCCTAGCTCACCGAAAGTTGAGCACTCCTTTAAAAAAAAACTTTTCGTAAGCCAAAATGGCGAAAAGCGAAGTAACTATTTTTAACAATTTCTATGGGAAAATCTTAAACGTAGCCAGACCCCAAACTGAAAAAAGAAAGGAAAAAAAAAAAAATAATGAGGATGATGGTATATTGGGGTGAGTCGTCAGAGTTGAATTAGTTGTACCAGAGAGTTACGTCCAGAAGAGAGAGAGAGAGAGAGAGAGAGAGAGAGAGAGAGAGAGAGAGAGAGAGAGAGAGAGAGAGAGAGAGAGAGAAGAGAGAGAGGGGGGGAGGGAGAGGTGGGGGACTTGGGCTCTCTCTATTACGGCTCAATGCCAAATCAATGGTCAACAGTATTTTCACTTTTCACCTCTTTTCGTACACGTGAAAAAGCGGCATAAAGCAAACTTTGATAAAAGGGTGATACCTGTCTATTCATATTTTCGAATGTTACACTAGTATATAATCTATTTCTTCATGTGTGTATATATATATATATATATATATATATATATATATATATATATATATATATATATATTATGAAGATATGAATATGTATATACATATACATATATATCAGAAATATATATATATATATATATATATATATATATACATATATGTATATATATATTTATATATGCACACATATATATCATGAAGATATAAATATATATATACACATATATATATCATGAAGATATAAATATAAATAAATATATATGTGTGTGTGAGTGTGTGTGTGCTGAAACATATATTTGAATGACATGAAAAAACCCAGTCGTATAATACGCATTAAATAATTAACGAATACAAAAAATACTGGGTTTATAACTGAATTCTCTAGGGTGTGGCAAATGGTACAAATACTCGAATGACCAACTTTTGTTCGGACAATTCTATCTCCTCTTTCCATCTCTGATGATGACACAACGTTTCGGTCGATTCATCCTTCGGTCATCTTCTGGTGTAAATGCAATATCCGCAAGAGACTTAAAAAAAACAAAAAAACTCTTTCCTTACGGATATTACATTTACACCTGAAGAGGGTCGTAGAATGAATCGGTCGAAACGCTATGTTGTCGTCATAAAAATGGGATGAAAAGATTGGATTGTCCCCACAAAAGTTGTTGTGTAATTAACTCTTCACAGAATTGTCGACAATCCTCGAATAAATTGTTGTGAGTATTTCATAAAAACAGAAATGCTTCGAAGATATAGCAGACGCACACGCATACATAGATCCCATTCATCTCAAACTGATTTCATTCATTTATGTATTTGAGAAATCACTTTTCATTTATAAATAGGGGAGACCGGGGCTATTTGATACATTTTTCATTTGGATCAATTTATTGAAGAAATATGACTAAAAGTTACTTTGGAAAATAAACTTCCTTAGCACGGGTCGTTTAAGACTGAAACATTTGCCAAGTTTATCACATCATCATGTGAACATTCGGAAAGGAAATTACCAACATACCCCACCAGTGGGGATTGTTGGTTCAACCTGATTTGGCAGGTTAGTTTTCTAGCTAATTGATACAGATGTTTATTATTGTATTATAAATGAGAAATATAAATTTCAAAAACAGACAGAACAAAGTATTAGTGTAAGAAGTAAGATTTCAGGAATATAATGTCTACCTGGTGGGACAAGTGGAATTATAGTAGGGTGGTCCTCAATGATGGATTGTAATATGTTGGAAAATGGGAGAATAACAATCAGAAAAGAATGACGAAACCAATGACTTTTTTGAAGTTTGTTTTGTTATTTTGCAGCCTCTTTGTTTTTCTTCTGCCTCAAATATATACGATTACAGAAGACAAATAGCCCCATTCATAATGCCCCAAACACGTGATTTTCTTTACATTCTATTCCAAGTAAAGGTCCTGACAGATGCTTGAAATGTAGTACATATACTGTTTATTCCCTATTCTCAAAAACATAGACTACGCTATCATCAAACCTGTAATTCAGCTTGAATAAGACACTTCTTTGTCAAAGTGAAAAGGTTCCTCACCAGGGTGATAAAAACAATTTCCATGCTAAACTTAACGTGCTTACAACACTTGACTCGAACTTGGAAGCAAAAAGGGCATTTTTTTGGCTAAAGGTGAGGCTGATTCTGGCGCCATCAAGTGGTAGAAACGAGAATCAAAGCGAGTGATTCAACCTGCCCCTGCGCCAAAATAGTTCTAGTCTCTCCTATGCACCACATTTTACGCATTCGACCATTCTTTAACGTTGTCTGAAAATTACAAAATGGTCATTGTTGACTAATATTTTCTTTCATCGTGATTTTTTTCATCAGTCGCTATTTACAGCAACTTCGATCGGGCCATCAATCTCCAGCAGTGAGTAATGATACTGATCAGGAAATAAAGAGAAAGCTTTCGTTGTAACTCGAACTGAAGACGCTTTTGCTAAAGGCAAGCCTGGTTTAACACACCAGCTGCTCTAACAATCTGAGCTACGGGAACGACGACTTGGCAGAAAATCAAATCTAACCCTTAAATACACCCCTTTTAACCCTTTTCTTCATCGATCTCTCTCAGCATCATATTTGCTATTGTTTATACGCCAGAAGTATTTATAGCAGCGATCTCGTCTTTATTTATGATTTGTATTAGATGAAGCTCTGTCAACTTTTATCATTATTAATAGTTATTGACAAGTATTTTTTTTTTTCGTACACATTTTTTTTTAGTTGCTTTTCATCACAACTTGGCTCAGGGCGTTTAATCTACGGCAGTGGGCAATGAGAACTGAGGGTAGGTTCAAGGGTTAGATTCGATCTTCCTCCAAGCCAAGGAGTTCTCGTAGCTCGGATGGTTCAACCAAATTGTCGAGATCCCATAGCTCTGATGGTTGCCCTGTTGCAAGAGGGATGCAAGTTTTAGTCTCACCGAGTAAAGTTGCAATAAAAAGCAACTAAAAAGTTTAAAAATGAAAAAAAAAAACTAGTAAAAAGATAATTGATAAAATAGTTGACTGTGCTTCAAGTAATAGAAATAATAAATAAAGATAAAATCGCTATTACTTCAAATAAAAAATAGCGAACCACGATGTTCTTTCCGTTTTCTTCAAATAAAAAGTGAAAAAAGAAAAAGGTTAATTTTAATAAAACTTTGATGTTTCCATATCGAATGAATAAAATCTATGAACTGAAATACTGTAGTTACCATGTTTGCATCTGTTTTTACTCCTTTCTACATTCCCAATCGATTTGTCAGGAAATAATTCAAGATTTGGAAGCACTCAGAGAGTGCATGCCTCTGCTAACGCCATTGTCAGTGGAAGCAGGTGATCATGGATCCACCCTAAAATTTAATAACTTCTTCCGTAGCCCATTGCCCACCCTCAGACAAAATATTTTCGAAAATTCATTGAGAAATTTTGGAGATATCGTGTGGATAGTCATGAACGTTTACATACATGTATGGAAAAAAATGGAGATATATCTCTCGATCAAAAAACTTTTCCTAGATTTGCCCCAAAATTTACCCAATACTTACCCCCCACCCCGTTACCCTCCCTTCCATAAAATCTCATTGAAATTAATTGAGAACTTTTGGAGACATAGTGTGGACCAACAAACAGACGGAGTGAATACATATACCTCCCAAACTTTGTTGGCAGAGGTGAATAAATTGCATTATCATGATGCAATATATTATAAGAAAGAACATTTCATTAGGTGCACATTTTCTTTTATTGAATTTATTAGTCTTCAAACTAGATCATAGCATATGAATAAAGATATCTTATAGGAATTATGGTGAATATGTGTGATGATCAGCTATTTAGGAGCTGAATTCAAATTTTCGTTTTTTGAAAAGTTGTGCCGAAATCCATTTTCTGCTCAATCGTGTTAATCTCGATCTTCGCTCGTCTCTTCGCGTACGCGTGTTCGTCTCTCGATGCACGCAGTTCTGTATGTAATTAATAACGCAGCACGTTTTCTAATTATAACGAATGGCATGAACTTTAAAACCAAGTCTGCCAGACAATGTTACAAGATGGCAATGAGATAACTGAACCCACTAGCAATACCCCGCTTCAACACGTCGTAAACCAGTGTACAACGAACAGGTGTTCACATTGATAACAAAATCTTACATGAACTAGGATGGGTCTCTAATATTTCCTCTGGTCTTTCCCCTTTTTTGAACACATCCTCTATTCTTCCAATATGTGTGTTTATGAGTAAAAAATATAAAAGAAAACAATGAATCTGAATAGATTGGGATCAGAGGTGAGAGACCGAAAAGATACTCAATTTAAAAACGTTTGTCAATTGTATTTCTGCCGTGCGAAACAAAAAGACGATAAGCAGTTTTTTTTGTTTGTTTTTTTTTTTTTTTTTTTCCAATCTCATTTTTGTCTTTCTACTCCGTCTACTCCTTCAACTGAACTTGGAAACATTTCCTTTCATTATATAAATTCTATCTTTTACACCTGATCTTTCTTTCACCAAGTACAGATCCAATAAAATATACATAGAAATATGTTCATATCAAAATTACTGAATAACGTGCATACCCGAAATTACATACAGTAACACACGCTTGTTTCCAAAGGTAACCATGCATAACTCCATCATCATGATGTAGACAGAACCACCACCATCATAATTATCATCAAATCTCCTCATTTAGGCCTTTGAAGTGATTTTGCTGATAACTTCGGCATATCAAAACCATGAGCTACTTTTAATTTCTTATCTACTTTTAAATACATACAGTAGATGAACCAAACATTGTCTCAATTTTAACCATTAATTTCTAGAGGGTTTTGGCAAATAGAATTAGTTTTTGAATGGAAAAAAATACGTAGTCTTGTTACATGGGCAATAAATTTCAAATATTGTAATCCGCAAGAATCGGATATTGGCATTGTTTTTGTTATGGTTCGTGGGTCTTCGTTTGAATATTTAAAGAGACTAACCCAAACTTTCATTAACATAATTTTCTGCAAACATTGTGGGAATTGACACTTTCAAGCACTATCTCGTTTCCACGGTATTCTATTGTCTGGATATCCGAGTTTATTTCCGCGTATCCAACTACAATCGAAGAAATATATATGCGTGTGCGTGTGTGTGCACTGAGATTACTCGATAACAGGCTATCGTACGAAGTTGACACTCGCCAGATATTCAGTGTCGAGCTTGGAGTTTTCTTGGATCAACGGTTCACGAGAAATCTAATCCAAATAAATGGAAAAAAATATATAAAAAAAATCATTGTTCTTTTAACGAAAATTAGATATAAAATATCTAAATCGGCGATACTGAAAAGAAGTGGCCAAAATACTTCGAAGTCGCAGTTCCGTAAAACGGACGGAAAATAAATTATACGACTATTGTGACTGGCTGCTCCACGTAACATCAAGTCCGGTCCCCTCCAAAGATGCACCTTTGGGACGGGCACTGCCTTAGTAAGTATTAACTTGTGAATGAAAAGTTTGTCTTCTAACGTCCTTTTAGTGACTGTGGTTGAAAGTTGCCATCACTTACAGAGAAGATACACTAACGAAAGCATAATGGTAACGAGAAATACACGTATACATACACGTGCGTGTACGCGAACAAAAATCAGCACACGTACTGGCTTGTCTTCAATGTTTTTTTCTTTTTCTTTAGCAGCGTGCCTCACCAACATCGCGACTTGAAAAAAAATTCTACTCCTTCTATCCAAGAATTATTAATAAGTTCGTATGCATGGAGAAAACTGTACTCCTGCTGTCATAGATGTCCGTATGGTGATCAATAAAATATATCTTTAATCTGGACTTGCTGGGCGAAAGTAAGTAAATGCCAAATGACAAACATACAACAAAGATAGAGAATATTATATACATAAATGCATCCTCAATGACATGTACATACACATAAAATGGATATAAAGAGTGTTGAAGGTAAGACTGAAACTTATTTTGAATCATCTCCACGACTGATTGGTTTCGTGGCCTTAGAACATCCAACATCTTTGTTTATTTATTTTCACTGGATAATGTATCATTATCATAACTCATCATCAGCTGTCAATAACAGAATCACGAAACAGAAGAGGTCGGGTAGGGGATCTAATTCAAATTCATGCTTGTCATGTGAGTCCCCGTAGCGCAGATGGCAAGAGCGGTAAGGTAGATAACTAGCCATCCCTTCCGGCATAGAGGGGAGTAATTTCAAGTCTCTTTGAGGGTACTTATTTTTTTTCTGTCTCGATCAGCGCTAGTGTTTATTCACTCACAACGGAAGGGAATCCGTCCTGAGGAAAGTTGCGATGAATAAGTAACAAAAATATCAAGTTGAAGGTAAATTAGTGGCATAAAAATGAAAAGAAAAAATGTTTACATCTATAAAAGTCATTTCTTATTCTCTCTGAATTGTAATATATCACTATTTGTTTGTGGCAAACATTCATGACAGGAGACATAATCGGTCAAAAATGGAATGAAGTAAAGAGAAAAAAGGGACAAGCTAAAAATATACCAAGAAAAAAAAAAAAAAAAGAAAGAAGCATTATGATAAATTAAGGCCTCGGGTCAGATCGGCCAATGACCAAATCGGCTCTCCTAAATGGTCAACTCGGTCTGTCTTCGTTGACCAAGTCGGTCGTCCCATTCTTATTTGAAAAATAATTATCTGTCGATGGAATTTTATTGCAAATGAATACGTGTAATAATATTTGTTTATCTTTTCAGAAGTTTTATTAATAACTTCATTATAAGATCGGATTTTTGAAGTGAAACAAAAAACTGCGATTTTTGTTCCGTTCTTTCCCATGTATTTCACACCATATACATCATTTTGACTTAATTATTAAAAAAATATATCAGTCAATTCCATGTACTTATTTGCAATAAGAAATAATAATGTCTGCGTTCTTTTTTTAAATAATTATTACGCTGAAAGCATTTAATACACGGAAACGAACAAAACAAAATATGATAACAAGAACTTGTAGTATTGTTTGCCTTGTCATAAAAAATCGATTTTATTTAAGTTATTTAGAAAACCTTCGCAAAACGAAGAGAAATGATTCAGCGTATTTATTTCCAATAAAAATCTATCTACAGATATTTTTTTTAATAATAATTGGACGGTCGAGTTGGTCAATAAAGAATTGACTGATATGAGGTGGGTTGAGTTAGTTGAGAGGCTGACTTGACCTGTCACCAAAATTACCAAATTCAACAATTCAATGAGGATTAGTGTTCGATCCGGTGGTTGTTGATACAAATAACAGGGGGGAAAAAATGACAAAAATTGATTTTCAGGTAAAAGTATTAGAAATGGTTTCCATCGGAAAAATGGTTTATAAATATTCTATTCAGTGTCAAGTCAAAATTAAAAAAAATTGAGAACTTTAGCATACACCACACACACACACACAATTTATGAATATATATATATATATATATATATATATATATATATATATATATATATATATATATATATATATATATATATATATAATTGTGTGTGTGGTGTATACTTAAGTTACCAATTTTTTTTTTATTAAACTTCACATATATACACATATATATATATACATACATACATACATATATATATACATACGTATGTGTGTATACATATATATATATACATATATATGTGTATATATATATATATATATATATATATATATATATATATATATATATATATATATACATACATATATATTTATGTGTGTTTGTATGTGCGTGTGTGTTTGTGTGTGCGTAGTCATGTAAACCTTCCATTTTTTTTTCCAGATGAAAAGGAATTTTTATGATTCTTATTTCATATAATCCTGAAGTATTCACAACTACGTGTCACGCAAGTCATCTTTAATCCGATCAGTGTTATTTCAACGTGTTATCCAATAAATATTGCAAAATTAATTCCAGGAACTCAGTGCAAGTAATTTAGTTTTTATCTATATTTGTAATTTCATTCTTTATTACGGTCTTTTCAGCTGTTTTACCATAGCCCCATTCCAGGAGAATTTTTTATATATATATTTATATTCAAGTGTATATACATATGTATATATATATATATATATATATATATATATATATATGTATAAGTGTATATATATATATACATGTATATGTATATATATATATATATATATATATATATATATATATATAAGTGTATACATATATATATATATATATGTGTGTGTGTGTGTGTGTGTGTGTGTGTGTGTGTGTGTGAGAGAGTGTTGTGTGTGTGTGTTTATGGGTGTGTGTATAACATCAAAAATTTCAACAAAAAATTATAGAGAAATAGACATAATTATTGACGTTTAGAATTTCAAGTCAAAAGAAAAGTCAACAAAAACGGTGCAAAAATACTCACTTCTCCTCAAAACTGATTTAATACTTCAAGTAAAGATTTTTTCATCTTATGACAACCCAACCCACCCTACCTTCCAATCTATCTACTGTAACGAACGTTTTACGCATTCTCTGAAATCGTCTTCATCAATTATTTTCTCGATTGGTAACAACCTAAAATTTCCCGTAAAGAATAGGAAAAAATGAAACGATATTAACTAGCTGGGGAAAAGAGAGATTAATTAATTTTCATAATATTTTGAATATTCGCAATTCTCTTATATCACGAAATTGTAGGTAAAAGTTTAGTTCTTTGAATTTGTTCTGCTGTCCGCTGCTCTCTTGAATATGAAAAAAAAAAGAAAAAAAGGTTTTGATCCCGTGTATTCTTATGAAATGGCGACCGATAAATCAGGGCGTACATATTCAGAACAATAGGGGCCATTGCAATTATATGCCTATATGCATACGTTTGTTTGAGTGTGCATGCGTATGCATGTGTGTGTGTGTGAACGTATGAAAATTGGTGTAATAGAGTATGTGCGTGCGTGCGTGCGTGCGTGCGTGCGTGCAAATATGACTATATTGTTTGGTGCATTCATTTACGAAATTTAAATGTGCGTTATTTGTGCAATGAAAGGGATGTTTGTGCGCCAAAATACAAGCAACAATAATATGTAATTTTTGTATATTTTCATCGTTTATAGTTGTGTAAAAAAGTCAGATTTAGCAGCATGTTTGGAAAAAAAGCAAAAAACAAACGTGGTGTACACGTTAGCATTAGAGTAAGTTCCAGTATTTATAGCTCATATGCATGTTTCATCGTGAGCATCGTCAAATTTGAATTAAAAGATCGGTCTGTAACTAATTGGTTACGCAGAGATAAATGAAGTCAATTTAAATCCGATTGTCCATCTCATCAATCGCCTACACCTTACGAACAAAATCATTAAGCCACTACAATCATGCACTAGTAAAATCAGCGGCCTTCTGTTTTATAAACATCTGACCATGTTGTATTTACAGATTCTATATCAGAAATCAAAAGTTATCTTCTTTTTTTTTTCCTGTGTGTATTGTAAAAAAAATAGTATGCCGGTCTAGGTATAAGTGCAGATCCTGGTTTGGTGGGTCAGGGGGCCAGAAGGCATGGGCCTACAATTTTGACGGGAGGGGCTACTCCATCACAACATGTAAATGGTCCAACATAAATCATATTCATCTAACACTGATTACAAAAATACTTAATGAGCAGTTTGAAACAGAGCCCTCATTTTCCATCTGACTGGGGCCTATTATCTGCTCTACCCGATCCTGGATACGTGCACGCATCAGATGGAAGTAGAATCTTAGAGCAAGCGGCTGGAAAAGATTTAGAGACCTGGAAAGCAGTAAGTCGATCGAGAAATGAATGACTGTCCCATACAAGACAGGGTCTATTTTTCTTTTGTATTCGTTGAGCAAGGGAAACCTGGGCGAGCTTCGATGTACCCCCATGCTCGTGTGTGTAGAGGAGGAGATGCCTGTGTGAGGTACCACATGCTTTTTGTGTTAGGGGTGATGTTTGTGTACACACGTATTACGCGTGTCTGTTTTTTTATTCTTTTATTTTTTCATTTTTTTTTCAAAGGCATTCTAACTTTAACGTATTTTTAAGATGTGTGTGTATTTCATTTTTATCTAAATTTTCCTGCTCGGCGCGTACCTGCGTGTGTTGAGTGTGCACGCGTACCGTGTGAGCATAAGTGTTAGTGCGTTTATGCGTGAGTAAGCGTGTCGCACGCGTGTGTAAGCGTTCGTTTTAGGGAGATGATTCGTTGTTATGCCCCCCCCCCTGTTTTCAAGGTATATACCTTGTGCGATGTACCACGTACTATGTCTGTGTGTAAGCCCATGTTTTTTTTTATTATGCCTCGCAGCTTTCTCATTTCGAAGAAGAAATTTTCATACATTTTATTTTAGGTGTCATGGATTTCATACGCAAAAAGATGGGTAGGTGTTTCATAATTTCTCAAATCTTTTTACGCAAACACTTCATTTGTTCGATTACAATGTACATGGACACTTACTTCATTTGTCTTATCAACCCAAGAATCCCCCCATTTTTTTTTTTAGTCTTCTGAATCATTTTTTTTTTTTTGTTAGAAATTTTGAATCATGCACCAAACGAACAATTAATTGTCTTACAGATTAGCTAGAGATCTAAGGGGTCTGAGTGGGTGTGCTCTTAGAGGGGCCTCCCCCAACATTCAGCGAGATTTGGTGAAAAAGTAAAATAGGCATGTTGGTGAAAAACGCCTCCGGATTATTATTTATGGAAGTCATGTGTATGTATGCATATATCTTTATCATGTTATTGTATAAGGTAAGTAGAAATGCAACTACAATTTTAAAAGCTTTTAGGGCCCCACTTCATTGGGGGTCAGGGGGCATTTTCAAATAGCCCCCATCCTCTGCTACATACGAACAATGAGACTTTTTCTTATAAACAAGCTTGTCAAAATCGTTCTTTTCATGATAATTCAATCTGTACTTAACACTTCCTTACATCTCGTATTAATTTACGAACATTTTTTTTTCTTTTTATATCAGAAGGCCAACTAAACACTTGGCCTTCTTTTTTTTCAGCTCGTGCTGGTTATTTGTGTCTGAATGTTAATTATCTATCAAAAATTTTATTTGAAATAAAATATTTTCCATCTTGGAATGGTTACATTGAGAAAGTAATGACGTCTTTTTCCAATGAAAAATATCTATTGAAGACAAGATGTTGCACGTCAAATAAGGAAAAAAGTGCTTTGCTTATAACTTATTTTTAACAGAAATTATGTTTTTCTGTGGAAAAGAATTTTCAAATTGCCATAATATTCAAGCTCTGTTATTTCAATTGCCAGAGGCGATACAAAACTTTATCAAACTAACAATGTTAATTAACTCTAAAAACACACAAATGCACACGACAGACCCCAAAGTGGATTATCATTCTTAAGAAATAGTAATGAAATGAAAGCTTTTGATGAGTATAGCGTTATTTTTTTTGACAAAAATATGTTTAAAATAATTTTACAAAAATATAATGAAGAGAATTCGTTCGTTTTACAGGAATAACCATTTGACTGACTAACAAACAAATAGATAAATAATCGAACAGCTATACGAAGTTGATAGGGAGAAAACAAAAATTATTTCCAATTTTTGTCACTTTATTGACTTTTCATCATATACCTGTCTTAAATTACCGACTTCAAAAAGTAAGTAATTACGAATCTTAATACACGGGATGGGAAGGAATAGTTGAATGATATTCGTCAAGTGAAGACGATAATTGTGCTCACTTTGTATAGGACTTGTATTGTTATTGTCATTCATTCATTTTTCTCCTGACGTAAGTTAACGTTGATAGAGTTGAATAACAGTCGTTTCGTTAGTGAAGTAATGAAGGTGGGGGAGTGGAAGGGGAGTGAGAGAAAGAGAGAAAGAGAAAGAGAGAGTGAGACGGGGGCTTACTTCATGCATGTAATTTTACCGCTGTTTTCCTTCCATACACCGTTTTCATTACCTTGTCATTACAAGTGGGCGAGAGAAAGAGTCAACATATCCCCGTTTAAAATTGGTAAATTTTCGCCATATCTATAATCCATTATTAACAATTTCAGATCTATTTTTGTCTGTCATCTAAGAGAAAAAAAACCCCCGAACAACAATTAATTGCTTCCAGATATCTATATTTTCATTAATCATGCTTTTGTTTGCTCTTGCATGTGCTGATGTTATCATCAAAGACAGACTTTGGGAATTTGCCATGTTACGAAGATGCAAATGAAAACAAATGGGCTGAGATGAGAAAACAAGAAAAACAACAGTAAAAAGGAGACGCAGACCTAGGTAAATAAATACAGTGATGAGGTTGATTAGTTCTATAATTTTACGTGCTGTTAAAAGCTGCATTGTTCAAGTCTTATTATCATTTAATGTGCTTTTTTCCAGCTTACACTTAGTTACATTAATTTGTACAGCAATACTCTAACCGTACTACACAAAAACCAGCACTATTCAAGTTATTCCTGCATATCTATCTCTCTCCATATATATATATATATATATATATATATATATATATATATATACATATATATATATATCAGTCTATATCTACATTTATATATCTATACATCTATAACTACATACCTATGTATATCTTCATACATATATGTATATTTATCTATAAAAGTGTGTGTATATATATATATATATATATATATATATATATATATATATACACACACATATATACATATATATCTACGTATGCATATCTACACACATATATCTATACAAATATACATATATATACACATAAACATATATACACATATACACATACACATATATATACACTCACACATTTATATAGGCACATACATACATACATACATAAATATATATATATGTATATATATATATATATATATATATATATATATATATATATATATATATATATATATATATATATTATATGAGAGAGTGATAGGTATCAAAATGATAATACATTGTATAAGAGTCCCAACTGGATAAATACAAATGAAGTTAGTCATGTGTGCCGGTTCTAAGACTGGATGATGATGTACCGTGGAGAACATAATTATGTTGACATGCGCGCGTGCGAGTACTTGTATAGAGCTAAACGAGTACAAGAGAATCGGATATGAAGAACCATGCATAAGTATACCCGCGTACGTCCAAAATAAAGGATCAACTTGATTCGTAGGCATGTAGGAAGTCTTTGGTTAAAAGTGGAGGGAGGCAGGGCTAAATTGGCCCGAAAAATTTGCACGCGATTGTCCGAAAGTTTACACCGTTGTGTTCAAACGGGGTGGGGATGGGGGTATTTGTTCCCTGCCCCAGTACCCCTACTAGCACGCCTATGAACTTGATTCATAGACGTTAGAATTGCCATTATTTGAGCGCGTGAAATGACAAAGGACCATAAAAAAATGACACTTCTGCAAATTGTTAGTGTTATTCTTATGAAATAGAAATTTATTAGTTTTACTTTCTTCAAATGGCATTACCATTTTAGTGGAAGTAGTGATCGAAAGGGTTCAAAGGGTGCCCCACGGTGGTAGTTAGTTATGTTTTTTTCCTTTTTTTTTTTCTCGCATGAATTAGCTAATGAATGTCAGTAGTTTTGAATAACAATGCTGTGTCGAGACCAAATCAAACCACGCTGTGTGGAAAATGTGACAGATGAACAAAAAAAGAAACTGAAATAAATCGATCATCTTTTTAAATAGAGGGGCCTTTAGATAAGACAAGAGATACAAAATGAATCTTACTTTCGCGCTTGGCCTTGTCGTTTTTTTTCTAGTCTAGTGCAGCTGATTTTTTGCAGACAAGTTACATTTAGAGAAACACATTCGAAACTGAACTACCAATTCTGTCAATATTGCATTATCAAATTATATTTTTCTCTGTTACAATGGCAAAAGAAATAAAATATAAGAACACAGAGAAAAAAAAAAACAAAAACAAAAAAACAACAAACAACTACTAATGATAATAAAAAAAATGAGAGAAGAAGAAGCTTACTGTATTGTGGTTTTGGTGACACGAACATCACCGGTGGCTTCTTTCAATGATTCGAAAGAATTCCTTTCTGTAAATCAATGTTGTTTAAAAAAAATATAAGATTTCGATGTGTCAGAATTGGTCGTAGTAATCACTGTGGTATGTACACATACACAAACACACATACACACGCAGATACACACACACTCATACGTACTCGTGTCTGTATAGGTGTGTTTTATGAATAAAACTTGAAAACTATGTTAAGTGTTGTCCATGTATATATTTTTTTTCTGAGAGAGAATGTATGTATTTCCGGTGCGATATGTGTACTTATAAACGTTAAATTAAAAACATGTTTCTATTATGGGGTTATGTCAATAATGTGGACGTGTTTAAAACCACTTAGAGTTATATTTTCATTCTGATTCTGAAAGCGAACTTATGGTTAATGAGAATGAATGCGTGAATAAGCTAACAAAAATTAATGTATATAATGATTTTTTTTCATGGATGTAAATTCTGTCCGGTTATTTACATAGATATAGCTGTGTTAATTTCATCTATCAACGTGCGTACGTTTTGATACTGATATGCACACCAATTTACAAATTATTGTGCTCTGTATCCGTGCTACGAGAGAGGATAGCATGTGCAATATGGCTGTACGTGCATGTGTATATGTACTGTTAACATATGCTAGAAATTCTAACCAAAGATTATTGGGGATTTGTGTAAGTATATGTTAGCGTATTGATGCATTTGAAGTATACATGAACGTGTTCGTAGATTTTTGCTTGGCGAAATAAATAAAAACATTTCTTTTCTTCATTCTGAAAACACCAGTGTATCTCAGCAGCAGCAGTCATAGTAAAAACGCCTGTGTTACCTTGTGTTGTTCGTCGTTGTACAAGAAATGTAGCCTTCCGCGATGTTCCTCCATTCATTGAATTATTGAAGAAATAATCCCTCGTTAAATAGTTATTATTTTCTTTCGAAATGGGGTTTAGCCAATTCTATTTTGAAAAATGAACATGTGAATGGTAAATGCAGGTCTGAATATGCTCTATTGTATTTTCGTTCGGGAATGATTATAGTAAATCCGATGTTCATCTGTGTGTGTAGTCGTCTATGTGTGTGTGCGTATGTGTGTCAGTGTCTGCGTTTTCTTGTTGATAGATGGGTGCGTAAATATTAACTTAGTGTCGTAAATAAACAAACACGTATATAAAATCTATATATTGATTAAGATATGGATCTTTCTGTTGATCAAGGAATGCATCGAAAAAACCCCGTCGTTTCAAGGGAGGTATTCCGTTTTTCATGAAAGGTAATTTATTGTATTCTTTTTTTTTTTACATATATATATATATTTTACTGTGCTCACTCCGGTTATTTCTTCCTCCCTTCCTTACTCACGCTCAACTGTAACATGATTTTGTAACCCGAACCGTTACACTTTAACGAAATTGTCATCTAATGACAATTTCATTAAAGTTTTTCAGCTTTCAAGCATTCTCAATGAGACCATTTTAGCCAGTTTTAAATATTTTAAAGGTAATAAATGATTTCTTCACATCATTGTCTTTTTGAAGAAAAAACAAAACCATAAAACAACAACATGCGTGTGTGTGCGTCTGTGCTCTATGCATGAGTGTACACTGTGTATATTCACACACACGCACACGCACACACACACAGTGATTGTGTCCAACAGCAATTCGTCCAATATCTGAAAATCAGTGATAAAAGATGTGTGCAAATTGAATAATGAAAATCAGAGTACTTCTCAAAGATTCAATCCCTTACTTGACCTGAAATGTTTAACACCGAACTAACAGATACATACAAATGCATTCACACTTACATACGTGTGTGCATACTCCACGCAACCAAACAGTGACATTTGTTATGAAAAATACGTGATTCATGAGATATTGTGAGAAGTATCTATTCGATCTAGCCGACAGACAGTCTTGGAATATTCCTTGGAAGAACTTAATGCAACTCAGAAGACAAATCAGTTCATTTTTTTTAATGACTTCTTTCATTTACAATTACGATCGGATGAGACATTTTAGTTCAAGGAGGAAAACATATGCATCATTTATTCGAAATAAAATGTAAACATTCGTTCTAAAAGTTTTCAGCTGATAATTTCTGAAAATATTAGGCTTATAACCGAAGAGAAACAGAGTATTTGCACACACTTATATTACTATGAAAAATTACCAAAAGCCCTTTTTTTGCGCATTTACGTATGTGGTTTGTATATATATGTATTGCAGCTTTGGCTTGTATGGTCGAGAGAAAAATGAAATAAATACAACACTGAAACAAAATGAATAAATGAGCGTGAGGGCTCTGTTTTTATCATGTGTCAAGAAAGATGGAAATGTTGATCTTCAAAAAGCTCAATGTTTTTTTTTATCATTCAAAAGCTGAACTTGGATTCCCGAATAATGACATTTATTTATGAATGTTGAATGCTTGCGTGCGATGAGCTTCATGTCTCATATTTTATTAAAACCTTTTTTCTTTCAAATTTTTGGTGATGGAGACTTGTTACTTAAGAGTATTCAATGTGTGTTTATCTATTTACACAAAATTTAGCTAAATTAGGATAAAATAATAGAGTACTTCCTATAAATTTTGAAAGAATGTAGAAAAGGGGTTTGAATAAAAAAACGAGGAAGAGATGATCATTCTAGTGTGTGGTAAGACGATCGTATGTACACAGAAGGTATCTCGTAATTTAAGGTTTGTCGCGAATGAATGAGGAAAAAAAAATAATAGAAAAAGAGATAAAAAGTGAGTTCAAGGGCCTAAAGTGTCTCGCCTTGTATTGTTGTGGAACTTAAACAAGTGAAGGTTGCTTAGCGGAGCAGGTAAATGCAGCCATCACTTTTGGTACCGAATGAGCTCCCCTTAATAGGTTAAATGAAGGAGAGCACGACCGAACAGCCGACAATAACAAATGCAGTAACAAAAAGTACAACAATGTCTGTCACTTTAAAAAACAAATCAATTGATGTGATGTGCACCCACTTAGCCGACGGTGCTGCTGCCACGAATTCAAAATACCGTAAAACGAGAATCAAATAGAGATCTTGCGTCATTCACTTGAAAAGAAAACACATTTAGTTTCAAGTTAATATGTGAAAAAATTCAAAAAACGTTGGCAATAAAAATAAAGCAAAAATCTTGGGCGAATCGAGAGGAAAAATTATAAGTCTTGTAAGCAAATATTATCTGCGCCATTTAAAAAGATAATTCTGTATTTTGGAGCTTTTATCTTGAGTTTTATAAAGTTGCATTTCAAAAACATGTATAAGGAATTATCTTTTTATGCGAAAGAAATTAGATGAAATAGAGACAGACGATTAGAAATTCATGATGAATCTTCCTATTTTCAAATCTCGGAACAGAAACCGAATCTAGTTACTGTTTTATTGGTTACTTCTCTCATATTTTTTTTCGGTATTTTGGGGTTTTTGTCAGGTGTCGTGACAATATCGAAGACACTGATGATAAAGTCAAAATGCTTAGACAGATAACCAAACCAAGTACAAGTGCATTAAATACATTTCATTATAAAATCCACCAAATACAGTAGAAGTTTTCGTGTCAACTTTGAGATGGAGAAAAATTTGTTTTTGTAGTCATTTCATGATGCTTCCCGATTTAATTGAATCCATACCGAGTTTTATATAGCTGGAATTGAAAACACTAACATGCGAAGAGAATGAGACGCTAACACACGAACGAAAAATAGGATGACGAATCAAAGGATAAAAATACAGAAACCTGAAAAGGATTAAGGACGCTTGAAAATAGGTGAACTTTATTTTCGTTATTTTAATTAATTGACTTAATCAAGCCGATGAAGAACAATACATTTATATAGAATAATCGGTCGCCCCAAGTTCTATATACGCACAATATACAAATAATGTATGTGGGCATCCGATTTTTACCGAGAAGGTGTGTATTGCACGCGCATACAGAAGAATATCGGATGTATATGCGTGTGTAATGAATGGCAGGTATGCGTGTATATGTGTGTAAAAGGCCACGAAAAAAAAAAAAAGAAAAAAAGAAAAGGAAGAAATGGTGATACAGCTACGAGATTGATGAGAGGCTGGTCTTTTGCCAATTCAGACAACGCACAGCAGGTTGACGGGAGCCTGCACCACTTCCTCCCCTTCTCATTCTTCTTCGCCTTTGGCTTTCTTTAGTTCATTTTGTTACTTTTTTGTTTTTGTGATTTTTTTTTTGTTTCTGCCCTCCCACCTTGACCACACTTTCTCCTCCCTCTCCATTACGCTCACAACGATGTCCTCACCTCTACCCTTCTTTCCTTTCTACACTGCAGAGTTAGCCTACCGTAGGGTCGGTGTCATATAATGAACGCCCCCTAGACCAGAGCAGCCGAGAGCGTGTCACGCCTTTTCTGCCCCGAACGTGGCTAACGGTACTAAAAATCTACTGATACCACTGCCATGAAAGAAAGGGTCTAGGCCTCTGTAGGTCTTACAGTGTCAGCCAGGAAGGCAACCTCTTTGGGCTCCTCCCCTCTCGCTACCACAGCTACCTCCACAAACCTATCCTTTGAAACGAGAATAGCGAAGTGACAAATCGAAAAACTGATAATAATAATACTACAACCAATATTCATATTGGTAGGACTGCTGCAGATGACAATAAAGAGAAAGAAAGAGAGAAGTAGAGAAAGAAAGAAAGAAAGAAAGAAAGAAAGAAAGAAAGGAAGAAAAAACATTGGAGAGCAGAGTAAGGACAATGTGAGTGTGTGTGTATGTGTGTCTCTCCCTCTGTCTGTATGTGTACATGCATGTGCGTGTGTGTGTGTATGTGTATATATGTGTATGATCTGAGTAATAGATAACTACAAGGTGGAGAGAAAGAACGTAGATGGTGCTGCTCATTTCATTAAATGTAAGTAACAGAGAGAAAGAGAAAACAAACATAATAATAACAATAGTGACAGAAGAACTGGATTGACTGAGCAAATGAATGAATGAATAAACACACACACACACACACGAACAAAAAAAGAAAATCGTAACTACATCTATATTCATGTGAGTGTGCATGGGTACAAGTGTGTGTTGTTATATGTGTAATGAATGATGCTAGAAAAAGACAAAAAATAAAAATAAATAAAGTTAAAAATTAGAGAGACGTCAGGGAGCAGATCGTGTGAAGGAAAGAGACAACTAAAAGAAGAGGGAAAAATGTCATATAAAAAGACAGAAGGAGGGGCAAAAGAGATCGAAGGTGGGGAAAGAAGTAGCAAATAAATAAAATAATATAGATCGAGAAAAAAAACGAAAAAAAAAACAGAAGAAGATAACAAATGGAAGAGAGAGTGGGAGGGGTGAAAAAGAGAAGGATATTATGTTGATAATGTATCCCTCCCCCTCTCCTTCTCTCCTCCTTTTAACACTTGAACAATATGTAAGGTCTCTCAGTCTAGTCCCCTCCTATGTTCAGTTCTATTGGACTACAACGAAGTCTGACCTGTTCTCATAGTAGAGAGGAAAGCGTGGCGTAGGGATATCTGCTTCAATATTGACAATTCTAGTTGGTATAATAAATGATGCTCTGGACCAATAGGATCATATCATAGCGCGCCCCTCATAGAAACAGGGCATCGACCATTCGACGTAAAAATTGTCACTAGCTAATGTGCTGTTTGAACTTGCTTTAGCCTCCACATCCATATATGGAGGCGCAGTCGTAGTGACACAGGAGTTACAGCCACGGTGTCAGAGTTCAAAACAGATAGAGTGCTTTTCGTCGGGCATGCTCTTCCTTCCACTAAGCTTTGACACGATTCATCCGCGTTCATACACAGCGAGCACCGCGGCGTGCTGGTAGCTAGCTTGCGAGAATGAATATCTAGGAGTTAGGAAATGAGTTCTTATTTACGGTCCGTCTATGAAACTACCACCGCAACAGCAGCATCAACTCGAAATATATTACAGCAAAGAGATGACCGTATTCGCAAATAACAATACTATCATCAAAAACAAATAACATCATCGTTTATAACAGAAGAAGACAACGAAATTCAACCAACAGGACCACAGTGAAATTTCCTTATTACTTTTTAGCATGAAACTAAGAGTCCTCTACCGGTGACACGGCATTTACGCACAACAGCCTGGATGAATAATAATACTTCGAGATTTAGTTTTTACATGCGGTCATCTACGACCGATAAACAGCCCGGAATCTTACACCCGACCAAGACACCATCAGATGCTGCCGGACCTACTCTTCAACTAAGTGAGCGTTTTTGAAAAAAAATCTATTTCAAAAACTAAAGTAAATATACATATATATAAATGAAAAATCAAAATATATATGTATAATAGTTTGCGCATATGTATAATCACATAAGTTGATATATAAACTATATATATATATATATATATATTTATGTATATATGTATATATATACATACACATACACACACACACATACGCACATAAAAAACACAAAATTGGGAGCTTACGAAATCAAATATCTGCTGCTTAAAATACGCTAATTTAAGTCGACGCTCGCCGTTTATTTTAGTCCCTTATTTTGGCGGGTAGTTTTCTTTCTACTATTTCAATTTTTCTTACTTCATATACATGTTAATTGGAATTTTTTTTTCCTCCAACGATATTCGTCACAATTCATTCATTGTAAATAATACACAACCAATCTCTCCTATTCAACAACAACTGGACTAGGGTCGCAATACAGAACACAATCACACTCGCTTCTATACACACACATCACAATTCTACCCTTAAATGTTCTCTATATCACAAAAAAAGTACTCTTATTTAATTGATCATCAAAGTTTGATACATCCCACTGTTCGTAAAAGTTGAGAGCTAGATATATCAGATGAAATTTTTTTTTGTTTTACAAGTATCTAACCTTTGGAAAAGTGTTATTCCTCACCCCGACACACACACACACATACACACACACGCGTGTGCTTGGGCGTGAACGTGTGGTGGTGAGAAAGACGGTGCGTGAATTTTGTTATAACTAGAAAAAGAAAGAAACAAGAAAAAAAAAAAAACATTCCCCAGTTCTCCTTACTTTTTTAAAACTACTTGACCTCTTTTTTTTTTTCTCACATCAAATTATCTTTATTGCAACATCTTTAAGACCTTAGCATTAATTTTTATACACCGTCCGTCAGATATTAGCGTAACCTCTTTCTCTCTGTCTTCCCTTCCCCTTTCCATTACTCAAAGGGTAAGAGAGAAAGAGAGATAGAGAGAGTGAGAGAGAGAGAGGAAGGAACAAGATCTCCCCGACCAGTGACCCGCCGACCCACAGCCGGGTTCGCGTAGCTGTTAGCTTCTGTGATCTGTGTCGAGCAACTTCGCCACAGTGCTGTGGTTCCCGGCCTCTCTCGACACCCAACGCCACAAGATGGCGATGGTGCCATTTCAACAATCCAGTGTAAACATGAGGGACCATTCGGACGACTTGGGAGGTTCGGCTCCTACGCCAACGCAACAGAGCCAACAAACTCCAAGTCAAGTCGTCCAGACGACCACTGCTCCGACGACTCCAAACGGAAACCAGTCAAGCACACCGGACAATAAACAGCAACACATAGAGTGCGTGGTGTGCGGGGACAAGAGTTCTGGGAAACATTACGGACAGTTCACCTGTGAGGGTTGTAAAAGCTTCTTTAAAAGATCTGTCAGACGTAACTTAACATACACCTGTCGAGGAAACCGCAACTGCCCCATTGACCAGCACCATCGGAACCAGTGCCAGTTTTGTCGGCTTAAGAAATGTTTAAAGATGGGAATGCGACGGGAAGGTAGGTCGTTTCCCGGTGAGTTTTAACTGATTTATAAACCTTTTCATTAAGAACAAAGGTGGTATTTCCACAAGCGCTGATTTAAGCATCAGTACTGTAAATCAGTGTTAAACAGTACATATAAAACTTCGATTTACTAGAATCGAAAACAGTTCGAAAAAATATAAGAAATAAAAAGGAGAAAAAAATTTCAGGCATGTTCATTATTTCAGACTACCCGTTTGTTTTTCCACCACTAGTAGTAAATAGACACGTCCGTCACGATTTTTCCCCCCCATTTCGGGAGTACGGAATTATAAATTCTCCACTATTGCTTTAAACTTTTCTCGAAAAAAAAAACAAAAAAACATTACTTTATATCACTCGGGTTTTGAGAGGAAGAAACCAGTTTAAGAAATGAAAAATTGGGCTAATTTTGAACAAATTCTCGCTGAAGTTATATTGCAAGTAAGCTATCTGGTCTCAACGCACACACATTAAAGAATTCGTCTATTCTATGTCTGTTCCTCTTCACCATCAAGATGGTGGTTAATAAAAACCGGAGAGAAAAAGATCGCCGTACGATTTACGTACATACATCACACAATTTCTGTCCCAACTATGCGCCACCTTTTTAACCTTATCTATTGTTCAGATTGTGATTAATTTCGACGGCTATATTCATTACACAGAGCACATTTAAGGGGAAAAATGGACTAGGCCTTAAACACTATCTCTTCAATTGTCATGAATTATCGGATACTAATTTCGAAGAAGTGTGGGGATTTTCCCCCTAAGAAAATTATACTGATTCTACTATTTAATAGATGTTTCGCATGTTGAATCTTCACAACTGATCTCTTGTGTACTCACAGAGGTTGTCTGATACATTGAATAATTTTTCAGACGAAAATGTAAATAATACTGCGTTAAAGTTATTCATTTTTCAGAAATAGCATTTTTTTTTTCAATTTTCTCCAACTTCTAATATTTGTTCTTCGTCTTCATTTTTTTTTCTCTCCATTTTTGAAGCTACTTCAATATTGTAAGTAAAATCAAACTTGGGTTTTATTTTATTTATTTAAAAAAAAAACCAACTAAATCCTCACTTTTCTTCTGATGAATAGGACTTTCTTTTTCCAGATTACTCATTATTGTAAAAGTGTATAATTTTTACTCATTATTAATAACTCTCATTTGTATTTATATTTACCATCAACCATCTTTCTACTCAGAAAAAAAAAAAAAAAAAACTTCCCTGCTCGAGCTATTTGATTTATGGCTTGTGTATTTTACTATCAATTTCGAAAAGTATGAATATCAACTGATTCATTATAAACTTGACAATTCTTTATAAACTTTTGTTAACTTGCTGTATTGAATAAATACTCTACATAATTCTGTCGTATAGTAATGAGTAAACATGAACACGTGCGTGCAGTTACTTATTTCAAATTTTGTCTACACCGGCTACGAACTCTTGTGATGAACAAAAGTTTTATTGTTGACTGACGTGTGAATGCCGGAATAATTGTATTGTTTGCTCGGATATTATTTGATGAAAGTCCTATCTTAAATTCGTCCTTGTTTTTGTATAGGCCTTTGTTACGAATTCTGAAATGCATTTCGATTTCAATTTTTTTAATTCTCACTAAATTTCCGAAGCTAATGGAAATAATCCTAATATATTCATTGTTTCCGTAAAAAAATTTTTTGCTCAAGCAATACAAAATGAGCTGGAAGTATTGCACTCGTCAAAGAAATTCAATTATGTATAACATCGTAAATATTTTTCTGTAGTTATAAGTATCTGAACACAAAACATTTTAACGAGTGTAATTTAGCTGTGAGTGGCTTTTTTTTTCTTTTTCTTTTTTCTTCCTGGTGAACATTAATTATACATTTAGTCATCTATTTCTTAAAAACCTTTGTAAAAATCAAAACATTTCAGAGTTTATAATTTCATCTAAGATCAAAATCAAAACTGACTTTCCTTTCTTCATTTACTTTCCTTCAATTTTTTTTTACATTATCCGTTCTTTCTTTTTCTATTTTTTTTCCAGCTGTCCAAAGAGGCAGGGTTCCGCCAACACAGCATCCGGGATTTCCAGGACAAATGGCACTCACTAATGGGGACCCACTAAATGGACATACGTACCTGTCCAGTTTTATTTCAATGCTGATTCGTGCTGAGCCGTACCCAACCTCACGATATGGTCAGTGCATGCAACCGAACAATATTATGGGAATAGAGAATATTTGTGAACTAGCGGCCAGATTGCTGTTTAGCGCCGTCGAGTGGGCCCGAAATATTCCCTTTTTCCCCGATCTGCAGGTGGCTGATCAAGTTGCGCTATTACGGCTTAGCTGGAGTGAACTGTTCGTGTTGAACGCGGCCCAGTGTTCCATGCCACTCCATGTAGCCCCGTTGTTGGCTGCAGCGGGGCTCCACGCTAGTCCGATGGCTGCGGACAGGGTCGTCGCTTTCATGGATCATATTCGAATATTCCAGGAGCAAGTTGAAAAACTGAAGGCACTGCATGTAGATTCAGCGGAATATAGTTGTTTAAAGGCTATTGTTCTATTTAGTTCAGGTAAGAAACCTCCATTTTCTTCAATTTCCCAACGGAAAATATTCGACAAGAAAAATGAAGCTATTTCTTTGTATAAACAATTGTTATAAAAATACACTTATTATGAAGGTTAACAAAACCTTTGCTTGAGTACGGAAAATATTATCTTGTTTCTGTAGGGGGGTCGAAGGCAATGCATTACTGTTATTGGTTCTGGCATCTCTCTGTAAACTAGGATCTGTCAGGAATTTTGTTGGACATCATCTAGTATGTTAGTGTAGAATTGTCCACTTCGCTGGACGCTGAATGAAAACTTCACATGTCGGCTTTATTTCACTATCAATAATGCAACTTTCTCGAGTTTTACCGTCCATAAATATGTTGTCTTGATAACCAAAAAAATTAAGTGAACCTAAAATACATCTCCTGAGGCTATCAAATGCTCTTATTTTTTTTTCCTGTATCATACGATATATATATATATATATATATATATATATATATATATATATATCATTGCTTAGCTATATCTTATCGTCACATGACTAACTAAATTACCATTTCATGTCAATTATGTTCTCATTCACGAGACACTGGAACAGTAAGATGAAGTTGAATTAATTCTTAACTCGGTTATACTTGATGAGGTGCGTTTCCTTCGCTATTGAAATGTGACGAAGTCTATTTAAACGCACAAAAAATGTGCCGAATGGAAAACAGAAGCGAAATAAACTTAACTTTTGGATACTAATCGACCATGAAATCTTCTTTAAGTGGTGCACTTGTAGTTCATTACGAGAATAGCCATGTCAGGTTCGAACTCGTGTTTGAAGTTTGCCCTTTTTTTTCTCTTTATATTATTTCATGTGAGAAACAAATGTTAGTTCTAGAACTTTATGCTATTTATGAATCTGACAGACGGACTTATTTTGAAATAATTAATTGAATTTCATGGGGTATTGCCATCTCATTCTTGGGATAGAACTCTCTTACATAGAAGCTGTGACTAATTTGCTCGAATGCCCAGTACATGCTAGTGTCACTTCTAAGTACATTGGTTGAGCGTTGAGGCTTTTTTTTTTAACCAAGGTAACAATGGTAATTTTGCGATTAAACAGAGCGAGTGGTTTCTATGACAACCATTTTCCGCGGTCACTCATTCATTGGTAGCTGTAGAAAAAAACAGTGACAAGTAGAAACAATTCGAATGACTCTTGACTGGCATTGTAATATTTCCAGTTCACGTTTTTAGACTTTTCATTTGTTTATTGTTATGCTGCCAATTAAACTTTGACATATCAATACATTGATTTCGTTTCGCTTTCAATTTAGATATTTGTAAATTGTTGAACAAAATATGAACATTTTACCAACTAATTTATTGGCTAAATTTAGAAGGATGAAAAAATACAAACTCCCACAAATCGACTTCAGATTAAGCTGTCTTGGAAGTTTTTAATCGACAATTTCGCAAGAATAATCCTCTCAGTAGTTGGAGCCATTACCGCACTTCTCATTTTCGCTACTAACAGTGGATTTGTAAAATCTAAAACCTGGAAAGGTCTTCCTTTTTAACGTCTATTAATTTAACGTCCATGACTAGAGAAGAAAAGATCCTACCGAAGATCATATATTTCTGTCTACACAAGCACAAATACTCTTTTCCTCGCCGATATTATCTTGGTAATATCGCAGTTTGGGAAATATCCAAATAATTTACCAAGTCTAGATTGAGAAGAGAATGTACTTTTTGTACAGTAGGTTTAATTACCTGGAGGCTATTCGAAAATTGAATACTACAAAGACAAGTTCTATTTGTCACAACTTGGTTATCCGAGAGCATGGAAAAAGACTGAGGTTGAAATGTAAAAATCAAGACTTGCATAGGTCATTAAATGTTATTCTAGCTCTATTGGCTCGTTTGATGTTGCGTATTATTTTAATATTATTTCAAAATGCTTTATCTCCGTATCGGTTATCAGTTCTAGTCATTTTCTTCCTTATAATTTGACTGAGAACGAAGAGATAAGTTTCATTAATTAGTTTAGCTTCGTAGTTATATTTTTCTTCATTGATACATGGCCTAAACTCATTTGACATTTTTTATTCATGCAGATAATGCTGCGAAATAAATTCATGAAATACCTCCCCGTGTTTTCCGGAAATTTTAAAAAAATTTTATTTTTACTAGCTTTTACAGTTTGAGACAGATGACTGACTTCGTGCGTGTTATGTTTTTTTTTCTTTCTCTCGAGGCAGGTCTTCTTAGCTAAGGTTATTTTGCTTCTTATGCTGTTATCCCTTCTCTATCATCGCTTAGAAACTAGAAAGTATTTATTTTTAAACTTTCAATATATCGAAACGGATGGAGTTACTCAGTCGGTTAGTGTTGTTCTGTTTTTTGTTTTTTCTAACATACTTGTCTCGTTGCAAACTTAGATTTCCCCCTAATATATTATTTGAAGTGTCGAATTACGTCTAACTTAGATCCTACAGATGCATGTTTTAAAAAAACGCCGTATAGTTTTCTATTTTGAGCGTATTTTTCTTTATCTAATTTCGCAGATCTTGGCAAATATTTCCTCGAAGTTCATGAAACCTTCTCTCAGGCACTACTTTCTTGTGACGGCCATACTCTTGCTCTCAGCGTGTGTACATATGCATTCTGATTCAAAACAGATGTATACATTCCAGGAATTGTTAGTAATGCGATACAGTTGACACTATCAACCATCGACACTTTCAGATTTTAGGTTGAAACTCGTTTAATAATTTCAAAGTTTAACAAGAACCATGTTTTGATGATAAAATCGAGCGGTTGGAATGTCCCCTTTTTTTAGCGTATTTTTAGCCCACATAGAAAAAAAATGAAGGATTGTCTGAAGTAGTTGATTGTCCTCAATGGTGTACTTGATGCATGTTGGTACACTATTGAGACGTGAGGTGGCTAAAATTTGTCTTGCTTCAATTCTGCAATGATCTCTTTACCTCACTTTGTTTTTTGTAACCCCCCCCCCCGTCTTCCATCTTCGTTGTGCAGAATATTTTTCCCTTTGCGTTAAGACTGTCCGGGATAACCTTACCCGACACGGCAAAGGCTTTAAATTCTGTTCCGTACTCCTGTGTACTGTCACAGTTAGTGCCTCATCTCCTTGTCCATAATATTTTGATATAACACGTACGTGGGGTATTAGATAGTGTAATAATTGATAATACCATCAGAGTTCGATCATTCTCGGCGTATACATCTGACAAGTTATCCTTATAGATAATTCGATGGCTAATTTCGAGAAAGGATGAATCCCAGATCCGTGATTGAACTGCAATTGTCAGTATATCCGATTCACGATATGAACTCATGGGCGTATCATTTAGTAGTGAAATGAATGCATGTGTCAACAAATAATCGAGAAGCTTTATGAACTCCCGACATTTTGCCAAAATGATATAAATATAAGCTGAGATGGACTACAGAATTCTCTTTTGAGGAAGATTATCAATAACTAAAAAAATATCTGATAATTATCAACTAAGTTAGCAGTAGAAATGAGGAATTATCATTGTTATACTCTGATTTATAAGAATTGATGTCTTATCTTCAGGTTGTTTTAGTCGCCCCATTTCTGGCCTTATTTATTTGAAATCTTTTAACTGAACGCTTTAGTGGGTTGGCTGTTTCAGCTGTGCATGATAGGCGATCACTGTGAAAATATTTGATCTGTGCTTATGGGTTGAAAAGAATGATCTATTGAAAACTTTTTTTTTTCATTTCTTCTTTATTGAAGAGGTTACATGAGCTCGTTGATAATTACACTTCGAGCTTTTGAAGCTGTAATTGGAAAATAAGGTTTCCTTCTGGTACCAACCACTCGCGTAACAGTCACTTCTTTCATGGAAACTGATCCCCAAAACAAACGATCATTCTTCGATAGATTGACAAGTTCAATTCACTAATGATAATAGCATGGCGACAATGATATAACAGCTGCAGCTGTTGAGTTAATTCAAATTCACTGCATAGTTCTATATTGAATGAAATACACACAAGTCTTGGAGATCATTTCGTATCAGCGCGTCTGAAGTTGTTCTTTTTGTAGTGTACAAATTTCTTTACTTTATCCAGCGTTTACTATTATGAAGATTAAATGACAGTGAGTGATGAGGTGGAAAGTTCAACTCATTTTGCTGCGAATATACCCGTAAAACTTTCGTTGACAAATTCACCTAATCTAAGCTACTTGTATGTTTAAACCGGCCACTAGATTTTTTGAGTGTAATGAAACTAATAAATATGTGAGCATGTATGTACTCCTTATGAATTTTTTAACTTTGAGAAATCTGATTACTGTGTACCATATACAATTGTATTATATTTTATTTTAAGTCTTGGAGATTCTTAAAACAAAATTCAATCCTAATCACTGCATGAAAATTTCGTAAACAAGTGGTCTGCTGAAAATGGCTTGCTCTCCTCTTCAATCCACTAGTGAACACAGCCATAGATAAGTAGGGTTGTCTTCGTTGAAAGCCTCTCTTTCACAACTGCTACTTGAAAACATGGGTTCATTAACCCTGACTTCACAATTAAATGTGGGTGCCGATGCTCATCTAGTAAAAAAAAGGATTATTTTTTTCAACATGTGCAGTTATAATCGGTACACTTGCTATGATTAAATCGTTACAATTTTGTGTGTTAGCATATAGTTTACCAACGAGGTTTTGTACCACTAGAACTAACATTTTGAAGCTTTCACAATCGTATTATCTACAAACGACTTGCATTTTAGGTCGCGTGAAATAATTGGTTGTGTAACACTGAACGTGATTTGTTTTCGGGATTATTTTTGTCATATTTCTTTCTTTTTTCCCTGTATATCTTTATGTAGGAAAAGAATGCTTCAAACATTTTTTTTTTCTATCAGCAAAATCTTGAATTTTGACAGCTATGACGCGTTTCTATTTACCTCGATGCGTAATCTCTTCTACAAAATATCGTGGACGAACTTCTTAGCACAACGAATTATTTTTAAAAGGCGTGTTAAAAAAACTAATTTCCATTCAATTATAATTACACGACGAGCTCACGAGTCAATACTACTTCCTGTCATAGTAGTAGTAGTAGCAGAGTATTAGGTGCAGAAGAAGGAACGTCGTGAGTGTTGACTGTCATCTTGACTTCTCTTCCCTCTGCCCCCCTCTACTTATTTCTACAGCTACTACTACAAATAAGTTTACATATCCACCATACACGCACACATGTGCGTTCGGTGTGAGTTATATATAGGCTAAAATTGTCTGTATGGAAGCAACTGCTTTGCAGAAGTACCCTACAGTCTAAGTGTTGTAATAACGATAGTGTTGTAAAGGGAGAGTCGATAAGGAAGAAAAGAAAAAAAAAATACTATTCGCACATCCGCAGTAATGACCAAGATCTTTTTCAATGAAGAGCCTCTTTTACCTACCTCAACATTGTTAGTTTATACTAACTTTAGTGCAAGCTCTCTCATTTATTTCAATAATACTTGGGAAATAGTTTGTGAAATTCCTTCCAGGTTTCACTCATTTTAAAATTCACTTTTTTTATTCTCAATTTTCACCGTCACTACTCAATGTGATGCAGATTGCAGTAATCAATTTTATTTAATTTTAAAAAAAAATCTTGCTGTATCCAAATCGAAAATGAGATTAATTTATAACCTTGTGAATTCGCTGAGTTTAGAAAACTTCATTGAAAGTAGACAGCTTTAGTTGCTTGTGAAGACATGAAGCTAAAAAGTAATCTGAAACTTCATCTTAAACAAAACTGCCTTCTAGGCAAGTTGGGGGGGGGGCATGCTGGGACTTATCATTCTTGTCCTTTTCTGAACTATTGATTTCTTGACTTCATTCATTTTCCAAATTTTATGTTAGGTGTATTCATGAATTTTAACAGTGTGGGCTAAGTATTTTTCGTTGAACATTTTAACGCATTTCGATATTTTTTTTCACTTGACGCATTCACTCATTTTGGAGGATGCTCAAACATTTTGTCTTGAATATTCTTGGATATTTCTGAGCATAAGTATTTTTATTGTCTGAACCCCCCCCCCTTTTTTTAAATTGAAAAATGATTTTAACAAAAAAGAGAGGAAACAAAAACTTTTGAATAAATATATGCATCCAAATGGGCGGATCCTGGATTTTGAGTAGGGGGGTATGATCCAAATGGAATTTTTTTTTTTTTTCCGAATGATTTTTTTCTTGGTGGGGGTCATACTGGAAAACCAAGAAAAGTTATTTGTGTGATCTGGCATTCTCACTTGCATTCAAGTCGTAAACTTTGAAAGCCCTAAAATTGATCAGAGTATTAATGGAAAAAGAAATTTACAACATCACCAATATATTGGAGGCTTAAGGCGGCATACATCTTACTTATTCGAATAACTTGACTTTCCTTATGATTCGTTGGGATTATTTGGATTTTTATACATGTATTTTATTCGAGATATTTGAAGGAAAAAAAGTGCTTTGCTCGAACAGGATCCCGACGGGGCCCCTTAGATTGGCACCTGACTCGCCAACGCACGAGGATTTTAGTCCATTTACTTTAGTCGACGAAGTTAGGGTCATTTCATTTTATTTTTATTTATTTTTTTTTTTGTGAGTTACGAGTTGAACGAACTTGCAGAAGTAGGCTCAGCTTTTCTTGAGACACTATCTTGAATTCATGTGAATTGAATTGAAAAAAAATCACTATCAAAGTTTGTTGGTACATTTTGCTGCAGGATGCCATTATTGGATTAATCCCAACGAAGTTCATCCGTGTGACGAATTATAATTTACTTCATAGGGAAAAAAATGCTGCATTACTCCTTTCATTCATCTGGTTCATAGTATCTAAACGAAAAATCCTTATATCGTCCTTTCAATTTTGTATCAGTCCCTGTATGTTTATTCATCAACTTGAATTAGTATCATTTGTATACTAGTGCCATTCAGTAATTTTCATTTCCAAAATTTTGAATTTTTTTATAACAGTTTGAAAAAAAAAAATTATTTATGTATTCTCATAACTTCTGAGCTTTCGATATTATTTAGGGTATTTGTGAGAAGTTCCTCATTAGAAGTAACCGCAAATGATTATTGATAATGCTCTGTAATACTTCTCAAGGTTAGAATTTCTGTGAAAATTGTCAAATAAGTTGAAATCAGCATTTCGTTTTAAAAGGCATTTGAATATTTCAATAGTAGTGGGGAGCAACTAAGCAAAAATGATACCAGTATTCTGTCATTTTTTTTGCTTCAGTCCCAGATGATGATTCCCGGTTTTTTTGGCAAGTTTATTCAAGTGGCCCGTACATGACAACTGTTAAATCTGGTTCAAGTCCCCATATCTTCCAGAAACCTTGATGATTAATTCTTGTTAAACGGTGGTTTTAAGCTCAAGAAAAAATATTTGTTATTGAATGTTTATGTCTAGTTTGAATGATCACCCGCGTACCCGAATATCAAGACTTCATAGCATTTCTAGTTATGATAAATTGTAAAGACACTAGAATGTAATACTTGATGCCACAGCATTGTATCTAATTTTGGCGAAGTTAGAAATATATTCAGCCAATTTTTTTGCTACTAATGAAATATTTCGCTGGATTTAATTCACTATTTCGTTTTGTTTTTTTTTTTCTTTTTCATCACCGGCATAGACTTTCAATTTTCTCTAGCTTCATTGTACTTACTGGATATGTACTTTTTTTTTCTAAGATGCATGTTTACTTATGTTCAATGTGATATTTCTGATTACACAGCTTAATTTGAGAAGTGTTGAATATTATTTTGAACAAAAGAAAGACAAATTGGTCCTAAAGCCGAATTTTTAGCACTCAATTTTAAACCTTTCAATATCGACAGCATTCATAGTTCCCAACGAATATTTCATAGTTCATTTTATTTCAACAGCAAATAGATAACTTAATTCTATTCGAAATATTGAATCCAGACAGAAAAGAAAAAAAAGAATTATTTGAATGTTTTCTTTTCCCTTCAAACGTTAGATCGTATTTTTGTTTTGTCTCCTCATTCGGTCCCTGAATAAAATGTCAAGTTACGTGACTTACCAAAGGACTCGTGTGTAGTCACATCGGCCTGAACTTGCATAATCTGTCTATTGAGCTATATTTTTTTTTATCGTCAAATCATTAATTCTAATTGTTTATTTGTCAACGTTAAGCCTAAGGCATTATCAATAGTATTTCATAAATATTGATACACCAAATATGTTTTTATTGGGGGGTATTTCAGTTATCAACAAGTTACCAGTGGCACACCTCTTCTGTTTTCCCCCTTCTTTTAACTGGATCGTTATTAAAGACACCAGTGTGGAACCTAATCATTTTGCTATATGACAAGCACTGTTTATTTTGTAGTTATCATAGCTCATATTTTATGTGATTTCAATTTAACGTAATTCTTCACTCGTTGTCATGTTTCAAGGATTATCATTAGAAGTGTTGACTTTTATCCGACTTCATTTTTAATGCCATCTTGGTCTTAGTATATTACTCGCTCTTTCAAATGTTTCGAAAGTTACGTTTTAAAATAATTATACTATGTAAATATTCCAGATTATGTGTACACGCTTCTTGGGAGTATAAACAGTTCTGCGATATTTGTTGAATAGAAGTTTAACTTACTTTGAATATGCACCAACTAACCATCAATGAGATAGGTTAAGGAGAGTTACTGTTGTTCTAATTAACTACGTCCACTTAGAGTAACCAAAATAAACTTTGATATACGAACTCTCAATTTGATACGAAGCAGCTGTTTACCTCCTAAATCCTTGTTTGTTTTTTTTTTTGTTTTTTTTTTCTAGAAGTTTTTTGGGATAAGATTTGACTAATGAATTGGACGGTATTTTTTTTTTTTTCTGACAATATTTACTTGTGTCGAATCACTCACTCTCCCTCCATCGGTGGCAGATTTCTACTAAAAGTGAAAATTGAAGCGGGCAACCGTAAGTGGTGCCCCAACCTGACACTGGTTACGTACGAAGAGGTTTAGTGCTGTCTTGTCTGTTGGAGGGATTTTCTGGGTGTGATGGTAACAGACCCAACACTACATTCTTCGAATTTTTTTTTTTTTTTTGAATTTTTACCCCCCTGTATGATAAGTACAAATCGGATGGGCAGACGAAATCGTTTTCCAATATAATACTCCTCCTTCATTTTGTCTATTTCGGCGTAATATACTTCCTTGTACAGAAAGTTGTAAGTCAGTTCATCTCGCGTCGTTAATTACAACATTCATTTTGTGGGATAGCCATCATAGGTTTTGGGATTTTCTATTCGAAATCATCTTACAACTGTGGTGAACGAATGGCAATATTACCAAAAATATCAGTAAAATCCGAAGAGTGATTTTACTTGGAACCAATTCCTTAAGTTGATCTTCGAACCAAATGCATTTTTAACTAAATGAACAATACGAACAGTCGAGCATTTTTAGCTCTTGGCTTGAAATATTGAGGAAGAAACAAACATCTTTACTCAATTCGTCAGCCTCGTATAATTTGCTGACTAAATGAACATGATCGACTGAATGAATTATTCAGTTAGTAGGTCCTGATGATTTGAAATAACTTTTCAAGGTTTATGTATTAAAGAAAAAATTCTTGGAACATTAAGGAAAATTATTTCTGTACCCGCATATTATTTTTAGATAGGTTCTAAAAATAATCATTTTACAGAAAATGTTTCTAATAATAGGATCAAATAAATATCTTGAGTAGGTTTCAAGATTTTTCGATTTTTTTTTCAATTCTAGGATTTTAATTATTAGAAAAAATATATCTATGAATAGAGAGAATCCCTTATAAACGCTTACATTTTATAATCCACAATTCATTTTTGTGATAGAAAGATAATTATAAAACTCCACCTCACAATCTTCGCGAAAATAATTAGATTACACTTTTACGAGGGAGGAAAAAGCAAATAGGATTAGTAATTTGAACGATTTTTTTATGTATTATTGTAGACCTAAACAAAGGGACCCGGTTTATCGATTGCTTGTAAATATTTCAAATGTTATTCCGAACAGAGTGGAATACTGACTTAATTAATGATAGTGGTACCATTTTTGATGTTGCACACGATAGATAATAATCGCAAGGATAATTATGACACGCTCTTACCTAATAAGACAATGCCCTTTGATAGCTAAGCAGGTGAAAATACTCAGGAATAGAGCCAGTTGGTTCTTGGCATATGGCCTTTGATTTAAATCGGAATTACGCAGTGTTTTATCAGAAATATCATGAAGGATTCGTTCCTCTCATTATTTATGTTGGAGGACATGAAAAAAAATGAGTCGTATAATTTTTTTTTTCTTTTTTCATTCATGGACTATGAAATAACTAATGAAGGGAAATTTTGTAACAGTTCACTTAGAGATTTGTTGACTTGTTATTGTGATTTTACCGAGGATTCATCCTTGTGGAACTTACCAATTACTTCGATAATAATCTTGAATAGGTTTTGATAATTTTTTCCGTCTGTCGTTTGATACGTCGTTTTGAATACTAACAGCAAATCGTTTCTGCTAATGCTCAACTGATTAATAATAATTTTGAAGTCTTCTGAATAAGTGTTGGGAGAGAATTACCCTTAAATAACGACACATTTTCTTGTAGATTTCCAACTAAATATCTTCGATCATTTCTGTACATTTTGTTTCCACCTTGTCAATGAAAGTTCACTCGTACGAAAAATTTCGTATTTTAATGTGATAAAATGAATCATCTTGAAATAATTTTATGAATCACATTCTGTATTGGCTATGCTCCTGGCGATGATCATTTGGAAAATTAGAATCAGATCCTGAACGTACTTCACTAATGATTTTAATAACCTTGATAACGAAATGAAATTTTGTTTTTTTTTCCTTTCATGGAAAATATATTGTGACTCTCTCGCATTTTCCGTTTGCGTTAAAATCGACCAGATAAAACCTGAACTTGTAGATTATGAGTACAGCTGAAAATATAGAAATGAATTATCCTGAACGAAACAATAATAGATGAATTAGTAAGAATATGTTAGGGTCTGTTATTTTTCAACCCCTTAATTCCGTCTGGAGAGTCGAAAATGATGCGTATCTAAATGTTATTGAATGAGGTTGAATCAACCATGTGCTCTTTAATTTAATGGAACGTATTATGAATGTATTATTCGTGGGTATCGATATTCAATGAATGTTTGAAATCGGGAGTGATCTTGAATTTTCTGTACAATTGTCGCTATCATTTGGCACAATTTTGTTGTTACAAACCAGAATCAACAACCTGAGTAAACTGACATATTTGTGTTAGATACACACTCGTGTATGTTTATGAGTAATATATATATGTATATCTCATACTCGCATCACTCTATATATCATAATGAATTGCTTTTATTTATAACTCTCACTATACAAGTTTATGTATAGCCCTGTGTGTGTGTGTATATATATATATATATATATATATATATATATATATATATATATATATATATTGCCCTATAAAAATGTGTATATGTATAATATTGATATATATATATATATATATAATATCGATATGTATATCACACTATGAATTTGTGTGTGTGTATATATATAATGCTATTTATGTAAAGAAATATATCTATATGTGCGTGTCTATATCACACTGTGTTTATATACATCACATTGTATATGTGTGTGTGTGTGTGTGTATATATATATATATATATATATATATATATACACCTCACGGTATGTCTAAATATAATACACTTACATACACGTATACATATAATTGGCACTTACTGATGTCACTTACACATGTAATATGTTTATATATACATAATTTTTACATTCATTGTTATCAAAGAATGTGTCGTGTTTATATATCACACAGACTCGTGCTAGTGATATTACTGAGTATGTGATATGTAAACACACACATATATATATGTGTTTACATATCACATACTCAGTAATATCACTCGCACGAGTCTGTGTGATATATAAACACGACTCATTCTTTGATAACAATGAATGTGAAATTATGTATATAACACACATGTGAATACATACTTACACTATATTCAATATATATATATATATATATATATATATATATATATATATATATATACACGTGTGTGTGTTCATGTTTAAAATAACACTGAATATCATCACACTAGATATATACTTACATAATATATATTTTTTCTTGTAACAGTAGCTTTTTGAAAATGTTTATGAATTGATAACACACATAACCTGCCAAATTTCTGGTAGAACTTCAGCTTCCAAATTGACATTATTTTGCAATAAATAACTTCAATTCTGGAACGAGTTAACCAACCCGATTACGTCTGAGGAAATATTTGAACTTCAAAAAAAAGAAGAGGAAAAAAAAAACCCCAAACAGTTAATTAGTAATGTGAATGATAACTAACAATATGCATAGTGGATTCTTTGTAGATAACATTGTTTGGGACACGTGACATGACAATGTCCCACTGCTGTCGTCATGTATTGTAACGATTCTTCTTCCCCCCCCCCCGTCAACATCGGCACCTACTGAGGGTTATAGGCACCAATGAAGATGGCGGAAAATTGTGACTGCAACCACGTATGGCTTCCTGTGATGGGGAAGCCTGTGTTGACAAGAACAATGATCATTGACGATGCTATGGTTAGTGACACCTTTAACTTGATGCTCGTTTCCTACGCACTTCACACTCGTTGATAGTGGTTGATATTCGCTTGCTCCCCCCCCCGCCCCGCCCCCCGTATCCCCGGACGGGCTCTTGCCAGCCAAGAAGAGATGGTGGAGAACAATTCAATAATGTCGCATCTAATTTCACCAGACAACTATTACGAAGATCTCAACATTCGAAATGTTAATGAGAGGAAGTATCATATTCTACAGTGAATTACTTGCCTCTGTATGCACGTCGCACGATGACTTTCGCATAACACTTTTTAGATTCTCATCAGCTACTACTGGTTGCCAGTGACTTAGTTCTATTACTTGCTATTCTCACCATTTCACCCATTCCTAGGTTCGATCCTCAACGATGTTAGTATTTCATCACTTGGAAAGACAAGTCTGCCCCATCGCTCGAAATCGAATCCGTACAATTGCACGATACATATTTTCTTATTTCGGTTCAGTTGTTCTCCCCATACATCTGCCTTGTTGCTGTTAATTGCACTAAATGGCAGGGATCTTCTGCGATACGAGACAAACTTGTCAATTAGTTTCTAATAACAGAATACGTATGATGAGATAGCATATTGACTGATTCAAACCCCTGTTGGTGAATGTTTTTGAATGCTATAAAATTATCATGGTCTCTCTCTCTTGATTAGGAATGAAAGAAATTATTTGTCCTTCCTGATTCTTTCAGTGTCTGATCTACCATAGAAAAATTATTTAACCCCAGATACTTGTATTTTATTGATTATAATCAATTCAGCTGCCTGAATAGAGTGATCGTCAGTTGAGACCAATGAGTAAAACTAGTCTGCGACTAGGTAGTGAGAAAAAATTAGATTTTTCAACGGATACGCTCAAATAAGGGAATTCAGTTGATCAAAGATAGTCGAAGAAAGCACATCTCAGATAGTTTTCCTCATGAGATCGTCGAATTGATACTGTTCATACTTATATTCATATATGTCCTACAACCATAAAAGGAACTTGGTATTTATATATGTTTATCTCTATATTTTGTTGGCTTTCATAGGATAGCCATTTCATAGAAGAAATTGTTGTACAAAACATTTGATGCTTATGATTTTATGTGTCTAGGACAGTACATTCTTGATAACACAGACTTGATTAATCGAATACAATAAAAACTGACGCGAAGTCGGATTTTTCTCAGGAATATCTGACTGTTAAATATTTTCTGTTGTGGTGAAACTGCAGGAGAATCAATTACCGAAGAAAATTCACCTGGTTGATGACACGAACTGTCTTATTCCATGAATAAAATAACATCCTATAGAGTCGAAGTTCTGTCAGCCCCGGACACCAGGAACTCTAGGGACAGACCTGTCCATCATGAATCATCGAATTTGATACCGCGTGAGACTCTGGTCAAGTCACTTTTAACAACACCCTTTCATTGATTTATTGTTCTAGAAAAACGTTTCTCTCTGCAATAATTGAGAATGTGTTCGAATTGCAATAAAAGTAGTTGACACTTCTCTAATCGCCCGGAAACAATCCTTCCTTACACAAAAACTTTCAATTGCAATAAGTACAGTAGTCGTAACGACGGTTCCACAAATAACTCTTGGTATGTTATTCCCAACGATTACATTTTTGCCAGATGTCAGTGTTCCCTCCTTGTATTCAATCTATTATTAATCCCTGCTGTGTTGTACCGGTTGAAATCAGGAATTTTTAATTCTTTTCATTTATTCGTTGTCCATTGATTTCGTAAATTGGAACAGTCTAGAAATGATCTTCCAGGGATATAGTTTATCAAATCTCCATTAAATGAAGCTTGGAACTCTTTTTGAGGTTCATATTTTTTGTGCTCTTATTCAGGAGTAATTGTATCAAATGGAGCTGTATCGGCTGAAGAAGACGAATAACTCAGAACCTCAGACCCCCACCCTAAACCATTTAAGCTAATTCAACTTCGAATCGCGATTTAAATGAGATGAACACTCGTGGTAATTGAAGAAAAAAAAGTAACAAGTGTATATTGTGACATATAGGACGTGTGCCATAGTTTTTTCGTTTTGTTTATTTTTTTGATAATTTCATTCTTTAATTGTCTGACTCGTTGAACTAATGTGATTCGTAGATCCTAGGGTTGACGTTAGGCGTGACCTTCACCATTAAGGATGCGGGGTGATTTTGAGGGTCAAATTACGAAAGAGAAAGAAAGGAGCGTGTCTTGTCTGCTGCAATTCATAAAGTCATTGAAAATTCGCAGTTACATTTTCTTTTTTTTTTTTTTTTTTTTCTCAACTCAGACCTAGTCTCTGCTTTTATGTTGACCTGGTTCTGATTACAGAGATCATCTTTTTTTTAAAGATTTTTATTCCTAGTTCAGGTTAATAGCAAGGTATGAATTTCATCAACGTAAATACGGTTTTATTTATAATAATTTCCATCAAAATAAGACTAAATATTAGTATCAACGTCTTTTATCCACATGTAACATATTTTTCTCAGAATTTGAATACGTTGAAATTGATAATAATTGAGTATAACAGCATATGAAATTTATTTTTGTACGTTGTTACTAATCAATACGAACTTTGTCAGTGCAATTTTTAGATATATCTGTTAATGATGTTCTTTGATTAGGTGAAATAAACTCTGAACTTGAACAAGTAGTTCGTAGCAGCTACCTTATGTAATTGAATTATCAGCTGTTGGAAAGTTAACAAGTTTAATGCTTCGAGAAGTGCTAGCCTGCATTTTGCGATAGCTGGAAAGATTTTTTTTTCCTTCTTCAAATTCGAATTGATAAGTTCTCGTGTTTCTTCTATGGGGCATCAGTCAATTCATACTAATGTGTATGTTTCGTGTTCTTCGATTTACTACGCGTTTCAAATGGAAGCATTTTATGTTCCCTAGTCGAATCATCCATTTTGATGATCACGCTTATAACTTGTAAGATAGAATTTAATCCAAGAATAATTTGGATAGCATCGATAACGTCAAGCTGACATTTTTTATATCGTCATATGTACATACATGATCATATTTTTTCTACTTTCACTCCCTTGTTCGTCTCCAATGTTATACACACACACACACACACACACACACACACGCATTCAAATCAACATACTGATTGATTTTCATTGTGAGGCTCAGCAAAAAGGTTTTGAGGAATTTTAACGAAAAATGTCAAAATAGCTTTCTAACAGTTAAGTTTGTCTAATTCACTTCAGGTAACAGTAAAATATCGGCTCTTGCTTTTATTACCTTTCTAATGAGCATTCTGATGATATTACTCTTATAATAAATTTAATTACTTAATTCACTCCACTAGAGCCTCTTGAAAAGGGAAGACTTGTCGTCTAAGTTGGGGGATTTAAGTTGAAATTGTTCTACGTATTACTTGTGCGTTCGCACATTTCAGTGTCAGTATAAATGTCACGTGATATCTCTCGCCATTTTCACTACACCGGATATCCGGATTCTAACTTGAGATTAAGTCGTTCTAAAATTAAAACTTACCAAAGCAACAAAAAAAAATGGTAGATAAGGTTATTTTTTTTTTATCTGTTTAGTCGAGATTTTTTTCTTTTTCCTCTTAGAAAGCATCAACAAAAATGTAAATTATACGTTTGCTTCCTCGCGCCAATTTGATTGTTGCAAACGAATTTTGGGATCAGCTTTGTGTATTGCTCTCAAACCACTTGAATTATGGAAAGAAGGTGGTGAAAATATTGGATTTCTTGGTTGATACATTTTTTTTACCTTTCTTCAAATATCACTAAGTTTCAATTATATATTTTATCGTCTTGGGTCTCCCATGATGTACACATAATGGTCCTATCAGCTCGTGAGGTGCATAAACTACCTCTTTTAATCCGATGTACTTCTTATCTACTAGACGAACATGCCACTCATATAACTGGGACACAGATTCAAACCGTTTACGAAGTGACACCTAAAAGCGATTGAAAAATACTCTGGTCGCAGTATTCTATCATTTGTTGATCTTCTTCCATCAGAAAATAGTTATCCCTCTACCGATATAATGAACAATGGCTTATATTGTTTATTTCTGTCTTGAGCTATGTAGAAATAACTCCTGCCCACTATTTCGAAATTAAGACTGTTCCACTCTAGAGTTCGGTCATTTTCAATGAAAAATCGGATGAAATTGATGAGACGTAATATATATTCACTCAAAGTATGAACATCTTTGAAATAGTAAACTTATGAATCTTGGAGTGAATAGTTTGTTTTTTGTTTCGTTTTTTTAATTTCTGAAAAGAACATCTTAGATAACGAGTAGTATAGAATAAACATTTAACGGAACCAGAAATTCATTTTGAAGCCGGGAATATTTGGTTCTTTCATCGATCCTCTCCAGGCTTGGTTACAAAACGAGGCCACAGGCGTGAAACGGCTAATGAGGATCGAATTTTATTTTTTTTTTTATCTAATGTCTTGGTATGTACATCTGTTTCTTAATGAGTACTGAAGGTACTCATACCTTGCCATTCTGTCCAACTTTTCTTTTTTTCTTCGAGTAGTTGCAAGGTGTATTAGTGATAGGTAGGGGACTGGAAAGATGCGATTGTAACAAACGGGCGAAACGATAAAAATAAGCCCCCCCCCCCTCCACTTTGTCTGCATTCTTGGTTGTCGCTCCTTCGTACCTATATTCACCAACATAGTATGGTACTCTTATTCTCTCTTGTCACCCCCCCCCCTCCTCTCCTTTCACCATACCAGCTGTCACTCAACTAAAGCACAAAACGGTCACTCTGACTTAACAGCCCTTCAATTATAAAAATTAGGTTATAGTGTCCTTTCTTTTTTGTGGGTAGGATAGATTTTAAAAAATCAAACTTTCTAGAGAACGTCGTATGCTTTTTTTTTTTTCTTCGTTTTTTATACTTGTAAATATTTGTTCCAGCTTGTGTACTCAACTACTTAGTCTACATGAGAACTGTAAGCGCGTCACTCGCTGGAATACGATAGTGTTGGTGAAGGCTATGTCAGCATGGCCTTCAAACGTTTGAACCTTAGGAAATACCATTAACTTCTCTGCTAGCTACTCACTAACCCCGTTTCTCCTATTAACAATACCAGCAAACAGTAGCTAAAATATACACGAACATTCATTCGTTTGATTTCTCTCTCTCTCTCTCACTTGCTCATCTTATTCTATAAACTTATATTTTTCATCGGGCTTGATATTCTTTCTGATAGCATGTATTGTTTTTGCTGCCAGCTTTTTGTTCTTGTTATTTAGCTGATATATCGTGGACTTTATTTAACGGATACGTAAAAAGGCAAACGAACGCGAAGTAAGGACTTGACAGACTCCTTTTCTTGATTAGAAAATTTTTTTTTTCTTATCAACGAAGTCTAGATGAGGAACTAGGATATTTTTTTTTCTTAGAGTGGGTTTGTAACTTACAGATACATCTAATAGATAACATCAGTTGCAAACATATGCTTATCTCTCTCGATATTGATGGGTTTCTTGGTATTGATTATAACATGCAAACAATAAGTGTTTTAAGATATAATAAATATTCTGCAGACAGTGGATAAAAAAAAAATGAGAGAATTAAAAGAAAGTGCCTTTTCAGTTATTACCTTTCTTTGAGTGCACAACAATATAATTTAATGACACTTTCATGTGCAGGATACAAGATTTATTGATCTTTAATGAACATAAACTGTACGTAAGCAATTATTTATGCCCCTTTTTTTCTGTTCTCTTGGATGTGCGAGCGCTCGAATGAAGGATAGTTAATGGCGATAAGATTGATTTCATTTTTACTGATTGCGAGTTGAGTAATTGTTAAACCTGAATTCAGTAACTTGTTTCTTCTAAAGTAACGGTCAAGTGATTTCAGTTTCTATGTGTAAACAGATTTGTTTTATTTCACACGTATTAGTAGTGAGTGATCTAAACGTTTCTAATCTGTTTGATAGAAGTCATCCATATTCGATGGGAATTATCCCGTCAGATGGCAGTTTGCTATGCTCTCCCCCCCTCTGGATCTCTCACTTGTCCCGAATCGTACATTATCTTCCTTCCTCGATTGTTGACAATAGAAATCAGCAAAAAAATATCGAACTTCTTCTAAACGGGTGAATTTTTCATCGCGTTGTTCGTATTCGTAAAAATCATTGCAATTGTTCTCTTCAGGTGAGTTCGAATATCTGGGGAACTAGCCAGAGTTGGCTGATTAGTGTGCAGAAATAGCTATATGGCATTATAAGAGAGGGGAGATAAGAAGGATGGGGGAGTTCAGGTACTCTATCTTTCGGGGGCTTGTGAATTTTGCCTCGGTAAGACGTCTGAAGGTCAAATAGCACATTATATAGAGTAACCATTTTAAATGTTGAAGCGTAATATCTATGAAATATTCCACCACTTTTTTTTCTTAACCACTGATACTAAAATATACTGAATCGAATGTATTGGTGTGTTTATGATTCTACAGAGATATTTACTTGAATTTCGAACATTTTTAACCGTGTTTTAGTTTAAAAATGATTCCTGGTTAACAGAAGATAATTTTCCAGTACGAATCGATGAGTTACCCAAATGTAATATGTACTTCGTGGGGTAATTAAGGATTAAAACTAGACAAATCTTATTAATTATCCTCGCTTTGCTTAACCGTGTTCACTGCTATGAAAAAGAATCTAGAAGGATTCAGACGAAAATGAACTTCCTTTGTGGTTGAAAAAAAAATATTGTCTGACAGACGCTACGCTATACTTGTGATAGAATAACGTTGGAGACAAACCAGACATTTTATATAGAAACAGGGAGTACTGACTGCTTCCGCCGGAACCGGATATCGCTATGAAACTGTTACTGAACAATAGACTATTTTCCTTCTACCATTTCATGTTATAGAAGCAAGTTTAATATCGATTACAGATAAGTTTATAGTCACTGGTTTATAGATGCATATGATTATGAACTTGTCGGGAGAAAAATATGGAAATCGAGGTTATGTTAGCGTAGTGACCCTATTAACGTAGAAAATAGACTATAATGTTCTCATAAGTAAACTTGGAGTTTACAATTGCGGTTTTTCATTTTTTTTTTTATCAATAGCTCGAAGATCAATGACTTATCGGTCGTCGAGGTACTGATTTACTATTATAGTTTTTTGTAGTATTAGTAGGATATGCCCCACATCTACTGCGTGTAGGGTTTTTATTTCATTTATTTATTTTTTTCTGAATTTTTGATCCTTACTGAAAATTATTCATTATCGAAATTGAGTCGGTCGCGTTGACAGAGTTGGTCGTTCATATATCCAAATAGATCTAGCAATTAGAAGATTAAAAACCAGATAACAGTTTTTCTGACTTGGTAATAAGCTCACGCAGACAAGTTAATTTATTTATTATTTTTTTTTTTGTAAGTTCGTATACTTGAAAAGGGGTAAACACTTTCAGTTTTGGTGTGCTACCATATCTTTTAGTATGTCAGTTTGCTAAGTGTCATAATGGTTGGAATTTTAATAGACCTCTATGCAATAAATGTGTGACTATTATGTGGGGAGTGCTGACCGATATTCTGTCTCGCATAACGGCGACGGAATACTATCGCAGATAATTATGCATATAGCTATCAGATAATTATATCTGCTACTTGTGTCTATGATTCGCTTTTCTTTCAGATTACTCTCGATAATCTCCCCAGTCTTTTTCATGATTTTGCATTATTTTGCTCTCTAGTGGACCCCCCCCCCCATATTTTATCAAAACACTGAAAAGATGATTAGTTCGGAAATAAAGAAACCAATACAGCTTCGACTGGATTTTTTTCTTCTTTTAGCTGCAGAGTATGCATTTTTATCTTCTGGTTTACTTCTACGTGGATATCACGATTTGATATGTTTTCATTCGTAGGCATGAAATCTGAAGGGGGGGACTTGATTTTTCTCTGGAAACTATCATCTATTACTCTGACAGATTCAGTTGAGAACACCCCTCCCCCAACCAACCAAACATAAATGAACACAGAATTGTTGGATTATCATCTCATATTGGGGCGTGGGGAATCGATATTAACGATTCTTGGTGTCATAGTCGCTTTTTTCATTTTTTTATTATTAAAGTTCGAAGACCAGCCCTACACACTATGAAATTGATATTCTAAATCGACTTGATTCGAATCGTTCTAAGTGTTATGCGAAATGATATTATAATTAATATAGCGATGTATTATAGAAGATGAAATTATGTATTTTATTCATATATTCGAAGGAGGGCTCAAGTAACTGAAACGACCCACGAATAGAGAGATTATTTTTCCCGCTAAATTTCGCTATAATATTGTGTTTTCTCGCTGTAACGGGTTCAAGATCACATCCTTTGCAAAGACTCATGCGACCGATGATCATATTGGGCCTCGAGATCCGGTCCGCTGAGGAAACTTTTCCTTTTGCAATGAACTGTCAATTTTGATAATTTCTACCGGTAGTTGTTGTAAAATAAAATGGAAGAAGTACACAGAAATCGAAAGCGTAAAGCAGACGTTATGTCAGTCAGGTCTTTCCTCGAATACATCCAATTATTTCCGACGTTACTTTCCTTTCTGTTATAGGTAATGTCTCACTTGCCATCTTGTTTGAAAAAAAAAGTCTGAGAACATAGGTTTATCGGCGAGTTAGTCCCTGGATTGTATGAAACCACAAACTCCAGTGTCAATTTCTTATCAAATAACGAGAAAAAGGCAACCACTACGAAAAAAAAATGAACTGAGTAACTTCCTCCTATCTCCTCCTATCTTAGTGATCAGTTGCCAGACATAATTGAAATGAGAGTACTCAACAGATAAAATCTTCACCTATCTCTGCTTTTCCAATACGCAGTTATTTTTCGCACATTGTGACCTCGTACAGTTCCATTTGTGAATAGGTGGGTGTTTACCCAGGTGAGTTTTACATCGGTTACTCTATTATGAGGTTTGATCTGATTATCTTGCTGTCCACGTCTTTCTTCATCTCACGCACGCCATGCAGACGTTATTAAGATTGCTTGGTCAGCCAAAAAGATCTTATGTTAGACTTGTTTCCCTGAGAAATACCATGGATCGTCTGGTAAAATCTGTCTTTTAGTTCATGATTTAACTTAGCTTGTAGATCGAGGGATTAAGATGAGTTTGTTTCTGAACTCGTTCGGTGTACAATATTCTTGCACGAGTTCACCTCTATACCATTGAAGTTGGAACGGTATGTGTGTATTGCTCTGTGTCTTACTGTCTGTTAGTCCACACGATATCTCCGAAAGTTCTGGATGAATTCCATTGAAAAATCGTGTAATGGTTGGTCTTGGGGTGAGGAAAAAATTAGTTTTCATTTTCCAAATTCAGTTAACCTTCAGATAGCAGGTACATCTGCTTTCTCGTGCGAAATATTATTCATTTATGACTTCTCATGTGTAGCTCAAAGTTGTGGGGGATTTTAGTTATTTTGCTGATTCCTAGACGTAGATAACCGATCCAAAACTTCGTTTTATATAAACTTGTTTCAGTGGAAACTAGCCTTTAGATTTGACAAGTTGATAAAACTACACCTAAGTTATACCAAATAATATTAACTTGGAATGAACGACTCTGCTTATTCTTGGTTTCTATTTTTTTCTATTACCCTGGGATGTAACAGAATCGATGTTCAATCACTTATGGAAACCTGAATGTTGTTCGTTTCTTCTTTTTTTTTTTTTTTTCATTTCATTGAATAACATATCTCGCCTATGTTTCGATTCAGTCAAGGATTATTAGAGCAGGGAAAGTTTTAGAAAATATAGTTATGGATTCACAAATGTAAAAAAAAAACTGTAAATTGGAATAGTCACTAAGTTATCATCATTGTCAATGAATACAGAGGAATTATTACATTTTTATATCAACTCTTGATTCGGCTTTTTTTCCCCTTCTTGGCTACCGTATTCAAAAATGACGGATGGTATCATCTTTTGAATTATTGTATATTGTTAAATGATGAGTGTCACAAAGGCTGATCGTTTTTCTCTTTCGACCACTATCAGAAAAATGAGTAGCTTATTGTATTGTATCTGTTCACCAACATACAGAATTGAATGATCAATTCATTACCTTTTTAGCCAACTATATTCACGTTTTCTAATTTATTCTGAAAACTTTACTTATCGAGCTGGTTAACTTCATACGCTTTGTAGATCCTGTGTACAATCTAGGGAATGTAATAGTGACCGGAGTAGTCATCTCTCTGTGCGCGCATGCGCATTAGACCTTGTGTAAGGAACATGGCTTTTTCACCTTTTTGTAATTCGTTTCTAGAAATCCATATTTCTAGTTGGAAAATTACGTAGTATCTTCAGTCTGGGGAATTGTTATGAGTACAACCATTAGAGCTGGATCAGGAAATGTGGTTCATTAATCTACTTTCGAAGTACTATTAGAAGTCCGTTGAGCTTCAGTAATTCAGTATTAATCTATTTTTAAAGATTTATTTTCTTATATTTTTTTTACTGAACAGTATCTTCGTACAACTTGGTTATACTTCCTCAACTGTGCAGTTTTTCTATCTATTATTTCAGTCTTTTTTTTTCCTTTTCCTTTTACGAATGAAAATGCATCTCTTGCTCCCCCTTCTATATCTTATTTTTCATTATCTTATTTAATTTAAATCTTGATTACAAATGGATATTCGATTAAAAAAAATCTTTCACTTTTGTTTTGATGTACAGTTTTCTAGTACAAATTTATCCCTTGCTAGTACATTTTTATATTTATTTTTTGCATCTCCCATCAACGGGGTTCATTCACCGTTGCATGTTCTACACGGTCTCGAAGTTCGAATCGGTTAATTGATGCAATATAATTCGAACTCTATAGTTCGCCATTTGCACTGAATATGTCTCAGATGAATTCGAATTCCTTCCTACCTCATACCTGATTTATTCTTTCTTCAAATTTCATTTTCCGACTTGGATGTAAGTCGGAGAAATAACTTTGATATAGCCTGTAATGGCAACTGATAATTCGCTCGAGGCGATCTCTCTCTATGATCATCATAGACCTGATAGAAGAATGGAATAGAATTTGATTTCTTTTTTCTCCTTTCATTCCTCTTGAGAATAAAATCTCTTCAGCAGAAATGTTATTCTGAAGAAGATCGGGATAAAATTGTTATAATTTAATGACATTATCTTTTGTGCTTGTTTAGACAAATCATTTTAAATTGATCTTTATTTCAATTTTCGCCAATAGAAGAACGGCAGAGAGTTTAATTATAGTTCTTGATATGTAGAATTACCTTACCTTTATCAAAAAAACACGCATGCGTTAAGGTATTTTTGACTTGGCGATTAGAGACGCGAAAGATATTCTCCTTGCCATTTTATGGAATTCATATTGTCTTGGTTTTTATCACCCTATCAAGAAACAACATTTTCTAAATTTCTTGTGATATTGTTAGTCTTCATCAGAAATTCGATCCTGCCATATTGACTAGATGTGCATCTGTTTTTTTTTTTTGTTTTTTTTTTCTTTCAATTGGGGTTTGGACTGGGTGCCGTAAATTTAGATTTCTGTATTCATTACTATAATAGAAACGATTCCTGGCCAGCAGAAGAGATTTAAATCCATTAAATGGTTGCCAAGTTTAGTTCGCAGTCATTCAAAAGAGTCTGTTGTCATGTTTTGTCTCATGACTGGTTAACCAAGTAGTTCACGAGTATTTAGTGTAAATATCCTACAGAATTCAACTGCACTACACACAGATTTTCAACTTTGAATTTGCTACAACAATAGGTGTTTTTTTTTCCCCACTTGGCTCCAATTGATCCTTTTGCATCAATGTTATATAACTGAACAGATCAATAAATCCGAGGCATGACACGGTCATTAGCAGAATTCTGATCGGTGCCTAATAGACGTGTTTGGTTAACTGTATTAGTAAAGTAGGAGACGGTTGAAGAATTGAAATTACTGTGAAATAGATGCCTTTTTTTTATCTCTAGGTTACGGACCTATTGATGTACCAACGTACGTCATGCGTGATTCCTGGCGTGATAAGATGTGGTGCTACCGTTTCAGTGTCGTAACTTTTATTTGTTTATACTGAATAACCAACTTCGTGTACGATATCTTGGCGGATGGGGGCGGTAATTAACTCAACGACTCTTCCGAATTTGCTTAGTGTTGTAATTGCTAGCATGACTACTTATGTTGAAATAGGAACCTAGCTTATGAGTGTCTGTTGAATCTGCAAAAGAAATATATTTTCTTTTACTTAATCGTATTGTTGCTATTTATATTTTGATCTGCTTGGATCAGGAATAAATGGGTAATATCCGACACAATTTTAGCTCAAATCTTTTTGCATCTCGCGAGCCAGTCTGACATGGACGTTGTTTTTATCGATTTAGCCATGGAGACCAACCGAGTGAACAGATTCAAATCTAGTTATATGTAATGACTTAGAAGTTGGAAAAATGATCGAAAATCGATTGTGAAAATATTCCATCTGAGAAATTCGAACAAGCTGTAAATCGAGGGATAGTCGAATTTTTAGATTTATCAACCTATCCAGATTTAACGAAATACGATTCCAAGTATTATATGCTGAAGGTCATTTTGCAATACTAATGCAGATAAATTTTCTTGGTCTGACTGAACTTGTGCGAAGAGATATGGCATAATAGGGGCCTGATAGATTCCTCCGTGGCTTGTCAATGTTCTGATCCTCGTCTTTCCCAACAAATCATCCTGGTAGAAATACGATTTTTCCAAACTTTTCTGTGTTTATTATTGCTAAACATGCTTCTTAATGAAGGCGCCAGACATAGGGCGGATCTAGGTCAGGTTACAAAATATTCTAGTCGCTATCTCTTTAGAAACTCCACCATTGCCACCACAGTATTTATAAACATTCTCGCTCTCACTCCTCTGTCTGTGTGCATGCATGTGTGTATTCTCCCCCCTTCTCTCCCCTTTGCCTTTCTCCTGATTACCTTGTGCACATACGTTCAAATGCTACTCGTTTTCTTACATATGTCAAATGCTGCTCACTGTAACTACTTTCTCACCTCGTACATTCACTTCGCTGTAATGATGCTGCTTTCATTCCTGCACTCAACTCTTTTTCATGGTTTATTGTTGTCTAAAAGACCTACCTCATATAGTATGTATCTACCGTAATTGAAATGAAGAATTCGCCAATAGGACCAGTTACTGCTGCCTCAACTAGGTTCAACTAACCGGCGGCCAAGTGTTTTCCAGGCTCTATCAGTTTCCTTTGTTTGCCATCTGCATATAATTACCATCGTTATGATATTTGTCAGTCTAGTAACATTAACTGGGTTGGGCAAGTTGTATGGCCCTTTATGATTGCGTTCTCTTGTATATAGTAAATATTAGCATTATTTTTCTGTAGCCTTGTGAAAAATGGCTAGCTGGCTGGTGATTATGCCTGTGATCAATATCTTGGTTAGTTCATTCAAGTTCGCGTCTTCGTGAAATCTCCCAATCTAACGCGATGGATATTGTGAATGTTATGATCACATGTTTAACCTAATTGACTGAGCTTGGTTGTCATGTACCATCAATTTGATCCAATTTTGAACCATGCATAGCTTGAGGAGAAACATCACAACGATTTCTCTTCGAACCTCCCAGGAAGTCTCTTTGAACAGATATAATATCCAATTTTTGAAGGATGAGCGAAGAGGACAAGTTGTAGTTCTTCAAACTGATTTTAATCGGCAACTATTTCAGTGTCATTGAAGTATGAACAAAACAGTCCCATATCATGATTGGAAAGAAACGAATGAATTACTAGGCTATTTTTTTTTCCATCTGCGTAAATACGTATTTGAAAGATGGGGGTTTTATATCGATGTAAATCTATCTAAACATGAAATATACATACCATTGTCACTTTTTTTTTTTTGCATGTAGATATTCGTTCGTCTCCTGTCGCGCTATTCCACTCAGATATTTGGAATAAGAAATACCGCGATTCTATCGACTGACATAGACTTCTGTAGACAGATGACATACACGTGAGCTACCGCTACAGACATGAAATGAATCGGATTTCAAGCGTCGAGTATTGTCATGGGGGGGGGCGAATATCGAGGCACTGAAAGTTGCTAATTAAATGGAATAATAATAAGAAAACTGATAGATGCCACCGGAAATCGTAGATCACTTTGACAAGTAAAATTACGGATCGATTGAAGAAGCATACAATCTAAGATAACGAAATATTCATGTAATATTTGTTATAACCGCATTTACTTGTTCAATGTCACCTCTGAACATAATGCGATCCTCACTTATTGCAAGTCAAAATCGATAATTTTATGCTCTTATCGCTGCAAATTTGAAAATACAAACCCCAAAATTAGAAGGGAAGCAGAACTGGCTAAGTTCCTGCTTTTTTACTCAGTAAATATTGGTTTGATTTAACCCAAACTCATTGTTCCAAATTTAGTTTATTTCGGTATATTTGTTGGTTTGTTACACACAATACGGCAATAATGTCGCCCGGAATCTGTACTAGTATTTATATTTTGCACAGATATCGCTAAGTTCAAAAGAAAGATCTGTGTCGGGAATTACGACCTCTTCCTCGATCAACGGAAACTTTTATTATCCTTTCAAATTATGTTAGATAATAAGGATCAACTAGTTCGTTTCACAATTGCTGACCTTGAGTCGATGGAGAAGTGAGCAGTGATGAGTATAACTCTCATAAACACGTATGTACATTTGTGCCAAAGAGTGTCAAGACACGCGGGGAAAAAAAACGGACGTATCTGAAAAGTTACGAAGCACTTCTGAAAACGTATTATTATGAGTGACACGATTAGACATTGTTATACTTTTAAGCGATGCTGCTGAGACGTTCACAAGAAGTGCGACTGGTATTATCTATTATTGCTCGATTTCAGGCTGCATCTTCTTATTGAGCCTCAACTACGAAGTTTCTTCATTTGAATTCAATAGGCATGCATAGATATAGTAGAACAATTTTCCCGTTACATTGCTCGATTTTGTATCCTATAGAATAGTACTCTTAAGATCTCATCGAAGGTGTTTATTTTTCTCTATTAGATTTTGATTCACAGCAGTCAGTAGTGCTTTCAAATGAGTTTCGTCATCCGCTAGAAAGAATGTTGAAGCAGATTTTTTGTTGCTTTTTGGACTAAGTTCGAAAGCATGCTTGGCAACCATGGGTTATACGAATGACTGACTGGACTAGTCAAATCCAAACAAATGAAACATGTATCTTAACTAAGGAAACCAGGAGATATTTGAGCCGAAAAAAATGTCAACATCGAATAGGAAATCTTGAAGTAGATTTACAGGGCATGGTAAATTCGAAAACAGAAGTACACGCAGCAAACCACTGACGGTGCTTGAAGGCAGATCAACTGCTTGTTGAAAGTGTTATTGCTTCTCCAAATCATTGAATGTATTTTAAAAGTTAGCTTTCTATTTTCCATCTCTTTTGCGTTTTCTAGCTAATTGTTGCGACATACGAGACTGCATGCAAAATGAATTATATATCCTATGTGAATGTGTGCTTAATTTCTGTCTATAATCAAACTTTTCCTCCGAAAATGCACCCAATCTCTCATGAGCAACAATTGAAGTTAACATTCAGGAATTAACCACGAAAGTTGAATCTCCCTACGCTCTTGTTACAATCGATTCATTAAATCGGTGAGTAAGAAACTTTTTCGTTTCTGATCAGCCATCTTGAATAGATTCAGCGGAGTGTTGTTGGTATTCAACGTCAGACTATCGAAAATTCGATTCAGAGAAACGTGATTAGCTACCATTTTTATTACCCGGTTTACGCAATCTTATTGTCTTTTCTTGCAACACTCTGGAGACGATATATTTTTTTTGTCCCTTTTGACCGAACGGCGTGAAATCGGAAAAAACTTCCAACGGGAGAAACGTCAATGATTCAGCTAGGCATGATCAGTATTCAGTCTGTCACTCCTTCCTTCTACTGAATTTCAAAATGAATAACTCTCCTATTACTATGCATTACGAAGTATTAATTCTTGACTTCGAGATACCGCGCAGTTCACGCCAGCGGTCCAAGAGAAAACCGATGCTGTGTTGTGAGGTGAGGAGAAGCAATAGTAAGATGTGTTTGAAAGTGTAGGATGGCCTTTCCTCTCAGTCTTGCTTATATCACTCTCTTGTGGACAAATAAGGCTGTCTCATTTCTCTTCGGTTACATTGATTGCCTAAGTAAAAATCGAAAAAAGAGATCTGGCAAGGTGAAGTATCGATGGTTTTATGGATCATATCGTTAAAACATTCGTACATTAACTACGCATATATATATATATATATATATATATATATATATATATATATATATATATATATATGAAATACAAAAACATGAAGTGAACACATCTTATATTTCTGTTGTTGGAAAGAGCTCTCATTTGATATCATTAGCTTGTAATGTTCTCGTGGAACTCAGACTAAACGATGTATAACTTCGATATGAAGTGATGAGATCAGGGGTAAAAAGTCATTCGCAACCCCATTATAGCCATGTTTGTATTGGTTAAAAAAAAACAAAAAAAAAACGGTTTCGCTTTCCCACTTTTTAGAAGTTATTTTGAGAAAGAGCTCTTTGCAAATGAACAGTTTACATTCAATTTTCAACTTTTTACTTGCGGGTATATAAATGAATTGTAGTGCAGTAATCATTTAGATCGTTCGTATTCAGTTATCCGGCAAGATACTTTCATTGATCAACAAAGATTGTCGTTTTGACATTCATATCATTGCATTCAGTCAATTTCTATTTACTACCACCCGGGCGATTAGGAGTACATTTGAAGAAAACTCAATCAATTCATCAAGTTATTATATCGGTGTATATTAGATCATTTTTCTCTCTAGTTCTCGTGTCGAATTAGATCTCGTGACTAATGTTACATTTTTGAAAACGAAAACGAAAAATTAGATGTTTTGCCATTATTCCGTCTAAGAGCATTTTGTAAAGTCTCATCCAAATGTTCGTTGAATGCACTCAAAAAGTTATAATTTCACACAATCTTGGATATGCTCTTGATCGAAGATGGGGGGGAGGTCTTAATGGTTAATTGACATTTTTTTAGTCAAATTTTCTCTTTGGCTTCTGTTGGTCAAAATTATTTCCTGTCGAAATGTCCTGTCTGATTTGAGTGAACGGTTTCCACGGTTAGATCGGCTAATATATATCCGCCCTCCCTCTCCCCCGGGTTCAAAGAAAAGCTGCGAAGTAACGACGTCTATATAAAATCAAGTGAGATGTCGAGATAAGATTGTTAGCTCTGGATATAGTATCTCAACAGCGGAGATGACCCTTTGTTAACAGGACTCGGGATTGTTGGTTGTTGTCTTGGTTTCATCTAGTAACTATTCTTCCTGCTGCTCCTCCTCCTCTTTCACTGCTGCCAGACATACCGACACACACACACACACACACACACGCTCGTGCACGTGCATTTGTGAGCCAGGAGAATTGATATGAAAGACCGCCCCGGAAGTAATATTTAGCTGAACGAGAAAATTTCATTACACTGAATCGGACAGCAAAGCGTGGTCATTATGAATGAAGATCAAGACCGAAGAAAACGTTGTCCATGTCTAAAGCGATCAGTGACGTCGATTTTTTTTTATAGTTTTTTTTTTTTTTTTATTTTCCTCTGATACTACTTTATTTTGCTGACAATATTATATATCAAATTACTTTTTTTTCCCCTTAACTCGAAGCTAATGTTGAAGACCTAAAAATACATTCGAAGAAAAATGAATTTGAAAAGAAGAGAATGGTTATTTTTGCTTGATAGTGTGAAATCATGAACGAACTGCCAATGCTTGTGAAAACAAACTTACAAGAGATTTTTCCTCGGGTATTCCTATAAGACCTTATTTTAGGGAAATTAAACGTTTGCCTAGAAACTCGTATTGATCTTGGTAAGTAATTCAGACAACAGCTTCTGTACATACAGTCTGAGTATAATTGATCAACTCTTGGAAATGTACCAGAAAACCTTTATTAAAACGTTTTCTTATTTTGCCTCCTCCTAAGTATTATCTACACATTTAAATTGAATGTGGGTCTCAGTTTTCTTATTCCCAACGATACTGCTGAGTTCAAGATATTCGTGGAGAATACATTTTGATCCAGGAACATATCATTTATTTCTCCAGATGTTAATTTTATTTTTTCACATTCATTGTTGTCCCACCATTTGTGTCTAGAAAGGAGTTGCGAAAGCCAATTATTTACAGAAGCAGTTTTGCTGTTATCAGATCGCCAGGTTTTTGGCTCATGGTAAAATAACTGCTGATTTTTATTGGAACCTCTGGTCAATGAGCTGCCTCTTCTGGCACGGGTTCAACATTATAATGCCTATCGCCTATCTAGACCTCCTTGTTAAAAGCAATAAGAATTGATCGTGAGTTGTAAAATAGTTACCCTCTGATACGGTCAAGGAGTTAATATTGTAGCTACAGTAGCGAGCTATTTAATGAACGAGGATTGAGTTGTTTTTGATCTTGATAGGTTAGGTTGCTCTTCCTGTGCATTAAGTGATTTGAATAATTCCCCGCTTGGATTTATCTCCCTATTCCCTAAGAAAACTTGACTACTATTTACTCCTTTCACTTTATACCATGTAACATATTGACTAACCGACCCCTTGGCACATGTATGCTTCTCGGATTCATACCTTGGTATTTTTTGGAAACATTCTCAAGTTGAATATTACACTACTATGAAGAGCGTATCTGTTTTCTTCGAATAATGATATTTGTTTACATTGCATGTGTTCAGAATTTGAACTAATGATTCTCACTATCTGATAAGTCAATTCAAAATTATAGAAAATTCATCAAAGCATTCTATGATGTCTAAAGTGAAATTTTGATAGCATTTATACGATGTTTTACATGTTTTAAAAGTCCAATTGTTATCTAGGTAATTCAAGCTAACATGTATTTTCCCTATAATTTTACCTCTGTGTGAATACTATTGAACAGCAAGTGTCCTTCATGGTTTTTTCTTATCGGGGTATCAGATATGCATCATGTTACCTCATCCATTATTTGATTTTTTTTAAAGAGTTTCTTTAGTCATCTAAGCAACTGCAAAATGTGACAACTTGATTAATGTGATCTATGTCTAGTATTCACTTCGATACAGAATTATTAGTTTTCCTGTCTATAAAATCTGATTTTCTATATATATCTACATTTCATAGTTTATTTAGATTCCAAGGAAATTACTCTATAGTCACAACACACCAAACCAGCAGATTAGTACACTATCGATTTATTTCTTATAAATATTGGTTTAATATGCTGTTTGTTTCCGCGCATATATTCTCTATAAATTATGATCCAATTTTTCTCGCTAGTATGTATATTGCAATATTTCTATCTATCTAGATCTGAGGACACCGTCAGACAGACAGTCAGACAGACAGTCAACCTTTTGGAAAGGTATGTTAGATTATTTCAAGTATCAATTTTATTGTTCCCGATTCTTTTCTATCTCCCCCTTAATTCTCCAGATTATTCCATAGAAATCTCAAACGGCAAATAATTTTTATTTTTGTACTTCAAGTCTCTCATACACAATAAAGCTTGATCTATGCTAGCTCCGTTTCTTTCATTTTATGCGTCTTTGAAGAATCTTTTTATGGTGTTCTGTATTAGTATTATTTTATTTGTGGAAAGCTTCATCATTATAGGTTTCAATATCGAATCGAGTACATGGCGTATAAAAAGTTCGTAAACTCTCTACTAGTTTGCAGTAATTAAAACTAATATGTATCGTAATGTGAGTATAGATTCAATTTCAAATTGGAAGGGATTAGTGTACTGCCTCAATATAATTAAGTCATGTCTTCATAACTATAATTTATTTTAGTTGTATTCTCTACGGTAATTTGGAAAATAGCCGGTTGAACATAGTTTAATTTAGCTGCTTAATGAATGATTCATAATTGAATAACTAATTGCTGCAAAACTAGTAATTTTTTTTCCTGAACATGTTTAGTTTTTGTTGTGAAAAATTGATGTTGTAAAATGTTGTCAATCGTTTGTGATGTACCTGTACGTATATATGTGCTTGCTTAAATGGGTAGATTTTTTTTATTTAAAAAATTTTTTTTTTTTGTAACCCTTTCTAACGTGAGTGTTTTCGAATTGTATGTCTATATATTTATTCAATAACTCAATTTATGACCGGAACATTCATGCATTTAGCTCGAGATAAGTCTTTCGTATAACCTGTAGTTGTTACAAGAATACGTTTTAAATCTACTTACCTTTTGAAGCTAGGTCTCGAGTCAGTGTCTTGATTAGTGAATAGGACAAATATGATGAAGTATCGAACAAATATTGCTTTGATTCGTTAAAGCAGTTGCAATTTTCTCTTTTTCCGAATGATTTTTTCCGAAAATTGGGTAATCGACTCCTGTATACGACTGTTTGATAATCGCATTTTCAATGACCTGATTACACTGTTAACGGCCCAGTTGTCCCGAACTTCGTTACAAAAATTTCGATTTTTTTTTTCAAGGAAATGAACTGAATTCGGAATGGGAATTTAAAAGGCAACCATCAGTGGAGGCGTTTCTTTGTATTAACAAACATTCTATATTGCTATAAATTTAATGATTCGTTCGAATTGACTGCCGATTTTTAGAGCCTTATCTTTTAATAATTATAAATGCATCAAGAAAGACGCAATAATTGCTGACTAAGATGTTTTCCTGGATCAGAACTTGATCGACTACATACGGGTGATCTTCCTACTGTGGAATAGAGCATTCTGTTGGATGGGGGAATTGTGCATAAGTTGCCGACCGTCCAGTACTGTGTAGAGGTAAAATGCCAGCCTTGAAGTCTGAAGTGAAGGTTTCGATCCTACCTTGTGGTACTGGATGGAAAATGGATGGTCTATAGTCACACGGAAGAGTTGTAATACCACGAAATAGCTGTCTGTGGATGACTCGTCTATCTATGTATATGTGTGTGTGTGCATGATTATTTTCCCCCGTTCCTTGGCCTTTCATTCCCAAATATGATCTGTTATCCCTTCCGTGACTCTAACCAGGACGTTCCTTTACTTAACCTAGTATCCATATGATTTCGACTTGTACCTATCAAATTTCCTATGAACTTTTTTCGTGATCAGTCACTTTCCTTACAGCTACAAATAAAAATTCATATTTCCCCTCAAGTCTTATCTCTCATCGCATTTATCAAATTACTTCAGTTACTAGTATTTATTTCCGTGTCTCTATAGAACGTTGAATTCCCTCAGAACGAACATGCTTTTAGTTGAGAAATCTTTTCGTGACATTTTCCATCGAAGCTTGATACCTAAACAGATGATCTTGGAGAGAATCGATAACTGAAGTCAAGTGAAGGTAAAATGTCCTGAGAAAATTTACACTGACATTTTGCAACGGAGATTTTAGGGAAATGAAATATTTAGATCAGTGACTAATCTTGGTAATTCTGATTTGACTGGTTACCTATTCTTGACTCTCACTTGACGAGGACGGGATTAAAATCGTTCGAATTTGTCATCTCCCGAAGGCAGACAGTAGATGCTGACAGGACGGTATTAATTCGGGTTTCCAAAGCGTTATTAAAGCTAGCACGGAAACTCGTTTCTAGGTTCTCGAAGTTAACGTCTTGAAATTACATGTTTGACATTAATGAAGATGTTGAATCTTGCGGTATATTACTTAATCTGAAAAAGTTCGAAGATGCGTTTTTTAAAAAAAAATTCCTCTCTTATTCTGAATGCAATGAACCCGATTTCTCTACCACGAACTTATAATGAATAGTTGTTTGGAACTGGATACGTATGTTGCTTTTTATATTTTGGCTATCATGACATCATTTCTGGACATATTCACCTAAAAGTTTCTTTCTCTCTAATCGCATTGTTTATGTGATTGAATTTAAGAGGCGATTGTAGTCACCGGTGTATCGTCAAATTAGTTCCCACCAGATGAATTGGAATGGATAGAATATTATTTTACTTGAGGCCGAACTTTTTAAAATATACTCGAATAAAAGAAAAAAAAAACGTTATCCGGAACTCATTTTTCTGTCGAATCGGGTTTCCAAGAGACGCAAGTGGACAGCTAGAATGTCTGATAGCAACGAATACCACCCACCGCTGTTTCGTCAACCACCAAACAAGTGACAATACCAACGACACTAATTATACGCACAGCCAGTTTTTCCGCGGATTTAGAGGCAGACTAATTTCCTTTTAGTATCTTGATTCCAGGTTAATCTAGATTACCGTTGGTCGTCGCATTCAAATAGACATTCTTGCAAATACATTGGATCACAAGTGCTCTGCTGGACAAAGGCCTTTTTCATCTTCCGTGATCGCGTGCGCTAACTTATCTATCTGATCCCTCCTTGCCGTTACTTCTAATGAGGCACCAATCGGTTAACCTGTTGTCCCATCTGTTATCCTTTCTACTTGTTGAGTGCGTGGCCCATCTCCATTTTTTTTTTTTTTTTTTTTTCAATTTTTCTTTTTTTATCGTCCGACTATTTTTATGACATCCTTCTGACTTACTTCGCCTTCGGACCTATCTTTTCGAGAGTTATTCCGAGCATAGCTCTTTCCATGAATTTGCAATTCTTGAGTTGATTTCAGCTCGTTTTATCAGTTACCACGTTTCACATCTGTGCGTCATGAGAGATATTATGGATTCATTATAAACTGGGAGGTTTTTAGTATATTGTCGAGTTACCTTCAATATGAATGTCTTCATTCATACCAAATGCTTCCCAATCGATCATTACTCTTGGTTTTATTTCGCTTCCACAGTCTTTCTCTAATTCTATTAGTTGACCTAGGTAAGCGTTTTCCTCATCTTTCGAAGACTCTATTCCTGTAATCTTTTTCGGGACTTCCTCATTGAACATTACTTTGTCTTAGTTCTATTCATCTTGAACTCAACTATGTAAGTCAAGAAAGCTTTATAGCTTCGAACAATACCGTTGTAAAGAAAATTATTCAGAATTTTTCTTCCGTCATTCCAGTCAATTATTTCGAAATATCTTGATACAGTTCATGTAAGCTTTTTTGATGAGTTTTGTTTTACACGAAATTAGATAATGGGCAAATTTTCGGTGTTGACGTTCTTTACCACGTATCAGTTTCAGGGATTTTATAACAGAACTGTTACACATGGTTTGAGAAAGTTTTTGGATAAATAATGGGAACGATCCATACAGCAATATATGAGATCTTGATATACGGACACTAGAAAAGGAAATATCACTTACTTCTGACCTTCAGGTTCAGCGGTTTTGAATTGGCCAATACTACTCACGTTTATGCTTCGTAATTCAACTTGCATGTTTGCTTATAAACAATGATGATTTCTATCGATTTTGCTCGATTTTTGGAAAAAAAAGTATCTGCTGATAACTGACTTTATTTATCCAAATAAAGAATAGATGTGAAGAAAGATCAACATCTGTTTCATTCAATTTCGTTCAAGGAGTCACAAATAACATCTCTAAAAGTTACATTGGACAGAATTGACTCAAGCACATCCGAACTAAAATACTTGAATGAAGTTATCATTTCTACAAAGCTGCACTTCTAATTGATATCGCTAGCTTGCAAGACCAGGGTTCTTCTCAATTAATTCGCCACTGAATTGTATTCAGAGTCGTTGGCCCAAATAATTTTGTAATTGTTAATCATTTTATATTATCCAAGTATCCAGTTTTTATAGTTTGAAAGAAATATCTACTTATCTTATTTTGACTGGTTTGTGTGCAAAATTTCAGAATTTTTCTATGCGTTTAGAAAAATATACAGAATGTTGACAATTTCGATCCTGAAACTAAATTCTATAATGGTTTCCAATTTTTTTTTTTTTTTTTTTTCCAAATGATTTTTGTTGTATTGTATAGTATAGTGCTCTTAAAATAGCAATGATTTCTTTTCCTCGTGAAGAAACAAAAAAGAAATGAACTAAAAAATATTGTTGACAATTGGATTATTTGAATATTCATTATTTTTCGTAATGGCAAGTCTTATTGATTTTCAACTAAACTTGATTGATTAACACAAATTGAGTGCACTCGGAGAATATTCTGTCAAGTTAACTGTCCTTTGAAAGATGTAAAACTGCACAATTGCTTATAACCGAATTTTCTTTTCATTCCAGATGCTTGTGGTCTTTCAGATGTGGCCCACATTGAAGGTCTACAAGAAAAATCTCAATGTGCTCTCGAGGAATATGTCCGGAGTCAGTACCCGAACCAACCAACACGTTTTGGAAAATTGCTGCTCCGGTTGCCGTCTCTGCGTACAGTGAGCGCTCAAGTAATTGAACAGTTGTTTTTTGTACGCTTGGTGGGCAAAACTCCTATCGAGACATTAATCAGAGACATGCTGCTCAGTGGAGGCTCATTTAACTGGCCTTATATGGCCATCCAATGAATTTAGGATTATACTTAAGTCTTTTCTCGCTCACCCCAATACAACCCCACTCTTCCATTTTCCAGCAAATCCAGGCAGAAATCAAGTGGACAGAAATGAGTGACTGAATCTGTGAACTTCCTGGAAGCATGAGGTGCAGGATGCCCACTAGGAGAAATTCCACAAAGGAACTGCTTTCATGCTTGTAAAAAATGGAAAGAAAAAAAAAAGAAATCAGACCAAAATTGAAGTCCTCTAAAATGGAAATTTCTGGATACGAACTGTTCTCGATGGAATGTTAATGAAACTGGATTTAATGAAGAAAGAGAGAAATGGTTAGTGGCGGTTGTAGTTGAGGTGCAGAGACAGTGGAAACATTTACAGAAAACCAACACAACTGCTCTTGGCCTGGAATATTTTTTTTCTTTTTTCTTTTTTTTTTTTTTAAATGAGGGGAAAAAAAATCTCTCTAATCCTGGCCAGGAGCATTTTTAATATCAAAGGAATGTAAATGTGTGTGCATCTATGTGTATGTCTTCACAGATCAATACACATGAAAAAAATTGACCTGCATATACTTATGTGAGGTAGATCGTATGAAAGTGCTTAGATGTGTGTGTGAATAAGTACATGTGTATATATACATACAAATCAGTCTGGTATGTGAATGACACTCATCAAAAAGAAAGAATAAAAAAGCAAAAAAAAAGCAGGGCAGCTGGAGAAAGAGAAAATGAGTTGAAAAAAAGGAATGAAAATCATAAATAATCCACATCAGACTCTGAAGAAATTCTTAATGAAGGAACATATATGTAAATGTGAAAGAAAAACATGCTGATGAATGAAGTACTTATGACTTGTGACTAAAGATGTCAAAAGCCCAAATTTCCATATCTATCTATTTAAAAAGATAGAACAGTGATCAAGGAACAATTTCAACCTTCCAAAACAAAAAACAAAAAAAAAAAACGAACTCAAGCTGTAAGATACTTACATGCAGCCAGCACATGGACTGAACAGAAGTTGAGAGAAATCCTTCCCATTAATATGCTGATATAGATATTTGCCAATATACATATGCACAAACTATGGGTGCATGGAAATAAATGGACTTTGATTTTTAGTACAAAGATTTATGAATGAACAAACATTGACTGTTTTAAGCTCTTTCTCCAAGCCTTTTATGGACAGAACAAATATCATTCTCTCTCTCTCAGAAATGGGGTTTCATGGTTATGATAATTATTGTTTAAATTCCATCCCCAAAATCTTATTTAAATTTTTACCTTTTTCCAAAATATCAAAACTGGATAGGGTGTAATTTTTTTTTTTTTTTTCTAAGTTTAAAGAGAGATTGAAGGAGTTCTTCATTTGTACATAGAAAAGTGGAATGAAAAGTGATGGCAAGCCAGACTTATGTCGGTTAAACATCAAAAATTAAAAATAAAAAAGGTTTAAAACTCTATGTATTCCATATTGAGTCTTAAAACATTTTGTTTTCCAACACATTTGAAAAAGAGGCGGTATATATTGTAGTAATATATGAAAGTTTGTAGAAATTGGTGAGTTTATAAAGGTGCCATATTTTTTTTTTTTTTTTTTTTTTTTCTAAATTTTTTTTTCTAATTTTTTTTTTTTTTTTTTTTCAATTTTTTTTTTTTTTTTACTGTGTCAGTGTTTGGTGACGTTTTCTATGTAATGTTGGGGCGTCACAATATTTCCTACTAACATTATTTTGGTACAAGTACATCAGTACGATGTCATAGTGATATTTTACTACATATGTCAAAGAGTGTATAGTGATATATAGAGTAAAATGAAGTAAAAGAAACTCCCACTCATTCACAGAAAGAGAGAATTTAAGTAAAATGGAAAAAAAAACAAAAAAAATACAAAACAGATGAAATAACCAACACCAACCTACAAAAGATGAAAGGACAAATATGACTGATAATTTTTCATTTAATTTTATTTATTTTTTTCAAAAAAAAAGAGAAAAAATGAAAAAAACATTGAAAATCTTCGAAGCAAAGTTTGTCAAATCTCCTTCCCCCTCAGAAAAGCTACCACATTCATCCAAACCTTGACTCCTTTTCTTTATCATCCAAATTATTTAACTTTTTATCGTACCAATGTATGAATAAATATTTAGAAAAATCTAATTGTACAGCTTTTTTTTATCTTTTTCTAAATTGTTTGTTAATATTTCACTATCATTTTGTTAATTGTCAATATTCTTCAAGCAAGAAACAAGAACATTTAGAACATCTGTGTTTTTTTTTAAATTTTTAGCCTAATATATTTTTATGCTGCTATATTGATTTCCCTATCAATATATCGAATACCAAACAGAGCATTAGCTTTGGATAATTCCATGTGATGATCCATAAGAGCTTACACCATTACACCATTACTTCTGATATAATCAGAAACGTACATATCTGGTTTACAAGTGTGTGTGAGGTCACAATACATCCTCCTGTTCATCAAGCTGGGCGGGTCAATTCCAATAGATGAATCTTTCCTCGTACAAATTTTGAAAACCATTCAAGATGCTGAGAGATCCAAGTATCCAAAGCTAAACATACCAGGCAGTAGGAAATTGGATAAAGATTTGAGAATTTGAATTCTTCGAGATAATAGATGAGTAATTTTTATAACAATGGTATTGGAAATTTATATTGCAGTACTTGTGAAGCTGATCCTTTGTAATCAATTATGTATAAAGTTGAGCAAATGGTAGTCAACTGAATTAGGGATCTTGTTACATTCATACCAGTGTCTGGTATATATATATATCCATATGAAGAATTTTTTTTTCGTGGAAGATCTCAACAGTACACATACTTATCATTTCATGAACCATTTGAATGGAAGCAGGAAGATATTAGTCAACCAAATGTATTTGAAATAGTCTTATATTTATTCGCACATATTTTTTTTACATACAAATTATTGTATGTAAGTCGTATATTGAGTTAACAGGAAGATATTCATGAGTATGAACATTCACTATTTTGCATTTTCCTCCTGTGCACAGTAAAAGAAATGTCTTGGTTGTGCTTGGTATCCTTGCTAGTCTGTCCATCTGTATGTAGGCTTTGTATGTGATTCTTGTGTATAATTAAGTTGAATATTCCTGTCTACTGGAACCTTGAAAATAGACAACTATCTGTCAACTTCATTTTCTTGAAGCATTTGTTTTTTAGTTCTGTACCTTCATGTCATTCATTCAAAATGCAGAAACCTGTTTTGAGAAGTTAGAAAAGGTGTTCCATTTTATGGAGGTTATTTATTATCAGCTCTTGAGGAAAAAAAAACGTAGATTAAACCCTACATGTAACAAATCAGCCATTTGAATTCTACTTACAAAGCTGCAAAACTAATGTTGACTAACTTATCTAGATAGTTGGTACTTTCACTGACAAAAAATTCTGGCAGCTCATTTTCTTGGTAATTGTGTGGTTAGACATGGTCTCCATTATTAGGGTCTTTGAGAGTATATCAACAATTTGACTTCTGAAATCTAATAGTTGATATTCAATTCCACTTCTATATCAATCTATGGATGTTAACTAAGCCTAGCATAATTGTTGATAGAATAATGCAACCTAAATAGCTGTTATGAATTAGAAGAGATTTTTTTTCATTAACTTCTTATAATCCTCATTGTTTGCCTCAGTGATGTTTGTTTTTTGTTTTTTTTCTTTCCTTTCCTTTCTTCAATCTATCAGGACCAAATGGAGCCCCAGTTGGATTTACATATTGGAACTACATGTATATATGTGATTGATTCAACTTTCATTTTTTTTTTTTTTTTTTTCTTTTATTGAATATTTTTCTTCTGGGGGGTCAGTAAGTCAATAGCTTGACAGAATTGATTTGAAACTTCTTTTTTGTCTTTAACCCTTGGATGAATTTTTCACTCTCCAAAATTTTATGGTTATATTAGAACTAATTTACACAAGTTCGATAAATTGTAACCCAGAAGAATGATTGAGTGTGGGAAGAGGGGGAAGAATTATGAATAGCAGAGAAAATCTTGAAATCTTCATTCATCACTAATAGTATTGATTCAGAGTAAGTTTATATATATATATATATATATAATGAGAGAGAGAGACGCGAAAAAATATTCCCCAATACTTCTCGTTCGTCTTTTACAAAATTTTGAAATATTTAGAGTTCGGGAAGAAAAAATTCTCTTATTTTTGGGGATCCCCTCCTTCCTTTCCGTGTCTGCGTTTGTGCATGTATTAATACACAAATTTAACCACGTTATTTTCTAAAATATTGATCAAGGGGTAAGTTTTAAGATCAGAAAAGAATTGCACTGTTTATCACCCTGGAGAAAACAAAATGGTGTAGGGTAAAGTAATCAGTTTCTGGTGATCGAATTAGAGAAAATGATTGTATAGAAGACTTGTTTGAGAGGAAAATGGAGGCACCTTCATCACAGTTTTTTGTAAAAGAAAGGTCTGTGTTCCTTCCCCTTACCGGTTCTGGAGTAAAGATATTGATATAGATGAAAACAGCAACTAATGTTATAAGAAATACCAATGGTGAATTATTGAATCTACTCTTAGCAAATATGAAGAATAACTGGACTCCATGTAACAGATACAATTAGTCAGTGCTCATAATTTTACTCCCCGTGCATACCTTGGTACTAGAGCAAAAAATGGTGTTTTGAAATCTGTTGAAACAAAGCTTTCATTCGCTCAAGATATACTGCTCCGTATAATACGGATTGCAAGGGCTGGCCATACTGTCTCTATTCCATAAGTTATTTTATGGCAAGACAGATCTGTCAGTGACAGAATCTGAGCTGTTCTACTGGCAAGAGAAAGCACCATCCTTGTGAAACAGACCTACCTCTCCAAATGCTCCTATTATTTTTCTACCAAAATACACAACCGGATAAAATTGAGGTAAAATGCTATTTTCATCTAGTGTAATTCCTTTTTTTTCTTAGTTTCTAAAATCAGTTGTTGTATCTGGAGGCCAACTCGCAACTGAGATTCTTATAACATGGTCTGGCTGTAGCTATTCAAACTAGTTCTACAGTGTCGCTTGAGAAAAGACATTTATTTTGACCTTGTTGAGATAACCTACCTATAATCTTTCGTTTCTTGAACTTTGATGACTCGGCAGATGGGAGTGTTATCAATCTTGAGAGAGCGACCTAGACATTTCTTAACTTGACAGAGCCCTTCCTTGAAGCGCAAGTTTATTTATTAGAAATCAAATATTCAGCCCGTACATAGCAATAATTAGATAGGTCCGACGAAATGAGTGTAATCGATGATCTTGTAACCTCTGTGAATGCCTGGAATTCTCCGTTTAACATGTTATGAACTTAACTTGAGAATACGAATGTTGGATTATTCCTGACCAATAGAATACACTTGGTCCCAAGTCCATGACGTTTGAAGTCGAGAAAAATGATGATTCGTAACAAATGACCTGGTTCCTTCTAGCAAAAAAAAAAAAAAAAAGATTAACAACTATGAATTGGAGATGAGGAAAAATATGCTACTATCCGAAAAACATGTACGCCACTGAAGTGAAAGATTCTTTTTCATGAAGAATAGTTTTACGGTTTTTGCCGCCCCTCAATGCTTCCGATAGGCTGTTGTTGATCTATTTTGATACGTAAAGTGTTGGTGCTTCATTTAAACTCGCAATATTGACGATAAGTTTATAAGTACAGTAATACGAATACCGCGAGGAGGCACTTGTGTCATAGAATGATTGATACAAAATTCATGACAATTGAATCTATTCTAAGTAGAAATATCAGGGCCAATCAAAAGAGAATTACTTTCATACAGGGTGGGTGAGAATTAACACCATATTAGAAATTATATCCAACTCGTAAATGTTGTCCTATTTTCGTGAAACTAATTGATTTTTGCAAATGTTCATACAATTATTCTATCGTTGTATGGTTCAAATTTGAGCTAGTGTGACTACAATCGACCAAAAAATAATTTATTTACAATAGGAAACTACTTTTCACCCACACCGAAGAATCTGATATTGGCGTTATATAAAGTTATCTTCTGTGGATGAAACGTTTCAAGATTTAATAGCGAACAGTTTTATACTACGGAGTCCTGCATTTTAGACTTCTAGAAATTCAAATATTTATCTCCTGTCACTAACTGTTCCCGTATCCATTTCACAGTAATTAGAAACGCTGCCCTTGATTACTTTTATAAAAACACTAGTTTGATATGTTTTCCGAAGATCATTCTCAATGAATTGTTTGCTAAAAATCACTTACGTGGTATAGATGAAATAATGTATTTTTTTTTTTTTTTTTTTTAGAAGTACAATGTTGCACCGACAACTTCTCCGTTTTATTAGCTTAATCCGTAACATAGGTTTGTAATATAAGTTTTCAGTGAAGTACACTGGTCCTCTCTTATCCGCAGTTTCTCTTTTCACGGTTTCAATTACATGCGGTCCACCACAGCAAATGTTATACCTAATACTGGTCTCAAAACCGAGTAATGATTCTGGAAATTGGACATGCCAAAGAGAAGCTGTGAAGTGTTCCTTGGAAGGGAAAAGGTTGAAGTTCTCGATTCCGTACGATCAGGTCGTTAAATGAACGAATTGTCAATCAGCCTCGTAACAACGGAAAGTATATCTCGTACTGTCTATTCACTGTGTTCGAGGAAGGTGTTCCATGTAGATGAGAGGAATTATTGTTCCTGAATGTCTAGTGATTCTTTTATTCTCCAATCTTGTGTACACAAACAAAGTAGTTATTGTCGACGTTGCAGAATGTGATGATCATTTATTCAACCTGATAATTTTCTTACTAATCATGTTCAGTAAAGAGTATTGAATAGGCAAGTATCAAGGTCCGTAGGCATTAATCGGGTTATGGCCCCCTTTTGTCCTTTCAAACTAGTGAGACGCGTTTAGTAGTATTTCGATTGTTTGACACGCACAATGAAATCAACGTACATACCTTGACTGAACAATTGAAAAAAATATTTTGAAATATTATTTTTGTTTTTTTTTGCGGTGGGTATGGAAAATGATTTATTGACTGGATACTTGTACTGAATATTCAATGATGGGAAATAGTAATTACGCTCGTTTTTGATGAACGTGGAGTCTCAAGCTGTTGATATGATCATCAACGCATCTAGCGTGAACTCTACGACAGTCTAAACTGAACCACGTTGATTTAACGAGTTCGAATATATGGATACCAACAATAATAATAATAATAATAATCATCGGGGGGGGGCGAACCAGTTCTTATTGAGGAAGAATTACCAACAGCAGTGGACCACGGATCGAACACTGATTGGAGACTGCAGGACATGAATAGTGACCATATCACGTCACCACAAGTCGAAGTTGGAAGTCAGAAAAATGGGTCCCATGCGACCTGAATGAGAGGCCCCATAACGGTGTCAGAACCCACACCTGACGGTTGGGTTATGAGGATTGGGATATGAAGTCTTGCAGTATCTTCCAGATTCAGTTGACTTGTCTCACTGTTCTTATTTTTCAGATTTATCATCTCAAGTATTTTCAAAATAACATCTTTACGATGGAAAACAACTAGTTCAGTTTTTCACCGTGTTCGCCACTTGATCATAGGCATAGCCGAACTAAAATTGGCATGCATACTCAATCAGCTAGTCCGTTATTAGAGAAGCCATATTTTGACTACTGAACCATGCTAACTTTTTGGAGATAGCATAGTATCATTGAAAGATATCGTTGAAAGAAGATTTATCGCTTCAATTGGGAGACATTTTTGGTGGAATATTAACCGTTTTTGTTGTTGTTATATCATCTTTAATCTTACTTATGAAAGAAACGATAATTGATAGATAGCAACCAAATATCTATCTATCTGTCTGTGTGTGGGTGTGTCGCTGGTGTATACATACACGGGTCTGTTATTCAGCTATAAAATCAGTAAATATATAATATAAATATACTAGTTGAAATTCCGCTCCGCATGGGTGGTTTCAGACTAGTCCCGCAGTAGATTCTCCTCACCTCCTGGGGTAGCTACACAATCACTTGACCCACATTTTGAAACTGACTGCTGCTCTGAATGCGACTAGGAGCTGCTAGTTGGATAAATCTCGGACGCAGAGGGAACCCGGCGGCTTCAGTACACTTCAGTTTTTTTTCCCTGGAAGTGATCTGTAACGTCTGGTGTGGGTATTGAGATGTGCTGTATCCGATTATGGTATTATTATCATGTCTAGAATGCATTGATCCTGAGTTCTAAGAATTATATATAAATTTGTAGAAAGAAAATTCCGTTAGTAATTCGATGTGTACAATGACCTTCGTTTCTTCCAGAAATTTACGAATTTTGAGAAGAAATAAAGATATTAGGAGAGGGCTCATTTAATGAAAGAAACTATTTTGCAAAACCGGACCCTTACTTTCCTTCCCTCGTACGGAACTGCTAAGGCGGGGGACTTTCTTAATTATTACCATTGAGTCTACCTACCCCTTGTGAAGGTTGTTATGTAAGCTTCTGGATTCAATTATAACATTTCACAAAGACAATGAAAAGGCTGTTCTAGTTTTTATACGGCATGAGTTCCAGAAAGTGTATTTGGTCCCAGTTGTTATGAATTGCAACTTAGTTTTCCGACAGCTAACGTTTTGCTGCCATTGAAAATCCGGGAAATTCACATGCTATTTAGGGTTAAGATGTAGGAATAGGTTCGGAGCCAGAATACCTCGAATTATTAATTATTAGGAGGAACCTGGTGGCTTCCGTATACTCAAGTTGCATCGAGTCAGTCGCGTTCCAAATCCTTACAGTACAACAAGAAGGCCATTTTGAAAATTTGACTTGCAGCTAACGATGCCTGTTTTGGTTGGTTTTTCGATCTAGAAAGAAGGAGATGATCTTGTCCCGTTCGATTTCGTCTACACAATATCTGACAAGTTCAATTTGTTCGAACTGAAGCTTGACAGTGCATAACAAATTTAACCTCAATATTTTCTCTGACAGGATCTTGTAGATGTCATTTATAGAATAACAAGATGGATACAGATTCACTCGAATCCTACAGATGCTCTAATATAATAAGATCAGCTGGAAAGTATCGTAATCGCTAAAAATCAGAAGTATGAAATATCTGATGTGCAGAGTTCGCGAGAAGTAATATCTAATTGCAGCTAATATGAACAAAACCAAACTACTTACCAGTCAAAGAGGTTCATTCATGTTGGTAGTGGTTTTCAACGAAGAAGACAGCTTTATATAAAAGAACGAATCTCTCATCGTCGACAGTAATAGTATTCTCAATTCATATTGTTACTTCCTTACCAACAGTTTATTTTCCGAATCTTGGGCTGTTTTTAAAAAAAAATTTTTTTTTATATATCTGAACATTCCTGTACAGTTCAAAATACTTGAATCTATGAAATTGGATGATTATTTCTTAATATTCCAACTTGATTCACAAAAGAAATTTCTTCCTTTTGGGGTCAAATTGACATTTTTTTTTCGCTCCTATTTTAACAGTATCTATAGAATATGGATTATCCCCCCTTTTTCAGAAATTTGTGCTATGTCCTTCTCTTCTAATTTTTGTTCATATCGTCATCATAATTGTTTTTATGTACTTGGTTTCATCATATTATATTTTAATTTTATTTCATTTCATTCCATTCATTCATTTCAATATGATACAGAGTGCAGGTCTGGTTAATCACTCAATGGAAATAGTCACATGACCGACGTCTTATGGCAGCTTTGTCGGGGTGATCAATCCAAAAATTTGGGAAAAAAAAGGTGTGATCAATGATTAAGTTACTTCTGTCTCTTTTCGTTGGGCAGTGATCATTAACGAAGTTGAAATGTTCAGAAAAACCTTGTGAATGCTGCCGGACCAATTTAGCTTGAGCATACATTGCATAATCACCCCCACCCCCGACTAGAAACTTATGTAAGGGGGAAGGGGTAGAAAAAATTCCCAAAACAACAAATCTCTTGTTATAGTAAGTGAATAATGAGTAAATATTTAAATTTTCAGCCCTCTAGATCCATCGGTGCAGCTTGTACGCCCAATAATCATTACCAGTCAGCTATCCGAACTAATTTGAAGATGAAACCTTGACGAGTTCTTGATGTTACACGTAATATACTAGTCGTATTAAACTGAAAATCATGTGTATCCTGCTTCAAGATGAGTTAACGTGGCTTATTTAATCGAATATTGATAAACTACGAGTATGTCTTCGAGGGTTATTTTCATCAGTTATCTACGCTACGTATGATTTATTCTCTGGGAATATGAAACAACGGATAAGTGATCGTTAGAAATGAACAGAAACCGGAAAAGATTTATCAAAAAATGTTTCTTTCGTCCTTATCTATAAATATATTGTGGCCGAGTTGATAGTGGAATCTCGGTTATCAGTCTTATTAATCATAGAACTGCCCCTTATCTTGGAAAATACCGAAGACAAAATAATGCAGTTTTCAACCTTCGACTGCATGTGTTTTGAAGATGTATCACATGGGTAGCAAGTGTGGTGGTTTTTAGCTGTTGGGGAATTACGGTATTTTTCTGGAGCAAGTCATCTTTTGTAATCCTCGTTTTTACGCATGGAAAACACAGTCACTAAATATAGCATCCAAAAAAATACCCCCCAAACAAAAACAAAACAAAATTTTACATCCGTATAAGCAAGGATTACCTCATTTTAGTTTATCCCAGGAACGGATAAGTATTTTCTGCATATATTACAGAAGAACATCCCAAACATTCCATGTGTAACCTTGGCAGCATTATATCCTCGCTTTTTGTGCAGATTTGTTATTTGTCTCACAACTAGAAATTCGAATATATCCGTCAATTTTTTCACAGAGATTAACTAGTAACACACAATAGACGTTGTAAGTCTGCTTGTTGTGTCAATATTGTTCTTGTGATCATACAGATATCGATCATCGCAAAATATCAGAATCACGTCGTAACCCATTCAGTTATTCACGACTTAAGGTATGCATTGGTTACTTGGGAAAATAATATTTATTCTTTTAAAATTCGTGGTACTAATGAGTTGTAAATATCCATTCAGTATGAAAAAAGTTGCTTTTTCAGTAATTCAATTGTCTTTATATATCAATGGATGTTTGGCTGGCATTTTCAATTCGGTTGCAGATACTACCTTCCCGTAAAACATTCCGCCTTTAAAAAGAGCCAAAATCAATGGTAAAAAACAAACAAAAACAGGTCTGGTCAGTCACTCGATAAAAATCGTCACGTGACCAACATCTTTTGGCAGCACGCAATATTGGGACAATCTTTCAAAAAAATTGGAAAAAAGTGGAGAGGTGATCAATGAATAAGATACTTCTCTTGCCTTTTGTTGGGCGATGATCATTGAGAAAAGTCTGAATTTAAAACAAAAAAAACCAAAAAAAAAAAACCAAAAAAAAACCAGCGTGAACCATACCGGACACAAACCAAGGGACCAGTTTAGCTTAAACGCATCTTCTAAACTGAATCCCCCAAAAGACCTATTTAGCGGGAGGGATATATAAAAATACAAAAAAAAAAAAAAATTCTTGACATTAGTATATGTCGAAATTTTCATCCCTTTTGCTCCATTGGCACAGCGTATACGCATGATACATACATAACCAGCCAGCCAGACAGACCAACTTGAAAAAAAATGTAGAAACCTCAGTGTTGTTCCGTATTTGATTCCTCTTTTTGATAAGTAAGCTTTCCAAAATCGATCGTCTCTTTTTTAGAGTTCATCTTGAATAATCATCTAAACATATAATTGGCATATATGCAAATTGGTTTGCCTGTTTATTTGGTTTATCTGTATGCTCACGTTCCTTGTATAAGGAATGGGTGCAGGGGGTGATTGATAGCCTATTGTCGCAACAATGATTATTACGTGAATATGTTCATGAATCAAAGGAACGCTGTGTGAAAGACCAAGAGAAAAAGATCATTCATTGAGTGAGTGAGTGAGTCAGTCAGACTCTCTTACTCCTGATTGTATCCATTTTTATAACGGTCAGACAGTGGTAAAAGGACAGTTGCTTTATATTTAGAGAAGATTCTGGATTTGCAAAAATGGTCAAATGCAAAAATAAATAAAGTGATTGTTCATTGTTGAATGTGCTCTAAATTCAAATAAGGCCAAACCAAAGTGCCCATGGCGAAATACCATTTAAAAAGGCCAGATTGATCAGATTTGGCCATATTTCGGCTTTCATAAAATTTGCAGATCTTTACCCATTGTCGCTGAGGAGAATTTGAACTCAGATACTAATTTGATTTTTGTCATGAACATAAAATTCTGATGAGTATAAGTAAAATTCGAAGGGGTATTTATGTCATATTCAAATACAATATAATCAATTTAGATAAAAGTAAAAAGTCTAATGAATTACTAAAACTCCAATGAAAACAGAAATGAATGTAGGACTATTCGGACGTTTAACTTCTGCTTTTTTAACTACTACTTTTTTCCATAATGAGTTTAATTTCATTTTCTTCTAAAAAAACGACTCGAAATTTTATTTTTCCTGTTTTACTTCTGTACAAATTTTGTGATTCTGCGATAACAATTATTGAAAAGGTTTTTTTCTAAGAAAAATCTAGACCAGTATCACGTGGGAAAAAATCATATATTCATTTTCTGGGCTAGAAATAAGTTATGATTATTTTTCTGCATAAACTATTGTAAAATCTTTTTTCATAATTAAATTACCTACAGCATTGTCATTGAAGAGTCAAAAGCCAACCAATACGTAAATTAAACCATCACTTAGAAAAAAAAACTCTAGTATTGTATATTAACTAATGACCAAACAAAACACACCATGGTTAAAATAATTGTGGAAGTGTTATAGACGTTGAAAATGGCTAGACGTTTAACCGAAAGTGCTTTGTATGATAGCACATTACACTCTACGGATCCAAACATGCATTCTCTAGTGACAAAAAAAATTGATAAAGAATTAAGATATTACTTGTTAGTTGTATTTACCCCGATATATATATATATGTGTGTGTGTGTGTGTGTGTGTGTGTGTGTTCGAGGAAAGGTAAGCCCTTCGGTAGAGCAAGCTCGACTTTCAAGAGAAAGAAAATCCCACAAGTCCTAAAATGAAGAGTCTACAACCAATGCATTCACCTATGGAGCTGAAATATTGAACCTAACCAAAAGATTGACCCTCAAACCGAGAACCTTGTAACGTGCACATTGAAGAATCATGCTCAATCTCAGATATCAGAGGACAGCACTGTATATCAGAGAAAAGATCGGAGTCTGAGATATCTTGGAAACCATTAGAATATTCAAATGGCAATAGACTGGACGTGTTGCAAAAAACAACCACTGGATATCATGACTCACAACATGGATCCCCAGAGACCATATACTAAATTGTGACAACAGAAAATTGGATGGTGTGAAGAGCTATGGACAAATTCAGAAAGTATTGGCTCCACGGCGTCCAACAACGGACTCTAAAAGGCTGATGGTGGTGAAGGTAAAGCTTCTGCCACTCAAGCGAGACTCCCAATGGAGTATGACAGCCGGTGACGAAGTCCCGATTTCTGTTTCATGCGTCGGCTTAATGATCCTTCAAGTTTGGTTGAGACCAGGACTATATGTCCACAAGTTTTTATGACCAGCCCCTTGGCAGGATGCGAATCCTTTGAATTGATACCTCTCCTTATATCACACAGCTTTGAGTCAATTAGCTCTTGGGTGCACGGGGAAATGTGTCTGAACGAAGTGTTTTCCATACTCTTTGCTCACACCGGGAATTGAACCCAAGTCCTTCCGTGTGTGATACAGTCGAGCTGACCTTTGCACTATACAAGCGGCATGCCCGTTTCAATGAATATACTTCGTGAGTAAGAGTATATAATCTTACGTAAATGGATGAATATATATACGAAAGAAGTGTTGGTGCAATGTTTGTCCAATTTACACTTCAGTATTTCATTTATTCATTCAGTGTTATTATTAACATTTTAATTGCTTTAATTGTTCCTCCCAAGTGAATGGTAAGACAAACGAAAAAAAAAAAAGAAGCTTTTCACCAAATGCACGAAGTCATACTGTTGTAATGCCGATGGGCCGTGAGCCAGCTCCAGTAACATTTAGAACTGACTTGCTTAAATTTTTATGTGACGAATAAACTGTGTGGCCAAAGAAAAAAAAAGAAGACAGAAATATATATAGAGAGAGAGAAAGAGAGAGAGAGAGAAAGGGAGAAAGAGAAAGGGAGAGAGAGAGAGAGAGTGCTAGCTAGCTATGTCCGGCCTATTCACTTTTCGGAATTACAAGAACTTAATGGTGTGCTCACCGGAAGGCGACTATTGTCTTGTTGGCACAATCTTTGCGCTGCTCTAATTCCAAAGTCTTTTAGTCGCCAATTTCAAGGTATTCACGGTCAAACCATTCTGCCATTTCGAGTTCAGGCGTCACACGGAGGACGTCATTAAATTTGCTTTGATTTTTTAAGTAGAATACAATTCACTACCGAGAGACCATACCCCTGGCAGTTAGTAGAGGCCAACTACAGAAAAAGTAATAGACTTATGAATGACACATACACAAAACAAGTGCTGGAGAGGTGGACATCTGTTTTCCGTGCGATTAATTTCATGGTGAATAACCAACATAACTTTTTATTTGAAATGGTCTTCTTACACGGAGCATTGTCATTAATTCTAACAGTCGTAGATCAACGACCTGGTAGTTTTGATAAGGGCGGGAAGGGTTAAGTCTTGTAAACAAAAAAATAATAATAATAATAGTAACTTTTTATTGATGAAATTCCCAAAGCCGCTTTGAAGAGCATAATAATGTAGAAGAAAAAAAATCACACATTATATTTAATAGAATGATTTTGGAATGATTTTTATTCTAATAGCTAGCCTACTCTGCACAATCATATATTTTGTAGTATGATCTGATTACTTACAATTTCCCGTAGAACTGTGGACATAAATGAACTGTTCAGAATAGATCTTAGAGATCCAATGTTTGGTCTAATTTTCAATTTTAGTTAAATTTAAAACAAAATGTCTCGGCAGGAAGTTTTATTTTAATTTCAACTCAATCCAAATTTACTTTTTGAAGCGATGCCACTCTATGTCTATATGTCAAGAGATCATCATAGAAAAGTGGATTCTGGTTTGAATTATCTTCCTTTCAGCCGTTTGAAATTCAGAGAAGCTGCGTCATTATTCCATGAATTATTTCGACTGATAGCCACATCCTGGTTGTTTTTACCATGACACTTCGATTAGTGTGTTCTTCGGTCTCTCTCTAGTGTTTGTTACCGCCATTATTCCTTCGCTGTCACCCACTTTCCAATGAATTTTGCTACCTTCTCAAGTGGAACACATCACAAATCCGAACACTGAAGTTTCATCTGGACACGGTAATTTTTGAGTCAGTAAAAAAAAAAAGACTATATACTCTAAAAACTAGAGCGCATGCTAATTTTCATATGTACTAAGTCACCAACATTTTTTTTTCAATTCAATTCATATATGGAAGGTCATAACAGCAAACATTCTGCTCAGTCCTGTTGCTCTCCTGATCACGAGATCCCACATAGTAATAAACTTCACATTTGGTCTACTTATACTCAAACTCACATGAATACCACCTACATGTTACATATTCTTCTGTGTGGTTTAATAAGTATTATTTTTTATTGAGTTCTAAAAAAGACACTTTCTGTACCATTTTCTCTCCGTATCGTCTGCCTTATCAAATTTCTTGGTTTATGACTCAAGAAGGAAGTGACGGTTTCGACAACTGCATCGGATTTTCTAGACACAGTTTTGGCCATGTTTGCTTCATGTTACGCCAATACTAAAAACTACCCTGATGTTGTATCGACCAAAGATTCTCTATATCTTTTCCGTCACGCCCCTTATGAAAGTAAGGGTAACCGTTGCCCTCTGTTCGGCACCTCGCGAGATTATCAGTCAATTCGCAGATCCCATTGTTATGCAGATCGGTAGATGATTATTTCTTTGGAGGGTATTACATGTATCAGTCAGTTTATGCTTTACGGTGTTAGGATTACGACTTATGAGTTTTTTTTTTCTGGCGTTTGGGGTAACAAATTCTTCCTTTCTGTACTGAGAACGTGCCAATTAAAGCAGTCTAGTATGTTTTACTGGCACAACGAGTGATGAGCAAGTTGTAGTAGCAATTTTATTTAGGGGGAAAAGCATTGATGGTCTATTAGAGTTCTCATAATCAGCCAGTGTTTGCACAACTCTCTGGGGTCCAGAATATGTAGGTTAATATGTTACTGTAAGTTTCTGAAATTAGTGATTATGTAAAATCCCAGAACATATCAATAATTTCATCTAATCCCTAGTTTCGCAAGCAGTGATCTAATTGTTAACAAACTTGTGACGCTGGTCAATCTTACTGTAACGAGTTCAATCCTCACTGGGTGTCCCACTGAAGTGGCTTTGTCTCAAACTAATATCAAGTTTATTTAGCTTCAGTATTTACAGTGTGTATGCAGCTCAGATCAGGCCAATTACCCATGCTTTTCCCTATAGACATTCACTGTTATTGGTAGCAGTGGTAATTATAGAACCAGTGCTTCCTCCTGTCGATATATCATTATATTCCAATTGGAAATCTGTCTTCTGTCTACAAAACGTTGACATTTCTACTCGGCTGTTTGATGGGATGTTGGTATCTTTTCCTAGAAATGGATCCGTCTCCAGGTTATCTAGCACCAGCACTGTTTGAACTTTGCTAACAAATTTACAAATCCCAGACATACCAATTATAAAAGAAAGAATGGTCGCTTATTTGATTAACTCTGTAGAGTCGGCTGTTCATCATTTATTCATTTATTTATTTACATGTTGTACAATACTCGACGGTGGATTGATTATGTAGACAAGGGAGCGGACCAATGCTTCGAATGATGAACTTCAGCAGCTGACATTAGCCGCAGTGTTTGTTACATCTTTATAAATCTTCAGGAGGACGTAAATGCGTGGTAGCTTGGTTAATTACTTACGTCCATCTGTTGTTGGAAAAGTGATTTTTGTTCTTTATCAATATACGGGGAAGCTTCATTTTAGTCACTGGAAATTGAATTATAAAGCTTACTGTAGCGACTTTTCTCTTTTAGATTTGTCAATCGTTCAAGTATTCCACGTTATCCATTATTTCCGCAGCGTTATCTTAGATTGTAACATGGCTACACTAATATCACTATTGGAGGGTTGAAAGTTGTTTGCTTCTCTTTTGTACTGTTTCGGTAAAGAAATTTGACTTCCAAGAGTGTTTCTAATACTTTATATCTATATGAGGTGTGGGCATTTTTGACAATGTCCTCAGTTTGAACCTATGTCTAGATAGAGCATTGACTTGAAAATCATTGCAAATCTGAGAGCCATATCAAAATTCTTCTGAGTAGCCAGGTTGTCGACAGCTGATATTGACAAGTGCTTTTATGGGCTTCTGCTGAAACATTTTAGTTACAGTTTTAGAGTCATGTAGCCTGTGAAATATTTTCGTCTAATGTATCTTGATTCAAAAAAAAAAAAAAAAAAATTATTCGCCCTAAAAGGTTGGCGGAAATGATTCAGGGAATTCATGTTCCGTATAGCATAGGGACAGTTTTCGGTTGCAAAGTTACATACACTGCGTAAGCAACTCGTGAAGGTCAGACCACAATATGAGCGGAAAATGATCACAAAATATGTGTGCAATGCCATCTACAGTTGTAGAAGTTAATTTAAGAGAAAAGTCAGTCATATCCCGTAGATTTAAAGAGCATTGAAAAGTCATAATAGGAGACGAGACATTGGAATTAAGCATGGCAGACCATATAGAGAGGGTTGTACGCCGCCCTCTCTGAAATGAGGTCAAATAAACAATAAGACAGGAAGTTGCTCTGAAAAGTTGAGAAAAATTTGTTTTCTCCCATTTATTGCGATAGCTGTCCTCTCGTGATTTACATGTTGACATGACTTTAAAAATAAAATCTTCGATAAATTACCAGTTTGGCCTTAAAAATATCAGCGATGAATGGAAAAATGAATAGATAAAAAGATCTAATAAAAAAAAAAGCTGCCTAATTAAGGAATATGTTCTCATCAATAAACAAGTAAAAATTTTGTGATGAAAAGAACCAAATGCAAAATTTGCATGAGTTACAACAAAACACAACTATCTATGCATGTACATTCATATATACATGCATACAAGCATATCTGTAAAAAAAATGTTTTATAACAAATTCCTGCACGTTCATCATCATCATTTGAAACTTTTGATTAGAGAGAAACATAATAGAAATAGAAGATTTGGGGGAGCTTATGTAAAACCTAAACTCGATTATCTTGAAGTGCACAACTTACACATCTACCAGGATCTTCGCTTTGTTAATGATTTGTTCGAATATAATTGGAACAATTCGATATTTTAAGAAAGATATTTATAAAAGACTTTTACACGTTTATTATCGCGTGTCTTTCTAATATATGCAACGCTTGCAAGTGGATCTTCAGCATTACAAACACTTTGCTAACATTTGAATACAAATTGATTTGTTGGGGAAGGACCAGTCCAGCGACGCCGTTTAAGCGACGCCATTCCAATGCTATGGTAGACCCCAGCACTGTCGTTCTAGGGCTTCTAACAAATCTAATTTGCATAGCTGAATCAGGGACGGATCCAGGATTTTTAATTTACCACTGAACTAATAAATTGATAAATGAATAAATAGAAATTATGACGAATGATTAGATAGAAATACAAAAAATGTTTGTTTTTTTTTTTAAAGTTGAGTTCTGATCACTTTTTACTTGGGAATATTTTTTTGTTTTGTCTTGTTTTTTTTTCTCATTCATAAGATCCCTTTGTTTGGCTATTATTTCAAAAAAAAATTGCCGGGCAGTTTGTGTCTGGGCCCCTGGATCCGTGCTTTGGATTATTTTGCATGATTATTTAATGAAATCATTCTTGTTTAAAACAGCCACTGTTTCCCCCTTTGCTTTGCTGGTTGTTACGTTTTTATTTTTATTCGATGAAGCATCATAATATATTGTTATTAATTTTTATGACTGCTTTTTACCTTGGGCTTGATATTTTTATTTGCTTAAAAAAAATAGCTTGATGAACACAGCCGAGTAACAAAATATCCTAATCACTTCGTTTGCCCGGAAGCCTTATACTATTTATATTACTATTTCAGAAATGAATCCATTCGTAAAGAAAATAGAATGGTAATTTTTCATTGTAGAGTTTAAGGACAATGTCGAAACTGTTCAATATTTAAATGAATCAATCGATCTCTTTTTTAAAGTGATTCATCAATACCATTTTCATTGATACGATGACTTATCAACTGTTAAAATAAGGACCAGCTTGATACTAAAACCATATATTTCAAATGAGATTAGACTAAGAAATTTGAATCATCGTATCTATGAATATGATGTAGAAGTATCATTTTAGAGAAGAGATTTATTTATTTGAATTCAGATTTTACTTTTTCAATTCAATTTTGTAATATTTTTTTGATTTTACGGTGATTTCTTAAAAATCTGATGTCAAAGATTTTTTCAGAAGACTTACAAAAATTAAAATTTTAAAGCTAGATTTTGTATGTTTTTGACATGCAAATGAATAAATAACATTTTTTCCTTGTAAATTTTTTGGAAATATTTTTGAAATTTTCTATCGATTCTGTTGAAAAAAAAACATTAGCAAAGAAAAAAACCTACATTTAATGCAAGTTGCTTACATCACAGTATATTCAAATGGCTGACCAGTACTTCTTGGATTGCATTGTTTTTAGTCAAGAGAAATTATTTTGTCTCTGGAAGGTATCGGCGCTGAAACGGCCGCCGCTCGAACGGCGATGGAACGTACCTAACCCTGATTTGTGTGCTTTTTCCTCATTTTCAAATATCGTTTAGCGATACAAGAGAATATTATTATTGCAGCTGAGTATGATTGAAGAAATGAAATAACCAAAGTTCAGATTCATGTAACTATAATTGTGTTGTTTAGTATAGAAAAATAACAATGCTAGCGGTGGTAGTAAGAGTGATAAGAGTTGCAGTAAGGATGATGGCGACGATAGTGCTTATGAAATGTCAAATGCACATTATATCGATGCATTTTTATATAAAAAGGACAGATATACTTTACGGATAAATCATTAAACTCATGTTTGTTTTTAAGGGTTTATACATAATACAAAACATAAATATTTATTACGTGTTGAAACGGTTTGATGCTTTTGTGTTGACATTTCTGTAGATTAAGTAAAAAAGTTTTGTTCATGAGTGACTACAAAGCCTCGCCATTCGAGCATGGAAGATATGCATGGCAAATCCCAGAATTTTCGTGTATGGGGTTTAAATCCTCGCGCCTCTTGAAGGCCCACACTACACTCTTGGGGCCCTCTGATGGCCACGGGACTCTAAGCGGAAGGGTGGCTATTTCCAAAGTTCTAGATAATATTTTAGACCAGTGGTACCCATACTGGAGTGGGGGGCATGGACATTGGACACAAAGGTATTAGGCCGATAGCTTGTTTAATTGGAATACCTTTCAAAATCCGTCATCACATGTTACTAAAAAATATTTATTTGACAACGGTAACCACTTACTGTATAATAAAAGTACGTTAATGACTTTTCAGTTCCCACTTAATGTATACATATATATATATATATATATATATATATATATATATATATATATATATATATATATATATATATATATATGAGTTTTAGTAAAACCCCAAAGAGGGAGGGAAATTGTATTTAGATAGTATACATTTTGTGCTGAATCAGAAAGTTTTGTAAGTTAAGATATTTCTTCCTAATTTTGAGTCGTAATTTTATATACACTGATAATTTTAAAATTGATGAATGAATTCGTCATTTTTTGAACTGGCATATTTCTTCAATGTGGTTTTAGATAAAAACTGAGATCTAGTGGCCAGCAAGCTGATATTTGCAAATTGAGCTGTACTCTTACGTACGACTGTATTACTCTTCTTCCTATATTATATCTGCATCCAACTGCTCTCGCACAAAGAACTTCTTGTTACTTAAATCGTAACTCAGTTTACTATCTATCATTCATGAATGACCCGTGTCTTCACTGTCACTCCCGTTTACAACGACTTTGACCTCTGCTCCCAGAACGAGGCTCTCACTGTGCATCTCTTGCACAAAAGCGAGTCAAAGAAATAGCGAGAGTACCTAATACTTTCCCCACTTTAGAGATTCACGTTACATTTATTTATCCAACATTTCTCCCTGTTTACTGGGATACCGTGGTCTCTTTGGCTCACAAACGTCCGTTTTCTTGTTGACCATCGTGGATCTGAAACCAGACTTTATATTTCAGGTGCAGGTAGAGGTATCTGAAACGTGTTACACAGAAAATATAGGGGCAATACCGATTGTTTTCTGGTTTCACGATAACTATTTATGGACTATTTGAGTATCTAGTTTCCTACTTTTATAATGTCGATCACTTTTTTGTGTCTTTCATTTAACTCTCTGGTCAGCCTTTTCTATCTTCCTGGTCAGTATTTTTTTTATATATAAAACATCTCATTAAAAAAAATCTCAGTAATGCCCTCTTTCTTTTCAATGTTGAATTGTCCTTGTTATTAAGTAACATTTTATCAAAAATTATCCGCGCTTTCCTGTTAAATATCATTTTGCAGACGATTCTCCCGTCGATATGTTAGGATTCAGGGTTGTTCTATATAAAGATAGGACCAGATCAAATGTTAATTGATCAGTTTCTTCCTTTATTTACAAAATGTTCTTTCAATGCGTCTCCTCATCCCCCTGCTTAACCGTTTGACTGAAGATGGTAGGTCAGACTGTTATCATTATCATCATCATCATCACCATAATAATAATAATAATAATGATGATGATGATGATGATGATGATGATGATTTGATATATTCAATGACTTAGCATCATTAAAAAATCTGCAAAATCTAACGAAGTAAATTAAGTACCGTTTTCTGTCTCGATTGTTTCAGAGATACCAAATCTGGTAAACAACTCATGTAAAAAAAAAAAGAAGTTATTGTTATTGAAGTCGTTGCTTTTTCAACTCTCGCAGATTCCACGCCATTTGTATACACATCTATTACTACTAAACAATAGACAGCATTTGTAATTCATACGCAATAATCCACGTGTAATATGGACCATGGATTATTTGTTTTTAGCCAAGGTTGAACTTGTACCACAGCTGTTGCTTTATTCCCCGTAGGATTTTTGGGGGCAACTTTCATACATTTCCTATATGCTTTGGACTATGCATGGCCAATAAGTGTATCCTTGTATTTGCGAGTCCATACATGATATTTCAGTGTTCGGAGTGGAATTGAGCTTGGTATGTTTGCCATTTAATTAAAAGATTATTCTGAGAGATTTGTTTGTTGTTATGAGACTGTTATGAGTTCATCCATTATCCCATAATTTGGAATTGCACACTATCGTTGAGTGTTTTTATGAGCAAGTTCGAAACCTCGTCACCAACCTCTGTTAGTTTTCACGTGTTACCTGTACGTATAAAATTATATCGACGTAATCATGACTGTTCTCCGATCGTGCGAAGAACTTCTAGTAACTTGACCTTAACTCAGTTCACTTCATGTCACTCATGGGCGTCTCCATCGTCACTCTTGTTTACTGTGGTTTCGACTTTCTTCTCCAGAACGAAGCTCTCTCAAACTGCAACATTTAAAACTCAAGACGAGACTTACCATACATGCCAAATAAGAAGTGCGAGGAGGTAACGTTAAATTAGTAGTGAGAGAACCCACATGCCCCTTTTCAGATGAGTACTCTTCTTTCAATTATTCCACAAATTACCTTTAAGTATCAGAAAATATCTCAAAATATTCCAGAAACTTCGTTGCTAAATTGTTACTGAAAAATGAATTCTAAGTGATGATTCAAAACCAATTTTTATTGATAGTGCAAGGACTGTTATTTTTTAAAGTCTTGAGACAAAACTCCAAAAGAAATCTCATAGATAAAATCATCTCTGCAATTTAATTTTTCAAAAAAACCCATTGAATTTCAAATAAAACATTTTTAGGGATGCTAATAATTGTAATGAAAATTTCAAGGCCTGATATCTAAATTGAAAGAATTTTCTTGACGATGCAAATTAAACGATTCAATTCCATTTTCAAAATACGTGTTCAAATTTGATTCATACAGTAATTGGCTTATTTTTTTTCCAGAAACTCGACAAGTTATCTCACCTTTGATTGGTGTGCTGCTGTTGATCTAAAATCAATTCATCAATTAATCTCATAATCCTTTACAAAATCGTCCTTATTGCCGAGAAAGAGGAAGAAAACGAAACACTTAGAGTATCCATCATTAACTAATGTTGTAAATCGTCCCAAAAAGAACACGAAAAGACACGAACATGAAAACAAATGGAATAATCATAAACCTGAATCTCTCTCTCTCTCTCTCTCTCTCTGACAGTAGGAAAGAGAAGATAGTTTGGGATTTTCAAATACCAATTAATTGTGCAGGCTACGAAAATATATCCAGTGACCAAGAATAAAGAGATGAAAATTGTTAAAATTGTCCAAATATGTCGCCCTTCTCATAAGAATACTGGTTGAAATTGAATGAGAACAAAAATAATCGACGAATATCAGGATTTTGATAAGAATTGCAACGCTTGTAGACGATGCCCGTGACTATAAACTTTTGGAGCACAAAGTGTCACAAAAACATTGAAAATATAATGTAATAGTCAGAAATCAGACGGAACATTAAGAGAATGCAATCTTCATCACTGTTGAAGTGAAGTACTGTACAAGGAAAGTACTGAATCTTTGAAAAGACCTGACGTCGAAGTGACGTTAGTCATAAACTACACACAACTACAGACGAAGAATGGCCTCTAAATGTGATTTAATTCCGTGCCTTCTTCAGTACAAAGAGTACGTACAGGGAATTTAGAGATGGTTTCTACTCAAACTAGTACTTAATCATTGGAGCAAATATTGGGCACAGGCAAATGAAGGTCAGAAAACTAAATGATGATTTGTTTTTTTGTCAAAGGGTTGATTATGTATACAAACCCGACAGCTTCTGGATCAAGCACTATCCCAACTTCTACGTCCTTGCGCATTTGTAACATGAATATTCGTAGATATATAAGAGTTGTCAGTTTGGCTCAGTCGGTAAAAGAGCCACCCACTGATCACCAGATCGTGATTTCAAATCACGTTAGGAAAATGCTAATTTCATTTATCGGTTTGGTTTAATGCGACGGGATGGACAAAAAGTGAAGAGTCCTCTATCTTGTTAGGTGAAGGTTGTTGTTATTGTTGTCATGGTATGGAAAACAAAGTCAACTCCAGCCTCCGACTTGGATTAGAGTTTGATGAAAACAATCATGGTAAACGAAAGAGATAGAGCATAAGTATATTCAGGATATCAACCTTTAATCAGTTGGCAGGAAAAATGATTAATATTTAATGTTTTTGTGAATTTTAGTTGCGGTATAAAGTGTAATGAAAAATCCAGCAAACCACATTGAACATATTTTGATAAAATACCAACAACGTCCTTGGAAGTGACAGAAAATCCTTTATGGTTTTTAACATAAATCATTCTTTATATACCGCCAAGTATATGTATATATATATATATATATATATATATATATATATATATATAATTGTTCTCCGCTTATGCCTACTTTGAGGGTGTTCCAAGGTCAGTTGCAGACGTGCAATTGCTATCAAGATACATTTCCGGTTTGCCAGCCATATTGAAGCTTCCTGCTGCTTACAGTACCTCGTATTCCTCCATGCTCACCCATCTGACCAGGCTCGACGTTGCTCAACTTTGGTGGTCTTACGAGAACCGTTGTATTCTACGTGATCTGGCTGTTAGGAGTAGTTGTTCATTCCTATTTTTCTGTGCTCAGAGAAGAGTAAGGAGTAGTTGCTCATTCCTATTTTTCTATGCTTAGAGAAGAGTACTATTTTTTTTAAGAACTTGGCATGACTTTGCAGTGGATTGAACTATGACTAACCGAACCGGAGTTGAACACTCTACCAGTGGGCCACTGTGGTCGGTCTTGGCGCCAGGGGATGATCAAATAATATCATGATCAAAATTGTGTAAAAGCAAACAGACGCGTTTTAAACTAATAAATTACTTAAACTCCAAATATTTGACATAGCGTTCATTTATTTGTTCTGATTGATTATAATATCGATCGTTAACTCACTTGGAAGGCAACTGTTATATCATCAGGCTAGAATCATTATTTAAGATCTGTTTTGATTCACCTGACTGGATTCTTTTTTTTTTTTTTTTTTTTGCTGTAAACAATACCATTTCGTAAAATCTAACAATTTCTAGTCGGCTCCTTTTCTTTTAAATAAATACAAATGATTGTGTTAACAGTCGTCAAATTACCTGGTTAAGCAATTGACAATATTTTGCACAACAGTTCATTCTGTTTGGAATGGTGTTTTTTTTTTTATATTGTAATAGTAATGTTTAGTTGCTTTAAAGCATTACAGATGTAAAAATGTCCTGCAAAAGTCGGTGAAATGTAAAACTAATTTTCATCTAATCTCACAAAATTTGGAAGATAGCCGCATGCATCAAGCTATTTGAAAGAATTCTTCGACTTGAAACATCAGAAGTCATTTATCTATCGGTTCTGCCATTAGCTGTATCGATCAGAATACATCTTTGCGTCAAATAAAGAATACTTTATCTAATTTTAATGTATTACTGCTCATTTTTTAATTAGGAAAACACTCATACATGGTCATATACATTCACACACGTGGGTACAGACAGACAGACAGACACACACACATGCACACACACACACACACACACACACACACACACACATATATAGTCTTTATACTAATGGATTCACAAGACAGGCTTGTTCACGATCCTACGATATTCAGTAAGAAATGAAGATTATACTTTAAAAAACACCTCATTGACTATATATATATATATATATATATATATATATATATATATATATATATATATATATATATATATATATGCGTGTGTGTGTGTATATGTGTGTGTGTGTGTTATTAAGCAATGGATGAATGATTTGGCAGAATCATTATAAATGCGTTATTCAAATACTTTCAAATTAAAGTAACACATCTTTAAGTACACAATCACACGCACAGACACACATATATGGTAATTGTGGGGACATTTTATTAGGGAAACATATTTCGTCCGGTACTGAACGAATGAGCATTGTTCAGGACTTGAACCTGTATATATATAAATATATATATATATATATATATATATATATATATATATATATATATATATATATATATATATATATATATATATATATATAACAACTTTAGCATGCAAGGAATCGGCTAATACACAACATACCTTTCTGAGAAACAGTATGAGAAAAGAAAAAGAAAATTCTTACCCACCATGACCCCAGAAGTTTAAAAACTACTCTCCCACTTCCACACCGCCCCATATACGTCAAAATATACATATTAAATGCTAAAAACCACCTCCCTATTTGAAAAAAAAACACAGCCAAGAAAAAACTTTCCTGAAAACTGACTATTTTCATTCTTATCTCAACTCTCATTGACCCTTCTCATTTCAAAGCTGCCTGATATTCTGTCACTGATACAAAGACCCCCTGACCCCTTCCTACCACAGACCCTTTTTATTTCAGACAAAACCTGACTCACATATGCATGTAGATACGGATCCTATCACACTCCTACCAAACAACCCACAACATAAAAAATATCTCCATTGCTTGAATCTCTGACATGTAAATAGCATACAGTCTTCACTGACAAAGATGATTGGCAACCATCGAAATTCATCAGAATATGCCCACGTGATAATTAAAATTTTCGGGATGTAACACTTGATTTTCATTTAAATCCCTCTTTATCTTCTGATTGTCATTTTACCAACAACTTAAGAAAAAATTATCCCAGTTAAAAATTCTAAAAATGACATTGATTGCATTTTCAACGATAATTTTATACCTACTATCATGAAATTGATGTTTTGTCAATTGAATATTTTTTATATACCAAAATGTTTTTTCAGAACATCTTTGTCCTTTACGTATTCACATTGTTTAATTTACGAGAATTTTTAATACTCATTAGGTTAGTTCCCAAATATATAAAAGCAAATAACGAAGCATTGATTTCTCTGTACTTACAAAAGATAAAAAGGTCGCTGGATGAATATATACTGTTGTAAATTTCCCAATCGCTTCTCGAAGTGAAACACGACACCTACAGTTCCAGGCCCTAAAACTTCGATGTATCTGCAGGTTTAGTGATGCTCGGAACTTCAACTAGATCGGAAGATCCATATATGTTAAAACAGCGATAGTACATTTTAATACACAAAGTATAGGAAGTTTCTCTGGGAGAGTTTTGATTGGAGTTTCCTTGTATTCCTAAATATATCTTCATAGATTTGTCCTTATCGATTCATCTGTGAATAAAAAAAAAAGTCATTTTAGTCTTTCTCATATAAAAAAAGATATAGTATTATAGAAAGTGGTTGGGAATATTTCCCGAAAGGCTATTTTCCTGATGGAAATGAATTATAATAGTGATCAAGAACTTATTTAGAAGAAGCAAGATGTTGTCAACTACACATAATCTTCTGTTTCTTGTTATTTACTGCCACGCATACTAATGGTACATTACATTTTGAATCCCGTAATTAGAAACCGTCAACCAAAACTGTCAACATAGGTCTCTCCAGTTTTCAAGCGGGTCTGGCAAGCTGGCTACGTATGTATGCATCGCATGCTCAATGGAGTTAGAGGGTTGAAAATTCGAACATTCAGTCCTTATTATGTCTAGAAATAACAGCTTTTTTGTCTTTTGAATATCTCTCGAAAAAAAATTTCTCAGTGTGGCTTCAATTTGCAATGTAAGTTCATGCGAAATTGATCCGATGATTTGTGTCCAGCAGCACTCACACTTGATTGTTTTTTTTAAATCTGGACTTTTTTTAGTGATCACCGCCAAAGAAAAGACGGGAGAAGTACCTTATTCATTGATGACCCCTTTCCCCATTTTTTTTCATTGATCACCCCCAACACAGCATGGTACCAGAAGAGGTTGATCAGTTGACGGTTCCTACCAAGTGACTAACCTGACCTGTTTTTTCTCATTTTTTTCCTTTCCTCGCCATCTCTGTTTCTAGTTTGTTTTTAACTTGTATTTTTTTTTCCGATTTATCTACCTACCAGGTACACATATCCTTTATTTATCTCCCTTTACCACAACTGATTAAACGCAAGTACGTAAATACCTATCTTACCTGATCAATAATTACATAGAAACTAAGAAAAGTATAGCGCATAGCGGGTTTGATGACCCGCGAAAGAAGAGGGGAATGATATAGAGCAAAAGCACATTGTTTTTTTTTTAAGCATGTAATTCTTTTTTTTTTTGCTTCACACAAGACTGTTAGACAACGATCGTCACTTGCTTGTGTGTGTAAATGTTCTCACCAATGCACTTGTGTTTTTTTTTTCACGTGTGTGAGTATGCTTCTGCTTGTTCAAGTAAATAAGTAAGTAAGTAAGTCACACTTTTCCCTGTGAGTCTTTCCTTGAAATCTACCGTTTCACGTGCGTGTGTTGACGGCGTACAAACTATTGTGTCTCTGTTTGACAGTCTTTGTTCTTTTGTTTATGAACATATAACGTGAATGCCTGGAGGTTTGCGCACGCGTACGAATTTAAGGCTGCGCATTTATAGATGTGCATATTTATGTGTACCCAATGCGTGCATGTATCAACGGATAGAGGGATATCTATCAGTGTGCAGATGTTGTTGGATGTACGAAAGTTGATGTAAACAAGTAGTCTATGCCCAAGGGGTGTGAAAATGGTAAATCTTCAAGGATATTCAATTAGCTCGTCAGTATCGGATACAAGGCCATAATTTTGAAATACTATATTTTGCAATATGCTGCGACATAGGAAGACATGCTCTCCATAAATTAAATAACGACATTCAATTCTTGGCCTATACCGGAATTTGAAAATTAATTGCTCATGTTAGAGGCGGTGTGGTTACCGACATGTCATATATGTTTCTGTGTATGTTAGCGTATGTGATCTTGATAGTATTTACTTGTACTAACCTGTTCCCATAACTATTTCTAAGCACAAGCACGAACGCTGTTCTTTGAAATGTGTATCAGTACGTATCCGTGAATGTGTCTAAACGAACATGTTAATCAATAATGAAAAAAAAATATAGTATTATATAACAGGTCTTTTTTAATATGTAAAATTGGGGTGGTACTCATGGAACCGCGGTAATAACTGTAAACATATGTTAATTCCATGAACTGCCGAATCAAATACAGTCTTAACGCACAGCCCGGGGGGACTGGCACTAGTGCTAAAAGAGTTATATTGGGAGTTTTACAACAGATTGAGAATTGAAGAGTCCAATATGATTTTTAATGTATATAGATGTAAGCGCTTAAATGAGCTCCTCACAGGATGTAAACTCATGCATGCGTAAATATATCTGATGCCTTGTGAGTGAACACGCCTATACAGATTCGCACCGACGGGGGCGGCCCGCCCCGGGTAACACTATAAAGGAGCTGACACCATGATGACTGCCTTATTTAAAAAAAAACCCAAACTTTTAATTAATATATTTGCTGATTTAATAAATTAAAAGTGACTAGGACATGTTTACTCTGAAGTGATACGTGATAGTTTGCTTTGTCCTCGGCAGACCTTGAATTTAAGGTTTTGTGGATTCTTCAAAACCTCTAATAGGAGCCATATTGGTACTTGTACACCTAACGAGATATTCAATTAGTGAAATGGTCAAAATTGTAACCAACCAAAGCCCCGTTGAGGAAAAAGGGACTCGTCTGGAGTTGGTTGGCGTTCAGTGAATAAGAAGTAAGTAAGATAATTTGCCACCTTTTACTAACATCGTTCAGTACATCTAACGGCAGTTCGGTTGCACCCTGTTCTATTTTCGACATCAACTTACATTGTTCTGTTGATAAAAACTTTTTGGCACTATCCTAGTTTCGCGGTCTAGCCTTTTTGCGGAACTTAGTTCAATATCAAAGTGTCGTATCTGTTCTTCTCACGTCAACGTGAATTTTAATTTGAATTAATTTAAGTTTTGTTTTCAATCGACAAAACGAGACAAAAGTTATATGCTTTTATCTTAATTGCTGGATGTTTTTCGTGAACTTTATAAAACTATAAAAACAATAAGTTACTCACGACGAAATAACTTACTATCTAGTAACCTTTTTGATTTTTAACATATTTAGAGTTAGTATATATATATATATATATATACACACACACACACACACACACACACACACACACACACACACATATATATATATATATATATATATATATATATATATATATATGTATGAAAGTGTGTGTGTGTGTGTATTTAAATGCACATAGATAATACACCTGCGTGATCAGCTCGTTCGGATACTCCATGAAGGACATAATTAACAGGGTAATTATGTAAGTTTTATGCCTTGATGTAAGTGCATATGTACAAAAAATATATTTATAAATGTGGTCACATACGCAGCTGCATATAAGACAGAAAGACGTATTAAAGCAAGCATTTATGCCTACATAGATATTTATGTAGGTGTGAAAAAAAGTATTTAGAGAGGGGACGAAAAGAGAAGCTGGAGAATCTGAGTAAAAGATAGAAAGATAGCAAAGGAGTATGAAAAAAGAAAAGATAGAAAGGGGGAAGATAGAAAGGGAATTTGTACGAGTGCATGTGAGAGTGCGCTCTGAATAAGGTGCTAAAAGAAAAACAGCGTTAGGACAAATGAAAAGAAAAAAAAATGTGTTGTTCGGCTTGCTTACCTAACTACTTACTATATAAGTGTGTGCATGTATTGGCTCATTTGGTGAAAACAAAG
>OY735201.1:44430096-44432596 GCA_963457665.1 Thysanoteuthis rhombus
TAGCAATTTTGATTAAATGATTTTTTTTTATTGCATTTAAGTACGCGAAAAGCTTTAATTATACGTATAGAATTAACAAAATAGATTTTGAAATTAGCCTAGCTTCGAACCAAGAACTCATGAAGATAAGTAGACAAGTCGACAGAGAAGACAGATATCCGAAACAAAAAAGAAGAAAGAAAAAGAAGAAAGAAAAAGAATAATAGCAACTTTCGACAAAAAGATTAAGAAGATGTATAAAGAAATGAAAGAAAACTATCCGAAATACGCAACGGACTTCCCTGATTATTAATAAATACTTTACTTTTAGGAGATTGAAACTCGACAAGGTGAAGAAAACGATGTCAGAGAACAAACATACATTTCCATTACCGAGGAAAATTGAATAAGAAAAAGTAAAAATTGAAACGGGGAAAGTTGATAAACTACTATTGTGATATGCTAAAGCTGACAACATCAGCGAACTGGGCCACTTGATATATGCGAGAGCAAAGGTGTTTATTGAAAAGTTTGTTGTTTGCAGAAAAAAAGACACAGAGCAATAAAGATGCGAGGAAAGACGAGACAAAAACATACGAAGGAAAGCGAAATTATTTTAAAAAAATAAAAAGAGACCAATACTGGAGAGTTCCAACCTTATGATGAATGACCAGAATATGAAGCAGTAACAGAAGAATTAAACCAAAAAGATCTTAAAGAAGGTAAGCTCAAGAAATAACGACGTAGGATTCAGCAATAGAGACAAAATAGAATGTGCCAAATTGATGGAAGTAAATTTTAAAGATAGATAATTGGAGAAGAAAAAAAAGAAGGTTTGCTGTAACGGTTAGCACATCTGCCTCACGCGCAGAAGGTCCTGGGTTTGGTTCTCGGTATGAGCAAAGAGTGTGGAAAAAACATAAGGACAATTTCCAGTGTACACTCAGCAGCTGATTGAGTACACTCTAAACTGGGTGATTAGGGTAGAGTATCTCTTCGGAGGACTTGCATTCTGTTAAGAGGATGGTCATAAAAACTTGTGGGAATGAAGTCCTTGTCTTGACCCAACTTGAAACTTGCCATGATCATTAAGTTGATACATACAAAGGAAATCAGTCGTTCATAATCAATAAAAGTTGTCTCTTAAGAGACGGATGCTCTACCTCTATTCAAACGAAGAAACAAATTGAAAAAAAAGAACAAACGTTTGTGACTGAAACGAACATTTTTGTGCAGGTTATGAGGAAGCTGTTCTACGGGATGAAAACAAAGTCAACTCCTGCTTGGAGTGAAGTTTTACATCACATTTTTAAGCGATATTCTCTATCAACATTACTTTGCATCACATGAATTATGATGACGTTTGATAACATTTTGTGGAATCGTAATAGAGGATATGAATTTACTAAGTTACAAGAAAAAAAAACTGAACCACCTAATGAAAATGGATGACGTGAACATTTTTGCACCCATCCCCCAAAAAGAATTGACCTTAGTGCAAAGTTTGGATAATCGAGAAGTATGCTATGTACGAAATAAAAAGTGAAATAACAGGAGAAATTGAACTACCACACCAGGAAATTATCAGGGTGTTTAAGAAGAAACGACACAAGTATTTACTAATATTGGAAGAGGTGTCTGTAATATAGAGAAGAAACAAGTTGTTCCTATTTTGTAAATAATGATTATATTGCGCAACGGAGAAACTAACCACCTAACTATATGAATTCACTACGAATAGATGGATGGAGTATTCCAGTAAGTACTATTAATAGTATAAGTAATGAGTTCCATCAGGTGTCCACTACTACTACTACTACTACTGTAAGACACCGATGTGGTCATCTGGGCGGTTACTTCAAAATGTAAGACTTTATGGTTTCTCACTGTTGTCTAACTCGTGTCTTACTGTTCGTCTGTGGATTTGAATACTAAAAGCGACTACTTCTTGTGTATGAATTTGACTGCTAAAAAGCAACTCTATTTAACTATGGAATTGACTGCTAAAAGCGAACTCAATTCGTCTGTGGATTCGACTGCTCGAATATCTTGTACTGCGGCTACCTCGTTTCAGTTTCCACCAAACAAAATGAAATGAGGAGACGATCAACAAATAATTCAAGGGATATATCGGAAACTAGATTCAAGAACTGAAACATGATCAAAGGAAAAATACATAGGCAGAACATATATTTTAGATATTCAGAGTACTTCCTAGGATGAGCAAGAGGATAGCTGAGAAACTTGTATCAGGAGCAAAGAAGCTGATGAAAATACATAAAACCTTTCACTAGAAGGAAAACATCGATAAAGAAAAGAAGGAAAGGGAAGAATCGTCTGCATTGAGAACTGAATTGACTCGCGTATCAAGTGGTCTTGAGTCTTCACTAGTCAGGCTAAAGAAAGAATTATTATGACAACCAAACGTTGTAGCAAATCTGACAGGATGACAAATTGAGACGCAGAAAACTCCAAAACGAAATACTGGAAATAGGAAGAAAACAATTGCACGGACATTGCA
>OY735201.1:44437596-44515096 GCA_963457665.1 Thysanoteuthis rhombus
ATATTAAAGAGAAACTTTTACAACTCCACAAGTGCTACTAAGATTAGAGACTACAATAGTCGAGTATGCATCTAGTGCTTGGAGCCCTCGCACACAATCAAACTGTTCAAAGTTAGAAAATATGAATCGACAAGCAGCTACGTTAGCCTACAATGAATACAACTGCACGCCTGGAACAATGACTTTACTGTTACGTGGAAAAAACTGGACAACTCTAGAGAATAGATTCACAGTAAACAGATTAGGAATGTTGCACAAAATCATCTGCACAAACAATCACATAGTTGATTGAGACAGTGTTTTCCCATTGCCTAAGACCATGCACTCCTAATAACAAACAAATATCCCTCCCTCCCCTGCAGAACATTGTTACACAGTGACTCATTTTATCCAACATCGACTGAGGAATGGAATTCGCTGCCCCAGGACCTGATGGATGTAACTGTCAGCAGAATATTCAGATGAAGACCACAGCGTTCTCCTGAAGTTCTTCAAAATGCAGTTAATGCATCGAGAAGAATGTCAATTCAGATGTTGTGTTTCATCACAAACAAAAAAAAATCAATTGATAGATAAAAAAAAAAGAAGTTCTATTTTAAGAACGTTCTTGATATCTGATGCAATGCTGAGTGCTTGGTCAACAAAATTATTTTTACTTTTACTTTTTTATCACTTGCTATGATCCTAAATAAACGACATTTGATAGTCAACATCTTCAATTTTGCTGATTTTATCCAAACACTTTGACCTGTGCATTCTCCAGTTTTCATTGGGTATCGTTATTCACATTGTTAATCATTGCACAGAGAAGAATTTTGAATTCCTTCCCTACTGATACCATCGGTATTGTTAAAGATAAAGTTTGCATTTTAGAAGATGCCCAAGAAATCTTCGAGGATTATAATCCTTCAATTAGCACAATAAACTTTTAATTGTAAGATATGGAATCTTTTTCGTACCAAAAACTGGGTTTATTGACCTCATAATGGGGAAGGTGAAGATGTTCCTTTTGTGTCTTCCTGCTAAGGACCAGGTGGATAAGGAAGATTAAGACATGGGGCTAAGAACTTCATGTCGTAAAACATACTTGCTACTGAAAACACAGAGGCATCACTCCTGCGATTGCCCCGGCGATCATCGTTGCCAGAACCAGTTCGGAGAGATTCCTCTGCGGGAGAGTTTATGACGCATGTAGGTGAAAACCTACAGAATGTCAATTCGCCAAAAGACAGATACCAAAGCCAGGATAAAGACCTGGAACATCAGGACCGTATTTGGCGGTGAGGAATCAGTTGAAATGGCAAGTGAAACGAGGGGATACACCATAATGGTCCTCGATTCATGCGAAGCAAGATTGAACGGAAGAGGCCAAACCTGACTGATATCAGGGGAAACTATAATCTCTTCCGACCTCGAAGAGCTGGGGTTGCATTGATGATAATACCAGAGGCTATAAAGGGGCTGAGAGCATGGGAACTAATCTCACAAAAAACAGAAAAAAAAGGATTATGCGGTACTTTTATTCCCTGGCGGCGTTGAACACTGCTAAGGTGACATCCTGTTGAATAACCCAGCTGCAGAATTGCAATCGTTAACAATTTTAAAGAACTACTGTAGAGAAAGAAAAGAGTTAGTATTTGACCCAATCATCATAATTGACTATACGACAATCTGGAAGCAAAAAGAGGCAAGAAACATTGATCTTGAAGCAGCACAGAGTTATTTACTTTTATCAGGACAGAAAATATGTCAATATATTTGCTCACTTTCTACATAAGCGCAGTCAAATTCTCGAAGAAGTTTCATACTGAGAAGACATTTTCATGTATATAAGTACGTACATGTGTGATCTATGCATGCTTATATATATATATATATATATATATATATATATATATATATATATATATATATATATATATATAAGTGTGTGTGTGTGTGTGTGTGTGTGTATTATGTGTATGTCAAAGTGTACATGTTCAATTCTAAGGTTTACGGTCACAAACACATAGATGTATATATATATATATGAGTACCGAAACATAGGCGGAGGGACGGGTTAGGATGAATCTCGAAGGAAAAACGGGCTGTGAAAGAAGAGAAAAAATTATTGACTTATTATATTTTCCGATCATCGGATTCTGTTATGCAACTTAGACAGACCTTGGCTGCAAGACAAATAATTCTAATTGGCTTGAAATATTCTTTCTAAACGCTGACCATTTTGATTTTTTCTATGAAATGCCGGAAATGAATATAAATGCTTACGCTATTTTTGAAGGACGACCGGAAATAACAGATTAAATGTTTTAATATCAACCTGGAGCCAAAAAAGAAAAGAACGCAAACAACATATACATATATATATATATATATATATATATATATATATATATATATATATATGAGAGGGATAAAAAGAGAGAGAGAGAGGTAGAGAGTTGCATGTTCAACTGCATATGGAATGATTTTTCGTGTATGCACTTATTTATAATTGAACTTTTTCTTGTCCATAATCTCAATTCACTAATTATTATTATTATTATTATTGATAATAATAATAATAATAATAATAATAATAATAATAATAATAATAATAATAATAATAATAACAACAACAACAACAAAAATAATAATAATCTCATTTACAATCTGATATCTCATATCTTAATGTTGTAACGCGCTATTGAAAGGCAAAACGACTTATTTGTACGGAGCCCGGTGTACTTATGTGACCTCATTAATTCATGTGCACCCGGAAGACACGAAATGCTGAAAATTGTGGAATCGGAACAAAAACGTGTTATCAATTGATGACTTCGCAGACCTTTATAGAAAGGAGAGAAGAAACTTTCAGATTTTGAGGATGGAAGAAATCCCCAGATTACTTACCGTTGATTACTACTTGATTATTAAACAAGGCTATACATGTGGTTTTATAAATGTTTTAATGCCTTTTTTACTTTGCTTGAATCAGTTCAACTTTCTTCTATCATTAAAACCTGAAGAACCTAATTTTGATCCCTTAATTAATGGTAGAATTTAAGGGTTTAGATTATTGAGATGAAGTTTTCTGTTGTGTAGTGAGCTATGATTATTGGCTATACTCCTATTGCGTTACGAAAAATAGATTAATATCATTATTATTATTCTTATATTTCAATCATTTAAAAACATAGTATGTAAGATCAAAGCCATAAAAACGCCAAGAATCGATAGTTTAAAAAAAAATGATACGTGACCAAAGTATATCGAAAAAGTAGTAACTATTATGGTTGAACAAAAAAATAGATAAATGAATAAATAAAATAAATGAAATCGTCACTGTCCATAATTTTGAGAAAAGGCATTATGATTCCAGGTGCTGTTCTGACTACTGAACTCATTTTTTGTGATGCTTTTATTGTTGCAACGACCTTTCAGCCGATACTTTCTACTGTCTTCTGCAGGTTTACAATCTGTAAAGAAAGAGATGTACCTCTTTTCTACAAAAACTCTCCTAATGAATTCAGTAATCCTAACAACTCTTGAAATGATTGAAATGGCCGTGCAATTTTCGTGATCCACCATCAATGTCTGCAGTTCACAGTTCGATTGCTAAATTATGGTGACCAAGAAAATAACATTTTGTCGAATTATTTCAGAAAAGAACACACGAAATCTATCTATTCCAATTTAAAGAGAAGCAAACGTAATTTCAAAGAACCTGGTGTATTACATCGTCAATATTTTTACTACTTATCAGCTATTGATCGTTATTGAATCTCATGCTGTTGTTTAGAGGATGCTCGGTTAAATAAGGCTTTAAAAGGATTATTCAGCATGAAATATCTTAATGAAGTCTGAATTCGATATTTACAACATAGCACCCTTATCTCGATGTGCACACCGACAGCAGAGGCAAACACAGTGGTATCGTGTTCATGGATGAAGGCCAAGTCGGTACCATAATGAAAAATCGCTACAGTGTTTTTAAACAAGAACAGAGAGTTCAATGAGACGTTCACTATAAAGTTCGAACGCCATTACCGCCAGATAACGTGACCCTGAGAAGATGATTCTAGGCGAGCAGCATCTTATCAAGGAACATCTTTCTATCGAGTTTCAAATAGACGACTAAGAAAACAATACGGGGACAGATTAACCGATTGATCAACCGACGGACACTCTTAGAGAGAAACGAGGACGCCTCTAAAAAAAGGTGATATCCGCTTGTAAAACGAGTGAAAAAAAACAAACTTTGATATTGTTGTCAATCCGCTGCTGGAAGCAGCCAGTTAGAATGACATTTTCAGTATACTTCTTTGTATTAAAAGTTTCAAGCGATTATTACTACATTTTTTAAATAAAATAAACAAGTGTGAATAAGGTTTCTGAACCACAATACATGTGGAGAACAATGTATCGAAGACTAACATAAAAAGTAAAACTTAATTTCAAAGATCAATTGAAATGAACTACACCCAAAACAAATTGATTTGTGCCTCAATCTTCGCGAAAAAAACAAACAAACTGTGATAAACTATTCAGATGAAACCCTCTCCAGACGTTCAAATAAACCCATCAAAATGATCGATAATAAATCATTACTATGGCTAAAGTAACAAAGAAAATAAATAGTTAACGTAAGGCTCGAATAAGATTTATGTGACGTCATCTTTTGATTACATTCACGGCTGGATTCGTGGTGTGGCAACAGCGACGACACCCTCGACTATCCAGTTTTGTTTCCGTGTCCTTTCGACAAAAAGGTGCCACATTTTATCACTTGTGATAATGGTGTCCTACCAGGTATACGTGTGCCTAAGATTAACCACCCAGACCAGCACCCGTCCGAATTCATTTGTATATGAGTACAGTATGTACACATCTGTCTTTTCCTTTCTTCAATTGCTACAATGAAGTAAACTGATCTTAGACTTTGAATCATACATGAACAGAATGAACACACACACACTTGAATGTGTATATATATATATATATATATATATATATATATATATATATGAATTATAAATTGCGATATATTATGTAGAAACTTATTTGAAATAATCTCCCATCGTTACACAGTTAATATATTATTCGATTTAGACAACGTAAATAGACGATTAAAGAAAATGGGGCTGCTGCAGGAATCGAACCTGCCACCGATTGGTTGCCGCTTCAACATAGCGAAACACCACCACCAGCAGCATTCTCTTCAATTGTTTATTCTATTTATGTTGTCTAAATTGAATGATATATTAACCGTGTAACGATGGGAGATCATTTCAAATGAGTTTCTATATGATATAACGTAATTTATAATTCATTCTGTTGGGGAAAACATGTCCATTTCACAAATATATATATATATATATATATATATATATATATATATATATATATATATATATACATATATATATAAACATGTATATATATAAATATGTATGTATATATAAACATATATATATATATATAAATATAAACATGTATATATATAAATATGTATATATATATAAACATATATATATATATACATATATATGAAATGGACATATATATATATATATATATATATATATATATATATATATATATATATATATATATATATATATGTGTGTGTGTACATATACACGTGTGTGTGTGTCTATGTGTGTGTGTGTCCGTCTTTCAAGCGACAACTCTCATGGAAGTATGTCCGACCGGCAACGAAGTCTCGGTGTCTTCTGAATGTTCTTCACTTTAGTGATCCTTACAAATTCCAGGTCTAGTCATGATCAGGTCCTTACTCTCAGAAGTTCTTATGACCAACCAAGGATGCAAGTTCACTGAGGAAATACCACCACTCTTCTCACACGGAGTGAACTCTAATCAGCTGCTGAGTGCACTGGAATATTTGTCCTAATGACGAGTTTGTCACACTCTTTGCTCATGCCGAGAATCGAACCTGGAACCTGAACTTTAGATTATCCAAATCTAATTTATTTTCTTAGGTAAATTTACCTTATTTTCTTAACTGTAAACATATTGGCAGTAACGAGTAATTCTGCTTGTTGATATGTTTCTTATTTCGTTTTTAGTATTGCTTACAATGTCAGTTTATTTTCGTGTAACAGCATAAATTATTTTGAGCATATCGATTTTTCAAGTTTTACACAAAAGGTGAATATATACTGAAAATAAAACTAATCGCAGAAGTTAAAAGTGCTCTTTCACAAAATCCATTCACTCATAATTAAATACATGATTTTACATGGATTTATCGAATATTTAGTAATAGCAACATGGACACCCGCTGCCTTTTTTCAGTGTTACGTATGCAGAAGAGTATATGCGGATATATCTCAGTGGTAACCCTGTTACCAGTGATTAATTATAGTCTTTTCATATGTGAACTTTAAAGTGAGCTAATATAAAGCAATTGTCTTGCACCAGTGTCCTTTATTGATCATAAGATTCAAACTTTCAAACACCCTCACTTCGACGAGAAGACCCGATCCAGGTAGGGGGCATATGCCCCGTTTATAACCCCGCCTCATTTGACGTCCATGAATATCAATGGGAACAAAACAAAACAAAAATGATTTCCTACGCAGCATCTTCATGTAGAAGCATGCTTTCATCAATTATTCGACAACGATTTCAATAAATACTTACACACGCATGCATACATGTCAATTTCAACGCACAAAGATACTGTGAACTTCTACACGCACATACGCTCATGAACAATTAGATGTAAGCATACATTTAGAAAGGCACACACACGTATATAATCAAAGGAACATATGTTTATATACGTATATATAAAACTATACACGCTGACTCACACAGATACATATATATTTTTACTCACGTATTGCTAATTTATCGAACCCGATAGATAAATACACACTGCATACACTAATATAAATAAATATGTACTCTATTAACGAAGCACACGTACATAGGGTGATACATATAATACACAAGAAAATATAAGACGAATTGTTTTTCTTCTGTCAAGAAAAAAACCCTCTACTTGTAACAATAGGTATTTAACGCTCAGAGATGACTGATATATTTTGAAATGAGTTTTGAACAAAACAAAAATCTAAAAGGATTCCTAATAACAAATGAAAAATTTTAAAAAGGTGAAAAAAAAAACTTTGTTTAGATTGTGGAAACATCCTCACATCAAATAAATATCAACACGAAGTCTCTATATTCTTTTTCGAGGAACGACATACACTTTCCCGACACCAATATAAATTCCTCCATATTTGCATGTACCCAAAAAATTACTTGGAATGCGAAGTGTGAATTTCGTACATATAATTAGTGGCTGAAAGAAATTTCTCTGTTGTTGAAAGAATTAGAAGTCTCAAAATGACATTTGAAGGAAGGGAAAAGTGGAAATTCAACTTTCACTCTATAATTGGCTTTGTCCCGCCCCTCAGTATTGGTGGCTTTTCAAAAGATGTAAGAATGCGATTCAACCAGAAAAAAAAATCCCAAAAAGCGATAAAAAAAAAATAAACGAGGTTTTGTTTCGAGGAAACCAAAGTATTCAGCTGAAAGGTAACAAAGGCAAACTCATCATTTGAATAGTTTTTTTTCTATGTATACTATAACTGGGTAAAATTGTCAGTTACTTAACTGGCTGTACTAGTACAAGGCTGACTATCTAGGATTTTACAGTTTTTATTGCAAAAATCGTCACATGACCTTTTGTGAGTGAAGTGGCTCGGCGGGTAACACCTAGGATGAGAATAACTGAGAAGGGACTATTTATACCGTTCTGGCGCTACCAAGTCATTTTTATGTTGGCTATTGGAAATTTGTAGAACAGTGTTATCTGTGGTTTTGTTCAGCTTGTAAGTGAAAAGTTTGATGCTATAGTCCGGGACTTGCAGGACCTACCGTGCAGATTACAGGAATTTAAGACTCAAGTACCAAAATGTTCCTTAGGATGTCTTCTTTCAAGAAAAAATGCTGGGATTAACTATTCCTTTTACTTAAAAACAAAATGGCCGTCAGGACACACCGAAAAAATCCAGAATTGCATATCTCGTCTCCTGATTGACATATGCGTGTAAATTAAAAAACAAAATAATGGTTTTTAGGTATGAAGAATTCAAAAATACGCTTTAAATTATCATAAAAGTAATTTTTGATTGGTCGTGTGAGTTTATTCTGAAGAAATATGATATAAAATAACAAATAATTTGTTTCTTTACAAAAATTCTCTGAAATGTACATTCTATTCGATGAAGGACCAATTGCTGTGTACTATCTGTTAAATGAAGCATAAATTTCAATTAACATAATTATCATGTATTAAGTGCGTATTGGCTCTCTGAATCAGTCAGATACATCAGACATGTCCATATCGTCTGCTTCAATTTCATCTTCTTTGTCACTCTTGATTCAAGTTGACAAAAACACTCCAAACAACTATTGTGGAAGCCCATCTCCTTTACATCATAATTTTCTCCAGTCTGTCCATCCATGTTCCCCAGAATCGGGCTGTTTGGGGAAATTTTTATTGGATCTCTTCCAGATTCCCATTTGAAAATTTGTTCTCTTGACGAGTTGCATGATCATTTTTGTATGTGGAGGTAAGCTTGCTACGTCCATAGTCTTTGGAGAATCTAGTCTGTAATTCTCACTTTGTCTTTAATACATACAGCCAGCACCTGGAACGAGTCTGACCATACAAGTAGCATGTGAAGTGTTCCAACTGTCCGAGAATATCTCCCGATATCTCCCAAGAATCTCTAGGTTTTCCAAGAACATCGCCAAATGCAAGAATCTTCTGCGATACCTTGTTTTGTTTTTTGTTTGTGCTGAAAAGACTTTATGTTTGTGCTCTTCTGGAGATGTTCAACAATCTTCCTGTCTCAGTATCAGAGAGCATTGGGATCTTCAACTGTAATTCATAATACAACAGAATGGAAAATACGTTTGCTGTCTGGACTTAAAACTCTTCTATTTCGTAGCCTTTCCCTTCGGCATACACAGCATACAAGATGGTCCCTGGGTCAGTTTCTCCCTGGGTCGATCTCAATTCAAAGACTACTTGTCTGCACATAAATGTTCCTTAGTTCTTAGCAGTGAGCTCGAAGGTCTTTTCCTGGTAAATCACAATAACCTGAGGTAATACAGAAAACGTTCAAGTTGGAAAATCCTCAAATCTGATCTATAATCATTCAGTTAGTATTCCTTATTATAATTTCGGTATCTAATAGCTATGGATACAGTAGAATATGAAACTACTTACCTTCCAGCCTTTTAGGTGCTCTGCAAAGGAATCATTACCCAAGACCCCCAAAAGAACACCATCCAGCTGGTCTCCGTTGTCATTAGAATCCAAAAGTCTGCAAACCTATCAAAATATGTGGAATAACAGCATGTTACATAAATATGTCGCACAAGATATAAAAAATACACAGAGAGGAGAATCTGCATACAGCCATTTGGCATAGGCATGATAATTAACCCATGTTCCAGTTTTAGTAACAATGGCTCCTGTAGTATCGGAGAAATTTCGTAACAGACAGAATACAGCGGTGAAGCAGATAACAATGAGGTTTCTGGATCACTATATTATACACATGCTACATTTTCATAATCCACAATTTCGATCAATCCCAGAAAACCTGGTAAAAAGGTAGCAGGAACAACGTATCAGAGGAAGAACGTAGACTATCCCGACAACAGTACTACTAAAGTTGACTAGAATACTGAGGAGAGTCCTGGTGTTCTAATGCAGTGGAAGCTGCTAGTAATATATGGTGTAAAAATGCAGCGATGATGATGATGATGATGATGATGATGATGATGATGATGATGATGATGATGATGATGATGATAAATAAATAAATGAATAAATAAAAATGAAAAAAAGGTATTTGATGGTTGGAGATTGGTGATTTTAAGGCTGAAATCGCCACTCGGGTTCAGTCCGTTTATTCACTGTGTCAGAAATGTATTTGAGTGGCCAAATCCAGTTTCAACTAATTAAGAATTCAGGAACGCAAGAAAAGATGGCATAACCACTGCATTGAGTTTGGGATATTCAGTAGTCAATATCTACATTGCTCCAACAGTCAGTGAGGCATTCTCTTCTGAACAATTATTTAGCTTCGAGTTCATCTTAAAAGCGGGACAGGATGTCTTCGTTTTCCATTTCTAAATCAAACGGTGTAAAGATTTAGTCGGGTACGCGCGTTTTCTCCGAGTCCCCGAATCATACTTCTTCCCTTTATTTCCCAAGGTGATTTACGAATGTATCCAGATCACAGACTAAAATTTCAATTGCTATAAGCCTGAAAAATACCTAAAATCTCTACGCACCAATGAAAATCTAAATGGACATATTATGACTTGGAAACCTATTGCGATTATTCAGTCTTGAATAATTAATTTCGGATATTGGTCTGCCAAATTTCAACTCGTCACATAGTGATGGGTCCACATTCATAAGAAACTTCCGTTGAGTCATGCAAGTGAACATGATTTTGAAAGCAATCATCTCTTGACAAACACTTTACTTATGCAAAAGTAATATATTCAAAGTCCCATGATTTTTAACGGATCATTACAAACTGAACAATTGAGCGGGCGAAGGTCAGAGTCAGTTGAACTTTGTATAATCAGAGGATATCTTTTAGTTCACTGACTTGATACACACTTTCAAGGCATCATGCTGTTCAGTTGGGTTTCTTGGATGCGAGATGGTATCTGCGTAATACATAGATAACAATACATACATCACGGACCTTTTCCTTGAGTAAGGCAGCAGATACCCGGCCACAGCCAACCAGCGCTGGTGCAATGCTGGTAGTCACCTAATATTCTCGATTGTGTTTCTCCCAATAATCCTCTAAACATTGAAAAATCATCGCACATTTTGCATAACCCTTAAGGTAATTTGAAAGCAAGAACCCGTGATCATTGCATTTCATGCTTGGACTATAATTCCCCACATAAGCTACGAGAATATTTTAACTTTCAAAGGTTACTTCATCGAATTGGAGATAAACCTTGCAATACTAGTGCACACATGCAAAGCTTTTATCCGTAATATCAGCCATGCTATCGGTATGTCTTTACATGGCATTTGTGCTCAATTTCAAGACAGGTTGTATGTCGTTCTTGATAACATTTTAAATAACATCTTCAATTCTTGGTATTATGATCGTTTCACCAATGATACACGATTTTCCCTTTTTTTATATATATTTAGGGAGATATTGTAATATCTTTTCAGTCCTCCTTCATTGTCAAGACTTGTAAACGTGATCATTTTTCGATTTTTTCTCTCAGAACCTGAAAAAAATCAAGTTCTTTGTCATTCTTATTAGAGGGAATCCTTTCAAGATTGTCTTTCATCATTACAGGTTTCATAGTATCATTACCGAAAGTCTCTTCACGCAACAGACACATAAACATTGTTTTGGTGAATGAAGCTACAAATCCAAATTCCAAATACTCTTGAGAATATTATCGGCACTTCTTCTCAGCATTTGGCAGCCGCCATTGAACTTACTAGGAATATGGTAAATCTTTAGAAAGAAGTAAATGGAAAAGGGAGTTCCCAATCTAATTAATCCATGTAAAACAGAAATTATAACGGTTCATTGCTTTGGGATTCCAGCTTTAAAAAAAATATTATAACTATCGGACATTACGATGGATTTTATTTTTCTTTTCAATCAAAAGAACGAAAACTTGGATTTCATTCGTCTTTATTTGTTTATTTCTTTTTGTCTTTATTTCTTGTACGAATGGTTATGATGCCATCACCACTCAGTGGTCGATCACTCTGGGGACAATTGGAAACTCTAATTTCCAGCTTATAGAATCAAACCTGATTCATGCCTATTTACTACTCAGTTGTCTGAAGAATGAAACAATATCTTTGGCAGTTAGCCCTCACATGCAACTATTCACCTTTAAAAGAAACGAACAAATTAGCAAATGAAAATAGCGAAGTAATAAAAATAAGTAAAGCGGAAGAGTAACGAGTCAGTAATAATATCTGATCAGTGATCTTGACCTTCGCGCTAAACTACTTGACCTTTGTCTGCTGTTAAGTTTCTCTTGTCCGGGAATGTTTTCAAGAGTCAGTTACATAGAACGTGCTCTGTCCTTACATGGAACCATTAATACGTTTGGCAGCGCTCTCGATGCTGCGCCCAAAGCGCCAGAAATGCCTCCTCACTCTGCTTATCTCTCTCTTTCCACCTGCGCCATTCGCCAGCCACCGTTAAGACTGAGCGTCTGGCACCTGCCCAATTTATGTTTCGTATAGCATTGCTCTCATCCCAGAATCTACGAAACCATGTGAACAGCGCAGGCTCTATGGTGTTGTGCCTCAAATTCAACGACGTCCTTTCCTATAGAAACGTTTGCGTGTGATCTGCGTCGAGGCTCATTGAGTAAAATCTTGTGATCTAAATATGTAAGAACGTATTCAAAGAGATTTTCGGGGGATTGAACACTTTCTTGTTTGTCTTGTTAACAAGACGTTTCAGCAGATATACTTTACGGTTTTCTTCAGATGTAGTTTTCTGATGCGATGGAAGTAAACCAACATCTTTGTCTCTCCTGAGGTAGCACCACTTATAACGAATGATTCCAGTATTTTTTTCTCTTTTTCTTGCTAAGCCTGGATTTATATTCGTTGTCCCTGATGAGGTAGCAAAAGCCACATGGAGTTGAACTCTGCACTTGTCTGACACATACACTCGGACGATATGTTGATGTATGCTGCTTCTTTAATTTTTCTCTGTTTCCGACAGCGTTCCTGTTCTATGTAAAAAGTAATTGCCATTAATATCTCGAAGTGCATTGTGACACTACAATATATGATGAACATTACAAGTTGCCCTTTGAAAGGCAAAAAATGAAGAGAATAAATGAAAAAAGGGTGAAAAGGCAAGCTATGTGCAATGGTTTTTGAAAGCACCGGCGAAAACATCGTCTCTTTTCATGAATGTTTCCAACAAGAAATCTTAATGACATACCTTTAAAAGATTTGATCACTTCCTGTCAGCCTTCATTATAGGAATACATGCTTTGATTTCGATGATAATTTAGAGGCTTTGAACTTCTAGACAGGTCCTGTGTCTCCATATGTGCCTTTGCAGGTTAAATGAAATACTTACTCTTCATTACCCGATGAACTGTAGAGCCAGAACAGATAACGGCTCATCAACTCTATAAACTATTATTTTGATGAGCTCGCCATGGAAGATTCATAAACGACTGTGCCCTGTTTTCTTCGATACGCTCAAGAGATGGACAACGTTTGTTGAATTTTGAAATCTGACGCATCATTACCACATGAATAGATATCTTTCGACCGGGATACGGTTTACTTGTATTTAGTATCGTATCGTCAAAGTTAGTCAGTTCGTGTGAGAGCGAAATCTTTTATACTTCGGCATATAATTTCCGATGTTGAAGTAAACAGATAGAATGATTCATGCAAAGACCTTTTCATGTTAGTGTTATTGTTTCGTGATTCGATTTCCTTTCTTTGAACAGGTATAAAAAACAAAAGTTTGTTTCTTTGTATTTAGATTATGACAGTGATTTCAAAATACAGGATAACCGTGTCTACATTTTGGGGTAGGGGTACGATTCGATGCGGTCGACTCGATGTGAAAAACAAGTTGACGATATGTTCGTAAATAAAAAGAATGAACCTCATGAAATATTAGTTTTATCACAAAAATAACCTCGTGGTAACAGAAAAGAAAGATCAGAGAAAAATCCAAGTTTAAATATTATCCATGTACACTACATGAACGGTAATATATTTGTACTTGAAAACTTGCCTCACACGAAAACCGTAAGGCATTACACGACAAATTAATAAGAAAACGCTGTTTTGCAGTGTAGACAACACTGTAAAATGATCACATCTCCGATTTTATGCAGTTTATTCACAAAAAGTTTATTGCATATTTGTCGCCTATCCCTCCTTTTTCCAACAACACAGAATTATCTTTAAATGAAATTCGTTTATATATAAATATGCCAACCTGTTTCCCGATATATGGCGGGGGAAAATCTTTCAGTGGGTTAAGGGTTAAGGACCCCCCCCCCCGGAATATTCGCGAGGATTAACACATAATTATAAATAAATTGATTCCACTGTCATAGAAATGCTTACTCATTATTTCTTTTAATTGAATATCCTTCTTTTATTGTCATTTGATGAAAGTTGTCCTGACATCGAGTCGGTTGCATCGAATCGCCCCCCCTCCCTTTATCTCTGGCGATTTGCATTTGGAGAAGATTTATGAAAAAACAACTAAATACTAGACTTTTAAACTCAATGAAATGTTTCTATTTACCCGGAGACCCAAGACACAAACATTTTTGTCTTTAATAATGAGTGTGTGTAGATGCGAGATTTGATCAAAGAATCAGAATTTCGTCCACACTTCACAGTCAGGTCGAATTTTATTTGACAGCGATCAACAAGAAATATCAGCCCACTATCATAGAGCAAATTGTGTTTGCATTTTAAATTTGTGTAATTGCGTCTTTTCTATTATCAATGCAGTTCAGTAATGTCCTCACCTTGTTTGCACAGGTCAAAAGGCTGTTATCACAGCCTTTTGTACCCGTGCAATTCTTGATTTAGTTTTGAATTGAATGCGTAGCAGCTTGTATGAAACGAGGTCTCAAAGTACAATTAATGAGATATTTATGGTAGGTGCAAAAAGTATCTGATGCGTTGCAAAAACGTTTTTTTCAAAATAGGCTTTATAATTGATAGAATTTGAATAAAAGATGAATATTTATAGAGTAATTTGTTAATGTATATTAAAAAGAGATATTGACACAACATTCAAAAGTTATGTACAAAAATCAGAAAGCTTTGGTCTAAAAACTGTCAAGCTTAATTTAGAGTAGAATTTTTTACAATTCCCAGAGATCATGTGCGAATCTAACCAAAATATTGATAAGAAATTACCTTGCAAATTTGCGCCCTCATTAAAAACCTTTTAGTCAGAGGGGATTTGAAAAAGGTTTTCAGGCCCCTTTGCCCCATTGGTGCAGCCTATTCGCATGATACATACATACATAGAATGCCAACCAGAACAACTTGTGAGTCACGATGTCTTTCGGTTGTCTGTCATTTTTGCAACATGACCAGCCCATTGCCTTTCGAGTTTTTTTAATGAATTCTACCACATCCATGACTCCTTTTTTTTCTCTTATATGCTGTGCTGTTTTGTTATTTCTCCATGTGATGCTGACCATGATCCTCTTGAGTGTGTGCTACATAGTTTTCAGGGCCAAACTTTTGACGAGGTTTAATGCTTCAGCTTCATAGGTGACTATCAGGAGGATGAGTAGGTTGTGAATCTTTCTTTTAAAAACTAATTTTATTTTCCTTAAAGGCTGAGCTTGCTCTATAGGAAGCTTGCCGTTCTTGATTCCTTCTCCTCTCGAGAGTTTCAAGGAGATCCGTTGTCCTAAGTAGATGCAGTGGTGTACTTTTTTTCCAGGTCTGCGTTTTCGATTTGGATTTTTGTATCTTTGACCTCAAAATGATTGTCGCAAATTGCTTTACTGAGGTTTATGTGAAGTTTAAGTTTCTTGTTCTTTTCGTTTAGTTCGTCTTGCATTACTCGGAGATCATGAAGTTTTTTGGGCAAAAAGGACGATGTCGTTAGCACATCTGAGGTTATTAGGGTATTCGCTGTCTTTTCTGGTTCCTTTATTTTCCAAGTCTAGATTTCGGAAGATCGTTTCGAGGCAAATTGTGATGGGTTTAGGTGAGCTGGTTTCCCCTTGTTTTACTCCCTTCTCAAGCTGAAGGGGCTAAGAGTATTTATTCAACCTAAAAAATGAACTACTGTGTCGACTTGTACGCTGCAAGCATCGTGTTTTTGGTATTTACAATACAGCCTCAAACATACCAGATAACGTTTCATGTCTACAATGACAGAGGTTAATAATTGAATGTAAGATAAGAACGCTTCTCTGTTACAAGTACTACAATCACTAAAGTGTATCAACATTGTGGTAAAGATGAAAACGAACAGTGCTGAAAGGAATTTTCAATTTCAAAATCTGGCCTGTTGATTTGATCTTTACAAGTATCTTGGAATATCACATACACTCCCAACTTCAATATGCATTCAAGGCTGTATCTACGGAAAATAGCGCCAATGGCGAATTGCACCCCTTTCCGAACATCTGATATGGTAACATCAATCTATTAGACAACTTTACCATAATATCATAATGGTTCGGGGGGGGGGGGTATATGACCGTGTGGCTACAAGCAATATACTTCTAACTAATAATTTACACTTCCACAAATATTTGCTCACTCCTTCTTTCCTCATTTGGGATAAAAAAAATCTTATCATTTAAATGTAAATTCTGGGATACAGTTTTACTCTGTCGGTAAGTTTTATGACGATATCAGATGCGTTGAAATAACCCGTTTCGTACATTCAGTTTTATATTACTGAAAAAGAAATTCGGTGAAATATTTTCGAGAATGATTGACAATGAAAATAGTCATAAGAATAATAAGCATGGCGACCCCAATAATAAATAGATTGGGAATATAATGAAGTTTGCTCTATTTCATCACGAAATCCACTTACCTGTGTAGTGGGTCATAAATACCAGCCTTGGCTAATACTAAAACTTATTCAATGTCACACTGACACAATCAGTCTTTGAATTCATGATTTAATGAATCGGGCATAATCTGGACAGAAATCATACCAGTGAAAAAATGGTAAAAGAAATGATTAATTTAGCATTTCCTCAGACATAGGAACAAGCTTCTTCTAGGTTTTGTTATCAATGTATTGTGATGAAAGAAATAAAACGTCTGGTTGTTGCTAGTGATGGCCCGACTGTAATATGGATTTTATTTGCGCAACATTGAGTGTTAGTAAGAATATTCGTACACACATAACATAAACGATTGTTTTCAATTTCTCAGCTACTTTTTTTTTTTGTATTCAACTCATGTGTTGGAGACATTTGTCGGTCATATACAGGCCCTCTTTCTCTTTCTCTCAATTCACGTATAAATATAAGTAACTCGTAATTCTTAATTCTTAATTCTCCATTCTTCTTCTTCTTCTTCTCCTCCTCCTCCTCCTCCTTCTTCTTCTTCTTCTTCTTCTTCTTCTTCTTCTTCTTCTTCTTCTTCTTCTTCTTCTTCTTCTTCTTCTTCTTCTTCTTCTTCATCATCATCATCACACGGGCTGGCTACTGTTATTTACAGATCTTAACGTATAAACACAAGTAAGCAAAGTGAGGTACAATAGTCTTCGATGGTCTTCCTATTCCTTCGTCGATGTAAATCCCGGTGAAGATGTTACGCATCGCTTGCGCCATAGTTACCGTTCTTGGATGAGTCAGGTTGATCGTCTCTCAACGAGGACCAAAAAGGTAGTTCAGTTGAAAGTAATCGACAACGCTTCTCATTCAGGTGGAAGTAAATCTTATTGCTCGAGTACAACAGTAGTAAGTGGATAATGTAGTTTCGTTTAGCTTCCATTCTACAAGCTTCCTATGAAAGTCCGCGAAAGAGTTTGACTTTACATTAGCAGGGCACAATGGAGATCCAGTAAGTCAGACAACTCCAAACAGACCGTGACTCAGTACTCATGAAAGTTCTATTAGCACTGGTATTTGAAGGATTTAACCGATGGACGAAGTGTTCGTGTGGTAATCCAGAAGGTGATCAAACTTAACCGGCCTATTATCCTGAATACACTGGTCATGGTCATTAATCCTTGAACCACAACACCCAGAAGCGGCGGCCCTTGTATATACACATATTTCTGATTTCCACTGAGCTACGTAGCAGTTATACTCGCCAGATATGGGCCAGAGATATTCTTGAGGCGCTTGGTAGGGGTTGTCGTAGGGGTAGGGATGAATCACAGCAATTTAAAAAAAAAAACATGATTATGTTCAGATATTTTAAGATAAATAATTTCCCAATTATTTATAAACATTCTAAAAGGACTAATACGATTCTTGAATTTGAACAACATTGCATTTATATGAGTATTACTTGAGTCACAGGAAGAAGAATCAAGATGAAATTTGTTCCTCAAAATAGATTGAATGATAAATTTCTATCTAGATTTTTAAAACCAATAAACAACAATTATATTTCTAATTTCCACCTAACTACATAGCATTTATAATCGTCGGATTTGGGCTAATAAAATTTTTGAAATTATATATATATATATATATATATATATATATATATATATATATATATATATGTCTGTCTCACTCTCTAAAGTACACATTATATATATATATATATATATATATATATATATATATATATATATATATATATATATATATATATACTTGGTCAAAGGATACAGTGGTACACGTTCAGGGAGTCGAGCCAATCCATTTAGTTCTGCAGAAATTTTCTTGTGAGTCGGGAGTGAATAATCTTTGTGCTGTAAGAATCATTATTTGTAAAAAAAAACCAAAAAAAAAAACCCAAACAACCTGTTACATATGATATTTTTTTCCTCCCATCAACACTTTCATAATTAAAAGTGAAGTTAAGACATGTTACAGCTTGTAGTGACAATATGGCCGTAAGCAACGACACAAGATTGCATCATGTTTCTAAGTCATCACTATCAGCATCAACAAACGGCATTAAGCCTCTACTGGCTATTATTATAATTATTATTATTATAATTATAATTATCATTATTATTATTATTATTATTATTATCATTATTATTATTATTATTATCATTATTATTGGCATTTTCACGCCAGTTGCCTGGTGGTTACCCCTGGAGGCTGAGTGACAGCAAATCTCCTCAAATCTCCAGCCCTCCTATCCACGCTCTCATAGTTTACAGCTCGTCTCAATATTTGGGCAATGTCTGTAAGTACTATCTTCTTGATTTCACAGAGAGAAAGGTCGCCAGGGATTTTGACAACATATTTTCAGTGCCTTCCTTGATCATCCTCAGTTCCCTGACAATAACAGGGACAGTTTGTGTTTTCAAGTACTACGTTCAAGGCTGACCTTGTGTCACATATTGCTGCAGTGGGATAGTGATTAAATAGATACTCATGTCGATTAAAAGGCAATATATTTCATGATGGTTCTTGATAACTATGCTGGGTCTATCTTTTTCTATGTTTCTTGGTGTTTATTGCAGAGTCCATTGGTATTGTGACATTTTGTCCTTCAGTTATTGGGTCTGGTTGATGTTCATATCAGTTATTGTCTGTTGGTATTCTGTAATGCTTACTGATCTTCAATGAAGATATCAGTCCACTTTTTCATGTGTGGAATTGTACATAGTTGTTGCTAAAATAGAGCGGCCAAACATAAGGGGATCTATTGTTTCTGTATGTAGGTCAAAGGGAAGGAGAACCCGTGAATAATAGACATCGCCATGCCTGCAGAGTAAATACAAAAGAGAGTGAAAAACCAGGGAAATACGAGAACCTGGCTAAGGAACTGACGAAGGTGTGGAACATGAAAATCAGGGTAGTTACCATGATAGTAGGAGCACTCGGAACCATACCGAAGACACTGAAAACGAAATTGGAGGAACTGATGATCAGTAGAAGGAATGGGATAGAAATCAGCACTACTGGTGTGACTGTGCAAATACTGAGGAAAGTTCTGGAAATATGAGACCTACGACTCCCAGCTGTTAGTAATGATCGAACAGCCAAGAAAACAGCAGGGTGGAGACGGTCCAAATCACAGCACTGCTGTGACAGGTGAGGGCAACATGAGAGAAGGGCTGGAGACCTGAGGGAATTTACTGTCACTCAGTCTCCAGTGGTAACCAATAAGTGACCGGTGTGAAACCGTAACCCACAGAACTGCCGTGGACTGTGAGAGCGTGAAGAGGAAGGCTGGAGACTTGAGGAGACATGCTGTCACTCAGTCTCTAGTGGTGACCACCAAGCAACTGGTGTGAAAATGCCAATAATAATAATAATAATAATAATAATAATAATGATGATAATAATAATAATAATAATAATAATAATAATAATAATAATAATAATAATAATAATAATAATAATAATAATAATAATAATAATAATAATAATAATAATATCTACAACCCCAGCTGTTAGCAGTGGCCTCACAGGGAAGGAGGAGAGGTACTGCTGTGATAGATTAGGGAAAGATGAGGGCTGAAGACCTGAAGAGACTTACAGTCACTCGGCCTCCAGTGCTAACCACTGGGCAACAGGTGTGGAACTATAAACCTCAGTACTGCTGTGAACTATGAGAGTGTGGAGAGGATGGCTGGAGATTTGAGGAGACTTGCTGTCACTCAGCCTCTAGCGGTAACCAGCAGGCAACCGGTGTGAAAATGGCAATAATAATAATAATAATAATAATAATAATAATAATAATAATAATAATAATAATAATAATAATAATGATTCGAAGAAGAAGAAGAAGAAGAAGAAGAAGAAGAAGAAGAAGAAGAAGAAGAAGAAGAAGAAGAAGAAGAAGAAGAAGAAGAAGAAGAAGAAGGGGAGGAGGAGGAATTAAAAGCTTTCTCTCATTTTCTAATCTTTGATTAAGTAATAACCTAGATAAACCACCTTGGACTGATTGGTAATATCTGATTAACGTTAAACGTTGATACTTTTCGAACTGCATGCAAAATAGTTTGGCCTGGAGGTATAAAGTAACTGTATTTGAACTTGGTCTGTCCGGGCACATGTATAAACAAAAACACATTCCAAAGCATCACGAACCACGCATTTTCAGTCATTATTAAAGTTCGCATTCATATTCAGATCAAAATTAATACATGCTTGTATTTCATGCTAACAGACATGACAAAGAAACCCTCTGTTCATGTAATTCGAGCTCAATAATTTATGAAACCGTTGTGAAAAAGAATAAACATAGAATTAAGTTGAAAAGCACAAGTTGGGAGAGGAGAACAAAACTGATTTCCTTTGTTCATTATGAGTGCGTTTGACTGTTTACATGTGTGAATGCGTGGTATTTCGGTATCAATGTGAATGTGTTAATGAGCAGTGTTAGACAATGTATGCCCGTGTATATAGGAGTGAATGTGCGTTTCTCTTTGAATACAGTGAGTGCAAAAAGTATCCTATAGATTTTACAAAGTTCATTTCAACATAGATAGATAGATAGATAGATAGATAGATGGATAGATAGATAGATGAGATAAAGTATATAAGCGGCATCATCTAAAGGAACATATGTTCCATATAACATCTGGAGCAGGAAATAGAAGGACGAACCTCGAAGAACATCAACGATATAGCTACAGTGACCTCGACATATGGAAGAGCGACAACTGAATGACTCCAAAGGATTGGTAGACGTTAGAATATAAATAAAGGTGGTTTTTCAATGGCACAACCACCCTTCGCAAACTGCTACAATCGGTCCCTCACCAGAGAAGTGGATGACGAAAAGTTTCATTCGTAACAACCAATACAAACGTAGGAAAGAATACATGAGAGAAATCAATCGTCTCTTGAAAGACAGCCTCGAGGAACATAGAAAAAAAAAGGCCATATCTGAAGTAGAAGTAGAAGAATTTGGTATGACAAACCATATCTGGAGGGAGAAAGGATCACACTACCCACTCTGGGATAATGTCCAAATTATAGACCTGAAGCGTTGCCGGAGACGGAAGAAGGTGAAAGAAGCTATTCCATTATTCTCTCGGATAAATGTTCGTCAGGCAAATGGATATTTCAACGTGTTGCCTGATTCTTTGCCTCGCAAGGAAAGATCGGATGACAACCCAACATATCAAGTCCGAAATCGCTTGTAAAACTCGGTTGCTTCGAGTGAGTATTTTCTAGGTGTGTCCAATCATTTCGATTTGATGCTTTTCGATCTGTTGGTCGGTCGGTCGGTTCCAGTAGAGCAACAGAAAGAGGAAGGAAGAGAATGTGTGACATCATTAGAATAATATCTTCTGACCAATAAATGACGTATCGAGCGTTTATTTACTGTCTCCTAGATGGCTAAAATCGGCTGAACTTTTCTATTTTCTGCTAATTTCACTGTCCAAAAATGTTATATCTACTCATTGAAAGCCCTCTTACCAAAAATAGCCATACTTCTGCTACTATTACCACAACTAGTGATGCTATTTTCACCTTGTTTAGAATCAATTTGAAAAAGGAAATCACTGATATGGACATAAAGATGGTAGATGCACTGTGGAAGCTATGGTTTTTATTTTCTGTTGGCTATCATTTACAAAAATTGCATACACGAGTTGATGAGTTTAGCCCCATAGTTGGGGGACTATAACATCTACGTCACCAAAAATGGCCTTACGAACGCCATGTTTGTAAGGTCATTTTAACAAACACGTTTTGGTCTGTTCTCGCCAAATTGTACGTCGTTGTTCCTCCGTTCCTCAAAATTTCTGCAACTGATGGGGGCTGAATCCAGGTAGTAATGGTTGGCCGGAATTCAATGAATTCTGACACCCCTCCAAAAACACCCAAAAGGAAAGTGCTCAAGAGAGGAGAGGAAGACAATTCATGAGCCAACCGATCATGTGACAACGAACAGAGGTGAAACAGGAGCTGATCGGCATCAGTGACCGGAACTCAACGAGCAACAGCGGAAGCTTAATCAGCTGCGACCACCCACGGGGAAGAAGGAGCAGCAACTGCATGGGTCCCCACAAAGAGAAGGTTGGGAGGAGAGGATGAAAAGAGAAAAGAAAAAGAAAAAGAAAGAGAATAGAAATTGGACAACAAAAAACAACCACCCATTATTGTTAGTCAAACCACCTCCCTCTTCCCTAGAAGGCAAGACACTGTTCACGAGTTTCTCTATCTACCTATTAGTATGGTAACGGCGTCGCCAAAAAGTTGCTTCCGATAAGGTTAAGACCCAAAGAATAACCCAGAAATGGGAGAAGATCAATAGGGTGGAAAGGTAGGCCTTGGAGAAAATCTACCCATTCACTTGAAGCCCTTCCTGACTTTATAGGGACATGGGCGACCCGACGTATTTTCCTAATGCTCCTCGGGTAATCACGTTCTTACGCAAATCTGAAGGTCCACTCGCTTTAAATATACTAATCACAAAACATCCGAATTTGAAATGTATATCATCCGATGCCGCGGGAAACCCCCATTTTAAGCTCATCTATCAATATATGATCCTAAAACTTACGTTGCCTTTAGATGTCGGTCGTATTGTCAACAACAATCGGATTACGACCGAACTACACAATGGCAGCCAATGACAGACTGTCGGCATTTTGGGAGATTGGGTGGGGCGGCCCGCCTGCTTCGTGATTGCTTGTCGCTTGGTGTGAATGTTGAGGAGGCTCACTACATTTTTGAGGCCGACGGGCCTGTAGTATGGCGCGACTTTGTGGTTTATCCAGCATGCGAAGCAGCTTGATTTAACGATCGATCGACATGTGACAAATGCGAGAAATGTCAGTGGCATTAATAGAGACGTTTCGTAAAGAAGCTTGGCTTGTGCGCGCAAGAGGTCCGCATCTATTTAGCTGAATTCGCCAGATTTCGAGCGGTTCTGAGAGGCTCTGAAGCAGGCCGGCAGTAACGAGTGGCCAAGGCTGAATGGTCTGACTTATTGTACTTGAAGCTGTTCCATTTTGACAGCTGTGTTTCCCCACTAGTTTGACAAGAAAAGGAATCACTGGGAAGATGACCAAAGGATAATCATGGCGGGGACTAGGTTGGTGATTTCTGGCCCATAACTGTTAAACACAATTGAATATTCAAAAGGGATTACGGACGAACTCCTTCTGGTTGTAAGTGTTATTAACACGATATTTCGGCCGATTCACTCAACGGTGTTATATCCGAATGTGACGGCGGTAAATATTTATACTTTGGTCCCATCAAATTGATTCACGCGTCTATTTCGACCATATGAACTCGATCAGCCCATCAGTTCACTTCGCGGTGGAAAAAGAAAGTAACCACAATTTTCCGTATCTAGATGTACTGGTAACCCGTACAGAAAGTGGTTATAACACAGCGGTATGCAAAAGGCCAACACATACAGGACTTGACATACAACATGATTCAGATCATCCTTGCTGCGTAAAAAAAAGAAAAAAATGGGTCAGTCATCTGTCTCAAGAAAAGAGCGCCGGTTATCAGCAGTGACCTCAACAGAAAGAGAGAAGTGATAAGAAATTTATTTAGGACTCTCAGAAGTAACGGGCTATCCAGTCCACCTCATGGCCACGAAAAAAAAAAAAGAGGTAGGGGACACCCAAAGTTCCTACTAACTCATCCTCTTTCACTCCCTGTCATCCCCTGTGTTAAAAATACGGCAGAGAAGAAGCAGAAAGTCTGTATGAGTAGCTTTTAGCTGGTATAATACCTTTCGAAATGTGTGGGTCCCCCACGAGAGAAAAATCTGACCAGTAACTATATTTACGTTACTCCCTATGAATGCAGAGAAAATTTCTACACTGAAGAAACTGGCAGGCCTCTCTAAATTCGACTTGACGAACATGGGGGAAAAAAGCCGTAATCAAAGACGTGATAGAAAGATCTGGGATGAGTGACAATATTTGGAGAAGAAAAGGCGAACGCTTCCTTCTCTGGGAAGAAATTCGTATCGCATTGGAAACTGGGGGAAAGCAAGTAGACAACCCATATCAACATGTTGATTGAATGTTTGCCAGACAAGTGCAGAGTTCAAACCGATGTAGCTTCCGCTACTAAACAGGAACAATATAAAGGAATCCAAGCCCAACAAGGTAAGGGAAGAAATCGACATTACCCGAAGCCTACATTGTAGCATGCTTACCACTGGAATATTCTGTTTACTACCATCACTGGAAATTCCTGTTTACTACCATTACATTTATATATTAGACCTGAGGAAGGCCGTAGAATTAATCAGCCAAAACTTCGTGTCAACAACATTAACAGCGACAAGGAGTTCAATCATCCGAAAAACTCTTTGGGGGATGGCTAGCGCTTGTGAAAGATGAGAGGACTTAAACACTAAACCTGAACAGATTGAATGGGAACTGTGAGGGCCATATGGTCCTGGCCTACAATTTTGATGGGATGGCGGCCATTCTGGCGTGGCACGAGGCGGCAATGTGAATTCATATGTTTATACTGATTACAGAAATACTTAATAAGCAGTTTGAAATGGGGGCCTACTTTTTCCCATCTGGCCCGGGCCTACTGCCAGCTCTACGTAGCCCTGCTAACCACGTCTGGCATATCGAAAGTGATGGCAGGTAAGAATTTTGCAAATTAGAAACGATCTGTCTGCTCAGCCTAAAATGGCGAAATGAACAGGTTTGCTTTTTTGCTGAACTTTGCTTGGCGATGGGTGGTAGGGTCAGAGGTATCCTAATCTCTGTGGTAATGGCAAAGGGAACAGTGGTGGGGGAGGGGGGTATTACCAACCGTAAAATGTGACCTTGAGTCGTGTGTCGTATCGGCTCAGTATACAGATTCCTCTGCTGTAAAAATTGATATTTTGCCATTTCGCGGCGGCAAATGAAGACGATTTATGCTCGCTCGCTCGCTCTTTTGTTCTTTCTCAGACTCACAAACATGCATACAAAGACGACGTGATGACATGATATGCCTGTTTTATGTATATTTTGATGGGCTAAAATATAAATCAAGTGGCTGATATACCCGTCTAAGCCGGGGTTTAATGATAAGTAGAAAAAAAAAAAAATTAGCTAACGCTCTAAGACGCGTCAAGAGAAAGTTGACCTTCATTTTTGACCCCCAAAAGGAGGACGGAAAAAGTCTCGCCTGCTTTGATCCTTTTAAAGAGAGAAAAAATCTTCTTTCACCTTGGATCCTATGAAGGGAAAAAAGTTTCCCGTCACATTTGACTCCATAAAGAATTATAGATAAACGCGGAATTAAACGGAAATATACATAAAATTGTACAGAAAGTGAGGGTTCAGTTTAGCATTATAATTACATTGTAAAAAAATCCTTTCTTTCTAAATCCTTTAGATTTTTTTCTTAAAACGTTTTACTTTGATCCCCTCCTGAGTATTCGTGTCAAATTTGGTTGCGCTGCACTTATGTTTTGCTGTTTTTTTTAGTTTTTTTAATTTTTTTTTATTGCAAAGCAGACAGACAGGCAGCGTGACACCTCTCACATATATAGATTCACTGTTTAAAGAGGAAGCGGTGACTCGTTTTTAAATGAGATTCTAGGATTTTATTTTCACAGTATTTTGTTGGAATGAAAGTCAAAAGTATCCCTTTAAATTCAGTTGCTCGTTTAAACTTTAATGTATAATATTCAGATCGAAGCGAACTCCTGGCAGATAGTCAAGTATAACCTACTAGTGTAAGCGGTTAGTGTTTGAACCCCCCCCCCAGTACTTTCCTTCATGAAAAATCTTCCTCATCTACATTCAACTCTACTCGGCTCATTATATCCTGATCATCTTAAAGTAGTTGGACATTCAAATTTGCAATATAACTTGCTTTTACGACAATCGAAAACAGATCTCTTAATCTTTTAATTGGTGTTTCAACATTTTTTTTATTTCGATAACTGATTTAAATGAATGAATAACATACCTGGCTGCTACTGGGTTAAACTTCTCTCTCACTCTTACTTTACTTTAGTATCGTATATACAGTGAATTTGTGCATATATCATACTTGCCAGTTTAGCTCCGTCAGCAAGAGATACGCCTGTCAATCACAAGAACGTTTATTTTAGAAATGGGTTTGGTTTAACGACCTTAAATTAGATTGGGATTGTTCTTGGTCTGATTGTTAAGGGGGGAAAACGAAGTCAACCCCAACTTGAAATCATCATCATCATCGTCGTCAGTCTTTTAACGTCTGTCGTTGGACATAAACCTTTCCCAGGATTCGCCACAATTCTCTATCATGAGCGTCGCGGAGCCAATTCTGTTATGAGATGATTTTGAAATGACTTGTTTACAATATGAGTTTTTCTCATTAGAATTATTCGGTTTTTGCTTGTTTTCCCAGACTTCCGATGCCATCCTTGTCTAAGGTTTTCTGCCATCGTTTTCGCAATATGAGGCAGAGTAAATTATGCACCTCGAGCGATAAAAAAGTTGGACAATTGATGGATCATAATAGGATGCAAATTTTTTCCCAATGTAATAAAGTAGTTTGTAAAACGGCGTTTCTCCTTGATTTATAATAAATCTGGTTTAGATCTATGATCTAATCAAATTTGCTCTGAGGAAAAAGTAACCCATTTTCAAGTTCGATTGAAATTAGATTTTACTTGAGAAAAAATGTAATAAAAACCAAGAAAAATACGTCTCCAATCCACCACCAGAAATATAACAATACTGGAATAGTAAGATCAACAACATATAACCCTCGGCCAAGTTTGAGTGTCACAAGTTATTTTTTAAAGTTTTTACTGATTGGGTGGTAATTATGGGAGAGTGATTTACAACAATAATACTTATTGGGAGTTTTGATAACAACGATCAGAATCTTCAACATTGGAATGAAGTTCTTAATGAAGAACTGCACAATGTTGGTGATGCATAAAGGAAAACGAGAAACAAAGGAACGAAATGAACTACCCTACCAGGGAATCATCAGAACGATGAACGGACAACAGAAGTATAGAAGCGTCAAGTTTTTATTAAGTCCATTTAAAATTTAGCTTTTAATTGTTTTGTGGTAGCAGACAGATCAACATACATAAAAAAATGAATCGGTGTGTTTTACTTAGAGATTCTAATATTAAAGATAGAAGAAAAAGAGCAACCTTTTCGGCAGATTTTTGTATCTAAAAAATGCGAAAAAGTGAAAATTAAACTCACACACAAATAAAGATTTGTGCAGTTGATGGAGAAGGTACTGTGAATGATCGAACGTGTAAAAAGTGGTTTGCGAATATTTTTCATGGTCGGCTAGATGATTTTACTTTTACAGTGATTAAATCAAGACATTACTAGAAAAAAAAACTAAATGTTTTTTAATCAATAATCGTTCCTTTATTAAACAATTTTTCAACTAGTCATTGATAACACTTTAAAAAAATTAAATCAAGCATGTATTTACAAAAAAAAAAAAAAATATCGGATTATTAAAAAACAATACGAAGGAATAAATCTCTCTTAATGGCTAAAACACAAATGCTTAGGTGCGTGCCGTATAAAGCTTAACATTCAAACAACAAACGAATAGAGATCAAGGAGTAATTCATTAAGCTGCATCATAATACCAGAGAGAGAAAAAACAGCAGCGTTACTGAAACAATATGCATCAGCTGGCAACAAGGAGAAATCAAACCATAAACCAACAAGCTGAACAAGTTCAAGCCAAAAGAGGAATCTAAAACATTAGGAATAATGCCAAACTCTTCACAACAACAAAGGATTCGAAAATGACCTCGTCTATGGTTGGCTCAGTTAATTTCGTTTTCTTTTTTTCTCTTTTATACGCTCCGGCAAACACCGGTAAAAACATGACCTTTTGTCTTGATAAACAACAATCTCTTTCCAGACAGCATCCAAGCACACATTTAACAATTCCCGCTTTTGTTGTCTCCGCTATTTTCCACGCGACAACTCCATTGTAACATCTCACGCATAAAATCAAATAAAAAAAAAAAAAAAAAAAAGGAAATAAACATAAAACACTAACTTCCCGTTCGTTCGCCCACCATCCGTCGTTTGATATCTAGGGAACCAATTTTCATAATTTTATCACACAATATCATGTCTAACACCTGTCCCCCTCGAATTCACTTCATATCAGTTTTTTTTTTTTTTGCTATAAAAATATATCTATAAATTTTTTTTTGCAGATTGTAATCTATAATTATTTACACAATGACTCTTTTATTTGATAAGGGTTTAATAGTAACCAAAGAGGGCCAGGCGTTGACATTTTAATTAAAGAAATGGAATAGAATGAAGCTAAATGTCAATATTGTAAGAATTAAGAGCACATAAACAGACACAGAGTTAATGACTAGGTATTATCGAACACTTAAGCCAATTCAAGTCGTTTTCGTATTCGTTCTATGCCGATGTACTGGCACAAAGGAAAAACTCGAATGTAAACTGTCACTGAAGACCTAGAGATACACAATATTTGAAATAGAAGTAGATGATTATTGAAATTATCCTTACTGTTTGGCCCTGAAATGTTTAAGATAAATCTCTGTTGATAGAAAGAACCAAGGGATAATCTATAAAAACGAGGGCAGAATTATTCGCTAGCAATATTTCTCTCTTTTTTAAAAACTCTACTCTTCTCCTTCTCTTCTCTTGTTAATGCCACACGGAATACAATTTTATACATTATATATATATATATATATATATATATATATATATATATATATATATATAGAGAGAGAGAGAGAGAGAGAGAGAGAGAGAGAGAGAGAGGGGTGAGGAAAGGGAGTAATTTCGAAACATAATTTCGTCTCTCATCTCGAAAATTCGAAACGATCAAAATATTCAACTATGCTATTTGTTTGAATTACTTTTTTTTCAACAACAGAAAATTCTATTAAGATAGATGATAGGGTAATACGAACACTATTGCAGGAAATAGATTTCAGCATAAAAAAATAAACCCTTCTCCCAAATGAACGCTTCACTTCATGAATTTAATTTTTAAAAAAAGAGAATTATGAAAATAGGATGGGTCATCTAATATGCGTTATATTTACTTAATTTTGGTGAAATAACAAGAAAATAATTAGGACAATGACTCAGAATTAGGATATATTTTTAGAACTGACTGGACAAAGAGTAATGTTTGGAATTCTGAAGTACGGAAAGCGAAATTGCTATCGTTATCGTACATTTTTTATTTACATAACTAAAAATAGGCAAGGAAGTACTGTTCAGCAAGTCAAAATCGTTTTTCAATATTTAGAAAAATCAATGCATTCATTCCAGTTCTGTTTTTATTATTCATATAATGTAAAGATATTACTTTTCGAAACAATATCCACTACGTATTTCTACGTGATAAAATTGATGAATAACTTAATATTATGTTTTGTGTAGTTCAGACACGTTTTCCTTCGACATTGAATGAATAAAAACATACATCATCTACGGAAAGATAACTGCACCTAAATTTATAATCATATTGGAAACTGTAACTTGATATATATATATATATATATATATATATATATATATATATATATATATATATATATATATATATATATGGAGAGAGAGAGAAAGAGAGAGGGTGAGAGATCCGTGTACATCTTTGTTGCAACTGATCAGTTTCACGCAATTGTGATCTTCGGACAAACATTTTTTTCTGTTTTCCTTTTGCCTTGACACGCTTCTGGAGTGTTGTTTTTTGTGAGGTAATTTTTCTTTTTGGGATTGTTTTCCATTGCTCTTTCTCCCTTTTTTGATTTGTTAAATATTTTCGGCGAATTCTCGATGCAAGTGTAGCTAACCTTTACCATATTCCTGGGAGATATTTCGTGTAGTTAATACGTGGGGAGTATTTATTGATCAGTGTTAGATGATTGAATAGAAAATAGGATTTTCTTTCCTCTATTATTTTCTATTTTTCTGCATGGAATGAATGTTAATGTTGTAGAAAATTCACTGATCTTATGCTCCTTTGGTTTCGTTGAAGATTGCTTCGTTCGACAAAATATTCAAATGCAGCTAATGGACACAGAGATTTGTATGATGATTGGAGGAGGGTGATTAAAAAAACATATATATATATATATATATATATATATATATATATACATATATATTGGTTCGTTTTTTTCTTCGATAGTTTTTTTAATTTGGTTAGTTTCTTTTTGGAGGTTTATTGTTACATCTAGGAGATTTACTTAAAATGTATTATTAAGAAATGGATATAAAATTCGACAGAATGCATTAATAATCATTCTGTCGTATTATACATCTATTTCTTAATAATATTATTGTCATTGTTGAGAAATATTGGTGCAGATGTATACAGTGAATAAACAAAGAATGAGAATGTTTGGTTAAAGTGGTTATTTGGGCCTTTGTCTTTTCGTCGGGTTGTCTAGTTGAATTGTAAGAACAATGCTACGTTAAAGCTGTTGCTTGATTGGTCAAGTGTTTGATTCCCGCAGCAGCACCATTTTCTTTCGTTGTTTATATTTTTTTCAAGTGACATATTTTCTGTTTGGTAATGGGGGTCATTTCAAATAGAGTTTGAAATAATATAATACACAATCTGTTTATCTATCTATCCATCTATCTATATCATACGTATGTAGATAATTAAATAATTCTTCTTTCCTTTTCTTTTAGAAGATGATTTTTTTTTGTTGAAATATCAAACAATTAAAGGTTTTATCTCTACTGTCTCCTCAAGAAATGTTATACCAAACACAGTGGAATTTGTATTTAAACATTTTCATACACTTCACAATTCGAATTCGAAGTCCGCTCACAAAAAATACTTTAAAAAATTCGTAAGAAATTTCTCATGTTTTCAATCCATGAAATCTTCGTTTCCTCAGGATATTCATGGTGTAAATTTTGAGCAAAAATAATGTTTCATGTTTTAAAGGTGTGGGGTTTTATTTACAATGTAACTATAATGCTACAATTATTTTTTTAGAAGTGGACTTTCCAATTTAAGTAGTGCCTACATTTAGGATTTATGTATGATATTTTAATTAAAATGTGTAATTCGGATTTCTGTTGCAGAAACATTTACTTGCTCCACATCAGTACTAAAGAATTGATTAACTGTCATTATCACTAGTTGCGATACGAGTATTGACCTCTAGCCCGGCAATAGGTTTTTTACAAGGTATAACGCAGTCGTCATTTACTTTTAACAGGTTATGATCTCAAGATTTTTTTTTTCTTATTTGAATGAATACCAAAAACACGATCGACATGCCTACCACAACTTCACAGGCCAACTATATGAACATCCAGTTCCCTGCAGCGCCGAAGCTTGAAATGGACGAAACGTTGGAATTAAGAGTCATTTGTTTCTAACCCCCTTCTGGTATTTTCATTTTTTTTCGCATACGAATTAATCTTTAATCCATACCCTTATATTCATCATCATCATCATCATCATCATCATCATCATCATCATCATCATCTCTCTCTCTTTCTCTTCATTAACATTCATATATATGTGTATGCGTGCATACACATATATATATATATATATATATATATATATATATATATATATATATATATATATATATATATATATATATGTGTGTGTGTGTGTGTGTGTGTGTGTGTGTGCATTTACAGGCAGGCACACATATACCAAATTATAGATGTGTTTGTACTTAAGAACATTTGGGTTTATTGATTTATGCAAGTCTGTATATGTATTTACTCGCGTGTTATTATGTATAAATAAACGCATAGATATGTTTGAGAGTTTGTGCGTGCGTGAAATTGTATCTGGGAATTTGTGTGCGTCAGCGGGCGCGTTGGTTCTATATGATCCCGTTAGTATATATACACCCACACATACAAGCACACGTGTGAATAATGTTTGACAAGTAAATCGCGTGCTCTTGGTGGCTAAAAGTACAGACAGCTCACACTTCAAAATATAATGTTTAATTATATGGTCTTCATTTATATAAGTACGATCAATGGAAGAACAATGCCTTCGGCTTTAACAGTTCACACACCATTCAAGCGTTACACATTAATAGAAATGGCCTCCATAGAAAGACAACAGAAATCAAGTAACAAAAACGGCGATGCTGATATAAAAACAACAAAAATCAATTCATAACTACTAGGGCAGTGCCCGCTCCAAAGGTGCATGTTTTGAAGGGACCGGACTTTACGGTATTAGGAGAAGCCTGCCATTATAGTCATGTAAAACAATTTCCTGTCCGTCCGTCGCACGAAACTACGGCTTCAAAGTATTTTGGTTACTTCTCTTCAGTGTTGCCTATTTAGATATTTTATATCTAAATTTAGACCCACAGTCAATTAAGATCTATATTTATAACTTTAGATGAAAGTTCTATAATGTATTATTTTCATTTGTTTTTATTAGATTTCTCGAGAACCGCTTATCCCACAAGCCTGTAACTCGACATTGAATTGTTTTGTAACAGACGAATCGCAGTGTATACATTCAAAGACAGAAATTTCTTCAATTGTACTTAGACGTATTAATCTAGTTAGCAGGAGTCGTTCAATAAAACCCTTTTGCATACGTAAGAATACTTCAGCTTGCAAAGTGAGCCAAGTCTTGTCGGGTTTACCTCTAGTACTAATTTACTGTTCAAATCAAACTTCTAATGCTGAATTATTAAGGAAGATCGCCTAATACAATCTCCCTCTTCCCTTGCAGCTATCTGTGCAGATTTTAAATCTGCGACAACTAATTTTTATATTCAATCGACCATTCTTATCATAATGTTCATCTATATTCTAACATCTGCGCGCTTATATTTATACATCAATTGCGTATACTGATGCTTATGACTGTATATTAGAATATTAGCATTTTCATAAACATGTGAATATATATATGAGCATATATATATGTGAGCATAGATATATATGAACCGATATATATATATATATATATATATATATATATATATATATATATATATATATATATATATATATATATATATATATATAAATTTACACACACACACGCATGTATATATATATATAAACATGCATATGATTTACATTTGAATATACCCTCATCAAGCGTGTTCAATGTAAATCAGTGTATGTACTGCTTCGTACACAAGCTCACATATCATATGTATGCATGTGTATGTGCATGAGGGACGTACTCGTGTGTGTGCAATCGTGTGTGTGCAATCGTGTGTGTGCAATCGTGTGTGTGTACGTGTTCGTGTGTGTGTACATGTATGGCATGTGTGTATGTGTGTGTGTATCTTAATGCTTGAAAACAGCCAACAATAGCAGTGTTGTGTTTTCGATCTTTATCGCTTACATACATGTATGACAATAGACTTCCTGCTGACGTCACTTCCTACAGATCGAAGCTGCTTAAATGTCCCCCCCCAAAAGATCATTACAATCGCTGTAATAAAAGTAGGAGATCAGTGACCCAGACGAATAGGAAAGATTCATTTATATGCAGATCTATCGATCCCATTTTTTTCTCCTCCACCATCACTTCCAACTTAACCAACATTTTTTTTTTCTTGTTTCCCTTCGCTTTTTTTTTCGCCTTTTTTTATTATTGTTTTTCCAATTCTATTTTCCACTTATCATCTTTGTTTAGTGATTTGATTATTCGTGATGGTATAATCCGTTTGGCGTTCTGATTGATCGCACACAGGATTCCAGGTAAACCTTGGCAGCCAAGCTTCTTATTATAGTTATACCGTGTATTACACCCGCGGAAACGAAATAAACATGAGTGGGGCTATTATAGCATTCAAGCAATAAAACGCTTTTTTTTTTGTTAGGGTCGTATCGCCCAAATTGTTACTATTTTTTTTTTTCGTTCATCACCTTTTTTTCAACCACTGCCTCTGCTCGCCAACTATTTGATTGAAGAAATATGCATACGAAGAGGGTGGGTGAGAAGAAAGTCCCTATTGATTCCCCGGTTAATCCCAGTGAAAAAAAATTCATCGATATACGCAAGTTACGTACAATTTCTGCTAAAGAGGTTATTCGTTCCAACTATGTAGATATGCAAAGAGGTATGCCTGGAAAATGGAATGAGCGATTTTACATCGTTAGCTCTCGTATATTCTTTTATATACTTTTATATACTTTGTTTTCAAATATAAGTAGTGCGTCGTTCGAATATGGTTTTGCAGTTAATGTATTCTCTAGCAACAATAGTGATATTAGTGGCAATAATGATTATCAATATCATTGTATTAGTATCAAATTCATAAAGATATGATAGGAACATCAATACTTAGTGAAGACAATGATATTCATAGGGAAGAGTAACACTTCTGATACGGAAAATGATAACAGCATATTAGGGTTTGAATTATAAGGATAACATCGATAGTCAAATACTGATAGCATTCTCATAATATCCAGCATTAATAATTTAACCATATATACCATATAGAGAATCAACATATCGTTTATCAATGTTACGACCAAAGTTTGCAATTTACAGTTAAATATAACCACTATAGCAGCTACATCGTCTTCTAATGCAGGAGCAACAGCAGCAACAATTACTACTACTACTACTACTACTACTACTGATAATAATGATGATGATGATAATAATAATAATAATAATAATAATAATAATAATAATAATAATAATAATAATAGCACTAATAATTTTAACGATAATAACTAGTAGTATTCGTGGCAATTCCAAGGCTATTTTGTAAACTATAAGATCGTTAGAAGTTTATATGCTATTTGTCTCATGTGTGGTGGATGAGATGTTCTCTTATACATCGGTGATCAATTATGCATGATAGGGATCAAAAGTTTTTTTAATTCAACAGAGTATTAGGAGAGAACATATTTGAAAATTATATTCTTTGTAATACACCTGTAACTTCCAGAGTCGTTATCTACTGATTTCATCATTAGGTCAAAAAGTGAATGCGGTCTGGAAAGAGCTACATATTATTATCCATGAGAAAATACTGGTTCACGAAGAAATAATCCAACTCTTTCAAAAGTTTGTACTTGAGACTTGTTTATATTTCAATGAATTTGAAAATGACTACTGCGCCAAGCATTAAATGTAATTTATTCAGTGGCATTCCAGATTGAGTGAGTTTAAAAGTTCAGGAGAATCGTTTGCTATATCTTCGTCAATCCCTTCTTTAATTATATCAGCTCATATATATGTAACTATTTCTCCTGGAAATTTCTCCAGCGCTTCTTTATCACTAATTACAGATTCGCTGTATTTTTGGCGACGGTATAACTCGTGACGCCTAATCATCTTGAGTTGCATTGGAGAACTCATCCACAATCGTATTTTCAACTATAGTCTCATTTGGAAGCTCAATTAATTCAGAATCGGAAGTATAGCCATATTTTATGAGGCTTCCATTCCCTAGTTCAAGCAAAAATGTAACAAATTCTTTTTGGTCTTCCCTTGCGCATATATTTTGAATAAGTCTATATTGTTTGATTTGAGGCCAGGGGCCACATTATTTTTTAATACAAAATTAGATTATCGTACTTTTAGTACCTCGTGGTACCACTGGTAACATCGTACGAAATCTGTGCCTAGTCAAATCGCTTTCTTCCAATGGCAGTGTCAACACTTGTAACAAACCTCAGGTATTTATCAATGGCACTGGGAGCATGCACTGAAACCATTGACGCTTCATCGATGATGAAAAGGGTTTGATTACAGGTAATCACATAATCTGAAGCAGGGGATATGTTGCAAACACTCTCGTTTCCATTATTAGTACTAGCATTTGAAATAAACAATGGGCTGTTTTGCCCCCACACCCACGAAAGCTGAGTGGCAGCAATTCCAGTTCAGGTCGCTCTAAAATTGCATGGTACATTACTCTTACATAGTCGCAAAGAAGACTAAAAATGAATGTTTTCACCCCAGCCACCAGGAGCGTCAACATAGAAACAACTTGGTCGCAAGGTGTCGCTGATATTCACTTGCATGACAGCGTTAATAAGTACAGTAGCCATTTCTCCCTGAGATTTTCTTCGCTGATCAATATCGGGGATTATTGGTACCTGCGCGTGAGTTATGTCTACGTTTCCGAATCGTTGAGGTAAGTCAACTCTTGAACAACGAGAAAAATATCAATTCCACGCAAGGCATCATTTTCCAAACTATCGCTGTCCTCTTTTCGGTATTTTTCTATCATTGCATGCTTATAAGTTTCCCCAGATCTGAAGTGCATTGGTTGACTATCAATGAGCACGTATTGTTGCAAACATTGTAAGCAACTGTCGAATCATTTGAAACACAGATGCTTCTCTTAGTGCAATGTCGTATTCGGCATCATTTCTTAATAGATACCGCATTGGGCAGACATCTTTGTTATCAAATTGAATTCCATTAAGAGTTTTTAAATAACTGAAATCTGCAGCACCAGGGACATGATGGAGTAGAAACCACAGATAAAACTTCTCTGAATCTCCAGCACTAAGTGTAAATTCTACTGACAACACTTTGTCGAACTGTCTTCCTTCTTTCGTTTTCACAAATGGCATAATGTATGGGAATGTCAGGATACAATATTAGGATCTTAATTGTCGATTTTGAAACATGTAATTATAAGTGTATCGCCTGCCTGAATTCTTTCAAGAGCCTACTCAGCCATACCTGCAAGAAAATACACGCGTTGTCCTTGTGGTAAATGTACAGCAACATTGTGTACGGCGTGATATTGTTCATTTATCTTATTACCAGATGGATACCACAATGCATTAAGAGGTGAAACTTAACGAACAGATAGATATGTAGTTACCTTGGCTGGCTGAATCTCTTCGCGGGGGTTCTATCTTCTCTTCAGTCAACATTGTGAATTTCAATATTTGCACAGTCATGCTCTTTGTTGACGTACTGTCATCTGTTCCAAAGCATCCGACTCTTACTTAAGAACCATCACATTTCCAACTATCTGCATAAAATTTCGTTTCTCCATGAAATTGTTTCGAATAGTCTTCTGTACATTTTCCGTTCTTCATGCGCACAGAATTGGGATTGAGATCACCACAAGGTCCGTCTATCATAAACAGTTTGACACTCTGACAAAGGTCAGGATTTTCAACTGAAGTTCGAATTTCAGCAGAAACAAGGTTATCAACTGCCTCTCTGTATTCTCATTTGCCCTCTGCTCGTAAAAAAGAGCATGTGACAGTGAGATAGTCTTTGTTTTTTTTAACTCAATAGTATAAATATAAGCATCTAGTACTCCCGAGATAAGTCGATTCCCGATGGCTCTAAGCAATTATTTCAAACGAGCATTATACACTCGAGCAATCAGATCAGGTCGTTCCAATTCGTTTACTAACACCAAGATTATTTACATTTTCGGGACAATTCAGATTGCAAGTGAAAGTAAGAAATAAATTAGGCTTTTCATATTTAGCAAAAAGTGTCATAGCATCTTCATAATTTGTTGCCATATTGTAATGGGCTGCCATCGAACCGAGATGGGGAAATAACGGGAACATCAGGTGGAACAATAATATCTCCGTGGGGGGTTTTGCAAGTAATCAATCAATCCAGTGTAGGAAGGTGCACGAAGCTTAGCTTCATTACTTCTAATGAACTGAAAGCGACAGCCTTCAACTTTTACGTGAGCGTCCAGTAAGTATTGCTGAAAGACTTTTCCACCATGAATAGGATTGAAATCTTCATTTATTGTAAGCCAATGACAGTAAGAATCCTGTATTGTGAGTTCTTTTCTTACAAGTGCTTGGTGTTCAGGAATCAGTCGCAAGGAAGGGTTCCAACCAAGTTTACCATGAGGAAATAGTTATGGGAATGTTATAAGATCTAAATGCTAAGTTTCTTGTCGGATCCCCACGGGGATATAGAGCAATATCTCACTGAACGGGTGGGCACCATCGTTTCCAGTAAAAATGACTACAATTTCATGAACAAAACGATGGTTAAATCTTCGGATATCGTCACCACATCTATAATACATTGTTATGCGTCTTTTATCTTCATTACCCCTTCTTGCTTGGTGTAATTCTTCGTATTTTATACCAACGTATTTTGTACTCCTGGGCACAAGGATCAAAATTGTGGAGAATATTATTTGTAGTTCTCTTGACAATTAGTTGACAGTCGTTGTTTGGTGGTACCCCCATACTTCATCTTGTATCTGCCGCTGTGTCAACAACATACAGTTATCCATGTTTCCTCTGTTCATTTTCTGGATGAAGATTTGTATTGTAGTGATACGTTTAACCTTGTATTTTGAATTAGTACGTACCTCTTCCATGAGATCCACGAATATTCGCTCCAAACGACAAATTCGAGAATGTTCTCTTATAATTGTGGATGTCGTAATTGGAATTAACGTCTTGGTCAGTATTTCCTTCAAGGAAGGTGCCAAGAACTTGTGGGCAGAATGTTGACTTATCCATTTTGGCATCAATTGTATGAACCACCTCTTTAACGGAGTGCTCTACTGTAAGCCCGTGTCTAATTCATAGGGCCGATATTAAAATCGGCTACTTACATTTATATTGTCATTTTCAATGATTCTGTTCATGTTTCGTTGTCTTCTGTTTTCTAGAAATTGTTCCCTTTCTTCCTCGTTCATTTTCCCTCTCCGATTTCTTATCCTGCTTCCTGCAGATAGCACGCTTCTTCATTCATGTTAGATCACCTTTTCATATTCTCTCTTGATATCAAAATTGGAATCTATCCTCTTCTCTTAATCTTATTCGTTCTCTCTGTGTTTCTCTGTGGATCACAATTCTTTATAATATTATATTACTATATTATAGAAAATTATTGAAAAAAATGTTATAGAAATACTTTGAAAATGTGCTGAACGAATACTGTACCTGTATAACAGGATGTTCATATTCAAATGACAACTAACTGAAAATCCTCTCTTTCTCTGCCTTCAACATAAATGTGGTTTATTACTCTCTATATATCTCTTCCCACCCCTCTTTTAAACTACCAAAACTTTTACTTTGTTGAATAATTTCATTTCAAACAACCAGCCGACAAAGAAAAAAAAACTAGAAAAAAAAACCACCAAAAAAACTGCACCTTCCCATCCACCTGATTTTTATAAAAAAAATACCTTTTTTTCTTATTATTATCTCTTCCTACCCAATTACCTTACCTTTCTCTCTCTTGAAGCGGTTAGTTTCGTCTTTCAAGGCCTATTTGCGTCACCATTACAATTCTGTCTTTCTACTCTCTCGTACTCTTTACTTTCTACCTTTGTGTTACGTAACATGTTTTTTTTAAATTTTCATTTCGGAGAAACAAAGATTGAAAAATCCACCCCCCATCGAAATTTCTTATCAAAATAAACTGAATGATATGTTGTTGACTTAGAAGTAAATCTGATTCGTTAAAATCTAAATGAATGTGTTGAAAATCAAGGTCAGGAAATATATATATATATATATATATATATATATATATATATATATATATATATATATATATATATATATATATACATACATACATACGTACACACAGACAGACACACAGACACACACACACACACACACACACACACACACACACACATATATATATATATATATATATATGTATTGCCTGACCTTGATTTATCTGTGATTTTGAGCTGTCTAGATGACACAATTATCAATTATACATACATATATATATATATATATATATATATATATATATATATATATATATATATATATATATATATATATATATATCATTAAGGAAATGAATTCATCACAACCAAAAGATAATTCATGGGCTAACTTCGACGCCGTAATTCCGTACATTAGACGGAAAGTAACAGATCAGTTTTGCTTTAGAATAACATTATAGCTGGAACTCCCCTAACGACTGAAAGCTAAAAAAATCGATATAATTATTGCATCGAAATATTTATATTTCATTTTTCCTAACAATGAGAGGTAATTGTTCGTGGATTTAAAGGCGCGTACCACTCCTTAGACCCTTGATGAAGTCATCAAAAATCATTGTTTAAAAAAGTCAAATTAATGTTTAAATCATTTAAGACCATGTGTTGAAAATCAAGGTCAGGAAAAATGTTTGTATACTAAAAATTGAAAAAAAAAATGAATTTACAAAAGAAATGAATTCATTACTCGTGGAAGATAATACACGTGTCACTTCAAAGCCGTAATACCGTACGTCGGACGGAAAATAATGGTCCAGTTAAGCATTTAACGGTGGCAGTGCGAGACCTGACTGTGCCACCCACCAGTAATTTTTTTCATGGGTTATTATCAGATTTTTTTTCTTAGATTTTTTTGGGGTTCCTTAAATATATTGCACCCCAGAGATCCCGCGCTCTTAAAACTAAACGATTTGCAAAGGTAATTAAAGTCGTTCGAATTGGAAGCAGAAACAATTACAATTTTCTATTTTATTTTTCAATTTTCAAATAATCGCCCAAAGTAACCCACGTCTCCCGGTAAGAAGATTAACCGAGACATATGTTTATGTAATGTAGATTCTATGTTCTTTTCTGTTACTCATAAATATCTGAAAATATTTATTTTTCATATTGCAAAATAATTACACCTAATAATATATTGACTTTTTGCGTTATGCCACAATTTTAACTACACTTCATTTAATGTCTTTGATTTTTGCTCAGTTTCTTAATTAGATTCTCTTCTTTGCTTTCTATCTTCCTTTGAGTCTGTGACATGTAGACTTCGGCCTGTCTCATTGCTTTCGTCTTTCACCTTCCTTTCTTCCCTCTCCTCCGTTTTTATTTTTACCACAACGATGGCTATAATAGATTCTACTCATCACTTTTTCTTTCTTTCTTTCTTTCTGTGACGTATAGGCTTAGGCTTGTCTCATTATTTTTGCCATCTATCTTTCTTTCTCCCCTCTGTTTCACTCTCTTACCTCTCATTTTTCACCGTGACGATGGCCCATTCCATTATTAAATCAAGGGGTGTGGAGGCAGTCACGAACGTTGTCGATCGTCTATTGAATAAAGAGAAGAGAAAATGATAACTGGCCTTTCCCCCTTTTTTTCCGAACAAGTACCTCCATTTTTATTCTGTTAGAGGAAGTATTAAGAGAATGTTTGTTTTTTCTAATTCTTATTTTTTTGCACTCGTCACTATCATGTCTCTTTCAATAATTTACTAGCATGTAAAAAAATGATGTATGACAATTTTTTCGTTAAAATGACTCTTAGGACGAGACGTGGTAGTGACGCGGGCAAAAGAGAATAATTCGAAAAAATAAACTTTCCTCTCCCCTTTCACTCTCTTACCTTTCTTTTCTCGCCATGATGATGGTTCATACCATTATTAAATCAAGGGGCGTAGAGGTAGTTAAGAACATTGTCGATCGTCAATCAACTAAAGGGAAGAGAAGATAATAACTGGCTTTTCCCAACTTCACTTACTTTATTTATATGAAAAAAAAAGTAAAGACATCGAAACAATCAGACAAACAGTATATAGGCCAAGCCTATATTTCATATTAGCAAGAATATTTCCATTACGCACAGAGCTCCATAGTTTCATCATTAGCCAGAAATCTCGTGATTTCTCGTAAGAGTCCCGATTCCTTTATTCAGAACAACGTATCTCAAGTCATAAAGAGCTTCGCTATAGCTCAGCTCTTATGATAATTATTATTATGATGATGATAACCTTACCTATGAATTTATCAAACAAAATGAAAACGTGGCAATGGTAGTACTTAATTGTAACACTCTGGATGCTTTTAAACTGTAGGCATGCGTCATAAATATAGTCTTACTAGAGATACCTCTCTGCGTAGCTTGTTGGGGAGCTTAGTTACTTGAGGGATGATCTCATTATTTTCTATCGGTATTTTTATTAGCTTCATCTCAAGGCCTTGGAAGTTCTACCTGGACTCATTGATTTATTACATCAACCTCTTAGAAGGTTTAGTGGCTTTCTTGACGAAGTAAAACAAAATTCCTTACTAATTTCGATTAATGCAACTATTTTGCTCTGTAAATATTCAATGAGTGTATTTCTTATTTTTGCAAATTTAATTATTTCTCTCTATTTTACAAATTTTTTTCAAATGGATTATACATTCTGCGAAGAGTGCTCATTCAATTCCTTTGCCAGAATCAAACTGTTCTATGAAGACGATACAGGAAATAAGAGAACAGTTTAACACCATGGTTACAATGTAAACTCTAATGCAATAGGATCTTGCATTCAAATCAAGTTGTTTTTGGAACTCTAGATAAATATCTATAGCCTTTTTTATCTGGCAGTTTGACAGTCTTTCATTGCAAAGAAGAAAGACGCAATCACATCAAGTCTTCTGCACTGACTTTAAAGCAACATTGTGATGACAGACGGGGTTCCAGAAAGTTAGCTGTTGAGACAGTCTTGCTGAATGTACAGTACTAACAGTTGCTCTGCAAAGAATCCTGGGTGGTGAGATACATATTGTACTTCTAAAAAGCTTGCTAAGGCATAGTGTAAACTGGAAACTTTCAGTATTATCTAATTTCTAGTTGTCCTTATACTTTTGAGTAAAGTACTAGACAAGGCTTACAATGAATGTGTATTTATAGAAATGTAGTTTAGATGTGACAACGGCTTCTTATTTGATTCAACTTTTTGAAAAAGATTTTAAAAACATGCGAAATAAATGTGACTCTCAATTCAAAGAAATAGAGAATCAAGCAATTATATTGAATCGATAATGTGATATCAATAAGGAATACAAGTAGCACAGAGAACTTGAAAGAAAAATATTCCATGGTGAAATTTCAGAAGATGAAGAAATATTTTATGCTCAAAGGAAATTCATACTTGAATCTTACTTATATTCCGTTACAAATAGCACCAGTAAAAGATTCGAGCATTTTAGAAATGTGGCTTCTAAATTTTGAATTTTAAATCCAAAGCATTTTGACAACGCTGATACTGTAAACGAACTAGAAATTTTAGTGGACACTTACTTAAATGTCACCCAAAATCAATCACGGAAAAGAGTTTATTTTATTCAAAGGCATATCCAAAGAGATAATGAACCGGCAGAATGATAAATTCAATCGTCGAAAAACTGACCATCAACAACTTACTTGAATTTCTGATCAACAATGTATTAGAATTCTAGGCATGTGTTCCCAACCTGTTCACATTTTTCTGACCATACCAATTAGAGCTGTTCTGGGGCCAGCTCAGGCATATGAAGTCGTGCCTTCGTTCTACAAGAAAATGTTTGGGTAAGCCTTGCTCTCCATTGGAAGACAGTTGGCTACTGAAGTGGATCATGAAACTGTAGTTGATAACTTTGCAAGAATGAAGCTTAAATGAAAGAGTCTGGTGTAGTTGCTCCCCATATTCTTTCATATTGCTTCATTTTGTTTTCATTCTTGGTTTAAAATGTAAAATGATTAAATAACAATCATGTTTTTATCATGTTTTGATTTTAAATCTAATATAGATTCAGGAGCTTGCTGTGAAGCCTTTTTGAAACTGTGTTTTGATTTTAAATACAAAGTAACAATTATATGTGGCGTCTTTTTCATGTGCTCGCCCCCTAATATTATAACCTGGCTTCGTCAATGTTTTCATATTCTACACAAAGCAAGAGGAAAGCTCTGTATAAGGTAAATTCAAAAGATAGTATTCGTATTATTACAAAACATACGAACAACAGTAAAATGAAAGGGGAGGAAATATGTTAGATCTCTATGAAGACAAGGTGTCATATAGTTTCTAGGAATTCTTTTCTTGTAATAAATAAATAAAAAAACAATAATAGGTTACAAATAAGAAAACAAAGGGAGGAAATTTCGACAAAATCAAAGACAATAATGACAACAGCTATAGCTTTGAAAATATGCGAGTTAATTCGTATTGCAGAACTTTGATAAAAGATCTTAATCTTTTTAGCCTGCTGCGCTTGAGACCGCGAATTCTCACCATTTTCATTTAACGTTCTGACGCGAACTAAACGCGCGATTACATTATCATGGCAAACAACAGCAATCAAATCCATTATCTGTGAAGTGTATGGCTATAAATATTTGCCGACCTATACGCCTTAACATTTCATTACACTTCTATTCAAGAGTGTTAAATAAAAATGCAAAATCAAGAGAGAAAGAAACGTGTCGGGCAAAATAATTGATTTTCGATACGAATAAGTATACAAATACACCTTAGAGTATAAATTAATTTATAAATGAAGATTTTTGCTTCACTTTTCAAGTATATGTTATTAATCAAGTCGCTTCTCTTTTCCCGTTATAAGCTTTCATACTTACAACATATTAAGTGTTTTCTCATTAGCAAAAAATAATGCAATTTCTTATTTTTGCATTGATATTCAGACACGTAAGGTTACTCAGATAAAACAAGTATTTCAGTATTATGGCTGCAGTGAGCAAATGGTGTGAAAGTTTTATCTCCGTTTTAAATAGTCTCAACATGACTCAAACCCATTGTTTTATTCTGGTTAGGTATAATGCTTTATATAACAAACTTGCTTACCATCCGTAAAAATGACAGGATGTTTGTTATGTTTTCTATGGATAGATTAATACTTTCGAATATCTCCTCTGTGGGTTTCGGGTGGTTCTGTAAGTTTCTAGGTTTCGCACCCGTACATTATATAGCATACATTTTAAGCATATTGATAATTTACATTTCAGTGCATCTCAATTCATACCAAATGCTTCCCAGCCAATTGTTATGCACCGTCTTATTTCCTTGATCTTCCTCTAGCTTTATCACTTGACGTAGGTTTCATTATCAATTCGCGTGGTGTTTTTTTACTTGAACTTTATTATTTAACATTTATTTTTGTCTTCGCTCTGTTCATCATCTTCAACCCTATTTTTTTTGGCTTTCTCTGTTTAAATCTATTTACATGTTTTGTAGATCATCTGCATATTCTGATCTCAATTCAATATCATCACGGTATCTTTATTGTTCAAGTATTCTTCGTCCATGTTTACTCCCCCATTTTCTGAGTCTGTTTCCTGAAAAAGTGCTTCCAGGGCTAACTGTAAAAAGATTTGATGATATCATATCCCTCTGTCTTACTCCTTTTCTAGACTTTATCTTGATGATATTTCTATAATGTCTGACTATGGCAGAGATTTGATCATATCATATCCCTCTGTCTTACTCCTCTTCTAGACTTTATCTTGATGATATTTCTATAATGTCTGGCTATGGCAGTTTCATTTTTGTGAATATTCTAAAATGCTTTAAAATAATTTCTATTTATCGCATGTTATCGCATTGAATTGAAGACAACCATGTGTTCTATAATAAGATTATACTGATAGATGAATAAAAATCAGATGACAATTATAGGGGTTCATGCGAATGCTGACCTAACACTATTATTAGAGTTTTGTGGTAAATAACCCAGATTCTTTTTTGTATTCTTCAATTTAGCACATTTCAGGTGTGGCTACAATTCGCTGTCTGGGCGTGGGGGAGAAGATAGACAAATCTTCAATATTTCTCGAAAATAGATCACCGAAAAATATTGTTCCAGACAATGGAAAATAAAAAAAATTCTGATCGATTGATTAGCATAATCAGAATGTTCTGAGGAGTTAACAATGAAATTAAAAAACTTTACACTAAATTTCAACAAACGGAAAATGTTGGTTCCAAATGGGCGATTAACAAACAATCAATGCCGGACAAAATTTATCTAACAACTAGTCAATATCCATAAAAAATATTCGTGGATATATTTGAATTTCTATTCAACGATGTTCAAGACCCCCCCCCTCCAGGGAACTTGTTCCAGTCGAAGAGTTCATCATCAGCCTTTTTTTTATCACTGATTGGAGAGTCCAGTGTTAATGACAGTGTACCAAGAAAATCAGAATGCTCATTATTGGTAGCTTAACACGAACCATAACGTGTTAAAGAGTTAGCACAAAACACTGTTTATCAGCTAATTACAGGGGCTATTATTGCCTAAGAATTTCGATAATAAAGAGTCCAAGCCGCTATTGGAGAGGCTGTCACTTCCAGAAACTGATTGGAGAGAATTTTGATTTGGCTGCCCAAATACAATCCAAATATCCTGATCTTAACAAATTGAGCCATTCTCAAATAATTATAAATAAAGCATCAAAGTTGTGTGAAATATTCATTGATGAAGACACGAAGACTCAACCAAAATCAACCCCAACAAGTTCGTTGGCTTGACAAAATCTTCTACACAACTACTAACCATGTGCCTCTGTCGGATAGAGTCACCGTCAGTCATTTTAATTCGAATAGTCATTCAGTGGCATCTCTTTTATTTGTAATATGGTCAACAAAATTTATTTTTATTATGGTCAACAAGATTTCGTCAATTGAGCTTCTATTATTTCAGTTGATATTTTCATGATCCATTTTTTATTTCACATGATTTCTTTGAACCATACAGTTGTTGCTATATTTTGCTCTCCTTGTAAATGAACAGTAAGAGCAATTTGCTGCCATATTGTTTTAAGATTGATATGAATAAATGTCGAAAAAATAGGAAGGGCAACACACCTCATCTTTAATCAAATACGGAAAGGCTAACACAAAGTGTTTCCATGTAACTTACGTGTTATAAATCATCTCCATGACAACATATTTGAACAAGTAATATATATATATATATATATATATATATATATATATATATATATATATATATATATATATAGGAGTATGTTTAAAATTTATGAAACGACCTTGAACGATTATGTCAGATCCCTTGTCGACAATGGCTGGTCAAAATTTGTAAATGAAAATGTTCAGCATGTCTCGCACTTTATTTTATGACGACTGAATTCATCTTTGTATAAATGTTTGAGCGTAATATCCTGACAAGAATGATCTCTAGAAGAAGGTCAATTGATAGGTCAGCGTAATAAAATAAACTGATGCATCATATTCACACATCCGCTTCCGTTTCTGAATCTTTAATGACCTTGGTTCACCACTTCATCAAGCGACAAAATAATAGGGAAGGAACCAGAATGGACCTTACTAATGAACGGAGCACTTGAACCAAATGACCTCTTGGCGTTTATTCAAGCCTTCCTTGTTAAAAGCAACATAGGTAGAGTTCAACTGTTCTCCACTCTAGTACTTCCTTTCTGAATATTTCAATGTCTTATAAAGTCACCATTGTTATATTTTTATCTACTCTCATCGCCAAGATTCTCTTCATCATTACATGTAGTAATAGTTTTGTTCCCCCAAAACTCTCATTCCTTTTTCCTTTTTAGTTTTGTACATATTCAGATGAAAGCGGCATGCGCTTTATGAACATGCTTTCAACAAAGCAATGTATAAAAGTTCGCGAGACGCACTACAAGCTATGAACTTTTTTCCTTGTTCATCCTTCATGATTTAAATCATCACAGAATGTGCTCTACGTCAAATTAATGGCGCGTTTGATTATTTCACATTGTGTGTACGTGAGTGTATGTGTGTGTGTGTGTGTGTGTGTGTGTGTTCCATGCCCTCGTATTGAATCATAGAATTATTAATATCACGAGAACTAAGGATAATCGAAGCGTTCGAGTTTGCCTTCTGATAATAAATGTATCACTCCCCGAATTGAATAAAAAGTAGCACGTGACCTGTTATCCACCAAGATGATGATCATATATTCAGAGCTAATTCTCTCCCCTTTTTTCCCATTGAAAAAAAAAATGTTTATGGTAGCGTGGACGCCTTTTTATGCTGCAACCCCAAGAACGAGAACATTCTTTTAGTTTTGCGTTCAAAGAGCTTGAGGACTCTGACACAGCCTGCAGCAGACAGATAACAGGCACTTGAGATGCCACGTCATAAAATATCCCGACCGTTTTGAATATCAATGAGAATGAATCGTAGTAAAGGCTGAAAGTAATTCCGAAAGCATAGCTGATAATGATCAATACTTGATCAACAAACAAAAATATACGTTTACTTTCGTTATTATTTCTCCGTTTAATATGTTTGATTTCATTAATATTTCTGTTTATTCATATCGCCTTCAGGAGAACGGGGAATGAGATACGTTCGCTAACAGATATTGTGCTTTTGTTAAGATGGGTTTAACACTCACTATTTATCATATACTTGTATTGAATGAGACTGGCCACCGGTTAACTCCTTCTTTGGTTAAGTAAACAATGCATAACGATGCTCAATTGAAATTAGCGACTGGGCTACTGGAACGAAGATTTTTTTAAACAGTTCGGAAAATCCCTTTGAAACATTAGTGGCTTATTTTCAAATTATAAACACAGTTGGAGACCGGGGGTAAAAAGAAAAATATACCTTGTAATAGGAATAAATTGTATGGTATAACTGTTTTTGTGTGTTTTTGAGCGACCCAGTTGATCATTTAACGATCCAATACGATGGATGTTCGTTCAAAAATTACATCAAATTTATGAATTTTCAATGGTTTAATTTGCTTTTAATGTGGTGAACAATTTCCAATGATAGCTTTGAGCCTTGTCGTTTTCGTGTGCCTTAGTCGTTTAACGTCAAACTTACAAAAACAGCTTATTATGCCATCCCGTTCTCTTTCTTTCGTGCTTGCTCTTTCCCTTCAGCTGATTACAATAAATTTTAATGAATTCAATGACGGCATTCTTAATTCTCCACAAAACTAACATACGTACAATTTGAGAAGTTTTCAGTTTGTTCACATGTAATACCAAAAATTCAGGAAGAAGACTAAGCCTTGATCATTTCCAAAAATTAAAAATACCCCCCCCCCATGAAAGTTTGATTCATAGAAAAAAACGCATTAAAAATATGAGAAAATAGTGCCATACTGGCATTAGTACTGAGAAAAAAAAATCTCAGCTGCATATTTGTACGACGAACGGAAAGAAAGGGTCCCGGTTAGTATTACCGTTATATTGTAAATCAAACCTCATCTCCTAAAGCCTTGAAAATTATTTTTCTCAAAACTGTCAAATTTCTGGTAAAAAGGGAAATGTTTGACCGAAAGCACATAAAACCTCTCTAACTTTTTTTTCTGCAAAAACAACGATGGAAACTAAACCGAATCTTGACTCCAACAACATCACAGGAAGTATCTTATCACTTGAATCTTTGTTGCAAAATATACGTAATAGACAACTTCCATTATACTCTTTCTTAGTATACATTATAGTGCTCTAAATAAGCAAACGGTATGGAAAAGACTAGCGTTTTTTTTACAAAAAAAAAAGGCTATACGAAAAATATGATCCCAGTTTGCCAATGCCTCATCCATTATATATATATATATATATATATATATATATATATATATATATATATATATATATATATATATATATATATATATATATATATATATACATACATATATATATACATATATATATATATATATATATATATATATATATATATATATATATATATATATATAAGACAGCTTCTGGTGGACACTGGTTTGAGTCTCGCTCCTTAATTTATTTCCATGGTCGGAAAATGGGGGACAGGGAACAGGAGGGGTCTATCTATGGTAGATGGAAAAACCCCAACGGAGTTTTAAGGGGAAGTGCCAATGGCCCATGGCCACCACGTGGCGCGGATATGAACACGTTGTAGGTTTGGCAGGAATGTCTTTCTCCTGCTAGATGCCCAAGCTAGCTATGGGGATCTGTTGCCACTCTGCAGGAATATTCTGACAGCATAGCTGACCTCTTGTTAGATTGCAGGATGTGAATATTTTGCAGTTCGTAGATACCTGAGCCAACTATTGAGTTCTACCGTCACTTTGAAGGAGAATCAGGACAGTACGACAGTCTGTGTCTTTAAAGCACATATCCTAGACGGGGAAGATTGGCTCTGACTATAGAGGTCTGCTACTCCTTCAGAGGAGTAGCCCGACATTATAGCAGCCTGTGCAGATCCGGGCCCAGGTTTACATTATTCCCCTGTGAAAAGAAAGAAGTTGCATGGATTGAGGCAATGATGACAGCGAATGGTAATTGATCTAAGTCTAGTTTCAGGCTGTTGTGGCGTATTCTAACGTTTAGAGAATTCCTTACCTACGGATAACCCCGTTATCGATTGTTTCAAGAATAGTCTGAGTACTTATTCTGCTGGATTCAGTTGGAGTGTAGGGTTAGGGTTAGGATTTTGCACGTTTATGGCGAGGAGTGTGTTTTTTCTCGTTCTTGTACCCTTTCCAAGTTTTGTCTTAGAAAAAGTTAACGACTCTCTTCGCCTCAGATCGCTCCCTTATGTTTCCCCATTTTTAGAAAGCATAAATAGCAAAAGTGGCACTGCACCAACAATAAGATCAACAGCAATGATATAATGGTAACAGTTAGGCATTTATTTGTCTTTTGAGTCTATCAGATCGCTTGATGTGGCATGAGTGAGGTTAGTTTTGCTTATACATACATACATACATACATACATACATACATACATATACACACTCATATATACACATATATGAATATATATATATATATATATATATATATATATATATATATATATATGTGTGTGTGTGTGTGTGTGCAATACAACATAATATGATATTCGATGCATGGTGGGTTTATTTCATAATGTGCTCGATACAGTCAACTTTGAGTATCAAGCTGATTCAGAGTGGAGATTAAAACATAATAGAATGAGGATTTGCTATACAAACACGAATCCTCATTCCACATATATATATATATATATATATATATATATATATATATATATATATATATATATATATATATGTATATATATATATATATATATATATATATATGTATATGTATATATATATATATATATATATATATATATATATATATATATATATATATATATGCATTCGTATGTAAACGATTACCATGGAAGGTCTTGTGAAAATAAAATTTAAAACAGGCTGTGTACTGTTTCCTGAAGCACGAAAGGTGAAATGAGCCGGTGTTAAATACTACGGAAATTGGAAATTTTGTACTGTAAACTACATGATCATCAAACTTTAAAGAAAAAGGGGAAAGAAACAGCTGCTTCTCGTTCAAGTCAACTTGAACCACCAAAAATGCATCAAAGTGCAATGAAATTCGAAATCGAAAAATTCTCTATTGCAACGAAGTAGATGTGGGAAAATGTCACAAGCAGTTCATAAATAGTGAAGTTGGAAAAGTAGGTCCACGGATATCCCTATATCTTTTTTTCGGCACTTGTTTTTTCATTAACCATTGAAATGGTTATTGTGAAGATCATCATCATCATTAAAGAGATTGTCAAAATCTATTTCTTCAGTCGTCATCTTTTCCTTCTTCTTATCACGTCCATACTCTACATTCTTCTAATCCACCGTCTTCGAGTTCTTGTCTGGGTCATCTCTCTCTCCCTCAAGCAATTAGTGAATCAGTTGATTCAATATTCACCTGGCCCTCCTCTACTATGCCAAAAGAATCAACCTACTTATATACTTCAGCCATGGCTCTGGTGAGTATCACAAGCGAAAAAAAAAATGTCTGAACTGGCTGAATCGCCGGGCCCCAAGTACTGCAGTATCCTGCTGGGGTACTATGTCTCTTCTGGGAAAGTCTGCACCAGTGAAATTAAAAGGTAAGGGAAAGATTAATCCTTTGAAGAACCTGAAGCAAAGATCTGAACTCCGTAAGGTTTTCAGTCAATTTGGTGCATTGTTGATGGTGAAAGATGAGGTTCGACGGGAGATAGTGTCCTTCATGTCCGTTATGTACGACCACGTACGGATGAAGCCAGTTGATGCTGTGCAGGCCAAGATGCTACAAAAATAGTAGGTGCTGACAAAATCCTATATTTACAATCTAAAGTAGACTTCGAACAAATCATGTTTCGTCGAGGTACTGGCTTGAGAAGCAGCCAGAAGAGCAAGAAAATCTTCTGTAGGATGTAAATTTTGAATTTTCTTTGGTGGTGATGATGATGATGATTTTAGGGCACGAAATTGTTAATCGTCAAAATAAGGGTTTTGAGTTCAATAGTTTACCATCAGGAAAGGTCACAGAACAAACAGTTGATATCTAGCGCATATACGGAGACTTATAATCGGCTTTCCTGACAAGTCTTTTGCTTTACTTCTGTTTTTGTCCTGTTATCGAGACAGATGTGTTCTTTCGTCTCTGAATGTCGTTTAATTCAAAAGATATTCAATTTCCAATTGTTGTAGTGTCTCGGCTATGGTTCGAAATAAGTATAATCCACGGTTGAAATGATCTACATTCAGATTCAGCCTATTACCTGGCAGCATCACAATATATCGTCCTGTCTCAGTATACATGAGTATTTGTGTGCGTTTTATGCATGTATGCACTTCTGTATATACATATGTATACCGTCTATTTTTTAACAAAAGAGAGCGTTATATTTATACTTAAAACATGACCTCCCCAACAGGTTCTACAAACACTTAGATAAATAAAAGCCATTTAAATAATTAAAAGCAAAATGTTTTATCAACGGATGAATTGTGTTTCCTTTTCCCCTTTTTTTCCTTTCATGTTCCAGTTTATAAAGTACACCTATCTAACTGTTGATCAGTTGACGTATCCTTAAAATACAAGAAATTATGAAAGATTGAAATGTGAATGTGAAGTGTCAACCTTACACTTAATTTGTTTACTGAAGGAAAGAGGGAGATAAAGAGAAAAAAAAAACGTGGAAAGGTGCACACATAAAAAGAGGGAAAGAAGTTAGAGAAGAAAAATGGATGACTGAAAATGGATAAAGAAATATCAAGTTATAAAAAATCTACAGATATGATTAGTCACTCTGCAGAAACCGATGTCTTTTGGCAAGCATGGTGTGTTGGGGGTGATCAATTAGAGAATTCGAAAAAAGGGTTATCGACTTTTAAATCACTTCTCTCACATTTTGTTGGACTGTGATCACTAGAAAAAGAATCTGCATCTTCCTCCCAAAACATAAATGCTGCCAGATACAAATTAAAGGATCAATTTTGCATGAACTTACATTGCAAATTGAACCCCCATCTGAAAACCCATTCGGAGGGGGTTGAAAAAAATAATTTTTCTAAACATGATAAGGAGTAGGAGTTCGGATTTTTCAGCCCTCTAACTCTATTGGTGCAGCCTGTACGTAGCCCGCCAGACCAGCTGAAAAAAAACGAACAAAATCTACGTTGACAGTTTTAGCTTGCGGTATCTAATAGATCGAGCGAGAAAGAAATAGAGACAGAAAAAGAAAAAAGACTTGGAAGACCTGGACACTGCAAATATAAACCAAGCAAGATACACCCCAATAAAGATGAAGGGATAGTTAATAAAATGACGATGAAAAGGGACAAGACACGAAGAGAGAAAAGAGTGATAGAGGTGAAAACGATTTCAAGAAATAGATAAAGAGGATAAAAATAAAACTTTTTTGGTAGGTCAGGGCAAAACCTAATGTGAGATAATGCAGAATCGTAAACCACTTGAACACGTGTATTTGCTTATATATACATGACCTTACACACATGGTTACTTTTACCTGTGGCAACACATAAAAGGCCTATTTGTATCTATAGTTAGAGACTTGGCTTGTATCGAGCGCAGAACATTTTCATGCATGCCTGAATGTAGGTATGTAAACATGTGTGCTTGGCCTTATTCACGAGACATTTTTAACAAGAGATGGCAGTAAAACAATCTATAAAACAAGAGAAAACAGCAGCAGTAACCTATATCACTGCCTTTATATTGCACTCACAAAAACTAAATTGTGTAGATATCCTTCACCGCTGAAGCAGAGTGGGTGTTTCAAGTGTAAGATAAAAAGACCTTGCTATTTATAAGACCAGATGGAGAAAATGTGGAAAGGAAGATTGCATTGCGCCACACTTCAAATCGTCTCGGAAATCAGCATTCGAAAATCTATTGGTATCAAATTAGCTCTTTCGTTTTTCCGGGCAGTTTTATCATTAGAAACGTCCCTGCAATAATGTATTGTAGTCAGTGGCCATAAGAATCCAATGTTTTACAAATCTTTACCCCATGACAAAGTACGTACACACTTTAAGATTCGACATTATGAATCAACATTATTCCAATAAAAAAAAACTCAATAAGCTATCTAGAGGATGTGAAATCTTTTGTGTGCGCAATAATTTATGTTGTGCCCTGGTTGGGAGACGAATGTGCACATGCGCACACGCACAGCGGAGGGAAGATTATGGTCATAATCTTGCCTTGCTATTGAATCATTCTTATCACCGGGTGAATATTTCATAAATGCTGAGAAGAAAATAAAAGTTATCAACAACTTTAAGATATCATTCACTCAGTGTTTCTCAAGCTTTTTGTGCCATGCCTCTACAGATTGTTCCCCTTACTGTAATAAAGCGAATTTTTTGTTGAAAAAGTGTACTATAATGTTTATCTGAGAATTTTACCAAAATGTAAAGTTTTAAATCGAGATGTATCGGACTAATTCTTCGTTGTTGATGAAATACTGATGTAGGAACATTGAGGCTCCTACGAAAACTTCTGCGATTTCTTCATTGAGTGAAATTCAGATACAAGAAAGCAACCATCTCATCTCTTTCATACCTCATGAATTAATGACTTAAACATTACTGTGGAATCTTTAATAAAAAATAGTCATTTATGGTAATGAGTAATTAGTAAGTAATTGTATTGTATATTTAGAAATTAATCAGTCAATACTAAAGATGACTTGCTATCAAACCTAAATTCTCAAATACCCTGAATATTTTTCAAATCGTCCCCATGTGGGGCCGATACCCTACATTCAGAATCAGTGTATACACTTAGGACTTGGATCAGTTTTTGTGCAGTAAAACGTTTGCAAAGAATACTTGGCTCACTGGGCATTAAGGAATGTTCGGTTAGAATTACACCTAGCTCTTCTCAAATAGTTTCTACATCAATCAGTATCAAACTGTTTAGGTATTGAATTAACATTGGCACATTGAAAGTGACACGAGCAAATATAACGACATAACAATAGATAAAAAAACGCTTTTTACTTCCGTCTGTTCAGTAGCATGATATATTTGAAAACAATTTTCGCTGATTTTCTTTCGTTTCTATTCGAAAAACGAAATTATCTCCTCTTGAATGAACTTGTGCAAATGGTTTCTCACTCTTTCGGCATACGCTCTAACCACTAAGTTGCAACTTGAGAAACCCAGATATCAGTTTGTCCGTAACAGTCGAAAGTAAACTTGTGTCAGTCATTTTATTCAATGCAAAAACCAGATCAGACTCTAGCTGCAATATAGAAGATGTTTTGCGTCTGCCTGGATAAAATTAATTTGAAATATATGGAGTAAATTAATGATTGCGCCAATGAGGATTTCCACCTCATATAAAATAAGCTGCAGCTTGCCATAAGAGAAATTAAAAAAATAGAATTAATTGATATTAAATCACCTTTTTTCAAATGAAATAATTCAGTAGTAAAAAAAAAAAAAAACAGAAATGAAAACTAATGAACATTGAGGAAATGAACTTAAATTTTTAATTTTACATTCGGAAAGTAAAATCTAGAAACTTTTTGGCAAAAGAGGCATAGGAAGCAGCTAGCTATAATATGATATTGCAAAAGGCGGAATCGGTTATTTCCAATATAGAACCATTTTTATCTTGTTTCACTTTTCCTTTTCTAGTATTCATTCCCATTTTCTTAATATTTTCTTGAGATTGCTCGATTTTTTTTTGTTTGTTAAACACAATTTTCTTTCCCCACTTTTTTTTCTATTCTATAAACAGTATTTTCATATTAGCTCAGGATCTTCCCCCTTAGCTAAACGCCCTTTCTTTCTCCCTTCCTCTCTGTCTTTCTTTCTTTTGTCTCCCTATGTTTTTGTGCTGCTTGTTCATCACAAACGTTTCATATTTTACACTGGAAAGACCTAAATACTATACACATCAACTCGTAGGTTGTGAGACTGCATAAAAATGAAGATGTATGCACTTGTAAGATGTACAATATTTTATTGGTTTAAAATTTTGCGAAAGTTCCAATTCCTGTTTTAAGATTTTCCCCTCGTTTTATTGGTTGGAACCCTCAGAGTCGTTACATATGGACGCACAGCCTTAAATGTGAAATCAGATTCAAACGAAACTGTTCAAAGCTTCAAAGAAGGCAATGGAAAATCAAAGCTACAAAAAGGTTCAGGAATTGATCATAATCATCTCTAAGATGCTTACGTAAAAATGAGTACAGGAATGCAGGATAGAGATGCGTATTGAGTATTCTCGGTTATTCTCTATCCTGTCTTTTTAATTCCATAGCACACATCTCGTCCTCTCTGGTAAACTGGCACCATTTAATCACTGCCGATTTTCATAACTGTCCTCTTTCTTTTCTACTATCAAATTTCAATCCAAGTTGGAGTTGATTTTGTTGTTCCCCCTTAACAATCCTCACCTAAAACTCATCATTGTTAAACCAGACCGATGTATAAAATTAACATTTCCCTCTTGTGATTTGAGATCACCACCTTGTCATTGGAAGGCGGATCTCTCACCAACTGATTTGAACTGACAAGCCTTATATACCTGCGAATTTAACTATCACATATACAAAACAAAATTTGCAGTAAATATCTTCAAAGTGGAATAGAATAAGGTGTGGAGTTTGACCCTGCATCAGTCAGGCTTGTTATTTATGTAATCATGACATCATTTAATATATATATATATATATATATATATATATATATATATATATATATATATATATATATATATATATATATATATATATATATGTATATATATATATATATATATATATATATATATATATATTGGTCTTGGATTTTTAAAACTTACACTTCTCATTTTTTTAATTTTTTATCTTTATTTCGGGTTGGCATTTTTCTTCGTAGAAACATTCCTCTGTCTCTAACATGATTTCAACCTACCATTTGCTTAATCTCATCCTTCTTACTACGTATTACATGATATCCTTCGATTAGACTCGTAGTAATTTACAAAACTTTAATAAACAAGCGAGGATCCATCTCATTAATCAGTAGTAATGATCTGCAAAACCAGCTTTCTGAACATTAATCTACAAGCTCATCAGAAACTCTCAACCAATATTATCAATTTGAGTGTCTTCAGTTGTTAAGTTGGTTTGGCTGCTTGTCAGGCTATGAATGTATGTGTAGGTATCATGCGTACATGATACATCAATGTAGGGAAGGTAAATCTAAATCTAAACATTTACTTGTTATTATGCATAGAAAAGTATGTTCATGTGTCTTTCGAAAATCCTGTCTTAAAAAGATTTTTAGTGGGGGTTCAATTTGCCAAGTGAATGCTATATTAGTCCTTATTCTGTACCCAGCAATGGTCATGCCTAATTTTTTTAAAAATCTGGCTTTTTCAGGGATCTATGCCCAATATGATACGAGAAAAGTAACCCATCCATTGATATCCCTTTTTTTCCAATTTTTCTAAGTCGAGATTAAATGATTGGAGTCGACAGGTGCATTTGTATTAGTTATACGACGTTTATATTTAACTGGTTACTGTGAACGAGCGAGTGTGTACGTGTTTGTGTTTAGTGTGATCACTTCAAAGGGCCAGTTATGAGTATCACTTAAGCATGATCCGATTCAATGGAGGGAAAATGTGTTGCGTAAAAGTGATCGGTGAACATTCATTTTCAAAATTCGTAAAGTTGAAACTCATCATTGCTGGAAGAATTGGAAAATTCCAAATCGCATCCCAAAATCTCGATCAAACAAAAAAACATGACTCAAGATCTGTCTCATACATATAACACGTTCTCTAGCAGCATCGGTTATCATTTCATAAGAAAGTATTTGACGCAAACTGATCCTCTTATATCATTAGTTTTTGTGTTATAGTCATTGAGGCTTGCATGGACTAACTCTCAGATCAATAGGGACACCTTCACACACACACACACACATATATATATATATATATATATATATATATATATATATATATGTATATATATATATATATATATGTAAACATGATTGTATTCTCTTTTAGTAAACGTGTATGTCTTTCTATCTATATATTTACATATGTTTGTGCCTATATGTCCGCATATTCGTGTATCAATGTATCAATCTCTCTTCCTCTCTCTCTATATAAACACATCATATATATATATATATATACATATATATATATATATATATGTATATATATATATATATGTATATATATAATGTATCTATCTATATATATATATATGTGTGTGTGTGTGTGTGTGTGTATGTACAAGTCCATTAATCTGAAAATGAAAATCGAAATAACGATACATAATATATGTAGTAATTTGCGCTATTTTATTTTTCTAACACTATGACTTACATTCAGTCGCACAGACATAATCGCACTCATATACAAACGTATACTAAACGTATATGTGTACTTATGATACGGAAGAAACACACACACGTACACGTATATATATATATATATATTTGAATATATTTATATATATTTGAATATATATGCATATTTATATATTCCATATATGTTTATACACTTAGAAATATTTTGAAGGTCGGTGTGTTAGCATATACGTATGTATGCATGTATGTTTATGGGTATGTATTTGAGTTCAATCAATTCATAAAGACCCCACACACACTCATATATATATATATATATATATATATATATATATATATATATATATATATATATATATATATATATATATATATATATATATATGTATGTGTGTATGGGTAAGTGTAACGTATCAATAGCTCTACATCAGTATGTATTTGTATGTGTGTATGGCATACGCCCGCTGTTGTTCCGTACACACCCTCCGTGCAACTATTGACGCCATTTTGGCTTGCCCAGAGCGGATATTGGAAACAACATGACAAAGCTTGTGGCATCGTTCTCTGCTTTCACTCATTCTTCTCCCAGAATCCCCCAAAGTTCCGTTTTGTTCAAGTTCTTCCGGCTTCCCTCGGCTTGTTGGCTATTGGGCGCCCTCACCGTCAGTGTGTTCCCCGGATGTACAGTGTATGCGCATGACAAGCGGAAATTAGTAACGGAGCAAGGAATTGCAAGTCTGAGGTCGTCTTTTTATTTTGAATGGTTAGAGAGACTGGCAGAAGAGAAAAAGAAAGATGATGTGATGGGGAGGAAGGAAAAGCCGAACGTTGAACGAGGTGATATGTGTATGTATTTGCATTGGCAGAAACAAGATTTCTGTCCTTTGCTGCTGCTGCTGCTGCAGTAGCGATAGCCGTATGTCAAAAGGTGAGTAAAAGTACTTGAATAGAATGTGAGTTCGCCAACCACAGGTTGATACGGCAAAAGGTTGAGAGTTGAGAAAAAAAAAAGAGAGGAAACGTGATAGAGGTTGACAATAGAAGAATGTTTTCAAGTTTGGAGGCCAAATCAAATTGCCATCTAACCTTCCATAATCATAAAAAAAAGTAGAATAGAGTAAGGAAAATACGAAGAGCTCTGTGTCAGCACACTTATATCTTCTAATCTGTCTCTAAAGGACGGAATAGAGTTTTCAAGTTTTTAAAACAAGCTAAGCAGTAGGGAAATATGGCTTCGCAATGGAAGAACATTTTGGAATTCATAGATTAACGCGCAAAATACTACAATCGGATGAAACATTATCTATATTAATAACGGAGGTGAATCTGTGTCTCTTCGAAAGACAGTCTAATATTTTGATGTTGAACAACAAAATTTAGTATGCATACTTATTGGACATAAGGTTTTAACGTAAATTCTTTCCACCTCATGGGGAAGGAGGAGCTTTCATCGAGAGGATGTGTCTAACAATGGCATTTCCAGTGTTTTTATACTTTTCTTTCGTTATAGTCTTTGTGTCATTAGTAAGAAGCAAATTCTGATATAAAACATATGTCTCTAAAATATAAACTCGCATATATTTGTGCTCGAAAAGTTGCTTACACTTTGTCAAACAGTGGAATGTAATTTGCATTTGAACATTTTTTTGGCAAAACGTATCGACATTAACACTTTTTTTGTACTTTTTATCATTCCTTTCGTCATAATCTTTGTGACTCTAGTAAGAAGAAATATTGCAGAATGTTCTCAAAACATTCTTGTGTCTACAATATGAACCTGGAAATATTAGTGATAAAAAGAAGTTATTCGCGCTCTGCGAAACGGTGTAACGTAATAATTTGCATTTGAATTTTTTTGGCGAAACTCACCTACTTGTAAGATTATTTTTCTTTTTTTGCTGATCATTTTGTAATAAACTTCATAACATTAGTAAAAAGAAAGATTGTACAAAAAACCCTGATTTCAAATTATTTGTGTCTACAATATAAATCCAGGGATACTTGTAATAAAAAATTGTTTTCACTCTGCGAAACTGTCACATAATAATTTGCATTAGAACATTTTAAAGCAAAAACACGCTCAGATTTTCAAATTCTTCAACTAATGATCGGATTTCAATGAAATTTCTAGTCCTTATTCACTTATGAATATGTATTTTTATTGTGAAAAGAAAACTCATGGAAATATTTTCAAGTCAATAAATCACCTTATCTCGAAAAATCTCGATGAAATAACATGAAGACATTAAAGTATTTGCATTTCTAAAAAGATCCACACCCAGGGAAATTAAATCAGTTGATATTTTTGGAAACTTTAACATGAGGTGTAGAAATAAGCTCCCAAACCAAGATATTGTTCTATTTCGAAATTTTCCGTGCTTTTTTTTTTTTTTTTACCATGGTATGTGACTTAAGGATTCTTCAAAAACATTTGCTGAAAAAGGTATTTTTCTAAAAAGATTTATTTTCAATTATATAATTAAATTATTAGCGTAACGAAATGTACCCGTGAAATTTTTTTATGGGGATTTACTCCTAATTCATGAATGAAATTGAACATCTAATTGCCAGTCGACCTCCTACGCAGCTGGTCTGAATAAAAATCAACTGGATCGAAGTGCACGCCCCATGAAATCTGGGAACGAATATTATGTTAAGGAAAAGTGTACAATATTAAGGGTCTTTAATGTTTGGTTTCAGAGGAAATATTCTCTCCCTCACTTTCTCGTCATCGTCGCCGTTGTTGTTGTTGTTGTTGTTGTTGTTGTTGTTGTTGTTGTTGTTGTTGTTGTTGTTCTTCTTCTTCTTCTTCTTCTTCTTCTTCTTCTTCTTCTTCTTCTTGTTCTTCTTCTTCTTCTTCTCGTGTGAGGCACAAGCGGGATCTAGCAAGGGAGCACTGATAATAATGAATCTAATACCACTGACAGTAAAAAGAGAGAGAGAGAGAGAGAGAGAGAGAAAGAAAGAAAGAAAGAGAGATACCTGGCGACCAGAAGGGCAGCTCGATCACATTGACGTTCACCAGCATGTAATTATCGATAACCCCAATAGGTGGAGGTACAGTAGAAGGACGTCGCTGGACTGGCTGTGATCCAGCCGTTTCTCTTTCACGATAACAGTAAGCATGGCTTAATGGTGATTACTCGCTAAGTGGTCGTATCCATATGTATGGTACATCGATTGATTAACGCCGTTTCACCAAGCGCTTAAAACCGATTTTCATATTCAGATCAGCGAGGGTTAATCTATTCACTTGAATTCATTACCAGATAGTAATAAGCGGTCGCTAAAATAATATTTACATTTGTAAGGTGGAGCTCTCTTTGCGATTTTAAAATCAGCATACATTCATACATACATACATACATACATACATACACACACACACACATATATATATATATATATATATATATATATATATATATATATATATATATATATATATATATATGATTGCACGTGTGTACATGAAGAGAGAAAGCAAAAATGAAAGACAGATCAATAAAACAATAGAGGAAAATATATGTGATAGTATGTCAACAGTTATGTTGTACAAGTGATAGATTACAACCAAGAAATGTATGTAAAGATATGAAAGAACACCGAATTCTTTTCGTGTGCGTTTTTGGGCTTAAGTTTAAAATTAATCAAGGGTATTAGCCACATTCATTTATAGAGTTACGGGTATTGTACAATGGTGAATACTATGCATATATACTTATAAAAAGAGAAAATAAGACAAAAACAAAACAAAAAACAAGCATATGTACTCTGTTCATGTGAAGTCGTTGTTAGTGGTTAGATTTATCAAATAACCGCGTCAAAACTTTCAATCTCTATAATATTAACATGTATTATGACATTCTGGTATTAGGATCAAAAGTTTCACCTCTCACTCAGTTTATCGTGCATTGCAAATCAGGAAAAAATAATCGTCAGTGGTCAGGAACGGAGGTAAACGTTAAAAAATAGAAATACTGAATGTTATATATTATAGCATTTTCTATGTGATATACTTGAAATCGAGAATATACTTGAACGCACGAGACCATATCTGCGTATACTTATAGATGCTTTTACGGGGTATGATTGAGAGTGGTTCAAATTGTGCCCTTACGTCAGATCAATTGTAACGTAATTAATGTGGAATGTTTAGAGCAAATATGAGAGTGTGTGGCTTACATACTGATTTTTTGCTAACCTCTCAAAGTGAGTTTGATCGTCTCCATTGCTCAGAATTGGCTTTCTTATTTGGTTTAGATTTTGGTTTTAATCATGAAAACACTTTGCAAGAAAAGTGGCCTGCAGAATTCCAAGTTCAAAGCAACTATGTAACAAATGGTGTTTTGTACATGAACCTTTACCAAAAGTCTAATCACCTTGAAAACAAAAACAAAAACCAACAGATTACATGGATCTAATTCGAATTCAGAAATCTCCTTATATGTACACAGACTTTCGAAGACCTTGAAATTTCACTTAGAATGTCCAAGAGTTTCTGGCCATTATCCCCTGAGAAATCACACTCAAATGTCCTCAAAATCAGTCCAACCATTCCGAGATGCCTGCAGAACGCCCAATACAGTTTCAACACTTCCGCCTGATGTTTTATCACCATGAACTACTGAGAGTAGTTTCAGCACGTTGTTATTGCTGCGACCTGAAAGTGTTTTTAGCCATTCTAACCCAACACTCTTTAAAATGAATGCCTTGTCCGTTCCACGATTTTCGCTATCTGCTCGAATTACAGTAATCCTTAAAACCGAACAACAAAGTCAACTATCCTAATTGGAAAATCAGGGAAAATTACCCCCAAATTATCGGATCTGACATACATTTACAAAAGGCCGGAGAACGTCGTAATCAAAACAACAAAGATGTGGATACTCGTCCGAATAAATAATGGAAATATTTTTAAGAGTGGGGATGATGTGGTGAATGTATTACAGAATGTCAACTGTAAAATTCAAAATGCTTGTAATATTCTACTAGGGCATGCCTATTCAAAAGTGGTTTCATGATAATATTCAGGATGTTTAAACTTGAAATAATTAAAAGCTGATCATTATTTATTCATGATGTCGTTAACACCGACAATCAAAATCCTTAGTCGTTATAACAATCAGAACAGAACTTTCCAAAATGCCGTTTCGTCATCTAAGTATAATTCGTTCTATAAAAAATCGACATAAGAAAAAAAAAGATTCTCTCTCTCTCTTTCTACACAAACACACACACACGCATATATATATATATATATATATATATATATATTGTTCAAAAATCACTTCGAAAACATTTGATGTACACAGCGTCATAAAAACGTCACAAAATATGTTCATTTCAGTATAGATTTTTTCTATTGTAAATCGAGCACTTCCACAATGTTAGAACCGCTTATCCAAACAACTTCAAACTTGCAATGTCCTGCACATGGACAAACATATCTGGCTAATATCAACTGCGTACAATTGTCAGTTGTTGAGTTATCTCGGTGCATTAACACACACACACACACACACACACACACACACACACACACACAGATATCTCTAGTTATAGTTAGCTGTGCACATCTGTTTTTAAATCAACTCGTCGATTCCTGTGCAATGTCAATTTATTCTTTCAGTTTAAAGGTCAAAAGAATACTTGTGTTTATTATTCTTACTCCTACGTTTTCTATAATCTACCGAGATGATAGGTGGCGTTATATTATTTTTTCTTTACGAGTGTGTCACTGTTCTAGAGATATTACTTAACAAAACTGACATTTTCAGTGTGACTACTTTCGTGTCTCGTTGCATCGTCTTTCCGATCCCAGTCAGTCAACCAAATCGCAATGGCCGACCGGACATTAAATTGCTCGACCAGTGTCTCGACCAGTGTATGAATGGTCTATCGATCAGTATCAGCACACAAATGTCATATGACCCTTATCTGTAAGGGGTAGGGCTCATTATTCACTCCATTGTTTGCTTTTTTTGTTTTATTTTTCACTTTCTTTAGATATTTATCTTTAGTTGTGGTCATTAATAAAATAAACAAGGAAATTCGCTCACTTTCTCTCTCCACACTAACGCATACATATGCAGACGTACACACACATACACACACACACACATACATATATACATACATATGTGTGTGTATTTATGCATACATACATATACACATCTTTATATAAATACATGCATGCGTACATATATGAATAAATTTGGATAACTTTATGTTTGTGCGCACGACTTCAATGGGAAAAGGGAGAAATAGAAAAACTGCCTCGAAAGGCATGGCTGTCGACCCTGAGGGAGTGGGCAAAAAGTAGACCGGATGGATTAGTTATTTTTCGACTAGATCTGGCAGATATTTTTTCTTTCAAATTAACCAATAGATATCCATGATAGCTGTTCGTATGTTGGAATAACATTGAATGAAAATTTTGATAAACTTCTTTAGTAAATTGAAGAGATGAACGAAAATCGTAGTCAAAAACCAAAATTATTACAATGGGCTTGTGTCCACATTCCCTCCAGTTTACAAGAGTGTTTTCCCACAAACATATTTATTTTTACTCAAGTTTTTTTAAAATCCTTTTTGCTATTTACTTTCAGTCATCTTTCCTATCTCTGTCTTATCATAAACACTTTCCTCTTCAGATTATTTTTCGAATCATTTAGTTTTTAAATTCATCAACCTTCGTATGTCGACGTAACATTAAATGAATGGGTTTTACTCAACATTCAGTTTAATTTACATCAGTTTTTTAATTAAAATTTTCCATTAAATGTTAAAGTTGACATTCATTGTCAATAATGTTTGTTTTTTTTCGGTCAACAACATATTCCAAAAAATTAAATAAGAATATTATTTGCAATCATGCATTCTACTTTCAATCCATAACACCTTGGTTTGTTAGTTTTCAAAAAAAAAAAAAAAATTCAAGCCTTCTGAGAGGGAATTCTATTTTCATCATGACTATAATGCCAAACTAGATCGTTTCTTTCCGTCTATCATTCGGAAGTGAACCTTCAAAGTATTCGGTTACTTCCATTAGTTCCATTCGGTTATTTAAGATAATTTTTGCTGGAAAGAAATTGTTTTATAAATTTCATATTATTGGAATCTTAAACCTAAACTTCCGCTTTCAAACATTTTAATATCGAAATCGTTTAAAGTTGTGCAGACTACGTTGACCTATCCGACGGTGCATGCGGGTCTTCCCAGGCCTTCCCGGGAGAGTGCGCGAATCTGCCCGAGGGTGTCCGACACCCATGCCAAGGTTTGGCAGCACAACCTGCTAGTTACTACATTCAATTCACTCAAACATTTTTTTTGGCTTGTACCATCCCGTTCAGCTAGTTGAGTTGTGTAAGAAGACAGAAAAGAAATTGTTTTACATCTGTTTTCTCAGATGTTCAGTTATTTCCTTCCGGGCAACACCAGGATTCCCTGTTTGAATAAATATACATGTGTGTGTGTGTGTGTGTGTGTGTGTGTGTGTTTTCGTTTTTAATGTATGTGTGAGGGGAAAGGATGTATATCCAACAGTATGTTGTGGGAAAGTTGATTATATGGAAGAAAGGAGAGTAGTTTTAAGAGAAATTTTGAGTATAGTACGAGTTCAGACTTGTGAATGAAATTTCAGAAAATCGCCTTACTCGAATATGAGCTGAATCCATTATTTTGTCATGATGTCGCCATGACAGATATCCCGGTCTTATAAATACACCATTTATGGCACTTGGTCAGCTGTTGTCGGAACATGGATTTCTATCATCTTCAACATATCGATCGTTTTTTTCAGGTTGCAAAAGTAAAATTATCATGAATGATAACGAATCCATCTTAAAAGGTGATTTGAAAAGGAAATTACACGATACACACTAAATACTACCTATACTGCATTCCATACAAAACGATGGTGATCAGCTGAGCCATAACAATGAGTATGGTGGCTCAATAATATACATCGTGTCTATCAATGCTGTATTTATATAGGGAAAAGTTTTGGCCTTTTTTTGACCGACTTGAGTATGAGTCGTTTTATATTTTAGAAGATACGTTTTATATTTAGCATCCCATTGATTCATTTAATTATTCATTCATGTGTGTATGTGTATTTGCATGTGTATGTATGTATGTATGTATGTATGTATGTATGTATGTATGTATGTATGTGAGAGCACGTATATATGCCTGTGTATGCGTACTCATATATCCACACAAGTATGTGTGTATGCGTGCACGTGAGTGTGTGCGTGCGTGTGTGTGTGTGTGTGTGTGTGTGTGTGTATGTTTGTTATCGCTGAATAGAGTTGAATAACCGAAGATAAATGTAACCGCGAGTTAAATATAGATAGATATTGCTAGATGGATAAAAGTTGTCTGATATAGAAGTAGATCACTAAAGATAGAGAAAGCAAGACGACAGCCATGCATACTTGTTTTTCTTTTTTTTTTTTTTGTTGCTTAATTTCATTTTAATATCATTTTTATGTGCTCTCATGAAAGAAAACACGCAGGTAGATAGTCAATTCTTTGCAAAATAGAAACGAAGCGTGAAAGTGAGAGGTTGGGTCAGAAATTTCTACTACAATAATTTTGTAATAATGTACACGAACTCTGTTGAAACCTTGTTTGCTCGGATCGGACAGTGGTATGAGAAAAACAGAAGCTCACGAAAAAAGAAAATTTGAACTCGCGTAGAGAGATTTTACTGCGTGAAAGCGGAAACATACTTTAATCAAGCCTTTTCTTCGGCTGTCAATGTAGATATGAATTCTAATAACTGTATTTCTTTATCGTTAAGTTTGAAAAGATTGATTGTCAGAATTGTGTGAATGTGAAGAAAAATGACCTGTCTTTTTGAGAAATATCGAGCCGACATAAGAACGTAATGTACTTTGTGCAGCTTGGGAAATCACTTTCCGTGTCCAAAAACTTGCATGAAATCCAAAATCGTTCCGTTGTCACTTCTACAATAACATCTATGTCTTATCACCCTACTCTGCTGATATTTTTCTGTGGTTCATATTGAAACTAAATACAGAAGAAGAAGATATTTGATTCTTTCCGCTTTCCGTATCTGTCCCAGGTCATGATGACTTTTTACACAAATTATTGTTTGACATGCTTTTTATCTCGTAGGCGTGATTGTATAAGATATACAAATCTAGCTGTACAAATTCCTCTATGTTCAGGTGATAAGAATTGGGTTATATATATACACTTGTAGGTCACAATGCACTTATGCTTGGGCTGTTTATTCAAAACAGCACTATCTAAAAGGCAACCATTTGCAAATAGAGAAAAAAAATTATGAATAATCGCTTTGAAATGGCCATACTGCAATTTACTGAATATAAACACACACTGATATAAATGTACTAATGATGTTTCGTTCAATTGGAATATGCCTATGCTAATACAATCTTTAGCGACTGCATTATCATTTGAATGATTATTGAAGCAGAGGGTATTAGGCATGATAAAATATCAAGGAAGGCGTATTCAAACAAGCGTTGGACAATTTATACTATCTATTCCTGGTGATTGATTATAATGTTAGATTTGCAGTCAAGCTGATATTTTGAAATATTTATCACTCATGACACGTCCGTAACAATAATAGTAGAAACTTGTTTAGCGTAATAATTTATCGAATTAACAGTCCCATGAAAAATATTATAATGTTTATTATCATGCGTACTTAATAACAGTCTATTCGTTGAGGCTCAGAAAATTTCGATGATCGAATATTTTAGCTACATCACGAAATTACTTTGAGGAGAACACCACAACAGGTCTGTTTTCGTACTTTCCTGGTGAACTGCGTGGACTGTGGATTTGTGATATCCAACTCACACATGATTGTACTTGGGCTGCGATTCAAATCATCTCTTCCTATCGAGAAGTGAACAAGCTGTTGACTTGTAAAGAAGTATCTGTTTCAAATGACATGCAATTTCTGCAGGGAATATAAGAGGAAATCATACGACCTCTAAAAACTACACTCGAAGAATATCAAAAGACTATATACTCCTACATAATTTGGGTATAACTGAACATACATGGAAACAAAAGGGGACACAAAATCTTCTTTGGAATGAGGTCAAAACAATAGATAGAGAATCCCTCTGGAGTGCGCGTAGGGTGAAGGAGGCTGTTAGCACGAGGAAAGTCGATACGAACTTTTCCGTGGTTGATAACCGGGATCTTTTCCGAATACCATGTCGCTTAAAGAAATGATCGTCAAACAAAAGGCTCACCTTAGATCTGAATAATGAAAACCACCGCTTTTAAAAATCTTTTTCAATTCTAATCGTTTGAGATCTTAGCACAATGTGATTTCAACCTTTCTGAAATATTTTAAAGGTTTCGTACGTTGTTCTCTCTCGTGTTGTAAACTTTTACCACAAACCTTAGTTTTTTTTGTATAAGTGAACGTATGTATGTACTCCTTTCATTTTTTTTATGAATCTTCTCTGATTTTATATTTCTTACACAACATTTTGTTAGAAACAAAGAAGTCTAATGGCTTGATGCAATAACTTTTTCAGTCCTCATCAAATCCAGTGATCCGCTCTGACCTGCGTACTATCCCATGAATTATCTTCCGCTTGTTATGTATTGGCGAGTCGAATTGATAAAATAATTATTGACGGGGTGGGATGAAATTTTATTCAATTTAAAAAAAAAAATCATCGTTCGAAAAAGCAAAATCAATTTCTGTTTTTTTTTTTTCGAAAACAACGTTATAAGAATCAAGTCTATAAAAGAATATATATGTCCTTTATACAAAATTTGTTGATACGATCAGTCACGATCGTAACTGTGGTTAGTCGATAAATGAATCGGTCATTAACCCGAGGATACGTTTTAAAGATGTCAATGCTAGGCGTATGCCGATGCTAAGCAAGCAAAAATCTATTGTGCCTTCTACAACTTATATTCAGATATTTTTAATCGGACAATTGATCCCCGGTCACCTTGACTGAGAATCTGTCCCGGATACAAACCTCCCACATTGGACGAAAAAGATCAGTACAAAGATACGCCTGATGTCTGCAATAAAGTGTTATGAAACCAGATAATTTGGTACCTACGCAAAAAAACAAACTTGTATCATATTCTGCATTTGAGGGTATTATAATTGTAAGTTTTTGATAGGAACAATGCTACTGTATTAATACTTTGTGCAATTGGTAGTTATCTTTCAGTAGTTGGAAGTAGAAATATACAACACAATTCACTGTTCAGAGAATAGACCGGAGATAAAACGAGAGATTGAGAGAGGGGAAAGAAAGTTTCTTGCTTAAAATCGTTGACTACATCCAGTATTATCGGCCGGCGCCCTATTTGCGTCCTTAGCACTTGGTGTTCGAAAGGCAGAGTTTCTGCGCGGATGATCTGGGCAAATACTCTCCCCATTTTTATTCTTTTGTTTGGAATGCTTTACATGTACATTCCATGGTCCAACCTACGTTATCATGATGTGCAAATAGTTGGTGACCCAATTTCTCAAAAATATCCTTTGATCACGCCAACCTTCTTTGCTCGAGCATCTTTGCCGGTTATATTAAAGCATGAAAAATTAATAGCTCAACTATTGCTGATTGCAAGAATCACTGTCTTCCAAATGTAAGATAATCTACAATAAAAATCCCACGGCTGGATGAATTATTTATATAAGCCGAAAACACTGGCCTTGTATCATCCTGCAGCTGGATAGATCCCTATTCTGATCATCACTGGTGGCCAAAATGTTCGCAGCCTTTGATGCTTCGGTTTCAAATCGCAACAATAGGACTCTGCCGTGATGTTCTGTCCAGGTTGCACGAAGCAGTCATTATCACAGCCCAATAGTCAGGAAGATATTTTGGGAGTAAAGATTTGGTTTGGGGAAGGTTGAGGGGTCGCAAGAATGCCGACCCCAAGAAACCCACGTTTCCGAATATCATATAGAAACCACTTTTCATCAAGAGGAAGCGCACGACCAAGTAAACGGTCGCAGGCGAATTGCAGCAAGTGCCGAACCATGCAAGCTGTTGATCATTTATCGAAACACGATAAACTCACTTCTATCTTATCTTCACTTAGGCGATTTGTGCCAAATGACTTCCGATTGTTGTATGGGCTTCCTTCAGCCTGCGTGTTTCTTTCTTGATGAACCTCCGCGTCTTCCCTCGATTCTTCAGTGACGACTTGCGATTGTGATTCTTAGAACCAACGATGCACAGTCCGTTCTGAGGCTGACTCCAGCCTCCATGCACTTGATGTTGCGGTTGGCTCCGGCAGCATCATGGAAGAGTCTGAACTTGTCGAGAATAATGACTTGAAGAATCATGTTATTTTCAACTTTGCTTCGATACCCTACAAAAAAAAAAAAGAACTGGAAATAATAAAAAAAAAGTCTTCAAGCAACGACTGAAGGAGGAGACACACTGCTTTAAAAATTATATATAGATGTACACATGAACAAAAAGGGACAATGCAGAAAAAAAAGCCGATTGCCAAAACGTCCATTTATTCTGTTAACAATAATAATGTCCCGTCTCCGAGTTTCAGACGATATGTGATAATTGAACAAACATTCAGAATACATTGATTTAAAAAAAAAAAAATGAAAACTATAAAAAAAGAATGAAGGCTATGAAAGAACTGGAATACAAAACATTTTTACACTTTCAACCGGGAAGATTTACATGATTTGATTGCATAGTGTAAGATCATAACCCGACATAGGAATATGAATTTACATAATGAATGGTTTCCTCTACGAGAGAATTCTGCTCAATGAATCTTTTATTTTATATGTGTTACAGCAGAAGAACATTGTCTATACTGCAACATCAATTGAACATTGGCATTGGTGCATCGATTACATTATTCAACTATTTCCTGCATAAATCATAATCACATCATCATGCCATGAAATTCTCCTTAAAATACAATAGATATAAAATCAGCTTTTGTTGCATCAAACAAATGAAACGACTGGCTGAATGTTATCAGATAATTCCTTATCAGCATAATGGTTGTTGTTCCTACATTTATACACAGTTTCTGTTTTGGGATAATTTTTTTTCTCAATTCAATAGTGGGTTCAAACCATACTTAACTTCATTGCATAAGAATCTATAGATTTACTTCAGTTAAATGTACCGCCACACTTCTTGCCCAATCTGTACTCTTGGATCACCAAAGAATGCATCTAACTTCTATCTTATTGTACATGTGTTTTAGTAAAACAATTGTCCAGCGACACAGCAATTAGAATCGAAGTCGCAGAACTGGAGAAAGTTGACCACTACATCTACCAAGGACAACGAATCTCCATGAAATTCTCTAAAAGAAGAAGAAATCAAACGAAGGTTAGCAAGGTTTCGGCAGGGCAAGCTCAACCTTCAACGACCAGAAAATTCCCCCAGTTCTGAAAAGAAGGGCATACAACTAATGAATCTTCCCGATAGTCGCCTATGGAGCTGAAACATGGAACCTCACCAAAAGACTGACCCTTAAACTGAGAAAAATGCGACATGTCCAAGAGAGAATCATGCTTAATCTCACATGGAGAGATCACAAGACAATAATAGAAACAAATATGTCAGAGATATAGAATCCATAAGATAACTTGAATGGCAATGGGCTGGTCATGTCGCGAGAATAGCAGACAACCACTAGACATCACAACTCATAATCTGCATCCTCAGAGTTCTCATGCAAAACCGGGACCGACAACTGTGACGATGAGTTCAGAAAGTACTGGCTCCATGACGCATAAGATAGAGATGTCTGGCGTATTTTGGGGAAGGTGTATGTCCAACGACGTACACTAAAAGGCTGCTTCTGCTGTGGATAATAATGATTACATTGAAATATTTTTTATTGTGACATCGATAAAACATCGCCTGTGAGGTGTCAAATGCAGTATTCGACTGATATATTAGTCGCAACGGATTAATTTCTCGTGACGAGAAAGTAATCCATTGAGAAACTTCGGTATTGCCAGAGACTATTTTTGAAAGACCTGCTACGTCCACCACCTAACACACACACGCATATATATATATGTATATATATATATATATATATATATATATATATATATATATATATAGAGAGAGAGAGAGAGAGAGAGAGGGGAAAGAGATAGAAAGAGAAAGAGATAGAGTGAGTGAGTGTTTGTTAACAAGATGACGGAGACATATTCAGTGTCATAAAAAATTGATAAAAGGATGAGAATGATACCTTATCGAACTTAGGAATATAATACGTACACAGATAACACAACTATGAACGATTCGTGATCACATTTTAAGTGAATAATATGAATATGAGAAATGTGTATTTGTTCTTCTCTCGGGCTTGTGTGAAGCTCTTAAAAACCAACAAACGTGTGACCCGCGGACCACATGTTTGACACGAGTCTGGATTTTCTCAAGCTAATAATTCCGGAAAGGTGATATTCCCTAACAAGTTTCTCTTGAAACTCATAGATTATGTCAACCTTATCAAAAGACTTTCAAGCTGAACGTGGCGTTTGAATTCAGATATGCAATCAGTTTTTTTTTTTTTGGACGATAACCCATTCGTCCTCCGAGCTTGTGGATTGCGAAGTTTACCTGATATAGAAGTATAGCAGAGTCACTGATTTTGTCTCACGTCAGTTTTGGATTTACAGACTGGGTACAATGTCATATCGGTTTACACTGGCCTTGCTGAGTGCGTTAATTACCTAATATTTGGAATGTTTGGAAATTTCATGCACTTCTCGTGAGAGATAGAAAAGAAACTTTGTTTTCAAAGCAAACCTGGGATTGCACTTCTTCAACGCTAAAGTATGTGTAAGGTTTGTAGTAGAAGTTAGAAAGAGTGATTTAAAGATGGTCAAACTGGCAGCAGTAGTAACAGCCAAAATTCTAGCCGAAGATGAACATTAAAATAAAAAGGTTTCATGTTGCTTGCTCTATGGATTAAGGGTTTGAGAAAATATACCCAGAGAATTTAAATTTGGTCCGTCGTTGACGTCTTTTGACGTTATTTGCCAGACTTATTACCATGCTGTGTAATAACTGAGCAAGTCTTTTGTTGATGTTAGGGATAACAATGCACTAATGCAACCAACATATCGCGTAAGACTTCCTCCTCGGAGAAAGTACACTGTTTACTGAGAAGACAAATCGGGGTGGTCTGCCCAATGTCAAAACAATGGCTGCTAATGAAGACCGAAAGGATTCCAGTTAACATGTCAGATTTTGACACCGCACAGTTTTTTTTTTCTCAACGAACAGAATGACAGAAAAAAGGAGTACTTTATTTACACCAACAAATTCAATCATATCCACATTATTATTATTATTATTATTATTATTATTATTATTATTATTATTATTATTATTATTATTATTATTATTATCATTATTATTATTATTATTATTTATGTTCACACCAGTTGCCTGGTGATCACAAATGCAGGATGAGTGACATCAAGTCTCCTCCAGCCTCCAGCCTCCAGCCCTCCTCTCCATACTCTCACAGTCCACAGCAGTGCTCTGGTTTACAGTTTCACACCGGTTGCCCGATGGTTCTCGCTCAAGGCTGAGTGACAGTAAGTCTCCATCTCACCTCTCCCTGACCTACCACAGCAGTGCTGTGGTTCGTACCTCCACCACCATTTGACTGTTTATTTTTCCCCCTCTGGCAGGTCACTGCTATCAGCTGGGATCGTAAATCTTACATTTCTTGCTCTTTCCTCAGTACGCGTGCAGTCCTTAGCAGTGCTGTGGTCTGCACAGTCTCAATCCTTTCTTTAATCCCCAGTTCGTCCAATCTCGCCTTCAGTGTCTTTAGGGAAAGATTCCGAGTGCACCTATCATAGTTGGTGCTACCCCGACTTTCATGTTCCTCATCTTCTTCAGTTTTCATGCCAGATCCCAATATTTTTCCATTCTCTAACTCTCTTTCCTCTTTACTCTGTGGTCTGTAGGCACGGCCACGTCTATTATTTGGCAGGTTTTTCACTTGTTGTCTACAATTACCAAGCCAGATCTTCTCACTCGGATAGGGTTGCCCTTTTAGGTGTCAAAATCTTGTTGTTGTTGTTGTTGTTGTTGTTGTTGTTGTTGACTTCCCTACTAGTGATGACAGGTGGCTTTCACTCGAGATGAAGTGACATCAAGTCTCCTCAATGCTCAATTATTCTCTCCGGTTTTCTGGTCGACTCCAGTGGTGCTGTTGTTTGGATAGTCTTCCCAGGGTTCTTATCTCCTCCAGTGTCCTTGTTGGATTTTGAGTGACCGTTCTCAGGGTTCCGATCACAATTGGCACCGGTGTTAACCCCATATTCTACAACTTCTTTGGCTCTCTGCTAACTTCTTGATACTTATCTTATTTTCCTTTTTGTTCATTACCATAAGATCTGGTCTTTTAATCAGTACAGTGCGATCCGTTTGAATCTTGAGGCCCCAGAGAATTTTGTACGTCTCATTCTCCAGGGCAGATTCTGGTCGGTGTATGTACCAATGGTCTGAATGGTAGAAATATTGTCACTTGCACAGTTACCAGTCAATCGTTTTTGTTCCTGTACTTCTTCTGAGTTAGTTTGCAACGCTCACTTAGTATGAGCTTAATTGTCTTAACTGCTTCATAATCTACACTTACTGTACCCCTGTGTTTTGTGCTTCTAAGTATTTATAGAGTTAGTTCCAATGGCGCTGTTCTGAGTCACTATTAGGGGCGATTCAGTTTCTCTCTTTATGTTCCCTTTGCGTAGCCATTTTCATGTTATCTGATCTACAATTTCTTCGATTTGTCTTCTGAAATGTCCGTGTAGTTGTTCTTTCCACGTTTGGATTTTTGTTTTCCTGACCCTCTAGCATCCCTGCCAGTTTTATCGCTGTCTTTGGCTGCTGTAATTAATGTTTCCTTTCTCTGTCTCGTATAATCTTCAAGTCCCTTGATGCTAGTAAGTCACCTTCCTCCCTCTTTTTTTCGCATACAATCTGTCGACATTGGCTCTAATGACTAGTGACTTTCACTTGATATCAAGTGACAGCAAATCTCTTTACTACTCCAGGAATATACTCGGTATTCTGGTTGACTTCAGTAGTGCTATTGTCAGGATAGTCTCAGTTCTTCTACTTCTTCTTCTTCTTGTATTTATTGAGCTTTCGCACCAATTGTCTGATGGTTCTCTGTGGAGATTAAATCACGACTAATATACTTAATATTGTAGCATTCTTCAAAATATTCTATCTGACTTTGGAAATAATACCATCTAATTGGTTCTGATCCTTCCTTGGATTTCCTTTTCTTTCATTTTCTTCACAAAGCTCTTGAAGACTGTTCAAAGTGTACCTATAATGATAGGCACTACTGTCAAAATCGAAATACTTTACTTATATCTACAGGACCAGCAACAATCGAATAATATGTTCTTCTCATTTATGATGACTAGTTTTATCCTTTTGGCCTGGGTTGAGTTGAATATCAAATCACAAGAGTTCTTTCTATTCTATGAGACAGATTATGGTTTGTGCATATATCATGGGTTTGTATAGTCAAATCCCAGCCTATTTACACAGTTCCCAGTGGATCACTTTTCCCACCCAGTCATGTTTGTTTTTGTGCATTAAATCATTGCATGGCTGACAACGTCATCTCTATCTCCGTTTATTCTAGAGTTATTCTTTCATTGTGTCCTGTCTATACTGACCTTGGTTCTTGAAGAAATGTTCTGCCATTAAAAGAGATAAAGCTTCCCTCCATGACACTTCATAACATTTCTCACATCCATGACACCTTTATCTCATAGAATGTTCTTGCAGATGTTTTCCTTCCAATTTTGGCTTCTCATTCTAGAGTTTTCTGATCCCATATTTGTTATCTTCTCAGTTCTATTGCAACATTTGACTGTAATAATTACCGTATATTTTTTTTATTGTACGTTGATTATTTTTCTACTAAAATGGTGGCTCATAATCAGCAGTTCCATTTATACCCGGGTCGGACAGAAATTGACGATTCTTTTGCCTTTATGAATATGAATTTGATAGCGACAAATGTATATTAGCGAGCGATAATTTCCATTCTTTTAACTCAGTTCATTACCATGGTTTTGTATAAAAAAAAGCATGAAGGTTCAATACGATACGTATTGTATGGTATCCTTTACAGATAATTTTTTCAGTTAGATTCGTCATCACTGATGAGAATCACACTTTTACGATCTGAATACAACAATCGATAAGATGAAGATACAAGAAATTCATATTACGTTGAAAGCTGACTGAGTGCCATAAACGGTGAATTCATAGGAAGAAGATATCTCTCATGGTGACGTAATGGCAAAATAACCGACGGCTTATATTTGTGTTGATTTTCTGAATTTGTATGCACGATTCCGAACGCGTCTTATACTCACGGTCGACTTATATTAAAAGAATGCCGGTAATCTTTTATTCCTTTTTCTTGTCTAGTTCTCCAGATCCCTGATTGCAAAACTGACAAAATCCTCAATGCTGACGAGTCTTCTTCACCCTTTTTTCTCCTCCAATTCATGGCCTCAGCAAGA